>LR990294.1:15965750-17165750 GCA_905147355.2 Apotomis turbidana
CAGTTGCCGATCGAACTTCGATTTGATATGGATTGCCATTTGCCGTAGCTTGTGTATAATTCTAACAGATATTAGTTATTATTAGAAGGTATAGTAACACAGTTAACGAATAATTTTATAGCCGGCTCTTAGCGCGGTAGAATGGCAATTATGTGCGTGATTGCGGGTTGGAAGAGATACATGCCATATAGTCCGGTAAATTACCCCTTTTTGTGATGATTATCTATCATTCGATTGCATAACGCGGGTCATTTGGATAATACTCTGCCTGCATCGCCACGCTGTGAAATGCTAGGAAAATGGGATCCGTTAGAAAACTGTCGACCGAGATAAGTGACGTCATAGCAATGAATAAAGTGTATGCGTTTTTTTTGCCGAGTACGCAATCAACTTTGGGGTGATCCAACTGCCTACGAAGCTGATGGTCCAGGGTCCGAATCCCGGCATGGGGAAATATTTGTTCTTGGGCCATCGTTGTTGTCTATGCAGAGAGGATATCGTGTTTGAGATTAGATCTACTCGTGTGACACTGTCCCATAAAATTAAGAATAATATTATTTTAGTCGTCTGAAATAAAGTAATCTTACAACATCAATAATTCTGTCTGATCTATTCTTGTATATACCTAATAATGATATAAATTTCAAAATCTGATATTTGAAGATACATATACTTTAGAAGAAACATATCGTATAAGTACCTCATATTTGAAGTTATATGTACCTTTAGTTGAAGTTATATGTTACTTGGACCTGACTATGTTTTTTTTTTTATGTCATAGGGGGCAAACGAGCAAACGTATCGCCTGATGGAAAGCGATTACCATCGCCCATAAACACCTGCAACACCAGAGGAGTCACAAGTGTTTGCCTACCCGGAGGACGAAGATAGAATGCCTCTATGCTAGTAATGTCACCGGCTATCTTACCCCCACACCGGAACACAACAATGCGAACATTGCTGTTTGGCGGTGGGTTAGTAGGCAAGACGGTAGTAACAATCCGGACGGACCCTGCACGAGGCCCTAATACTCCAAAACCTGTAACCCGTCCTCAACACAAAGAGTATAAAATTGCGGGCAAGTTAAAATAAAATTAATAAGTTACGTACTAAAATAAAACCGTTGACATACTCAACAAATATCTCTGCTCAGATCATAAATAATACAAGACATAAAGTCATGCCAGTTCTCAAAAATGATGGTCGGAATTTATTTATGGATGCAAGGATAATGCATGCGCTAGCCGATAGATGTTGACTGCACGAGTGGACGCGACTGGACGCTATTACAAAACGGTCACTCCACTTGTATCTAGATTATGCATCGTTTACAATTAAAAATAATAATATACAACACATTATTTTTACATTAAACAATGAATTACTCTACTGAGAATTCAATTAAGGGGGTTGAAGTGCCCGGAAACAATATGGAGCAGGATTAACGATCTGGAATACTGACCATGAACTAAACAATGGAGAAATAATTATAATAAATAGTAATTAGAAGAAGAAACGTAATGTTATGCACTGGTGACGAGGTCATTTTTTTTGACAATTAGAAATTGCATTCTTACGTGTATTGTATTATACCAGCTAAGCTACCATACAATCCGATCGGTGGTCGGAACGGAACGAACGGCAATCAAAAAGAGTTTCGACAATATTTTTCATTTTTATTTGAATCGCGGACTGATTACCATTGTTTTTATACAATCTACGTATGTATGTATCCCAACCAGGAGCAAGTAACACGGGTACAAATTGTATTAGTACCGAGGCATACCTAGAAGCCAATTCCTTGCTGTGTCTATATTAATACCTATAGTACATTACTGCAGACGCCGCTTGCCGGCAAGCCCTTTGTACGGCTAAGGCATGTATTACTTTTCTCAAACATATTATGCAATGAAATAAAAAAATACACCACAAAAAAACCATAATTCAGCTGTTTAGCCCGTTCAAAAACATACAGACGCCATGTTTCCAGGCCAGGCCTTCAAGCTGTTTTAACGCACGTTATGACGATATTGGAATTGTAATAAAAATGTATATGTATATGTGTAAGTGCCTAAATATATCATCTAGTTTTAAATTTCCACACTATCGCATTAGGTTAAGACCTGTAAAGATAGCTGTATGTTGTTTAAATAAATAAAATAGAATAAATAAATAGAATAAATAGAATAAATAGAATAACTAGAATAAATAGAATAAATATAAAAAACAGAATAAACAGAATAAACAGAATAAACAGAATAAACAGAATAAACAGAATAAACAGAATAAACAGAATAAACAGAATAAACAGAATAAACAGAATAAACAGAATAAACAGAATAAACAGAATAAACAGAATAAACAGAATAAACAGCATAAACAGCATAAACAACATAAACAGAATAAACAGAATAAAATTAAAAATTTAAAAAACCCCCGACATAACCTGTAAAAAGAAAGAAATAAAATCTACGAAATGTGCCTTTACAATGAACAGTAGAAAAAGAATCCAAGCTTCGTTGCGTTCGGGGGACCGCTAAGTACCTAACCTGAGTGAAATGAAATATATTTTTCAACGCAAAATTGTAAGTATGAATTTATTTGGGGCTTCCCACTTTACGATTTTAAAAGTACATTGCATTTCATTTACCTGATTTACCTACTTAGCGGTCCCCCGACGCAACGAAGCTTGGATTCTTTTTCTACTGTTCATTGTAAAGGCACATTTCGTAGATTTTATTTCTTTCTTTTTACAGGTTATGTCGGGGGTTTTTTAAATTTTTAATTTTATTTTTATTTCATATTTTTTAAACAAACAGAAGTTTTTTTCCGGAATTTTCTACATTTAACACTTTTTTGGTTTTACACCGTTTAAGGTCCATTAGTTTCCAGTCTTTCCTCGAGCTTGATCCTTAACTATGTGTACGACAACAGGATCCCAAGCCTGTGGTAACGAAAGCCGTCTTCTCTAAGATTGAAATTTGCCTTTAGCAACATTCTAGGAAAAAATCGTTAAAGTCAAATTAGTTAATGCTTATAATGACAAAATGGCTAAGTTATTAGCCAAAACAATCAAAATATATACTTTAAATGCACTGGATGAGTTGAAAGAACCTGCTATTTATGGCCTAAAACAGAACCAGGTTTCCATTCTACAGGATCCAAATAGGTGGCTTACTTAGCTCCATAAAAATTGTAGTTGATGCTAGGTAACTTGAATTAGTTTTGAAAGACCTAATCATCGATAACCCACACCATGGGATAAACCGTTAAAAAAAATTACATCCCCACTTTTTTACGTGTAGGGCAGGTACACAAATAATAGTTTTTAAAAATTTATTCTTCCACTATGTCTCTGCTAAGCCGTAGACAGACGGACGGACGGACATGGTGAAACTATAAGGGTTCCTTGTTGACTACAGAATCCTAAAAAGCTGTTATTCACTTAGGCGAGTACTTTTGCTAAAGCTTACGTGTCCTTTAGTCACGTTAAAATCTTGCAAGGTGTTGCTATTTGTGACCTCTAACAAAGGAACCTGTTTAATACTCCTAACGAAAATTCAGCTTTAGCAGAATTGCAAAACTTAGAAACAGTGGCCCAGTATTGTGACAGAAATTAAAAAAGTTTTTCTGAGACTCGGTTTAATATCGACTGTACTTTCTTACACAAACGTTAATTGCCCATCAAGAACAATCAGACGAGCCCAAACACCATGGGTTTATTCTGTGCTGTTAAGGAGTTCCTACGGCCATCTTCAGCTGCATGGTACCTAATTATTGTACTGTCAAAATTTTATTAAATTGTTGATTACGCTAATAAAACTTATCATTTAACCAACATTTGAAATTCTGGGCTTAGATCCTCTCACAACTAGATGGCAGGGCCGTATTTACCCCTAGGCCCACAAGGTCCGGGCCTAGGGGCCCAGCTAGTCTAGGGACCCAGTCCCAGATGCAGGACTTGTACCATAATAATGTTCTCCTTATAGGGGAGGGGGCCCACGCTTAGTCCAGCCCTGCTAGATGATTATCATGAGATCTTCACTTAGTGAGTGATAAGGAAAATGCTGATAAAACAACATTTATCCAGCGTTTGAAATTATTCGCTTCAATATTGGCTGAGATCCATTAACAACTACCTGGTCATCATGAGACCTTCATTTAGTAAGTGATATAGAAAATGCTAATAATACTTAACATTTAACCAAAATTAGGAAACCTTAGGTTCAATATTGGCTGAGATCCATTAACAACTAGCTGATCATCATGAGACCTTAATTTAGTAAGTGATATGGAAAACGCTAATAATACTTATCATTTAACCAAAATTTGAAATCCTTGGCTTCAATATTGGCTGAGATCCATTAACAACTACCTGGTCATCATGAGACCTTCATTTAGTAAGTGATATAGAAAATGCTAATAATACCTAACATTTAACCAAAATTTGGAATCCTCGGCTTCATTATTGGCTGAGATCCATTAACAACTACCTGGTCATCATGAGATCCTCATTTGGTGAGTCATATAGAAAATGCTAATAAAACTTAACATTTAACCAAAATTTTAAATCCTTGTCTTCAATATTGGCTGAGATCCATTAACAACTACCTGGTCATCATGAGATCCTCATTTAGTGAGTGATATAGAAAATGCTAATAATACTTAACATTTAACCAAAATTTGGAATCCTTGGCTTCAATATTGGCTGAGATCTTGTCACTTGTTCCAATTAAAGCTGAATATCTTGGAAACTTATGGTCCTACTTCCACCAAACATAGCTAAGAACCATCTCGACGGAAAAGTCTTTCGATTAAAAAAAAACGCACTTAAATTGGTCCATCCGCTTGGGCGCTACGATGCCACAGACAGACACACAGATACACAGATACACAGATACACATGTTAAACTTATAACACCCCTCTTTTTTTCGTCGGGGGTTAATAAACAGAATAAACAGAATAAACAGAATAAACAGAATAAACAGAATAAACAGAATAAACAGAATCAATGGAATAAATAGAATAAATAGAATAAATAGAATAAATAGAATAAATAGAATAAATAGAATAAATAGAATAAATAGAATAAATAGAATAAATAGAATAAATAGAATAAATAGAATAAATAGAATAAATAGAATAAATAGAATAAATAGAATAAATAGAATAAATAGAATAAATAGAATAAATAGAATAAATAGAATAAATAGAATAAATAGAATAAATAGAATAAATAGAATAAATAGAATAAATAGAATAAATAGAATAAATAGAATAAATAGAATAAATAGAATAAATAGAATAAATAGAATAAATAGAATAAATAGAATAAATAGAATAAATAGAATAAATAGAATAAATAGAATAAATAGAATAAATAGAATAAATAGAATAAATAGAATAAATAGAATAAATATAATAAATAGAATAAATAGAATAAATAGAATAAATAGAATAAATAGAATAAATATAATAAATAGAATAAATAGAATAAATAGAATAAATAGAATAAATAGAATAAATAGAATAAATAGAATAAATAGAATAAATAGAATAAATAGAATAAATAGAATAAATAGAATAAATAGAATAAATAAATAAATAATAAATATTTCATTGCATGTTTGAGAAAAGTATTTAATTAATGTTTTTCAGGAAACACATCTCGAATCTCGATTCGCTCCAATTTATTTTTAGAAAAATGCCGTCTGTCTTCCGGGCTGCCGGCCGGAACGCTGGCTCCTAAAGGGCGTTTTTTAACCAAGCCTAGGGCGCCAGTGCGCCACAAAATGAACGACTCGCCCAGCGCGCCTGTATGGCCGGCCCGCGTGGCGCGTGCGATTAGGATTTATTTTCCCGGGACTTTATGAAACAAATGGGAGTACCAGTATAGTTAAAGTATTACAAGCTGAGCTAATCCTCTTACCTGCATTCACAATAGCATTGTGTCTAATACAATCCTATCTGCTTTTGTTCTCATAAACGCGAACCTGGCGCCAACCAGTTACTTACAAAAAAGGGTTAGAACTACATTGCGTGGATATTGAATTTTCAGCCTTATTCCTTGTTGAATAGGTTTAAAATGTTTGTTGACGAGAGATCATAGTCCTTTTTCAAGAGAATACGTTCTTGAGCAGGTTCGGACGGTTGTAAAGTTCCAAAAAGTTATGATCACCATTATTCTGTTAGTGCATTTTGTAGTCTAATGTCCAAGGAAATAGAGTCGATAATCTATATTAACCTTCCAAGGTGGTTACAATCTGCTTTTACTACGAGCTCGTTATCTTAATTTGCGGTTTACCAGTTGTGGTTTGTTCAATGGTATTCAGTTCTTAAGTGGATTAGCTCAGCTTAGATAAAGAATACTATACCTACGCCGTCTTGTTGGGTATGCTCACGCCGCTCCCGTTACTGTGCATGCGCGTGAGATTAGGATTTATTATCCCGGTGCTTTATGGAACACACCACAATGTCAGCGCATAATCTTCAGATCCGACCTAATCAAAATAATGAGAGAATCTCTAATAAGAGAAAGATGAGTAATTAGTGCCGCAGGCCATTAAGGCACTTCGGGTAGCTAGTATGATGGTCGTCTTCTTATTGATGTACCAAAGATAAAATATAGCAAATCTCTTAGCTATAGCTGCAATAGGAAAGCCGGAAGTGTGATGGATAGTGGTGTCAGGAGCACGCCCGTGTCTGTCAGCGCGTGCCCACGCCGGTCCCGTTACAGTGCATGCGCGTGAGATTAGGATTTATTATACTGGTGCTTTATGGAACAAACCACAATGTCTGCGCATAATCTGAGCTTCAGATCCGACCCAATCAACATACTTCGAATAGCTGGTGAATGATGGCCGCTTTGTTAGTGATATCTTTACAAAAGATAGAATTTTATTCTAGCCCTGTGACATTGACAAAATTTAAAATACCTGATCATATTTGAAAAGCGTATCCTACTCGTATATGCGCAATACAAGCCTTCTAGCTCCATAAGTATGATTGAGTCAGTCAGGGCTTTAATTTATTTTTATATGCTTACATGGAATAAGTATAAATATAGCTTGGAAAATAAGGCTTGCTCCATAAATATATCTACACATATTTGCTAAATATCTTTCATATATTAATTGGTATGCTACAATATAATTGCCATAACAGCTACACAATCTACACATCTTATCTTTAAAAGGAAACAAAATAGCAACGCGTTGACCCCGCGCTCGACTTGGCCATAAAGTATGTCTTCCCCTGCATCCGCATTATTCTATAGAATATTACAAAAGGAGAAACAAACAATACGGCGGAAAATAGCCATATTGTATCGGTTCGTTCGCCGCTTTAGCCCGCGGTCGCGGCTGGCATTGAACCGCACTCGAATCATAGAGCTCCGATTCTACACGATGTAACATTGTCACGTTAAGGTCACAGCTAATTGACACAATGAGGAAGACACGCAAATCTTCACTGTTGAAATCCCTTATATGTTTTACGAATTAACTCATTAAAATTGTACAAATCCTTAATTAAGGCCATGTTGGTTTTTGTGACTGTCAATTTTATTGTTAGTAAGATCACACGAGTTGCTTTATCCGAAACGAGGATAGCGTGTTATTTTTCACATGCCGTATCCGGTACAAAATACAAATGGCGGAACAATAAGTGTTGCTCGAAGGGCCATTAGGTTGCGACGGGAACGAGGCTCGACTTTCGCGGTTACTGTAATTGAGTGTCCAATCTAAACTGGAAAATAAATAAAACCCTCCGCTCCAATGGAAAGCTTAGAAATAGAGCAATTACTTTCTAAGTGATCGGACCTGTTCATTGTTGGAGAGAAATATTACATTTTCTTTCATGAATGATGTTGTGACTAGCACACATTTCATATAAGAAAACGTTTGCATAATATTTATGGTATGATAGACCACATGTTGATTCGAGTGATATATGCACTGTGCTGCAACACACAATGCAATGAATTGCTTAATTTAGTGAGGTGGTGAAAGTATAATCTGACAGGTTGGTCTAAGGATGATATCACGCTATGAATCTTAAACTGAATGGCCCCTTATGAAACTGAATTAAAATGAGTATATAATTTAATTTATATAAGCTTAAGAGTTATATAATTGTTGTAATACAGATACATGTGACTCTGTAAAATTCCGTTCCCTATCCCTTTCTAGTTTAAACCGTATTTATGTTTCACATGTAAGTCCAATCACCATATTTGTTGAACCCAACTCCTCTGTTTCGCTTATGTCAACGGAAAGGAGTATGCACATGATGTTAGACAGATGTAGTTCCATTGTACATGCAGAGGTCGTTGACCGCGGGCGGTCCCTCAGGACCCGGAAGGCTCGTGACTCGGGTATCTGCCACGGCGATGACATCGAGACAAGACGGCTCCGTATTAGGTGCATTTGAATACTACATAGACTGATTTCCAATCTCCATCGCGGTACTTTTATCAAACGTATGCGATTTTGAAATTCCTTTCTCGTTCAGTGCGGATCTGTGATAGTCGGTGAGCATGGTCGGGTGTTTAGGATTTCACGATACATTTCTTAAACGATAAACATAACAACCAAAGGCAGGCTGTCTAAAAAATATAGTGCAATGCAATCAATAGGAAAAGGCATCGGTAGAGACAATTTCGTTTCATAAAGTACTGCACCGCGAGGTGCAGCTACAACACTACATTTCATCGGGATAAAAAGTATCTGTTAATTCAGGGTGCTAGCTTCGTCAGCACCAAATTTTATCAAAATTGGTCCAGCCGTTTGAGCGTGAAGAAGAAACTAACATAAAAACACACTCAAAAATTTCGCCTTTATAATATTAGTGTGATTGCTATGCTTAATTACTTACTTAAGTATATTTAAATGTTCTTAATAGGGTGTCGCCGTTAATAGATGCGTCGGAGAGGACATCATCATCACCTAATTATATTAATCACGCTATCGGATTAAAACTCATTTTAACCATATAGTTTCTGAAATCAATACCTGATGATCATTGCATTGCATTGAAAATAAATGGGATTCAAATTGATACCTAGTATCTAGTCTAGACACGGCAATTTATAAGGCATTTTTCATCAATTCATGCTTTAACATTTTCTTTTACGGTAGGTACTCACTTTATACATAAGATATAACATTGATTGGGTATTTTAGAAATAGCTTATTTATAATATAATGCACTAACGGTTAAACATTGGTAGCGTCGATTGGAATCAACTATCAAGGAGCCTGAATATATTTAACAAAATAGTTCACAATAAAAAACCATATCGGATATTAGAATTACCCGTGAGCATTACCGGCTGCGCGGCCGTACGGTACTCGGCTGCGACCAGTCACGCCTCTAAATGTCATTACCACGGCAAAGCACTCCCGTGAAATCTCGCCGCAACACTGTTTCTCGGTACGTGCAGACTCGCAGATCATTCTTAGAAATTTACTTTTTTCTTGACAAACTGCCCGGTTGGTTTTATTAACCGAGCGAGCGAAGCGTCTCTGTTCCAGCTTCGCTAAAATTTCTTTCGTACAGCCAACCAATTTGATTCCTAGGCCATTTCGTACCTTGTCACAGTGAACGTCAATATGAAAGCCGCTTGAAATCTCATATCATTGTCATTGTGACAAGGTTCTATAGTGGCCTAGAAATCAAATTGGTTGACTGTACATTCATTATGTCATATAGGGGGTAAACGAGCAAACGGATCGCCTGATGGACAGCGATTATCGTCGCCCAATCGCCCCTAGACACCTGCAACACCAGAGGTCATAAGTGCGCTGGCAGCCTTTCAGGTGGGAAGTACGCTCTTTTCTTGAAGGTTTGTTTGGATGTTAGGATGTTTGGATTTCCGGCTGTTCTCGCCTACAGGCACGATTTCTCAGAAATGGTGACGAGTGCGAGTGCGACACATCCGATTTTGCACGTTAAGTTTCTCAACACGTACATAAAAGTGGCTGAGGATGCTACTCGTAACAGTAATAGTTCGCGTAACGTATTAAGATTAAATTATTTCTTCCTTATGAACATGTTTCACACGTGCCTTCCTAGAAAGTCCAATAATATTCTATTGACTCGTCACACTCGGTAATTATATAATGATCATTTGTGCCAGTTGAAGTGATTATTCAAAGAGGTTTATTAAGGGTTCGGTGGAATGCGATAGGCGATGTTTGCGGTAAGTAGGTAGTTTATAATCCTAATGGGTTAGATCGTATGGGCCGGGGCAAGAGCGGGCGAGAGAGACCCGCATGGCACTTGTACCTCGTTAGCTGTCCGTTGTTATCAGTTAACCTGGTGAACTTGTAGCATTTCCCCGCAATTCTGCAGTTGAAAATAAATGGGATTCAAATTTATTTCTAGTATCTAGTCTAGACACGGGAATTTATCAGGCATATTTCATCAAGTCATTTTACAGTAGGTACTCACTTTTATAAGATAGTAAAATTAGTAGAGCGTTCGATTTGAGAACCTGCATATTTATAATGCACTAACGGTTATATATTGGTGTGACTGTCAACAATCCAATAGGTACCAAACATGGCACCTGACCTGCTTTTGGTGGTTTATTTATGGTGGCTTTCTTATGAACAGGACCTTCTATACTTATTTAATATTAGTATTTTCGTGGACTATCCAACATTTGGAAAGTAATTAAAAGGACAGTTCGTTACGTAATAGTACATTACGGCAGAGACCAGTAAGTAAACCATACTGGCCGAGTATGAATTAGACGGACCGAGCCGTAGGCGAGGTCCGGCTATAATACGAGGCCAGGATGGCTCTTACGGTCGAAGCAAGTTATAGTAGTGCGCTTTTCTCAAAAATTAAACAAGAAAATAAGATAAAAAATATACTTTGTATTTAAGAAATATTAAAGGTGACATTCATGTTCGGCCATTTGCTAATGGATATTTTTATTATTTCCCGGGGACTACATTGCGATATTCGTCGTCGCAGGGACCATTAACACCCATGATAACAACCTATAACAAAAATAGAATAATTATGAGTTTATACTTTGATAAAAAAATAGTATATATATATCGTTATCAAAGTGGCAGCATTTATTTACCTTCATCGCTTCATAGAGCTTGATTTAAGAACTTTTCTATATTTTGGCTGCTAAATATTTGTAATTTGTTTAGCCATCCGATTGTCTCAGAAAGATGGTTGAAATAAGCCAGAAACCCATTATCTGGCCAATTATTAACTTGATTTTCTTCCTTCCATATAATATAATGAATTTTTTTAAATATCTTTCCTTGGATTTAGGCGGAAGTACAAACTCTGCCTCCGTGTTTTAGTGTGGAGGAGTGCCGTCTATTTCGGTATCCGAATCGTCTGAACTTATTTTTGCTGTAAGTATGTAATTAGATTACACAAACAAAGAAATTATTGTCTTTTGATTTAAATCGCGCCTTAATTTATTTGCTTTTTTTTATAAATAGGTACTGCTTTTAATTATTTGTACTGACTTATTTGCACTGTCTTACAAATCTACGTTTTAAAGATAAAATTTAATTATTGTTATATTTTCTAACTAATGTTCATATCATAAGCTTACCTTCAATTTTAACTCAATTGAAGGTTTTTTCTAAAGGATACAAAAAAGTAATTCCGAAATATCATTGTCATTTTACACAGCACATTATTATGAACTAAACGCAGCATACAAACTTTCCGCATTAACCTCGTCGCTACTTTTTTTTAATATGCATCATGAGTAAAGTTTATGCTGCCAATAGTGCTGACCTCTTTTTAGTTAAGTGTAAATTGCAAGTGTATACTGCAGTGTCGTCTCTTTCTTTTCAATCTAAGAAAAAGGGACGCCACTTTACTTATAATTAAAACGGACTGTACTTATAATTAAAACAATTTGTAGAATGCATATTCAAATTTATACTATAATTAAATAAGAATATATTTGAAATAAAATAACATGATTAATTATATTTTTACATTCATATACGACCTCATCGCCAGCATCGCCTTCACATCCTTAGTTTTTTTTATAGGTCGATGTCGATGTAGATCGTGTTTCTAAATTTAAATATCTTGATAGGGTAGTTTAGCCGGTTTCCCGGCCCCCTCTGGTTTTCGGCCTCTACGCAGTAAAACTACAATAAGTAACAAGAAAATTTTACCTCACTCATTCAAAAAAATACTGTTGTCACTCAAATTAGCTTAACACTGACGCCTCCTAAATGTTTTCGCTTAATAACGTTTCAATTGGCTCGCCAGTACGCCAACGCAATTTAGTCAGTGTGAGTGTGTGTCAAAATTAGTGAAAAAAATAGTGCGCGCCATTTTCTTCAAGATAAGTTAAAATGTTGATTATCTGGTTTTAGAAACATTTCTTTGACTTCTATACGCTCTAGAAGAGTTGAAATAATGTCATTTATATTCAAATGTATAAAATATGTAACAAAATCCTTTCAAATGTGATGGCCGGATGACTAGATTGCATTTCGTAAAATCATCTACTTTCCGGCCTCCGGGCCGAGAAATAACTTGAATACGTATATTATTAAATGACCAAAATCGCTATTAAATTAAAATCTATTTAATAAACATCATGTCAATTACAAATTTGGATACAATCTCTTTCATGTATTTAGGTGCCGGCCGCATGTATCTTAAGCAAATTAATGATTTAAATCAGTTTATGATTGTTTGTTTTTGGCGGCCGAGAACTACATTTTGAATAACTAGTTTTCGGCCTAGGTAAATGATAATGGCCGGAAAATAGAAACGATTAATTTAGTTTTCGGCCGGTAACTAAAAATTATAAAGGAATGGCCGAAAATAAGTCTTTTAAAAGCGAGTTTACGGCCACTGCGGTTAACATGGCCGAGCATTGGTGGAGAGTATTGTTTGTTTTCGGCCGCGGTGACAGAAAGCGGCCGTAAACTAAAACAAATTTAGTTTTTCGGCCCTGCTTTATCATGCGGCCGAAAAACAATTTGTATGTGTTCCATTTTCGTCCCTATAAATATAAGACGGCCGAAAGTCGACTCAAAACAGTGGCCGAGAACTGGCTAAATAAACGGCCGTAAACCAAAACAAGCGGCCGAAAGCCAACTTAGTAGCTACTTTCTGATAATTTATATTATAAAAATAAAACTATATTATTCATGGCAAAATATGATACGAAATAGGAAAGTACAATATGTCTAAGATTCGTAAATAATACTTAGACTAAGGTTTGCTAAATATATCGCCCAATAAATCCACCTGAACTCAAAATTTTGCTTACTTGGCCGAAAACCGGCTAAACTACCGTAATAGGAATTACATACTTACTTACTGGATAAATATTGATTCCAAATTTAAAATCTCGCTGTTTACTGGACACTTCTAAAAAGTCTTCGGTATTTTCCACTTACTGTAGTCTTTCTAGCGACGGTATGGCAACATTACATGGCATTTTTGAGAAAATAGATATTCTCTATATCTAGTCTTGCTACTGAAATCCAATAAAACATTTATTTTAAACTAGGAGGTGCCCGCAACTTCGTCCGCGTATTTTTTTATTTAGTGTAGACGGATAAAAAGTATCCTGTAACCATCTTTGGATGTCCAGCTATCCCTGTACCAAATTTGGTTAAAATTTGTCCAGCCGTTTCGGCGTGATGCGAGGACAAAGGAAATTATGACCAACAAAGGTTTTATCTTATTAACAATTAAGTTTAGTCACAGAATAGGATAATAGTTAGTATTAATTAGCGATGAGTTGGAAGTGACTATGCCATTCATTAATTTTATTTTGTAATCATAAATACCTAGTCTAGTGTTGAATAAAAGGTATTTTCTCAAAAATTGCATGTAATGTTGCCTTACCATCGCTAGATAGACTACAGTAAGTGGATCATACCGAAGACTTTTTAGAAGTATCCAGTAAACTGCGAGATTTTAAATTTGGAATCAATATTTGTCCAGTAAGTAAGTATGTAATTCCTATTACGTATCAAGATATTTGAATATCGAAACACGATGTACATCGTCACCGACCTATAAAAAAACTAAGGATGTGAAGGCGATGGGGTCGTATATAAATGTAAAAAGGATGCATTCCACAAATTGTTTTAATTATAAGTACAGTGCGACAGCAAATTGTAGAAATTAAAAAGTGGCGTCCCTTTTTCATAGATTAAATAGAAAGAGACGACATTGCAGTATACACTTGCAATTTACACTAAGAGCAAATGTAAAATAAAAAGAGGTTAGCACTATATTGGCAGTATAAACGTAACTCAAGATCAAGGAGCTTATATTTAAGACAACAGGAGTGCGAACTCAGAATAAGTGTTCACACAAAATTAAATCTTAGTACAGATACATAAAGTATATTTTACGGGTGAAGGGGTCACGGGAAGACAGAGACAGCTCGCAGATAGGTAGTGTGTCCCTTTCTAATATTGCCAGTCATAAAAAATAGTAATAATTAGTAGTTTTCAAATAAAATGGTAGTTATTAGTAGTATATACTTTTCTTTAAATTAACACTATTCACTTCAAATAATTAAATATTTTATTCGCTAAACTTTCTTACGCGTCACCAAAGAAACTAACGGAAAGAAAGAAATTATTTAATATAATTATTAAAACGGGAAGAAATTATGAAAGTTATACAATCCGTTAGTATATAAAAATAATTTTATGTTAGGGCAGGATAAAACCTTTAAATTTGAAATCTTATTAATATAATTGAAAACTGTCAGCATTTTTGACAGTGCTTAATGGTATCTTTTCTGATTATTTAAAAAATTACATACTTATAATTGCATCATGGTAACTGGAATTAAAGGTTGCAAAAGGAAATCTTTTGGTGGCTATAGTATATTTTTTCAGGTAATATATGGTATCATATATTAATATGAAAGCATGTCAAACTTTGATAAAGTACTAAAAGAGTGACAATGAATTTACAAAATTACCGGATAATTCCGATCTATGTTTTATAGCTACAGTGCCAGCCAATATACATTTTTAGACTTTAATTTTTTTTATTTTTTTTTTATAAATATCGGACAACCTCACACAAATCAATCTAGTCCCAAATTAAGCTCAAGAAGGCTTGTGTTATACTAGACGACGATATACGTACTTATATAGATAAATATATACTTAAATACATAGAACAACCATCACCCAAGCACAAATATTCGAGTTCATCATACAAATATTTGCCCCGGCCGGGAGTCGCACCCGGAACCGCCGGCTCAGTAGGCAGGTGTCTACAAACCGAGCCAAACTTGTAATAAAATGGAGTAAGGATGAGTCCCTCTTCATTGCTAAATATTTGGTTACCCCAGCAGAGTGGGATAAACTGCCCCCTTGGCGGCTTTCTTACTTGGCTCGTTCGAACGAAGCAATGAGCAGTCCAGGTATACTATAGTATTTACTAGGTCCATGCTCAAGATGCATATTAAAAAAAAAAGTAGCGACAAGGTTTAGTGCGGAAGTTTGTATGCAGCGTTTAGTTCATAATTGTGTTGTGTAAAATGACAATGATATTTCGGAATTCCTTCCTTTTTTGTGTCGTTTAGAAAAAACCTCGGAGTTAAATTGAAGGTAAGCTTTATGATATGAAAATTAGTTAGAAAATACAACAATGTATAACAATAATTAAATTTTATCTTTAAGACTTAGATTTGTAAGACAGTGCAAATAATTAAACGCAGTATTTATAAAAAAAGAAATTAAGGCGGGATTTAAATTAAAAAAACAAAAATCTATTACAATAATTCAGCAAAAATGAGTTCATACGAGTCTGATTCCGAATAGACGTCTCCTCCATACTTAAAAGCGGAGGCAGAGTTAGCTAAAATAATTTACTTCCGACTAAATCCAAGGAGATATAAAAAAATACAAGAGATTCATTAAATGGAAGGAAGAAAATCAAGTTAATAATTGGTCAGATAATGTGTGATAAGGTCAGAATATTTCAACAATCTTTCTGAGAGAATCGGATGGCTACAAAGGAAAGAAATCACAAATATTCAGCAGCAAAATATAGAAAAGTTCTTAAATCAAGCTCTAGATGATAACCATTTTGGCGATGAAGGTAAATAAATGCTGCCACTATTTGATAACGATATAACTATATCTTTTATCCAAGTATAAACTCATAATTATTTTTGTTATAGATTGTTATCATGGGAGTTAATGGTGCCTGCGACGACGAATATCACAATGTGTAATAATAAAAATGGGATATAACAAAAATATTCATTGGAAAATGGCCGAATATGAATGTCACCTACAAAATATAATTTTAATCAAATTTTCTTGTTTAATTTTTGAGAAATGCACTATACTTGCTTCGACCGTAAGAGCCATCCTGGCCTCGTATTATATCCGGACCTCGCCTGCGGCTCGGTCCGTCTAATTCCTACTCGGCCAGTATGGCTTACTTACTGGTCTCTGCCGTAATGTACTATTTCAGTAAGTAAAAACCTAATAGGGGAAATAGTTCTTCATTCTAAGCTGCAAATAGTTCGAACAAGGTGAATACCTACTCGCACATCTCAGATAACCTTGCTATGTTCATATAAAATATTGGAGCATTAAAATGTCATTACCAAGAACGCCTGTTAAGCGCAGTTTTTTCACGGCTGTCACAAAAACATTTCCGCGCGTATTACACTATGAAACACAATTACTTGTTTTTGTGCAATTATTTCCACTAAAACATGCGACATCTGCTGGCATCTTGGAAATGATGTCATTAAAGTGTTTTAGTGCTTATTCCAAACTGTCAGTTGATATATACCTAAATGCGAGATAAGAAAACCATATCGATCGGTATGTACCGGTTATGAGCATATCGTCATAAAAGTCATCTTGATTCTAGTCGGATATCAAACCGAAACACGTTTGGTTGCGTCATATGTGGAATTGTGCCCAAGTAGCACAACTGGGTCTAAATAGCTCGTATCCCAAGCAGCACATTAGTGAATTTTGCAGCTTATCTTATAGCTTTAAGTTCTAAATGAGTGGTTTAACAGTGTTTGATACAACTTATAGCTTTAAACACAACTCAAAACTGTATATGAGTTCATCCTATCACTTGTAGTTGCATAGGAGCGTTTTTTGTTTCTACTTTATTACTTATGGTGGGATAAAGTCGATATTGCTACTTAAAGTTGCATGCAGGTTCAAATTGTCACTCAATAAGAAGCAATAGTGCTATATAAGGCCTTAAAATCACTTATAAGCAACTTTTACATATAGGTGGGAACATACCCTTATTTGGAACTAAAAGTTTCAAATGACTAGTACAATAGCGAATTATATCACCAATAGTGGCTAAAGGGATAATTTTACGGCTCTTTTGGAACCAAAAAATATTGCAACTTTAAGGCCTAAGAAGTACCTTATTGCCACTCCAACGCATAAATAGGTCTCAGTAGGAGGTTCTTGGAACCAAAAGCAGTTATTTTCACTTATTTCAAACCACTAACGAACTAAAAGTTCTATTATAGTTCCTATTTGCGCCTTGTCAAAATATATTTAATAGTCTTGCTTGTTTAATAGTCTACAAAAGAGCAAATAATTACTATTGGTAATATCATTCACTGCTTTGCCACTCGCAAGATACAAATAAGTGACTATTAGACTTGATAGTTCCAAATAAGGAACAAATAAGTGAAAATAAACACTGTAGGATCTTTTTTGTTTCGCCATGTTTACAAATGGAAGCCTATGAAAATTGATTATTTTAACCAGAATTTTATCACACTCACGCATAATCACAGACTTTTGATAGTTGTGACGATGTTACTTTAACATTGTACGTAACCTACAATCATTAGGTCAGGTTTTTAACAGTTTTATTTCTTATCAGTATCTATTCCTTATTTAATTTAGCACTCTCTTTTTTAATATTCCTGATCAAATGAAGGGCGCGTCGAAATTTACAAAGAAAACATACTATAGTTTCACAGTAAAAAAAAAATCGCAAGAATTTCGTGCTTATTTCAATGCTTGTATAACGTAAAGTTTTAATCACAATCAAACAGACATATAAATCCAAAATGAATATGGCAGATCACGTATTACTTTTAATAAAACACAATTTGACAGTTGCCTCGCCACTCAAAGATAATTTTGGCGACTCATTTATCACTCATTGACCGAACTGAAATGTAGGCATAAGGGTTCTTGCCACCTATATAGCACTTAGTCATGGTGGTAAATTTCACTTAAGCATCTAATTAGATATGATATACGAGCTATTTAGACCCAGTTGTGCTACTTGGGATATCATATCTAATTAGATGCTTAAGTGAAATTTACCACCATGACTAAGTGCTATATAGGTGGCAAGAACCCTTATGCCACCAGTATAGAACCAAAAGGAGAAAAATTGCAGCCTATTTTTGGTGCTAAATAGAATCCATAAGAGATCTCACAATTACCTTAAGTGGTAATTAGAACTATGGGTGAAAGTTATGCGCAGTGAACGAATGAAAACATTTCAGTTCGGTCAATGAGTGATAAATGAGTCGCCAAAATTATCTTTGAGTGGCGAGGCAACTGTCAAATTGTGTTTTATTAAAAGTAATACGTGATCTGCCATATTCATTTTGGATTTATATGTCTGTTTGATTGTGATTAAAACTTTACGTTATACAAGCATTGAAATAAGCACGAAATTCTTGCGATTTTTTTTTTACTGTGAAACTATAGTATGTTTTCTTTGTAAATTTCGACGCGCCCTTCATTTGATCAGGAATATTAAAAAAGAGAGTGCTAAATTAAATAAGGAATAGATACTGATAAGAAATACAACTGTTAAAAACCTGACCTAATGATTGTAGGTTACGTACAATGTTAAAGTAACATCGTCACAACTATCAAAAGTCTGTGATTATGCGTGAGTGTGATAAAATTCTGGTTAAAATAATCAATTTTCATAGGCTTCCATTTGTAAACATGGCGATGTAATGCTTATCAAGACCATCTGCTAAATAAATACATCCTGGGAACGAGCACCAACTTGTAATGCATACATGAGCTACCTACTAAATAAACAAATCCTGGGAACGCGCGCCAATTGGAATGCTTACGAGCCAAGTACTTTAACTCTAAATATCCTGAGTCACGGGACCACCAATCGTAATGTATGCTAAGCCCTAACTAAAGGTACAGGTCCTTCGTCTGCTTCACCCTCGTCACCAAACTCTACTCCTACAACGAAGCCCTAAGGAAACCCTACAACAATTACCTAAGAATATCTTAACAGCAGCTCCCAGTCTTCTATATCCTACAACTAAACAAATCTGAATATGAAAAGGATCTTTATACAGTTGAGCTGAACATTTCTTATAACGAATGGCCAAAAAGTGATCGGTAAAACCGTTGTGAACGTCTAGATTGGTCGGATCCTACGTTGTTGTAGTAACTCAAGCCCTTTTAAGAGAAATCTAACCGTGATGTGTCGCCAAGTGCTTCCATACCCATTCACTGTGCTATGTTACCATATATTACCAAATAAATGTGTATTCTTTTACTTATTTAATGCAAGCTTCTCCTACCCTACTGCTACCTTGGTTCTTTGTACTAAATTAAATTTCTAACTTAACTTAATGCTATCTATCCTCAAAATATAAACTGTTACTTCCTATGTGGGCTAGCCAACAAAATATCTATAGTTCCTATAGCAGATTTCAATATGAAATATTATGGATACTCTTATAAAAGTTGTTTAATTCTATATGAAAATCAAATTCATTTAGATCATAGTCAGATATAGTTGAACTAGATTTCATTAGGTAACAATAAAAATCAATATGTGAATCAACCCAAATATTATTAAGATTCCGAAATGAAGGGTAATTTAGTTTTTAAAATTGCATGTTCTCACTCCAGAATGATTAGAAATCATTTGTCTATGTGCAATATGAAATTAGACTTCATTACCAATCTATGAATAGGTGGAAGTTACAGGATCTATGAGATTTTATTATGAATTTAATTGTTCTTAAGTTTTCATATTTGACAATATTGAATAAATTTTGTCATTACACCTTAATCTGAGAAGATGGTATACATCCCTTAAATAAACTATAGTAGAACAATCTGAAGTGGATCCTAGACCTATACAATAAATAGGAAGTCGTTATAGTCTTCACAATTAAGACCTAGTAAAACCTAGATTATAGTAGGATGAAGAAGGTAACTTTAAGGTGTAAAAAAAAAAATATAATTTTTTTTTTTAGAAAATCGCCAACCCTCCTAAGTGTGTGAAGGAATAATACTGTATGCCTTAGCTATCTATTCTATTTTGGCAAAGCTAATTAAGACATACAGCACAGGGATGGACGGACCTTCACGCCTGGCTAATAACTTATCAAACCACTGTGGGATCTCATCACATCTATGCATAATGTCCTACCTTAGGCAAAGTGTGAAGGATCCATCTTTTAGGGAAGCCCTTTGGCGCAAGCTTCCTAAGTTAACTACACAAGGCCTACGCTAGGTTAAGCTACCTGCCTAACCCTACAACTTGCTAAATATATGTAATGTTTGTAGAACTGATAATTCAGAAAAAATGAAGTTATAATTTTATTTGTAAGAAGTCTAATACACTACTCTTCCCTAGTAGGTATGAACCCTTCTAATGAGTTCTAGAACTTGGTTTTCGTTTGACCATATTCATAAATGTAGCATACCCTTGAAATCATGAAGACTATTGTGCCGATCGGAGTATCTTTCAACTCTCGAATGACTGATTTTGATAAAGGAAATTACTCTCAACCTTTGTGATATAAATTACTTTAGTTCTGAGATCTGTGATGTAAATACGAGAACGAATAACTTTCATTATTGCTATCCATAAGTCCCCGGCTTTTCTTTTAGCAATTTACACTTCAGATACTCCACATCCAGTCTTAGGAATGCTTTGTATTTCCATACTATACAACAATCCACAATTTCCTTGTCAAAATTATAACAATATATAAAATTATTTTTGTTCATTGTTAAGCGAATGTCATCTGTCAGCTGATTCTACTTAACTTTAGTGTTGCCATTCTAACACTAAGGCTATAACTAATGTACATTACTTTAAATCATAATCGGTAATTTTAACTAATTGTTTTATAAATATTGATGTCAAATTAAAGGTTTTAAATATCTGATTGGTTTTAAATAACAGGTTTCTCTATTTTCTTTATAAACTGTTACAAGATTTTGTTTTTCACTACTGACATCCCAAGTCATAAACACTAGTAAAGCAGTAGGTCAGCCTCTGCATCTACTATACCTGACGAGAATAAAATATTTTGAATAGATGTTATGTTAGTTAATGATGAATGGCCGATAGCTCGGAAGATAAAAAAAACCCCGTCCTAATGTTCCTATTAGTGTACCTATCTCTATACCCTGTTCCCTAGCTAGTACAAAACACTAGAGGCCTAAACCTCATATTTACATTTAAACGTGAATGGGACCTAGGTAAGCTAAACTATAAATTCGGGAGATTAACCCGAGGTTGGACTAGAATCAGTGTAAGTGGGTCCCCCCTACGCGGCTGACGAGACGCCGGAAGCGTAGAGTAACCCGCCCTAATATGTGTATATAAAGCAGACATATAAATATATAAGTATATGAGACCGAGCATGGAGGTCCATTTGGCTTCGGCAAGCGCGGAAAGGCCCGCATGTCCAACACGTGTGGTCCTTGCTTCCACCAAACAAAACTATCCACATTCGTAGGCTATTCACTGCACTTATATATGGCTAGTGCCCGAGCTGCCTAACTCGGGTAAAACTAGAAGAGTCTGAAAGATATTCGTTTAACAGCCGCAAGGTTAAATATCTTTCACCTGGCAACCATGTACCAAAACACTATTTCTGGCATGTAATTAAGCTTAATAGCTTTCAAAAAAAAACACAACAAAATCCCACAACATTTCAATAAATAATTATAGATCAGAAAAATAATGTAATCCCAACAGTAATTCCCCTTAGAATTAAATTTAATACCTTATTGCCAAACAACAGTGTTACCCAGTCGAAGTCGCAAGAGAGAATGAATCCCATCCTTCAATTCCCCTCCGTATTTATACTTAGCTGTGGACAAAGTGGACAAAGTGGACAAAGTGGACAAAGTGGACAAAGTGGACAAAGTGGACAAAGTGGACATAGTGGACATAGTGGACATAGTGGACATAGTGGACATAGTGGACATAGTGGGCATAGTGGACATTCTCACAATTTTGATCATTACGCAGTATAAATAAAGCTCAATTCTTCCGTTGGTAAATTTTTGTGAATAGTAATTTGCTATTTTAAAAGGTAGGATGCTTAGTTATTGGAATATTTTTACTTGCTTTCGTAAACATTCATACTGCTAATTCTTTTAGGCATTTGTATTGTATTATAATTATTAAGTGATGATTCTAGCATTTAGATGGCGAAATATGAAATTTTGAATGTTAAATTATAAAATAATAATACTTATATACGGATTTGCTATATACGAGTTAATGTTAATTAAATTTGTATACGTATTAAGTTATAAATTATTTTTATGTATTGACGTGTAATATTGAGAATATTATAAATAAATGAATATGAATGAATATGATGCCAATGTGTTGGGAACCCGACGATGACAATGATGATGTGAGTCTTACGATGGCGAGCACATGACGAGAACATGTGAATCGCTACAACCGCCCCCCTGCGAAAGTTTGAATTGGATTGACATCGTCAAATAACGTAGAACTTCGCATTCCCTTATTAAATTGTAAAAACAATAAAAGAAAATATATATATAAAACAAATTATTCTTAAAACAAATAACATTTTGTGATATTCTTGGATATTCTAAATCCGTCAGTATTCGTACCCTTAAGTGTGTGTGTATTTAAACCAATACTTGGAAAGTCACTCGTGTATTAAATCCGAATTCAAACCATAGAATAATATCATTGAATCGTGAATATATTTCTCCAAATCTCGACCACATCGTAAGAAGTGTTTGGTTGTGAGTCAAACAAGCCCTATTAGCTCGGTTTTGCCTAAACACCTCAAACTTGACCTGCCCATTGCTCAGCCTCATTTGCGAATTCACATTGTACGAATTCTTCGATGAATTGACAAAACTCTCCTCAGACAACATAGCAAGACCTTTGGTATAGATACTGAATATTCATTCTCACTTCAATTCAATAACTGATTCCGATTTCAAATTCTTCTCCAAAATCACATGTGACTCCCCTTATTGGCGCGTGTATCACATCAAGAATAAACAAGCCAATTTCAGCTCTATAATCATACAATTGTGTTTTTTTTTTTTTTCTTGTAAGACTATAGACTTACTAGTCGAATTGTGTAAAAATGTCTCATTTAAAAATTATGCTCGAACTTATTATAATACCAGAAGTTCATACAAATATACCAATTTAGTTTATCCTGCCTTTACGGACAAACCAATCCACAATTCTTTTTTATTTAAAAATATACAGTTGGCCAATCTATTTGTTGACATGGGTGTGTGTGAAACCTGCACGTTCCTGCCCGCGCTCGAAGAAGGTTAGCCCGTAGGCCCTGTAGAGTATTGTTTCGCACAAACTACCGCACATCGGTCTTAAATCGAAACTTCGATTTACTAAGCCTAACTTCTAAGTATGTGCAAACCAATTGATGTCTTTAGAAAATACTCCCGTTCGTACCTCTAAAGATAGAAGACCCCCCATTTTCGGATCCGAATACTTTCGAACTTAGCTTGAATACATACGGACAACATCCAACTCAAAAAGTCCACTCATTCATCCTCTCATACATCGCACTACAGGCTCCTACATTCGTTTTTCCGCATAGACTTAGTCAGAAGAACATCACCCATTGTGTATTCAAAATCCATACTACCCTATCTTTCTAAAATATCCCAAGTTCCCCTTTACTTCTTTCATTAAAATCAAAATAAAGATTTTCTCTAATATAAATAATAAAATTGTCCATCCACTTCACTCATTTCGTATTTTGTTATACTCTAATAAAACTCGTAATTACTTTACCCACCTGGTTCAATTCACCTCTGACTACCCTTTTGAAACTTATCGAATTTCAATTTATTAAAGAAACCCAAAATACGTATTAATGGAATCGAACCATTACGTAATCATCCATGTAACTTATCAAATTTCAACTTATTAAAGAACCTCAAAATACGTATTAATGGAATCGAACCATTACGCAATCATCCATGTAACTTATCAAATTTCAACTTATTAAAGAACCTCAAAATACGTATTAATGGAATCGAACCATTACGCAAATCTTTCGATGAAATATACTACTAGCGACCTCTAGTGAAATTTGCGTACAACCACATTCGAACCTTAACTTACAATACTTATACTGCGGTACAACTTATATTATGACATCACTATTGCCTTTTAAAACAAATCGACTGTAATCGATACCTTAATCGATGTTATCTTAATATCCCTATTGAACATTAGATTTTGATTAATAAATTACTGAAATACTTGTACGTTGTCTAATTAACTAATTTATATAAATACTAGCTGTGCCCCGCGGTGTTACCCGCTCATCCCACGGGAACACTAATTTTTTTCGGGATGAAAAGTATCCTATGTCCTTTCCCGGGTCTCAAACTATCTCCATACCGAATTTCATCTAAATCGGTTCAGCGGTTTAAGCGTGAAGAGGTAACAGACAGACAGACAGACAGACAGACAGACACACTTTCGCATTTATAATATTAGTATGGATAGTATATAGTATATAGTATAAGTATATAGTATGGATATATTTGACTATTCTATAAATGTTACGTTAATCTTACGAACTAGGTAAGTGAATCTATGCCTTAATAATAGTCTACTATTTATGTCATCTTATCTCTTAAACCCGGCAACACCGTCTCACGACATGTCAAATGTCAATTTTTTTTCCATAACCTATTATCTATTCTACGAAATGGGAATGAAATTACGAATAGAAGAATAATGTACAATAAAACGGATTGTTATGAAGAAAAGTGTGATAAAATGAGTCTACGATAATAAGGTAACTATTTTCTACGCTTGTTAGTATAATCTGACTAAAATATTGAGCAAAGAAAAATCGTGTTGTAGTATTGTTATATTCAATATTTGTCTTTGTTACAGAATCAAAACAACTACGTTAACCTCCGCGCAACAGTTATAAATTATATCTCAAAATTTATGCAAAAGTAATGAAACCCGGATAATTAGACAAGAAGCAATGTAGTCGAACTCCACGCCACCTGAAACATACTATCAAAACGTAAGTTAACAAAAGTTTTAACTGCGTTTGTTCATAAAGTAAATCTTGATTCTTCTGTACGCCAATTTATGCTTTTTTCTTGATTCTAATATCTTCTGTCTCCTATTTCCAGACTCTGCTCGTAAATCTTGACAATTCTTCAGTACAAACTAATCTTGAATGAAGCAAAAATAATGAAGGATGAGTTGAACTCCCTACTTCTACTGCTGCAGCTTATTGGAACTTCTTCACAAGGTAATATTATTTATCTTACTGTACTATTGTTTCAATTTAAAAAGAACTTAGTTGTTTAAAAATATCTTCATGCTAATATTCATGGAAATTACATAGATCAAAAATAAAGTAGGTACTTCTTCAGGGTCGACATTTGATTAATTTCCTCCTATAATTACTGCTAATTCTTTTCTTGTCTTCATCCTATCATTTTCTCAAATCTGTTTCCATCACCTGATTACAATTTCCATTCCTGTCGAAGTCGAGCAGTTTATTTATGAACTAAATTTATTTCCCTCAAACAACTGCTTTGAATGTTTATATCTCAAATTAAAGTATTTAGATGTACTGTATAATAGCTGTACCTTTGTTTAATAATAAATAACATTTAATCTAACTTGTTTCAATAATTATTTATTTTTCTTTCCAGATTTTTGGATTTCAACAACAAGCTCCGGACAAAATCTACTATAGATCTAAAATGTAACCCGAGTATCATGACTAATGTGTAATAAAACTTGACTGAATATATATCTACTTAATTATAAGGATATTTAACAGAACTGAATACCTTAATAAATCTGATGGTAACAATACAGACATACTTACTTCGCTCAAAAATAAATTAAATATATGTCAATTGGTTTTCTTGTCTGGTTCTATGATTTTACTTTTATACTACATGTGAACATATATGTAAGTCATTCTATTGGTAATCTATAAGCCATAAATGTACCAAAATTATTGTAATAAAATTACTTTCATTTCATTTGTTTCATTATGTGTTAGGAGTCCGCCCCCCCACTTATGAAATCACTAACACTCCTACTTTCCTTATATTTGCTATATTTAATGTTTCTAATAAGACTTATATTAAACTAAAAGATGAATATTGTAGCTAGAAGCCTTACTTATACTAAGGTTGACATTGTAGCCAGGGACCCGACCACCCTTTCATTTGCTTAAGCCTTTAAATGGGCTTCCCTTTGTAATGTGTAACCCAGTAAAAGACTTACCCATTCATACTGATAACCCATACATTTGACTATCCCTTATTAAGAGGGGAACCTAAGAATAAGGCTAACCCTTTCCAATTGGTAAGCGGTATTCTCTTTATTTTGCTATCCACTTTAAAGGGATACCCTTATGTTTTAGCGCTTAAAATAAAACTTTCCTTTTCATCATGTCATACTTTAAACGCTTAGGAGAAGGAGACAAGACTAGTTATCTGGGCCAATGTATGACAAGAAAGCGAATAAATTACGAATATGCCTAGCTGGCCCCTGTGGGAGTGGGCAGGGCAGTAAATATTTTGTGTTTGCTTGACGTAGTTGTCGTCGTCGCGTCGAGTCACATAGTAAATTGCTGGGGTGTTAGTGCACGACACCTTGCACTTTTTGACTATGCGCTGAAACTTGGCACAGTTGATTCTTAGGTGGTCTTGAGTGAATTCAGACCGGGAGACATCGAGAGCCACCACGGCTTTAGTGGGGGGGGGGGAGAGGGGCTGAAGTTCGACGCTGCCGCGCTTCAATAAAAGCAACATTTCTCTTCAACTGTATATAATACGGCATGGGATACACCATTTTCGGATAAATTAAGGATGAGGAATAAAGTTTTGGACGAGAAAGGAGAAAAATCTGAAAAACGTAATTTGTGTCTTTTTATATATTTACCAATTATTTTAAAAGTATAACAGAAATCTCAAAACGAAAAATATAACCGTAAAGCTAGACTTACGTAGTTTAAAATAGTTATAGTTTATTACATATATCTGTTGATCCATGGGAGATAATAAATATTATCAAGCGTAAGTTAGGGCCATCTCAATGCATGATCGTCCGTAAAGTATTGTTTAGGTACTTTGTTAAACAATATTTCTCTAAAACTTTACATAATAGGGCGGACTAACAACTCTACTAAGATGTTACTGTTTTTACTTTTATTTTTATTGTTATTTTGTTTTATGTTTGAGTACCTATACCTACTAATTTTTGTGTTTCTTTTTGTATACCATACAAATGCTTTGGTCATATGTACTGTTAATTTGTATGTAATAAATAAATAAATAAATAAAAAAATAAAAAAATAAAAAATTCGCATAAATCAAGGATGGGCAATCCACATGTATTTCATTATTTTATGAACAAAACTTGCACTTTCTAAAAAGAAATATATATTAAAAAGTGGGAAACTGAAAAACGTGATTTAGGTATGTTTTATTATACAGGTTGACATATTATTGACTGTTCAAATTTTCCCCAGGCATTAGGTATCGATAAAGGATGCCATTTCTGAGAAAAAAAAACATAGGTAAAATTTTGATAATAAAATGTGCTGTCCGAATAAGTACTTAGTAACGTGTGGATAATCGTTAACTGAGTGGCGCTCTGTAGTCAAGAACAATGATATCTCTATTCTACCTTACTTATTCAATTTCCTACAACATTCCGACTTTATAACTAAACTAAAATTAAATTTATTTAAATAATCATTCCATCTCGATATCATATTAATTACTGATAAGTGATAACAGATAACACTCTGTCACTTGTCAACTGTCAAATCAAACCTGCTCGCAGGCGTCTTGTTCACTCAGCCTGGCTTATGTTTTTAATTTAAAAAATGAATTACCTATTATTATTTTTCCCAATTATGTAAATAATGCATAAATAATATTAAATGTATCCCTAAATATCTAAATCTAATAAAATGAACACATTGAGTAGAGTTGTGTCTACGTATCTGATTTGAGCTAAAGTAAGTATATTACTTAATATTATTATTTTATGTAACGTAAATTATTATCTAAAACTTAAATAAACCACCTATTTAATTATTAATCAATATTAAAAATAACCTTTTGTAAAGCGTTAACACAAACGTCACGAATTTAATCGTATCTCAAACAATCCACTATTGAACAACAGATAAAAATAAAAAAATGCCTAAATGAACGTGAACTGTCAACTAATTACTGTTTGCAAAATATCGATTGATACGCAAAATCGCTTTATTTTAATATAAATCTTTTGTTTCAGGTACTATTACTATGTGAAATAAGAAAAATATCGTGTGTTATATCAAGAAGCTACTCTATTCACTATAATTTGTGTATAAATATGCAACAAAATGTGTTTCTTGACGACGTGCACAACACAACTCATCACGGCTAAATTCTCCTTTCCACTCTCACGTCAACAATTGTACCCGTAGGGCATCATAGTTCAAAGCTCAAGTGTTCAAAGATCCCTTCAATAAAACTGCCAGTAGCGACTCCACTAAAATTCCATGGCGAAATAACAAAATGAAAAACAATTGTCGAACTACAAACGCAAGAAGACAGCATGACATGAAACCTCACGACAAAATGCATCGGCACGACTCAACAATCCCGGACTGATCCCATCCATGGTCAACGGCACAAATTGTAATGCTTATCAAGACCATCTGCTAAATAAATACATCCTGGGAACGAGCACCAACTTGTAATGCATACATGAGCTACCTACTAAATAAACAAATCCTGGGAACGCGCGCCAATTGGAATGCTTACGAGCCAAGTACTTTAACTCTAAATATCCTGAGTCACGGGACCACCAATCGTAATGTATGCTAAGCCCTAACTAAAGGTACAGGTCCTTCGTCTGCTTCACCCTCGTCACCAAACTCTACTCCTACAACGAAGCCCTAAGGAAACCCTACAACAATTACCTAAGAATATCTTAACAGCAGCTCCCAGTCTTCTATATCCTACAACTAAACAAATCTGAATATGAAAAGGATCTTTATACAGTTGAGCTGAACATTTCTTATAACGAATGGCCAAAAAGTGATCGGTAAAACCGTTGTGAACGTCTAGATTGGTCGGATCCTACGTTGTTGTAGTAACTCAAGCCCTTTTAAGAGAAATCTAACCGTGATGTGTCGCCAAGTGCTTCCATACCCATTCACTGTGCTATGTTACCATATATTACCAAATAAATGTGTATTCTTTTACTTATTTAATGCAAGCTTCTCCTACCCTACTGCTACCTTGGTTCTTTGTACTAAATTAAATTTCTAACTTAACTTAATGCTATCTATCCTCAAAATATAAACTGTTACTTCCTATGTGGGCTAGCCAACAAAATATCTATAGTTCCTATAGCAGATTTCAATATGAAATATTATGGATACTCTTATAAAAGTTGTTTAATTCTATATGAAAATCAAATTCATTTAGATCATAGTCAGATATAGTTGAACTAGATTTCATTAGGTAACAATAAAAATCAATATGTGAATCAACCCAAATATTATTAAGATTCCGAAATGAAGGGTAATTTAGTTTTTAAAATTGCATGTTCTCACTCCAGAATGATTAGAAATCATTTGTCTATGTGCAATATGAAATTAGACTTCATTACCAATCTATGAATAGGTGGAAGTTACAGGATCTATGAGATTTTATTATGAATTTAATTGTTCTTAAGTTTTCATATTTGACAATATTGAATAAATTTTGTCATTACACCTTAATCTGAGAAGATGGTATACATCCCTTAAATAAACTATAGTAGAACAATCTGAAGTGGATCCTAGACCTATACAATAAATAGGAAGTCGTTATAGTCTTCACAATTAAGACCTAGTAAAACCTAGATTATAGTAGGATGAAGAAGGTAACTTTAAGGTGTAAAAAAAAAAATATATTTTTTTTTTTTAGAAAATCGCCAACCCTCCTAAGTGTGTGAAGGAATAATACTGTATGCCTTAGCTATCTATTCTATTTTGGCAAAGCTAATTAAGACATACAGCACAGGGATGGACGGACCTTCACGCCTGGCTAATAACTTATCAAACCACTGTGGGATCTCATCACATCTATGCATAACGTCCTACCTTAGGCAAAGTGTGAAGGATCCATCTTTTAGGGAAGCCCTTTGGCGCAAGCTTCCTAAGTTAACTACACAAGGCCTACGCTAGGTTAAGCTACCTGCCTAACCCTACAACTTGCTAAATATATGTAATGTTTGTAGAACTGATAATTCAGAAAAAATGAAGTTATAATTTTATTTGTAAGAAGTCTAATACACTACTCTTCCCTAGTAGGTATGAACCCTTCTAATGAGTTCTAGAACTTGGTTTTCGTTTGACCATATTCATAAATGTAGCATACCCTTGAAATCATGAAGACTATTGTGCCGATCGGAGTATCTTTCAACTCTCGAATGACTGATTTTGATAAAGGAAATTACTCTCAACCTTTGTGATATAAATTACTTTAGTTCTGAGATCTGTGATGTAAATACGAGAACGAACAACTTTCATTATTGCTATCCATAAGTCCCCGGCTTTTCTTTTAGCAATTTACACTTCAGATACTCCACATCCAGTCTTAGGAATGCTTTGTATGTCCATACTATACAACAATCCACAATTTCCTTGTCAAAATTATAACAATATATAAAATTATTTTTGTTCATTGTTAAGCGAATGTCATCTGTCAGCTGATTCTACTTAACTTTAGTGTTGCCATTCTAACACTAAGGCTATAACTAATGTACATTACTTTAAATCATAATCGGTAATTTTAACTAATTGTTTTATAAATATTGATGTCAAATTAAAGGTTTTAAATATCTGATTGGTTTTAAATAACAGGTTTCTCTATTTTCTTTATAAACTGTTACAAGATTTTGTTTTTCACTACTGACATCCCAAGTCATAAACACTAGTAAAGCAGTAGGTCAGCCTCTGCATCTACTATACCTGACGAGAATAAAATATTTTGAATAGATGTTATGTTAGTTAATGATGAATGGCCGATAGCTCGGAAGATAAAAAAAACCCCGTCCTAATGTTCCTATTAGTGTACCTATCTCTATACCCTGTTCCCTAGCTAGTACAAAACACTAGAGGCCTAAACCTCATATTTACATTTAAACGTGAATGGGACCTAGGTAAGCTAAACTATAAATTCGGGAGATTAACCCGAGGTTGGACTAGAATCAGTGTAAGTGGGTCCCCCCTACGCGGCTGACGAGACGCCGGAAGCGTAGAGTAACCCGCCCTAATATGTGTATATAAAGCAGACATATAAATATATAAGTATATGAGACCGAGCATGGAGGTCCATTTGGCTTCGGCAAGCGCGGAAAGGCCCGCATGTCCAACACGTGTGGTCCTTGCTTCCACCAAACAAAACTATCCACATTCGTAGGCTATTCACTGCACTTATATATGGCTAGTGCCCGAGCTGCCTAACTCGGGTAAAACTAGAAGAGTCTGAAAGATATTCGTTTAACAGCCGCAAGGTTAAATATCTTTCACCTGGCAACCATGTACCAAAACACTATTTCTGGCATGTAATTAAGCTTAATAGCTTTCAAAAAAAAAACACAACAAAATCCCACAACATTTCAATAAATAATTATAGATCAGAAAAATAATGTAATCCCAACAGTAATTCCCCTTAGAATTAAATTTAATACCTTATTGCCAAACAACAGTGTTACCCAGTCGAAGTCGCAAGAGAGAATGAATCCCATCCTTCAATTCCCCTCCGTATTTATACTTAGCTGTGGACAAAGTGGACAAAGTGGACAAAGTGGACAAAGTGGACAAAGTGGACAAAGTGGACAAAGTGGACATAGTGGACATAGTGGACATAGTGGACATAGTGGACATAGTGGACATAGTGGGCATAGTGGACATTCTCACAATTTTGATCATTACGCAGTATAAATAAAGCTCAATTCTTCCGTTGGTAAATTTTTGTGAATAGTAATTTGCTATTTTAAAAGGTAGGATGCTTAGTTATTGGAATATTTTTACTTGCTTTCGTAAACATTCATACTGCTAATTCTTTTAGGCATTTGTATTGTATTATAATTATTAAGTGATGATTCTAGCATTTAGATGGCGAAATATGAAATTTTGAATGTTAAATTATAAAATAATAATACTTATATACGGATTTGCTATATACGAGTTAATGTTAATTAAATTTGTATACGTATTAAGTTATAAATTATTTTTATGTATTGACGTGTAATATTGAGAATATTATAAATAAATGAATATGAATGAATATGATGCCAATGTGTTGGGAACCCGACGATGACAATGATGATGTGAGTCTTACGATGGCGAGCACATGACGAGAACATGTGAATCGCTACAGCGAAACAAAAAAGATCCTACAGTGTTTATTTTCACTTATTTGTTCCTTATTTGGAACTATCAAGTCTAATAGTCACTTATTTGTATCTTGCGAGTGGCAAAGCAGTGAATGATATTACCAATAGTAATTATTTGCTCTTTTGTAGACTATTAAACAAGCAAGACTATTAAATATATTTTGACAAGGCGCAAATAGGAACTATAATAGAACTTTTAGTTCGTTAGTGGTTTGAAATAAGTGAAAATAACTGCTTTTGGTTCCAAGAACCTCCTACTGAGACCTATTTATGCGTTGGAGTGGCAATAAGGTACTTCTTAGGCCTTAAAGTTGCAATATTTTTTGGTTCCAAAAGAGTCGTAAAATTATCCCTTTAGCCACTATTGGTGATATAATTCGCTATTGTACTAGTCATTTGAAACTTTTAGTTCCAAATAAGGGTATGTTCCCATCTATATGTAAAAGTTGCTTATAAGTGATTTTAAGGCCTTATATAGCACTATTGCTTCTTATTGAGTGACAATTTGAACCTGCATGCAACTTTAAGTAGCAATATCGACTTTATCCCACCACCATAAGTAATAAAGTAGAAACAAAAAACGCTCCTATGCAACTACAAGTGATAGGATGAACTCATATACAGTTTTGAGTTGTGTTTAAAGCTATAAGTTGTATCAAACACTGTTAAACCACTCATTTAGAACTTAAAGCTATAAGATAAGCTGCAAAATTCACTAATGTGCTGCTTGGGTGGACATCTGGACGTACATAACAAACATGTTCTAAACGACCATGTCCCAGGAAATACCTTCTTGCCAATTACTTACATCACGTGCAGGGCAATTTTTACTACATGATGAAATATTTCCTCTAAGTTATTTATGAAGCAAACAACCAGTCCTTGTCTGGCACGTAGGTACCTAACGAAATGCGACAGGTGACGTTACGTGTGCTTATAAGAAAATTGTAGCAGATATTTTATGCTTTAAAATATATGACCACTATACTGGTAATCCAGTTAACTACTTAAGTATACCTAGATTAAGATGAGCAAAGGATGCGTAGATTTTTTTCTTGCAGCTACATAATTAAAAACTAAGAGGCGCGTAGTTTGAGTTCGTTGGTATGAAATGTGCTGCTAATTATAATAACTAAAGCGATAAAGTGGGCGAACTACCCCCTACTATTTGACATCTTATTGATATTTTGAGGACATATTTTTAGGGTTCCGTACCCAAAGGGTAAAAATTGGACCCTATTACTGAGACTTCGCTATCCGTACGTCCGTCCGTCCGTCTGTCACCAGGCTGTATCTCAAGAAAGGTGATAGCAGTTGAAATTTTCACAGATGATGTATTTCTATTGCCGGTATAACAACAAATACTAAAAATAAAATAAAATAAATATTTAAGGGGGGCTCCCATACAACAAACTTGTTATAGATTATGGTACAGAACACTTCATGCGCGAGTCGGACTCGCACTTGCCCAATTTTTTTTAGTTTCAAAGACCTTTAGACTTTTGCAACGCCTCGCGCGCGTGTTGCTGGCCCCTTAAGACTCGTTTACTTCTCTAATAAAAAACTCCTTACTGCCCTCCGGGAAAACCAAGTGGCATTTCCTCCCAAGTTCATCCCACATCCGGAGCGTTTCCGGCTGGAAATTACTTCAAAATCGCATAGACGCGTCACTTAAGGTTCAAATATGCGAGGATGTTGTTGTTGAGCAATGTTATGGTTAAACGCTGTGTATAAAACGATTCCTCGGAATGCAGCATAACATACAATATAATAACGTTGGAATATGACTTCAGAACATACCTTATCAATAGCCTCCTTAAGTAGGAGGCAAAGTGTACGTGTAAGTACTCTATGTGTAAACTATTCAATTAAAACTTAAGAGGTTCTTGCGGCGAACTTATCAATTATTATAATTTTCATCGCCCATAAAATAATCAACAATAATAGTGTATTTTATGACGTAAATGTGCAGTGAATTCTGCTTGTTGGTCTATTATCGCGATGGCGCTGAAGCCTGCGCGATGATTATCTGTTATAATGGGCTAATGGGTTCCCACGAGGAATTTATAGGCCAGTGTGAAGCATCAAAACAAGAGCGAGCGAATGAAGGATAAGTGCATGCTTAATACACGTCTCTAAACCCTTTTTTATTTGCCGCGAGGAAAGAAAAACGACGTTGGTAAAGCCGCGGCTGTAAGCAAAAGTGTATTCGGTTTACGGGTATATCCAATGATAGTTAATGCATATGAACGAATTAATTGAATATAATTTGATACCCTTTTGATGGCGGTTTGAATTTAGATCTAACTGATAAACCATTTTATTGACTGTTCAGTTATGGAGTAACCTTAACGAAATTATCGTCTAATTATTGACAATTATGTACATTACATGGAAGCACGTTCAACGTCTGGAATGTTATTATTAGTAAAATTTGCCCGGAGGCTGCCGGATACTGACGTCGCACTATCTTAAACGTGAAAACATAAATAATACCACATCTCGGGCCACTCTGATACTATCTCGATTCTCCACAGCCATAAGCTTAGTGGCGTCTATCGCTTCAGGACAGCACGACTATTACTTTGTAAAGCAAATTAAAGTCGTATCAACTCGCATTCATAAAAGTAACAGCCTTCAACGTAATCTTTAAAGTAAACAACCAATTATATCTACCACATAAAGACAGTCTCCCAGTACAGTAGTTGTTTCAAGTTTCTACTGTTTTTACTGTCTCCAGCTAATGGAAACCTCTAATTATACGTCTAGTGAGCCAATTTAAATTTATTTATCATCAAGGAACTGGTATCGCCGTGGTGGCGGGTGTTTGTTACATCCAGAGCTAGCGGCTCGGAGCAATGCAGGCCCAATTAAGGAAAACAGACGAGTTTCAATTAAAAACGTAAAAAGTTGTCTCTGGACATCCTGCCGCTGCGTTTACACTCGTTAGCCGTGTCAGCAACTGACTGATATGATAGTGCAAGCGTTTTCACTTGGTTCACTTACCCTCCGTTCTTACTATGTTGCAATTTTGTATGCGCTTGGTAACTACCTACTGCATATGTGCTTGGTTTATGTTTGATCAAAATTGGTGATTCTATTTTGTTTTTTCAATATTATGCGTAACGAACGGTGCAGTAGCTCAATTAGGTAGCACTAGTCTGGAAAAAGTAGGGTCGGCGCGGTGGTCCAAATCTCAAATATGCAGTGGAGTGGATCGGATCGCATAACATTTTGTCATCATTATTTATTAGTATTTAGGTATATCAATATTCAAAACTATTTGATTTCTACATGGTCTTACACAGTGGACCGTATGCTTACCATGTACGTACCGGCCATACTTAACTGAAAAATCTACTTGGACTTGGTTACAGTAATCTTATTTATTTATTTAGCTGGTTTGAAATATTATCAAATAATCATCTTCAGTTCATTAGAACTAAACACATACCTCGCTCAAAACGCTTCAATTTACATCCAGTAATTACTAGCAGACAATGGGACTATTATTTACCGTCATAGTCATCCTTAAACATATCAGCTGAATAGATATTTTTTTTCAAGGATAATACGTGTAATTATAATTACACGGTCCGAAGATAACGTCTTCCAGTCTCTGAACCATGAATGTGCTGAGTTATTACTTCACACGCCTGGTGGAGCTTCAACCTTTGAGTCATACGACATTAGAAGGGTTACTCCCAAGTTCGAAATTCGACTGTAAAGTATCGCGCTGTCTCGCTTAGACAAATATACATTTTTACACGAGAGTAAGAAGGAAGGCCCGATATAAAGTTTGAATTTCGAACATCGGTGTAACCCCCAGCTCACCTCAGGCTATATGGTTTAATGGAAAGATTTGCGGCGCGCGCCTCTTAATTGTAATCATCAAGCAGCAAATGAATTTCATTAGCACTAACACGCAACGTCCATCATAATTTTCCAAGAATATCCATAATTTTGCTTGCAAATGTCTCTATCGCTCTACATATATAATTAACCCGTGAACGTGGGGTTAAATATACAATTAAGACATTTCTCTATTCGTGCTATGTCACAATGTAATGAATTATTTAAGACATAATGATCGGCGGGGTTAGATGGGTCATACTCATTGTCCATAATAACCATTTATCATCGATGTTAATCAGCGAACGGGTCCATATTGAACGAGTATCATCGATTAAAATCATCGTTGTTGAGATATCGACTAGGAATAATCTAAATAATTTGGCTCGAGCCGTTTAGCTATCAATTATTTCGTCAAACCACGTCAAAGATAGAGCTCAGTGGACTAAGGCATGACAATGAGAATGCCCGTCCGGATACGACCCGCTATGCAAGATTCGTCATACTTTTTTCACATCGATATCATTATTACACCTATGAATATATCAAAGATACCGTCTTATTTATTTTATTCGACGGACGTTATCACGTGAAATGACTACGTCGTTTTTGTGAGGCTCTGGGAAGAGCTTATTAGTTTAGTGGACGCTCTAATGGGAAGCAGGTGGTTTTTGTTCAGTTTCTTGCTACTATTAAGCGGCCTTTCGCCCCTTAATCGAGTAATTTTAATGCTTTAATGCTCTAAAGAACCTCAAAATAGCCACGTAGATATTTCAAATCCAAATTATAGTGTAGCAAACTTATGTAAAATAGTCGCCAAAATATATAAATTCAGCAACTAGTTGAGCTCGTCTGCACTCTCCGCAATCACGGCTAAAATAAACTAGTTAGTGCCGTCGATCCCGCAGCGTTGCAATAAAAACGTCAGACTAATTAATTTAAATTAATTCCTACGCTTATGTTGAATTCCTCACGTAGCTACGTTAATGATGCGCAGGTTTTATGGGCATAAAACTGGGATGCGAAGTGCATTACAGTGCGTATCAAAAGGGATCATCAAAGGCTTTGTTGTGGCGAAAGTCCGGATCTCACCGCGACCGCCGCTTTCCAAGACAGGTGACCAAAGAGTGACAATCCAGTTCACCATCAGCCGATCCACTTACCGACGAACACTTGCAGTTTCACTCGAGGCCGGATTCTCTTCAATTAAGATGTTAACAAATGTAAACTCCGTAACTTATTTTTCGGTTGGCTTCATTATTTTCGCTTTTTGCATTCACGGTTGGTTAGAAAGCAAAACGGTCATTAAAATTGCTGTTTTATTTCGTTGTTGTGTCAAAGTCTAGATAATAATATCATACATAAGTATGTTATGTAGGTATGCATTTAGATGCAATCTACCGTTTTCTAATCCATGATTCTTTCATCTTCTTATGTAACTTACGTACGACACTGCCACAGGATGTGACGTTGATATGTCTAAGATTTTTACATATTCATCCAGAATAGAGATGGGGCGCTCATGGGTAAATACCCGATGAAAGCCGGGTAAATACCCAATCTACTAAGACTACTGCCCGGTATATTGGGTATTTACCCGGTATTTATCGGGTATTTACCCATGAGCGCCCATCTCTAATCCAGAATCATTAGGTTGTCACCTCGCAGTTCTAATAATGACTGTAATCAAAACACATACATACATGTTGACCCAAACAACAGCATCAATCTGCATGTCGATTACAATGGACAGTTATATCACGTGGGTGACAACCCGACCATTACCGATTCGCGAAAGACAATTTAGCGTCAAGTCGCAGGTCACCTCGTGCTGCGCCGGCGCCGACCGCGGTCGTGCTGCGCAGAAATTTATCGCTTTCGCGTCGTTACAGAATCGCTATGTCGATCGGAATAGCTGTAAAGGAACTCATTGTATGGGAATTACTCATTCCTTAGTAGACTACACAGATGATGAACAGTCTCAATGAATTCAAGAAACGACGTCTGAAATTGTTAACTGCGAGGAACATAGTTATGAAATATTAAGAAAACGTTTGATGTTTTAATAAAATAAGTAAATACATGGGATGGATAGCGAACAATTAGATGGCATTAGGTACTGACTTCACAAAACAAAAGCTAACCAAAAACCCCACCATCAAACTGACCCCGAGAAGGTCCTCCTGTGAGTCCTGTGGGACTAGCTAGGTATAATGGCCACGTTTGTCACGCGATATATAAATAGATCACAAATCATCCGTCTATAGATGAAAAACATGCGAGTGACGGATGCTTTGTCATTTATTTATTGCGTGATAAACGCAACCCTCACAGGCCGGCTGATAAAAATCTACCTGTGTGTCACACGAGCACTGATTTAACGGATCGATATCTTGACTAGGATCAAATAGTCCGGTCTTTTATTAATTATAAATTTCATACTTGAGTGCCGATCAGGTACATCGTTATGATGTACATAAGTTGAACCATAATCACCCTTTTGCACTCACCGGCCACAAACAAGCACGTAAAATTACATGTTCCTTTCACACCATCGTAAATGTCCATAAATTATATTTAGCTTGGCATGAAAATATATACAGGATGTTCGATGGTTTATATACGTGGGGCATACTGAAAGTTTCTGGATTATTTTATTTAAAAGTAAGATATAATATTTGTCGTACAATTATTGTTTTTCGAAGTATATTCCTTCGCTATTTATGCATTTTTGCATTCGTTGAAACCATTGCGAAAAGCAGTAGGTTCAGTCTTCTGTAGCCTCTGTAGGGACCTCTTCAACGGTTTCGCGGAACGCATCCACTGCCGCTTCGGGGCTCATAAATCGTAAACCTCTGAGTTTATCCTTGACTTTTGGGAATAAAAAGAAGTCGCATGGTGCAAGGTCGGGGCTATATGGCGGATGCGTCATCAGTTCCACATTTGAGGCCTTCAAATATGCAGTTGTTTTTTAGCGGAATGTGCAGACGCGTTATCGTGGTGAAGCACGATATTGCTACGGGGCCACTTTTCGAGAATTTTATCGAAGATTCTTGGCAAACAGAAGTATACAGCTAGATTTGCGATGCGCCAGTCCTTCGCAGTCGGCCAGACAGCCGGCATCACTTGTCAGCTTAGTTTTATTACCGCCACAGTATAACTTTATATCAGATAAAACAAGTCTTTATCGCTTATAAATATGATGTGATGGATACCACGTACGTCCATGGTCTAGAAGGAATTTCCGAGACCGGTAGGTATTTTTGTTATACCTACCTTAATTTTTAGCAGGGTATGTTTTTGATCAGATCTGCAAGAAATTTCTGTTTTTTGCAACCTTTTGACGTTGAACGTGATGAACGTCAACTGTATGATGTCTGATGAACGTGTACTGTGGGTGTGGTTGACTGGTAGAGAATGCCTCATGGCAATGGCATTAAGTCCGCCATTTGTACTTTTACTTATTTACGTATTTTGTGCAATAAAGTTTAAATAAATAAATAAATAAACGTCAATATCTAAACCTTTTCACTTGTCCAAATTTGAAATAATTATCATTTAAAGTTTCGAGCCTTCGATACTTGTTGGTGCACGACGTCATCGTGGAGTACCCGGGCCTGGCTTCGTTAAGATACTGCTCCGTCTAAATGAACTGTGTAACATGGTGTGTTTTTGTTCCAGGGATAGGCACGGAGCGGGCCGAGCAGTACGCATCGGCGCAGGAGTACAAAGAGGCGCTCGAGGCCATCCGCAGGCACACCGGCGCGGTTAGTCCATTTCTGCCTGTAATAACACCTCGCACTAATGAGAATAATTAAGATAAAGTCACTCCGAAGATGTTATGGCGATATGCTAGCGTGAATGTAATCTGATTGGTCTAGAGTACTAAAAATCAGTCACACGATAGTAAAAATAAGTTATGGTCCATAAAAGAATCCAGAAAGTAATTAGACTTAATTAAAACAAACTAAAGCCTAAGTATACTAAGGCTTGTTTTGATTATATATAATTACGCATTTATACAAATACAAATAATTTATTTACTTACCAAAAACTTATTACAATTGGACATTTTACAAATATTTCACTTACACACTGGAATTTAAACATAAGCATAAGATATTTCCAACGGCCCCAAACTAGGCACAGCCTGTTTTTTGGGAACCGGGAGTACCTACAGTATACCAATTAGAATTGAAAAAACAGTAATAGAAAACGCCCGTTAACGCAACAGAGTGAACAAATTTAAATTTCCTTAACTGTACCTATCGTTTGTATTGAAATTGTAACCCAGTGTTTATCCTATTATTTTATATTAATGATGTAATGTCATTGCCATTAGGAGCGCAGCAAACCTCAGCGCCAACTAGAAGCAGAACCGGATGACACTCAAGAAGAAGCCGAACAACAGTTCTTGGAGGAGACGCTGCTGCCAGAACCATGGGAGCTGAACAACACAGCGCGCGCCGGCATCGACCTGCTGTTCTTCAACCGCGTGCCCAAGGTCGGCAGCCAGACCTTCATGGAGCTGCTGCGACGGCTCGCGTTGAAGAATCAGTTTGGTGAGTTTCCCACATTTGTTAATCACCGTCATTGGAAAATCTCAGCACTCCCTGGAAGCGAACGAGGAGCGGAGTAAGATTAGACAATCTAGTTCCAAGACCTATGAAGTTGGACAATACTGCTTATGCAACTCTTCACACCCTTCCCTATAATTTTATCGTATATGGCGATAAAACTATTGTAGGTAGTAGAAAATTATCAATTTTAATTGCATGTCAGGTCGTAAAGGCTCGTATGCTCGTGTGTTATTTCATCATGTCGTGCTTAAATCAATTTAGGGCTATGAAACACACATTTCTAACCCACCTTAGATGTTTCTTAGAACGCAAACCAATTGCGTTGATAAGACTTATTTATATTGATAATGGAGCTGCAGGAACCTACTACAAAAAGCAATAGGCCTCACACGAAGCGGCTACTTTGGCATGTCCTCTCTGAACACTGATTACAGGTTCTGCCGAACAACGTTCACTTAAAACACTTGGGTGGTATTTACTGCCATAATAATTTTTGCATTTGTTGAATAGAAGAGCCTCTAGTGAAATTCTAAATCAATGCTAATTTAAGCTTAAACACTACACGGTATGGTTCAGTGCAATGATTAATTTATTATTTTAACAAAATACTTTTTAAATTTGAGATTCTGAGTAGCCTTAGGTGCAAGTCTTCTTCTCATACATACTTTAAAATATCACCTGAAGGACTCCGTGGCTTACATTTTTTGATTTAAATAAATGTGTGTAATTATGTAGTTATTTATGATACTTCCTACGTTCAAATTGATATGGGGAATCGAGTCTATACTCCTGTGCTACAAAATAATTTTTATACTGAGTGACTAGGTAATACATTCTTAATAATTCTTCGATAAAAAGTTGCTAATGCAAGTGTAGTGGCTAATTTGCTTTGTGATAAGGCTCGCATTACACAGTAAAGCGATTAATTGAGCGTTTAAATTTTAACCGTCTCATTAATATGTCCACAATATTGTCCAATTCGTAAAAGCAATCAACATCATGTTTTAAAAATGCCGCCTCAATCCATCCGGAAGTCGTCGATATTGCGGATATATTATTGAGGCGGCTAAAACACTCAAATAATCAACCCAGTAACAATATTGTCGGTATCTACAGATGTTGCAATGAATATTCGTTTGAAAGAGGCATTAGAAATGTTCTATGAAATAACAATACACAAAACTTAAAAAAATAGATGCACCCGAATTAGAAAACGTCCTTTTTGAAATTCGTGAGAAAAAGAAAATAGAATGGCATTTTTTATGTCCCCATACAAGCGTTGCATTTTTCTATTTATGAGAGCCTTAATTGGCTACATGTCCACTAAGAAATCATGAACAAGTAATTTGACAAGCCCGTGGTTCTATATAGAGCCTGTAGAGTAGGTTCAGGGCTTGCGTGCCTCATAAAGTGGGCGGAACTACTACCCGTGTACCTCATACGGTACATCAATAAATTCAAATGCAAAAGATAAATGGCAAAACCCGAATTTTGGCGATATACACTCAGCTGACCTATGCAGATTTGGTTAAGAGACGAAGTCGTCAATTCCTTTTTTGAATCCCACATTTCTAAGATTTTTGGGTTATTTCAAAGTACTTTTTAATGTCTTTATTCTACTGATCTTTAAGAATACGTATTAACCCCTCGTATGCGGCAACCAATTCAGAATTTGACACCTCGGTGCGGCCGCGTTACGTCATTGTATGCTGCCCGCTTCATACTTTAGAACGTATCCGTGCTTAGGCAGTTCATGAACTGATACGCGTCTAAGCATACGAGGGGTTAAACTAAATTAAAATTAACATCAGATTTTCCAATCACGTTTGCACTTTAGGGTGCTTTATATCACTCTTAATTTATACCCATCAGTCTGGATTCATCTAAGGACCTGGCCACATCACCACGGCGCGGCCCCGTCACCGTGAAACGGCGCGGCGTCGTAGTGCATATAAAACCACCGTCAAAAATCCACGACGCCGCGCCATTTCACGGTGGCGGCGCCGTGCCGTGGTGATGTGGCCAGGCCCTAAGGGCTATTCTGAGTTTCGGGTGAATTTCCTTTTTTTTTAATATTTGAAATGTATTCTTAGGAATAAATGTCATTGTCAAATTTTAACATATTTGCTTCCCAGGTTTCCATCGCGACGCGGTGCAGCGCGTTGAGACGATCCGGCTGGCGCCGGCAGACCAGCAGGTCCTGGCCAGCATCGTGACTGCGCACGCGCCTCCCGCCTCTTACATCAAACATGTCTGCTACACGAACTTTACCAGGTATATTGTCAATAATCATATCTCTACAGAGATTTTCCAGATTAATTTTAGAATCCCTACTTATTGAGTTGGATGTAACTAGCGTCACCTTACAAAGTAAACAAAAGGATCCTCCTCCTAAGCGATATTGCTCAAAGACGTATTCTGCTCTGAAGAAACGGGAAAAGTAACAGGTTATTTAAGCTAAATTACAATAATTTACGAAGTAGATTCTTTAATGTTGTAATTTCTTATCGCAATAAGTGAAGGTTACCATATAGAAGCTACGGAAGAAAGCTGTTCAGCGTTTGGTACTTTTTAAAGTTTCATGCTTACTTTAATATGCCATTTAAACATGAAAAGGATTTCAGGCGTTAATTACATAAAGATATATATATCAGACATTCCAAACATGTGATTAGTAGTCGTATCAGAACGCTAATCGTAAATAAAATATTAGTAGGATAGTGTTATTATTTCGCACTAATGTGCATCACGTTTAGCTCAAAGATCCGGACGTATCCTCGTAAGGCGGGGAATAGTACGAGTATGAGGAAGATCATTATCTGCTAATTATCCCGTAATTGGATGGACGTCAAACCATCTGTGGTTGAGGAATGGACATGTACAACGGTACACTCACTGTAAACCGATAATGTTCCGATTTTTTATTTGCTTGCACTTTAATAACAGACGTTAAACCTTTTAGTTGGCAGGCGCATTTCTTTAGATGCTATCTAGATTTAGTCTTATTTCTCGACAAATAGGTAACCATAAATTTAATTTATAATAATGCACTTAGGTCTAGTCTCTTTCTGTAAAGCTTATTTAACGCTTTATAACTGAAGGAACTATGTGTAACTACGTGAGTTAGTTACTAAAAATACCCTCTTTTTTTCCTTATCCGTCCTATTCCGCAAATTAGTGAAATAGCAAAGAATCAACATTCTTTAGTATTATGGTATGAGATTATTTTCATTTACTTAATAGGTAGATAATTCAGTTTAATTATAAGTTAAACCAGCTCAGTTAGTAAACTATATAGAGGGCTTTTAGAAATTAATAATTAGGTAGGTAGCGTACCTAATTAAAAATGCTCCTTAAGTATTTTCTTCTCTTAACCATCGAACTAACAACAACCAACAAACAAGTAGGTAAAAATATAAATCATGCGATTATTTAATTACTTAATTGAGAAACAGTTAAGAACTTCTAAAAGAGTATGATTATTTTTTCTATTCTCGCTACTTAATGTAATAGAGAACAGAGTAATACCGTTCGAGAGGTATTATATCTGTAACAATCCGCACGTCAAAGTTCAAGCGAGGAATTCGGGTCTGTTCCATTTATCGCAATTAAACGGCGAATACAGAAGAAAGGCAACACTCGCATCAATCATTACCGAGCATTACCAATGACTTCCATCGTATGGACTAGGACTACTATAAATATTCATTTGAATATTGGTTTAATTTGGTAATTTCGTTCTGAAGTACTTAATTCAAATCCGTTTATTGAAACCAAGCGCATGCTGTTTATCGCTGACATAAAGCATTTTTCACTTTATAGTCTTATCGGGAAGAAAGGAATGTCAAGACATTTAATTTAGATTTAATTGACATTTATGCGCATTTTCTATCTAAGTACGATTGATTATTTAACTTTATTGGTCAGTTGTTATAGACAATACATTTTCAGTAACTTATTAAAAAAAAAGTACTTACTGCACTTATGGAGGCTTCTCCACGTACCTATATTAAATTTCAACTGATGATGATTCAGTAAAATTTGCTTAGGCAACTATCGAGTTCTGCACGTCTATATATTTCGCTTTTCTATGGGTGTTGCCTATTTCGAGTCTTAAATACGTATTGTGATTAATGTATCAGCCAGACATTAATTGGTGGCGGCGATTAGCGCTGCGCCGTAATTACACGTCGGACGTATCGACACGGGCACGTGGGGCAGTGGCTATTGTTTACGTTGAGTCACGGTTTCAGGACGATTTCAATGCATTTTCCTGTTTGTGTGAATAACCGGATTTCAGTAAGTGAACCATTTTCCAAGATTTTTTCCAAGAAACAACTAAGTCGAGTGTAAATAGGTTTAGACTAAACATTTTATATCTTACTTAAGATTAAGGACATATATGGACACCATAAAAAAGTCTAAATCATCATTACCTACGGGTAACAACGCGCTGCAATGAATGCTACACTACCTATGTTATATAGGTACTACTATTAAAATTTGCTCACTCTATACCTACTTCTACTTCACATCTAAGAATATTAATATCAATAATTAAAGATGCTTTCTTCATGTAGAATACCTAGAAGTACGACTATCGGGATTTGAACTTACATATATACGACGCGTTTGGCTCGGTTTGTAGACCCCTGCCTACTGAGCCGGCGGTCCCGGGTTCGAATCCCGGCCAGGGCAAATATTTGTGTGATGAACTCGAATATTTGTGCTTGGGTCATGGTTGTTCTATTTATTTAAGTATATATTTATCTATATAAGTATGTATATCGTCGTCTAGTACCCATAACACAAGCCTTCTTGAGCTTAATGGGACTAGATCGATTTGTGTGAGGTTATCCGTTATTTATATTTATTTCAATAATTTCTTGAATATTTATTCAATATTAGACCTGGTGCGCCGATAAATTGCGCTTTCACAAAAATGTTTTTTTTTTTTAACAACAACTTTACATCACAGTTAAATTATGGCGTCCACGTAGGTAAGTAGGTACTTACATTTTATGGTTTAGTAGAAAATCGCATATTTCACAGCGGTGTAATTTCAGTTTCCGAAATCACAGATTAACGGGATAATAATTTCCTATGAATTGACCCGGAACCGTGAAAACTCCTTCGATAGTGTAATTTGTCGGTACATATCAAGCTGGCGACTTGCTAGCAAGAAGTTCGCGAAACTTCAACCCTAGCTATTGTTGTTCTTTGTTCGACCGAATCGACTATAACTTCTCTGCAATTTTATCGAAATTGCCACGGGTTTACCTTAATATGTACGAAATGATATTCTGACAGTGTTTTTTGGGTATTAGTAATAACAATGACTATAAAAAGCCGGATAAAACTCGATATGAGGGTTGGTAGAACTAACAATTAGTTCGTTAACCCTTTGACCGCCACAGTCGGCTGTGGCCGTCAACAAAAAATCGTGCCCCTGACGCCACGTCGGCCACAGCCGTCCAAATTTCAATGATCAAAAACTTTGTAATTCTAACCGCTACAAGTATTTTTCAATCCCTGTTGATTTTGGGGCACATCTTTTTTTTTTTTACTCTGGCGTCAGTGGCACGGTAAATTGCTAGACCGCTTGGCGGTCAATAGGTTAAGTCAGTCGGGAAGAGCGCGACACATGGGATATTTTTGAGGTAAGTTAGGTAGGTACATGCGAGTTGATGGATGACAGGATAACTATAGTGTCCCTATTTGATTTTTACCATAAGTTTATTATATTTACATACTTTCACAGTGAATGAGATCTAAATGGTCTGTAATTCTGTGTGTAAATATATTTATAAATAAATAAGTGCACCTACTATAAAAATATCGAAAAGTACAGATTTTACACTACTAACTAACACCATACAGATGGTATACCTACATCTAACTTAGTTGCGAGGATGTAAGATGGCGTTAGTAGTGTAACATTTGTAGGTAATCTAAGATATTTTTATGCTAGTGCGCATAACCCGCGTGACGGACTTCGACGCTCACTGCAAGACAAACTTCACCCAAGGATCTACACGACGACCGGTCATGCGCCGTCCGTAACCAATAGTTTATTTAAACTTTATTGCACATTTCTAATACGTAGATACAAATGGCGGACTTAATGTCATGAGGAATTCTCCACCACTCCGTAATAGTTTCCTGCAACCTTGGCCAACTGTCGGTCTGTCGGTGTTAGGCGCCTCCTTACAAAGCGTCGTCCAGTAGATACGTGATCACCACTCACGAACCTTTCCATCCATCATTTCTCCACACGATATGCCCCGCCTACTTCCACTTAAGTCTAGCAACCCTTGGAGCTATGTGAATCTCCTCATATCTGATTCTATCACGCAACGCAAGGAAAATCCTAGAATCGCACTAGGTACCTAACCATAGCTCTTAGGTAACTTTGAGCATTCTTATTAGGCCCATTGTGAGCGGTGCCATCTCAGTGTCGTACACCTATCATCATCAGCGACGTACACTGCTTTAGAAAATTACGTCTTAAGACACTGCGGTATTTGTACCTATACGTAACATTCCGAACATTGCCCATGTCAATGCCCAATTGCACAAACTACTACTACTTAGGTAAATAATAAGCAGTATACCTAATATGTTTCGTTGATTTAAATACCGAATTATTTATAAGGCGACAGTTGCATTAAATACCTACACAGCCTAATTTTCCACACTTATCCCAACTGTACTCGTACCCACACCGAAGTTACCTAACCCCAGAACGGCAAGTTTTGATTTAATGCAACCTCTTTACGTGAATGTGCTCATCCTGTCGTTTACAGCACCTGTTTACTATAACTATTCATAAGCTTCGGTAGCCAGGCGAGCACAAGTCAATTAAAAGTTAAGAACACAAAACGTAGTTCTGAGTTTCTATTAGGTGCAATTAATTGCATCCGCTCTGAGCTCAAATATGTGTAGGACATTTACGCACTCTGATTTAGGTACGCTTATTATCTTGGGTACCTACCAAATTAGTAATTTAGGTATTAACCCTTGGAGCGCCGAGCGGCAAAGCAATTCACCGTGCCACTGACGCCAAACCAAAAAAAAAAAAAGTGCTCCAAAATCAACAGAGATTAAGAAACACAGATAGTGGTTTGATTAGCATGTTTTTGACCACTGAAATTTTGACGTCAATAGACGTCGTTGGCGTCAGTGGCACGAATTCCCGGTGACGTGATTTGCCGTCTTTGGCGGTCAAAGGGTTAATGGCATTTATGTAAGTACCTACCTAATAGTATCTAGTCTAGACGTTTGTATAAATGATATTCCAAAATTGTTTCCTGAAATGTAACACTAGGTACCTATATGTTTATATTTATAAAACCGTTAACTAATTATAAATGCTTAAATTTTGATTTGCTGTTTCATTTTTAGATTCCTAATAGAGACATCCCTTATTTATCAATCTCTATGTAGCTAAAACACACTAATTACTATGAACACACATGCCAAACCTTTAGCTTGATGGTAACACAACTGTCTAAAGAAAGAAGCTCGCGGTCCCGGGTTAGCCTACTGGCATGATATTTGTGCGATAGATAAGCACGAATATTTATTCCTGAGATCTTAGATATTTCTTATGTGTGTCCATATAAGTATGTATCGTGGACCCATAGTACAAGCCTTGCCACTGCTTAGGTTAGAACTAGGTTGATTTATTTAATCGTTCGCCGATACTCATCCAAACTTACCATTTTCCAGGTACGGCTACCCGTCCCCAATCTACGTGAACGTAGTGCGGGACCCGGTGGAGCGCGTGATCTCGTGGTACTACTACGTGCGGGCGCCGTGGTACTACGTGGAGAGGAAGCGAGCCTTCCCTGACCTGCCACTGCCCGACCCTGCCTGGCTGAAGAAGGTAATTACAGTAATATTGTAAAGTCGAAAGTTTGTGAGTGTGTTTGTTCACGCTCAAACGACTGCATCATGACTTAAGGTTGGTAAGAATGGGGATTACTAACGAAGATCTATTAGAATGTTTTTATCACTTTTTTGAGGAAATAAAAATACATACATAAATAAAATTATTTATTAATATTCAATGTAATAGTGCAGTTACTGTTATTTGAGAAACTAAAAGTCATGTTCCTGCCTGGATATTTGATTGTTTGGATGGAGTTTGTTACATTTTGTGTCGCTTGTTCCAACTCTTGGTCTGACGGTGGTGTTTGGTCTTGGTTAATTATTTGAGATTTATGCTGGTTTTCAGATGCGGTAGGTGAAACACATTTCTGGTCTTCTTTTAGTATTTTCTGTGCAGGGCTAGATGAACAGGATGCTATTGGTACCTCAGGTTCTGGCATAATATTGTGGCTTAACTGTATTGATTCTCTTATTTTGTTGCTGACATCTATTTTGATGGTGATAGAGTCATCAATACAGCCCTCTGTTACAGTAGATGATATCCAACCACGTTTCTTCAGCTTTGAAATGCCTACCCCTGAGTCTGCTAGTAATGTTCCAGAAGTGCGGCGAAAAGAGTGGCCTGTGTATAATGAGGCATTGGGTAGATTGAGGTACTGGGCAATTTCTTTGGGCATGCTTCCAAATTTATTTTTTCCAATGACTTGGGTAATACATTTTCCATTTCTAAATTGTTGGAAAAAACGGTTGCTGGTTACCTTAGTGGAACGTAAGGATTGGTATTTTCTAACCACTTCGTAATAATTTCCTGACACTACAAATGATCTCGGAATCATATTTTTGGTGTTATGAATTTTGACTAGTAGCATTTCTCCATGATTTTCAATATCATCAACTGTTATATCACATAGTTCTTGGCTCCTTAGCCCACCAGTGACACCAAGTATAAGTGCAACCTGTAAAATTCCAAAAATATTTTAGAAATTATCTAGATTCCGCTATGCACATAGTAAATTAGAAATAAACAACCCAATCAAATATAGTCAAAGCAATCAATTAGCACCAGAATAAAGATGCTTTATTCATCCCTTATCTAGAAATTAGAGTACTAGTCAAACTATGTCTATTCATCACAAGTGAGCTTTTAAATTTTTGCACCTATAAATTTTAATCAAGTCGTAAATAGCTGAATTCTACACGAAACTAAATTCAAATTACCTTTGTTGCTAAATAGATATCATCCGGAGCTTCGTTTATAAACTTTTCCACATTTCCTCCTGAGAGTATTTTAGATTTTTTGGGAACGTAGCCCTCTGTATTTCTTTTCAAAAAAGCTTTTAGCTTTAAATATTGGTCAATATTCACACAGTTTTTGACCTTTAGGGTGGTTTTTAACATGGAATATATGGCCCATAGTGACCCTGCTTTGTATTTGACGGCGAGCTCGTCGAAGTACTCCAATAGAACTGTCTCCGAGAATGTAGAGGCTTTCTTTTCGTTTTTCCACTTTAGAAAGTTCTCGTAGGTCGTATTGTACTTTTCTTTTGACTTGGCTGGTAGTAGATCGTCGTTTAAAAGTTGAGTTGCATTTAATAACTCCGGCGGTGTTGTTGTCAGTGCCGTTTCTAAATCGGATTCATCCGATGAACCCATATTATTAGTTTTGTTTTAACTACCTATAGAAACAAACTGCAAAAACTTAGGTATATCTCTTTACTCTTACAAAAACAATTCAATCAAAATAAGGGTGGCGCCCGGCAATAAAATAAACATTAAACAATTGACAATCTGTCACACTTTTTTTTAATTTACTATAAGCATTGGCAACACGCGATCAGCTTAAAACAGAAAACAAATATATATACAGACAATCTATCATTAAACAAACACAAATTAACAATATTATGCAGCAAAAACTAACACCATAAGATTATATTACTTAAATAAGAACAGATAAATATCTTTACAAAACTATAGTTCCTAAAACCCGCTCCAGACCTAATCGGACAATTGTACTACACACTATCCGATTGCTTCGATAAATCGGATCGGATCGGAAGGTCTGGAGCGGGTTTTAACCCTACCGGGTTGTAGTCTACCATAGATAATGCTAAGAACTGCGTTTAAACCCGTTCCAGACCTTCCGATCCGATCCGATTGAATAATGTAGTTAATCTGTGAATGTAGTGCTATTGTCCGATTTATCGGAAGAAATCGGATAAAATCGGATCGGATCGGAAGGTCTGGAGCGGGTTTTAGTTTAGAAACTTGACAGGCTAGGCTATCCTGCCAGATTGGCCAGATTGTAACGATAAGTCAAAATGAAATAATTGCAAAATACACTTACAGTCCACACGAGTAAATGTTGTAAGCGCGTCAATATGTCATGTTCTTGTAGTTCAATTGTGAGATCCGATAAAGTCAAATGCCTGGGATTGGTAATTGATGATCGACTATCCTTTAAACCACACATCCTAGCACTATCAAACAGGGTCAGGAAATGCATATACGTTATGAAGCGACTTCGCCACTGTGCCTCGCAACATTTACTTTACTTCGTGTGGTATACTATGCACTCTGCCAATCCATTCACACACACACACACACACACACACATACCAACACACACACACACACACACACACACACACACACACACACACACACACACACACACACACACACACACACACACACACACACACACACACACACACACACACACACACACACACACACACACACACACACACACACACACACACACCACACACACACACACACACACACACACACACACACACACACACTCGCACGCACGCACGCACGCACGCACGCACGCACGCACGCACGCACGCACGCACGCACGCACGCACACACACGCACACGCGCACACGCGCACACACACACGCGCGCCCGCGCATCTGACGCTTTCGCATCTGACGCATATTGTAACGTCGTATCGTTTGTTTTAAATCATTTGCAAACTGTTTCGCACTCCAGGGTCCCAAGATACAGGCTCAGCCTAGAGTTTGGGGTCCGCCATATAATGCAAACCTGTGTAAAAGCAAATAAACGATTTATTTTTTATTTTTTACTTAAAATATATATATATAATGCAGTTAAATATACCAAGTTTAATACACAATAAAATTTGCTTGTAGTCAAGTTTTGATGATACAACAAAAAGCCTTGGCTGGATTGAAACCTTCATATCATAACTGCTAAACTAACTACAATCTAAGCAGGGCTTGAACCTGCGACCTCTGCGTTACCGGCGCATTGCTATCCCAACTGAGCTATTAGATCGCTACGTCAATCACACCAAATCTTTCATTCCATAATTCATACGCTACTGAAGCGCCCTCTGCGTCATATGTGTTTGAAATGCTTACGCGCATTAGCCATACCCTAGGGTGTGCGCTTTACAAGCACGATCCCCTGTCCCCATTGCTTTACAGCGAGTGTGAAGACTGCGAGAGAGATGGCGCTGTTCTAAATATTTTTTATAGAATCTTTTTTATCGATTCTATTTTCTGCTTAGTAGCTCAAGCAAATTAAGCCGAATATGGGCAATCAGGGGAAATAATTCGTGTAGTTTTGAAAATTGGTACAGTTATACCCTATGGTGTCTAGATGAACATACTAAAAGTCCTCGAGGGTGGGGGCTGTGCTAAGGGAGTAGGGGGGGGTTGAAGGTACCTTTTTCTGATTTTCGCTCATATCTCAAATATTTGTAGAAATAGCATTATGGGTACTTCGGACAAAAGTTTTCACATAAAATGCCCTACAAATTTGGTCATATTTTTTTTACTCTACGATCAATGCTTTGTGAGCTCCAGGGTGTTTAAGTTAACAGAAATATCAAAAAATGGTCGTTCAAGAAAACGTAGTTTTTTCGTAGTTGCTCATCATAACATGCGAACGTGTTGCAACGTTGTGTAGTTGAGAAATTCCCGTTACCGGTAAATTCCCATTTGGGAATATTCCAAGTAAATTTCCATTGTTCCCGGGAATATACGAGCTCGGTGGACCCATTCCTTTGATATTTCGTTTTGAGCTAATTAATTGAATACAAGCAAACCATTTTCACTTTTTGACTCATCCTGAATCACCACTTAGAGTGATTATTATAAAATTTACCTGATGATGGACCCCGGAAGCCCGTAATGGATCGGATCTCAAGATACGTTCAACGTAGACATGTGCGGTTTTCGCATTTCAATTCATTTTGATAAGCAGTTAGAGCCGGTATCATTAAATAACTACTTTACTAGTTTTTAATATTTTTGTTAACTTACACACCCTGTAGCTCCCAAAGTATTGATCGTAGAGTAAAAATGAATATGACCAAATTTGCAGAGAATTTTATGTAAAAACTTTTGTCCGAAGTAATCATAATACTATTTCTACAAATATTTGAGATATGAGCGAAAATCAGGAAACAGGGACCTTTAACCCCCCCAGGATGTCCCAGTTCGCAGGTGCTTGTGTACCATATTAAATTTATGCACATGCATGTGCTTTATGATTTACCGCCCGAGGTTTGTCTAAAGTTTTACATATTGTCTTGGCCAGGAACTGAGATATCCTCTCCGCTTAGAGGACAGAAAATCCCACTTACGCCTTAGTGTGACGTAACTAAATTAACATATTGTCCTCCAATTTATAGTTAGTACAAGTTTTTACGCGAATTTAGTGAGTTTTGCTATTTATTTAATGGTAAGTACATAGATAACTATCCTGATTTGGACAATTGTAAAAAAACGTAGCTGAATTTGTTCTTAATCGAACTGTGGGGGAAACGATTTATAACGATTAATTTAATTCAAATTTCTTTTTTAACTCATCGCACTCTTAAACCTCATTTCAATTCAGTATCCATGGTAGGTATGCTAAGATTATAGAAGTAGGTATGCAAAAACTGATTCACACGAAATCCTAGAGTGAGCAATCAACCGAATCGGAAATAATCGCGTACTGAAATTATACATGTATGTATGCATCATTAAGTCATGAACCGTTGCACAGTATGAGTCGTGAGGGCTCGGTTAAGACGTCCGCCCCCTCATTAGATGGGCGATAGGTATCTCGCTCACCTGTTCGTTAGCCGTAGTGTATCAGTCGATTCGCAATCAATCTTGCCCCGTCGAAATAGAGTGAAATCTACACAAACTTGACAATTTTAAACTCTTTGAATTGTAGCATATGAATCATTGGGCCATGAACCGTTGTGCAGTATGAGACGTAGACTCGATTAAGACATACGCCTCATTAGATGGGCGATAGGTATCTCGCCACCTGTTCGTTAGCCGTGTATCGGTCGATTCGCGATCAATCTAGCCCCACAAAAAAGAGAAAACCAGCGTTAACCTTTGTCAATTTTAAAATGTTTTAATATAGAGTTATAGAAGTCTGGCTAGCCAAATAATGTTGACAGATATTTCCTTGTGGTATTACCAATTGTCTATGATTTCAAGAATTTAGTAGGTGGGTTCTCTATAAATAATTTCGATACTTTATGTACTAGTTCTAACATTCCGATCAAGTTGAAACTTGGCATAGTACTTATGTAATTTTTTTGGTGATGGATTAATATGGTATTATCAAGCTAGGTCTTATTTACACTACATTTCATTTTTCGCCTTGTATTTGGTTAGAAAGGGTAAACATATGTGTTTGTCATTGACTGTACTGTTGATAGTGGTAGAAATTATGTGAGCTGACTATGATTGCACGTTAACATATATTTAACTTAATTCTTTAGGTACCTTACGTGTGCATAGAAAATAAAAAATATGTTCTAGTATCAAAACTATAATTCCCACTACACAAAACGTGACCAGCCGCAGATTTTTTAAATTTCCCGCCAAAACTTCGTGTAATATTTCATTAGCCAGACTATATGAACGGTTCAAATTGGCGACAACTAGCTCATTCACCTGTTCATTGCCGTGTATTGGTCAATTCGCGAACTCAGCCTAGAACGAACTGAACCTAGCCCCGCCCATCAAAATAGAGTGGAAACCCCAGAATAATAACTAAAGCACTGATAATATAACTAAAGTGCTTTAGTTATTAATCTGAGGTGGAAACTATGAATGTAGGTTTGTCGGTGTGTGGTTAAATGATGCCATTTGAAAGTTGGTTTCACACTAAAGAGACTTTTAATGAATATAAAAACCAGTAAATTCAATATGACAATAACTTTTTACCTAAATCTCGCAGTTCGCCTTTGTACGCATATACCTACTTAGATACGATGTTTTGAATTTTTATTTAAATATGATTTATAGCAATTTCAAAATGTTCAGATACCTATGGGTAGGTAGGTAGGTACGTCAATATTCAAACAAATGATGACCGCATTAAATGCAATGCACTTTGCTAATATTTATCTACATATAAACACTGCACAAATAGATATAGGTACACTGGAACCCGCTGAATTCCACCCTGCCCGCCAGTAAGGGAAAAAAGAAAACGTGTAACGTGTAACTAGGTAAGGAGCTATCTTAGCTTTTTGAACATAGCTCTCAATCTCAATAAAATTGAAATTTTAATGAACTAGGAAAAAATCAAAGAGTAAAATTATCAGAATTTAAAACTACTGAACTAATCAGTCGATCCGCAATGAATCGCCACTATCGGTCACGTGCGCGTGCCCCGTTAACTGCCTGCGCCGGGGCATCTCACAAAAACCGTGTAATTCGCAGGCGTCAAGAAAACGATACCTACTCGATAGTTTGTTTACATGTTCCAATTTCAAAACAACTATACGCTTTTTTAACAATCTAATAACTATATCTAACGAGGTATGCTCCATTAGAGTTTCACGATCTCTTTGAACGCGTATTGTGAATCAATATCCAGGCAATTTGATGATCCATTTTTTATAGCGGCGTCCCGTTATACCATCAAAAGTGATCTGTCACGATCCACGATTGTGATGCTACCGACGATGCACGGAAAATCAATAATCACGATCAGTTGGACGCGCTTTGATCTAAATGATTCGAATTTCTTCTAAAATAGGAACAGCGTTTACGCTATTTAATCATTTGACCAGATATGGACCTAAAGGGTCTAAGACCTGTCAGTTTTATTTATGTATAAGAAGCTCCGATCGACAATGAGGCCTTGTTCCTTTTAAAATATTTTTGTTTTTACATTATGACAAATATTTTGATAATTGCATTGCAACCAACTTATTGAACAGAATAAGTAATACTTTTCCCCGAGTTCTAGAAAGTAGCATAGCTATTTCATGCTTTCCTTGCGTGCGGTCGAAAATTAGTTGAATAAACCAGTAATCTGCTTGAATTTTGTCAATTTCGAGTACCTAGTCTTTGAAACAAAAATTAAAACTTCAAACTGTAGGTTTCAAATATACCAATAAATCGCAACATCCCTGTTGTAGGTAGTAATAACAGTGATAATATGTTAGGAAACATGTTTGACCATACAGAAAAATATCTAAAACAATCAGCATTTTTGAACGGATAAGACCTGACCTGAAATAATAAATCAAGAAAGATTACTAGATATGTTTACATAAAGAAAACGGTACTAACAGACGTGTGAATGTGAATCAATTTAAACGCATGTTGCGCAACAACTAAGGTGGACAAATAGATAAGTAAGTAGACAAGCATCATTAAAATGCTTTCGATCAGTGTAGAGCGGAGATTTGATGAGACGAAAAAAAGTAATGAATTCAGTTTGGGACCGAGAATGTTAACTGCTTTCATTATGCGGCTGGCGATGCACGGGGACACGTGGTAGATATAATTTGGAATTGTTTGCGTCCGTTCAGTCAAATTATCTTGCGGCGTATGTGGTCGTGCCCCTAATTGTGAAACGGTACAAGAAATGGGACTAACAACCCGCCGTCCACAGCCCGCAGCGACGACAGCTCACACCAGCGTGTTATGGAAATTAATGATATCGCCAATTGCAAACCGTCATAGAGATTTTTCCGCTTTAATTATTCTCTATTGTTAAACAGGGCTTCACAATAGTATGTGCTCAGGCGCTTAGGAATCGCCTGTTAAAGATATTCTAACGATGTAACCCTGCAAAAAATAAATTAGTTTACCGTCGACAAAAAATATAACGTTTTAATTAGAAATTTAAATTATGTTGTTGTTTTTATATTGTTTGCCAATATGAAAACTCCGCATAACGTACGTATTTGCATAATTGTGCTGCTACAACAATGGTTTATGTACATTTAACGGCGGGAGATAAGGATCATGATCTTAGAAGAACCAATCGCCTTGGGGAGCGGGAGCGAGTTGCGGTATATACACAATTGGACCGACTGGCCCTGAGCACTGAGTATCTACTCCGGAATTAAACATGACTTAGGCTTGTTATATGTTACAACAACTGCCGTAAATAATGACATTACTTAATTCATCCTTGAAGTTGTCGACAAAGGTGTTAAGGCAAAGTTAGTTAGTTCTTTGTGTTAGGTATTACTTACCTAAGTAGTTTAATTTTAAATAATCTTAACGGTTCTTTAAAAACAGATTCTATAAAATACCGATTACAAAATTAAAGCTCGTAGGTAATCTCATTAGTTGGGTATACTCGTACATGGGCAATGCAGACCAAAGCCCTCAGCAGCTTTGAGTTTCCTTTTGTCTGTGATTTCTTTTGCAATCCGTTGTATTCTGAAATGAATTAACATTTGATTATGTACCTACTATGTATTTGACGCCATCAACTAGAAGGGTCCACTTTGTCACTTACCTACCATATAATCTACAATACAATACAATACCTAAAAATACTCTTTATTGCACACCTCCAACATCAAGGAATATACAACACAACATGAGATACATTCAAATAACAGGCAGAGGTAAACAACAGGTGGTCTTATCGCTAAATAGCGATCTCTTCCAGACAACCTTTAGGTAGCGGAGTAGTTGAAAATTAATGTTTGAAATTAGTAGGTGGTGCATAATAATAAAAGGACTAAATGAACGACTACCATAAAAGACAAAGGTAATAAACATACATAAATAAAACTATACAGATATACTTACATAAATACTTAGACATAATAAATATATTGTAAAGTAATAAATAAAACAAAAACAGTATGAGCCACAAAGTTCAAGGAGCGATTATTGTTGCAATCTAATTTGCATCTTTATACCAATAATATGTTAATGTGTCCATGTGTCCATATGGTAAGCGATAAGTGATACCTTTTTGTATATGTATGTATCACTTAAGATGTCTTATTAATTATAGGTCCACACGAGAATTTAATTATGTGTCCAGTAACAGCCCAAAATAGACGAATATGTGATGTATGTGTCCGGCCAGAAAAGGTCTACTCCGATTGTCGAAATTAGAGTGCCGTCCCGCTCGATCTCCTGTCAAACTATAGTTGAGTGAGTGGGACGGCAATATTATACAACGGTCGAATTTCTAACATCGGAGCAGAGCCCCTGGGCACGTACTGCTTGTCATAACAGGAAGAGATCAGGTGTGATGGTTTAATCCTTGGTGTTTGCAGGACTTCGAGACTTGCGTGCTGAGCGGCGACCGCGAATGCCGCTACGTGCAGGGCGAGACGCACGAGGGCATCGGCGACCACCGCCGGCAGACGCTCTTCTTTTGCGGACACGAGCCGCAGTGCACGTCAGTATAAGTTCTTCTATTCCAGACCTCACCAGGTTGCCTTTGATGGTTGCATTTATCACGTAATAAATAAGTGACAAAGCATCTGTCACTCACACTCACATTTTTAACAAAACGTGACAGGCGCTTTTTCACTTAGGTATTTATCGCGCGATAAAAGCAACCATTATAGGCCCGCTGATCTAGAGTCGCAGTAGCGAGCCGAAAATGTTCATTCCAACCAAGCCTTGTATTGTCAGCAAGATAGAACTGTTGGACTGCCAGTTGGAATACCTCAATCAGCGGAAATTGAATCTGTACAGGATCTCGAGCTTTTTGATCGTCTGTCACAAGGAAAAGTCCTCAGGATCGCGTGGTAGTATCAAGCTGAAATTAACATATGCACCAAATACTCAAGTCTACCTAACTCAAGCCTTCGGCGACCAGCCTCAGCCGCTCCGCTCCGCACGGCTCCCGAGCTTTGTCACGGCGGGCGAGGGCTGCTCTCCCTCCGCGCCTCCGGCTTTTTATATACACTCTAGGGGTAGGGCAGACAAGACCACGTGGAATCGGGGTTGACAGCTTCGGTTCTGAGGCAAGTCTTATGATAATGCAATGCTTATTTTAGCGTAGCGTGTTTTAGCTAGATTCGGACTAAAATAAGCGTGTTTTGTATGGGCAAAACATTTTTACCTAAAAAACGCTTATCGCCGTTTTCATTAAATTATGGTTTCGAAAACTAAAAAAATAACTCCCCATTACTTTTATATAGTACCCATTTTAATATTTAAGCTGCCAGCAAATCAAAGCCCAAAATGCTTTTTTAGATGGAGACCTGTAGTTGCCACTAATATAAAGTTTGTTATCCTTCTGCTAATATTAAGTCGCCAAGTCATTATTTATAGTACCTCACCTATGATTTCAGTAATCTTGTTTATTATTTCTGCTACCTTAAAGTAGCTGCCATTATTTGAATTTTAAAATATCCTTAGTTTAAAGCTCATTTAATATAAATGATTGCCAAAATATTTAATCGCTGACAAGTTATTATTTTAGTTGCAAATAGTTTGCTGCTCTTTAATTTTTCTGTCGCCGCGAAAATAATAAGCCAATAAAAAGGTGCGAAACGTAATTCGCACTTTTCTTCAGACTTTTTCTGATAGGTAATAGTGATTCTCTTTACAGATTAAAACTGATTTGTAGCGTTCTTGTAATATAAATTCCTATATCTGGCATACCCACCTACCACTTCTTATTCGACATCACGACAACCCGATCCCCTTTTTTGTCGCTGAAATGAAACCAAATCATGCCAATTCTGATTCCATAATGGCGAGTAATACCTAATCGCAAACTTCCAATAAACGTGCAGTGCAGGTGTAGTTTATTTGCGTTTTTCTGTGCACATATTGTGTGAAAATGTTCTGGAGCACGTCGCCTAACAAGTTAACGACCGTCGTAGGCCACAAAAACCGCCATGACATTCTATTAGCGCCGCGGCAAAAACTTCGCGGACGCGGCGCTGCTTGGCGTTTTTACTTGCTGAGGTTTTAGTACCATCTGCGGTTGCCAAGGGTCTTTTATTTATTATTTTCTCAAACATTCAATGAAATGTCGTCATAACGTGCATTATAGCAGGTTTCCAAGTACTTATCACGTTTCGGGCGGAACTAAAATATAATACGTTTTGACGTTAGGTAACTTAGAAGTTAGATTTTTTTCACAGCTTCAAGGGACTGTATTAGACTTGAGTATATGGTTTTTATTTCAACTCGATACCAGACCATCATGACAGACACACGGATGGACGGACAAGGAAGTGATCCTATAGGGCTTCCGTTTTTCGTTTTGAGGTACGGAATACGGAACCCTAAAAACACGCATTTGTTTTGTGATGTAAGTAGCAGAATTAATACAATCGCCACCCTAAGCGACATCAAGAATAATTCTTACTTTCATTTAAATAGCGACTAAACGAATATTCCCTAGTTATTAGAAGCAGCTTGTAACGATCTTATTTAATAAGTACATAAGCCACGCAAAAGTCACTGCTGTAAGGGATCACAGATAAACCTTATTCACGCAAAATCTTGTTAAACGTATTTTTTGGGGATCTATTGGATATTTAAGCCATCTTGTAAGCACTGATAAAAGTCATATTTATAAATAATTTTAGGTTAAAGTCTTGAATATGCGCAAAGTCCCGGGACCTGTCTTTTGGATGGGTTTTTTTTTAGCTTACTCGCTCCATACTAAGTAGGAAATATTACAATACAATTGGCCGGGTGCAGAGGTCGCGTAGGGAAAGCGAAAATGATCGCAGCGCTTGATGTGGCCAAAAGTGGTAACTTTGGCCTCTCTGTTTCTGTCAAACGTCATACTTTTGTTATAATGCTTACGTTTTCTACTATAAAATAATAAACTGAAATAAGTAAAATTTGTCACGAATACGATAGGTGTTCTGTGGTAAACTGCAATAATACAGGACGAAATAGCAATTGCAAATGTTATGCTTTCCTACACCGAGTTGGAAACAAGATCAGAAAATGAATTGGATCGCTGTTGCTAGAAGAATAAAGTAACTGAACATATTTTTATCTATTTAGTGCAATAATAATATTATGATAGAATGATTACCATGTTTCAAAAATATGAAATGTAGAATTACTTATAATTTGTAAATGTTACTTATTGTTTGTTTATTAATGTGCCAAAACTAACAGCTTCCCTTTACTCTCGGTTTGAGGCTGAACTGAAACCTTATGTTCTGACCGATGCTTTAGAAGCCAGTTTTGAAAATAGTAGTAATTTTACCAACATAATAATACATTTTTTTTTCCTTTAATTTGTAAGGAAACAACAAAGAAGTAAATTGACATAATAATATTAAACACATATATAATAATTACTTTCTTCAATAAAGCTAAGAACAATACAACAATACTTTATTGCACACCAAAAAAGTTTACAAAAGGAAACAAGATAAATACAATTTATAAATAACGGTAGACAACAGGCGGTCTTATCGCTAAAGAGCGATCTCTTCCAGAACAAAATAAGAAAAACATGTGTTTCACATTAAAAACAAACAGATTTTGCACTTGTTAGGTGCTCTACAATCAATATTTTCAATTTTTTACCTTAATTTTGTTGCGTCCATTATTTAGCACTTTTGACAGAGCCCCGCCAAAGTTGTGAATGCTAGGTAGGTGGCGCTAACGTCATGCACCCGGCCAATACAATACAACAACACTTTATTGCACACCAACAAGAAAAATATTACATGAGAAATCAAATGTTCGAAAAGTACACAACGCTAGGTGTCCTTCCTGATACCGTACCCTCGTCATACCCTGTTTTGTACGAACGAGAGAAATTTTCTCAGAAACATGTCCATTGCGTGTGTCTGTGTCTCGATTAAGTCAGAACCTTTTCAACAACGTACGTACCCAACTATTCCAGGCCCTTCAACAGCGTAGACGCCCTGCAGCGAGCTAAGCGCGTGGTGGAGGAACAGTACGCAGTCGTGGGCGTGCTGGAGGACATGAACTCCACGCTGCTCGCGCTAGAGCGGTACATCCCGCGTTTCTTTAAGGGAGCCAGCAAGCTGTACTGGGGTAAGTAGGCTTGTGTAGCCAGCCCAAAAATCTGTTCCTCAGTTTACCTTTAAAAGATGTTGACGCACCGTAAAGGCAATTAAAAGTTAGTTTCTCTTTTTATAGGTAATCCAGTGACACATATATAATTATATATATATATATATGATGAATAAATAATAATAAGTGTCTATGAAAAAGATGTGTCGCAATAGTCGCGCGTCAATTATTTTTCATATATTTCACTGTGTTAATGCACTGTCACCGTTTTTTGAGCAGCGGTGTGGTTGAATCTTTATTATGTACCTGCCATAAGTGTCATAGTGGCGCCCTGTCCGTACTCGTTGTTGTGTAGCTGTATGCTCGTGGCATGCCGAGCCGCTGTACAACGCTTTTGCGTGGAGCAGGCTCCACGATCTCTTTCATAGCCAATATTCGCCGCTGCTTCTCCCATACGACAGCGTGGAGCTAAACACGATAATACTTTCTTCAGCATTAGATTCATGCGCCTGCCTGATGTGATAGAGCAATGTTCATCCACTGCTGCGGTTAAATCGCCATATCGTGTGATAACGCAGCGGGGCTATGATGGTTGCTTTTATCATGCGACAAATAAGTGACAATTCATCACGTTTTGACAAATGCGAGTGTGGGTGACAGATGCTTTGTTACTTATTTATCACGTGATAAACGCAACCATCATACGCCTCTGATGGAACGAGAGGGCAATAATGATGGAAACCTCACAATTTTAATTAACGGGATGCAACTATGCGTAAGTGCACAAAATGTTAAAATATTATCTATTTAGCTGACAGTCTGTCATTTTTTTATTTACTGAATGTATTAATGTTGGTTCAAAAATGTGTGATTTTTAACCTAGAATTGTATGTGGCACTCCATTGCATCGCAAAATAACCCTAAAGTACCGCAGCTTATACCTAAAAGACGTTGACGCACCGTAATAAGGCAGTTAAATGTGTGAAAAGACGTGACGCAAAAGTCACGCGTCAATCATTTTTCATAATATATTTGACTGTGTTAATGCACATCACAGTGTCGTCATGGAACACGATACACTTTTCATAATTTTTAATGCCGCATTAAATGCGGACCGAAGTGTTGAGAGTTGGCATTAGAAATTATAATAAGGGATTGGAATTCGATTGCGCCTCTCACGCTGGCGCGCTGTTTCCTCACCAGCGAACTAAATCTTCGACCCTGTCTGTAGATATCCAGTGAAACAGTGACTATTGCTAGGCACTTTTTGAAAACCTTATCTTCTTATTAGGAGATGAATACTTACTTATGAGTAAAAACCATTACATTCCGTCCCACCTACTATGTTAGTTATATGCTCACTTACCTAAAATGTCTATTCCAGAGGAACTAAATACCTTCAACCGCATCAACCGCAACGCCTTCAAGCCGCCAGTTTCGGAAGCCGTCAAGAACATGGTCCGCGCCAATTTCACGCGCGAAATCGAGTTCTACGAGTTCTGCAAACAACGCCTCCACATGCAGCTCAAGGCTCTAAGAGACCCTGGAGTCACCCTGCCAGTCACCAGGAGAGTGAAAAGACGTGCAATGAAACAGAGACACCAAAGGTTCAGGCGAGTGTAGCCCCTGACTTTTGTATTTATTGTGGACATTGAGTGCAGTGTTTAAACGCTTGTAGTGTACAAGGGCTGTATGAAGTGTATATCTATATCTATATATAGCCTTATGTAAAATCTCTAAGGAACCATAATATACTAATATAAACGTGGCTTACTTAGCGGCAGTTAATATAGTCAACTACGAGGAAAGGTAACCTCGTCTAAATGTTTTCATGGCAGGGTGCCTCCTTGCTGACTGTATCCAGCGCCAGAGCCCTAATCCTTGGTCAAGATACAGCAAAATTGTTTTTTGCTAACTATTTTTCAATCCTATGAGAAGGTGATTGAATTTTTTTTGCTCCAAACCAGCACACCACCCTAGGCGCGGGCGCTGATTATACCTACAAGGACTGAATAGTGGCCAAAGTCGCAAATCGCAATGCGAAACATTGCCTGTGTTATCGACTGCAGTTTTAATCTGCTACTTTTATTGATGCATCGTCTGCGTCTTTGTGCCTGCAAAGTACTCCACTTATTAAAAAAAGCAGACTATGCCATGCAGATATATTCATGAAATCAAATGAGCGCGCTGTACATTTTACTAGATGAGCGCGCTGTACATTTTATGTTAAGGAGGCAAAGTTGGCCGAAGTATGAGTTACTGCAGCGAAGTGCCTCCCACACTATCATATTCGCCCAACCTCGGTCAACTTCGCGAGTAGTGTAAAACAGCTCGCTAAAATTACTATGTCTATCACATACACCTATGGTATGGTGGAGAGAGTATGTATAACTATGTATACTCAAAATAATATAAGGGCCACTTAAATTTTACACGTCACAATAGTGGGTTTAAATGACGTAATTTAAAATCATAAAATTAATTTAATTTTCCTTTCTTAAGGCCATGCTGTATTTAATAGATGTTGTTCTGAGAATCACTAGCGCTATTGGCTCTCTATTTATAATATAATATCCATCGAGACAGCATTTCGCAGATACACGCATCATTCTTAATCAGTGTCATTCTATTATCCCTATACTTCCTCATTTAGTAACTGAATCGGCATACCAACCATTGCTCGGGCGCTTTAAAAAAAAGGTGGGTACCTACGTAAGTGCATTTACGTAAAGAACTCGATCCGAACTCGAACATAAAAAGGTAAAAACCATTTTCGTTTTGACTGAATGTATGATGTGCGCGGCATATTCGGTGTAGTGTGGGTATTCGAATCGAATTGAGTTTTTCGGGTTCGAAGCTGTCGCTCTGCGTAAGCAAAGCATATAAAGGCTATTTTTAATTATGAAATCAATGGAAATAATTTATTTAACGTAGGCTTGTTGATAATAATTAATGTTTATTGTTTCACTATCAAGCATTGTGATATATTTTGCCTTCATGTAAATATAATTAAGTTGGCTTAGTATAATATTAATATATTTGTATTTAGGCTAGGTAAGCAAAATTTTAGTTCATAATGTTTTCATTGTAGCCCAGTGCATTATGTGTACTACCTACTTTTGCAACATACAGTTCTGATACTGCTGGCTATCTGGCATTTATATGTGTGTATATTTGATATAACCGCATACTTTACGGGGGCTTAGTATATAGGCACTTATAAATATATTTATCCGTAAATTATAAAAAAAAAACGATATTTTTTTTCCATATAAAATAAATCAGCAAGCAATGTACTTGTTTGTTGTTGTTTGTTGACACATAACATCGTGATGTCACAACTGTCACTAGTAATAACTACGCCATACATTGCTGCTCAGAAAAATTTCAAAAATTAATTACGCTATGGCAGTTAACGCTAAGTTAATAATTGTTATAAGTATCAGATTATAGCACTAAAATCTCCGTCTGGCTTCAATATGCGGTCGTATCAAATATACACGCTGTAGTTGACGACAGAAACTAGACAAGGAATAATATTTTATTTATTTCTGTTGAAATTATATGTGTACTTATTAAATTTATAATTTAATCCAGTCGTTTCCTTTCTCTGTTGCCCTTCTAAGGCTGCGTTTCCACCAGAGATGTGCGAGGATGCGTAGCGAGGGATGTGTTTTTGTTAACCAATGGAAGAATAACTTCATTTACTTATCCTCGCTCAGCGCAACTGACTCTACTGGTTAACAAGAACACATCCCTCGCTCTCGGTTACGCATCCTCGCACTGGTGGAAACGCAGCCTTATTTAGAATAATTCCGCTAGGATTGGGAGTAAAATAAACAGCGTTCTATAATTATATTATGCACATTAATTTATTATATAGATAGTTATTTAATAAAACAAGTGTCAAATAATAATAATTCATTAGATGGCATTTAATTGTTGATTTAGTTAAATTCATATGGCCACATATAAAAGAATTCAGGTACATATACACATACAGAAGGGTCTCATAAATTAGTACGATATTGCTTACAATTAATAATAATTTAATTTCGTATTCCTATAACGTTCGTTGGTTAAAATCTCAAAACCGAATCAACGACTAATATCAGTTCTTTATAGGAAAATATGTCATGTCTGCGTGGCTATACAAAAATATAAAATATCCAGTTCATAACATCGATGTAAATAAGTATAAAACAGTTCACATAATCCTCGTAGTTACCTAGAATTGCTTAATGATCGCAGTAATACGTGCCTTACCTAGTACTCAGACTCAGACATATACTAGTTAACACTAATAATATTAATAGAAACTTTACAACGATCTAACAAAGGTGAGATTATATGTCACCACAGATATAATCTTAATCAGTATTATCGAATATCTACAGTTCGTTAAGACGAGAGTGAATTATAAAATCTTTCTAACTACTTAGGTGATGCTTTCGCTCATAATTCGACATAGGTAGATCTATTACATAAGGCTTACAGTTTGTATAAATGTATTAAAATATGATACCATTCACAATGATCTCTCGCTTACGCGTACAGGACGCTCCTGCGCTGAACCGCTCTCCAGTTCCGCCGCACTACGACTACAATTTATTGTCCCTAAGGACACTAGTATACTGTTACAAGTACAAAACAAACGGATTCGATAAAATATACATTAACTCGAAAAGTCGTTACTGCAAATGGCACTCGGTACGAGTCGTGCACTCGTCGCATTAATATCTACACCTACGCTAAATTGTATCACAATAACGCTTTACAGCTCGAAGCCTCAATAATTTAGGACGTCGCTGAGTACCGCCTAGGAACTGACTGCAGTTGGAACAGGCACAGGAATGTGACTAGTGAGGAGCGCCCTCGGCCTTCTGCCGCCGCTCCGGCCTCGCCGACCACGTCGGCCACGACGTTACCCCCCGTGTCGCGCGACACGGCGTCAGTAGAACGACGGGTGCCACTCCACCTGCGGGTGCAGCGGCGTGCTCTGCGGCGACGATGACGGCACGGCCGGCGCCAGCGCGCCCAGCGCCAGGCAGTCGAAGCAGTAGTTCGTGCCGCAGTTACTGTCCCAGAACTGCTGGCCTTTGCATTGGAAACGGACCGCCAGCTCAAGCCGCTGTCCCGATGATATACAAGGCGCGTACAGCACAAACTGGAAGCGGTCCGAGAATCCATCGCACGAGCCCTGAACGTAATTCGCCTGTAAGTCTGTATACGTTTTCCATCGGTTCATCGTGTAACGAATGTGCACTGTTTTGTTGAAGTCTAAATTTCGCACGCGGACCGAGCCGCAGATCGTCACGTGAACACCGTCGCAGACGCGGGCGCTTTCCAAGCAAACGTTTTGTATTTCGAGTTTGCAGGTGACGTCGCGTGGCAGCACAAATAGAGGCACGAGTGTCAGCGCGCCGAGCCGCGGCGGGCTTCGCGTCGGCGGCGAATTCTGCACGTCGCATCCCGTCAGGTCGTCGTACGCTGACTTTGGAATAACAGGAATCTCGTCCATAAAAGTCTTAATGTCCGCTAGATCAAGACCTAAAACGTCGGCGAAGCGAACGATCTTCTTACGTCCGGGCGTACCAGGAGGCGTTTTTCCTGTTTTGAGAGACGAGCAGCGTCGAACCCTCTGGGGCCTGTCGTCTATTTCTTCATGTTCTTCATCATTTGTTTCTACGGTTAGGAGTGACGGCTCGATTTCTGGCGCGGGGGATAATTCTTTATCATCGGGAACTTCACTGGTCACGATTTCTAATGTTTCATTTTTATCTAGATCTACATGATTCTCTTGGACTTCCTCTTTCTGTTCTATTGATACTTCTTCAATAGGCATTTCAACTTCCGCCAGTGATAACGTTTCCAAAACTGCCGTGACATCGTTATCTGAACGTTTGCCATTCAAAAATACTTCATCGACACAATCGGACGGATCGCTTTTCGCAGATTCAAATTCCGAGTCACTGTCTATAGTCGTGGTACTGTTGAGTGTAGGAAGATTACGTCTGTCGGTCTCCATAGCGCGGGCGATGCAGTCAATTTCATCGTAACTATTATGTCCCGCGCATCCCTCGAAGGTGATCGGAGAAAACAATTTTTTATCGGCAGTGCCATTTTCACGCGCGACCGGTTGAATTTTCACAGGAGAGCCTTCTGTGTAAAAAGCCGTGGAGAATTTGAATCCGTTCCTTTTCTTTTCGGGCTGGTGTAGCATCAGTTTGGTTTGCTCCATGGGTTCCGAATCGCCGTCGACATCGTAGAAGGGGGGTTCGTCGGTGGGAGACCGGTCGATGAATGGGGGGCCGAACTTGTCGACGGGGCTGGAGGGGCTCTCGCATTCTAGCTCGAAGTCGTAAAAGGTGTCGAGGTCGCGCTGGGCGGGGTTGGCGGGCTGGTGGGGCGCGCCGTTCTCCTTGGTGAGCCAGCTGCTCTCGTCGGCGTCGTGCGCTCCGAGGCTGCGCAGGCGCGAGTGCAGGTCGCGAGCGAACGCCGCGGCGCGTCCGCGGCACGACATCGGCAGCAGCGACGTCAGACCGCACTGCGAGCCTGCGTGCTCACCGTTCATCTGCGTCTGAAATAGACAAAAAATAACATTCATTCACTGTAACGAACACCACAATAAATACACATAAACATTCAAAAAATTTGGTATCGTTTATGTAATTTTTTTTTTAGGTGAAATTCAATTTAGGTAAGTATTGAGAATTTTCGAAGATTGTAGAGTATTTTAAACTGCTTCTTCATATAACCATGTAAAGAAATAATAACAAGAATCTCTAGTAAGAAGAAACTTCGTGTTAAATTCGGAGAATAACCATTACGTAATAGGTGCTTACTGCTTAGTAACCAAATTCACACACACACACACACACGCGCGCGCGCACGCATGCAAAAGCGAAACTGCGCATGCCTTATTCATTGCTTTGTTCCAAATTTTTATTGTAAGTTTTCTACTAAAGCTTTTTATAGTACTTCATTTATCTACCTCATAAGTTCCCATAAGTGCAAAACGGGTATTTACTAGATGTACTTAACTGTGTCGCTTTCCAGGGTGAGGGCCTGGAGATCTGTATTACAGGTTTTTCAATACCTAGTTCAGACTCCAGTCCCTCACAAAGGATACTTTGTAACACTTTCATGTTTACCAACTAGTTGTCAAACTGTTTTTTTATGTCCTTTGTGAGGTGAAAATAAATGATATTTTTATTTTATTATTATTTATTATTCTTATGCCTAAATACATCAAAGCTTAAAGAAAAATGGGACATTACATGTTTCATAAATTTATAACCTTATTTTTGTTAATGAATTAAAATTCATGAGTATGAAAAATCTAAACAATACATCTTAGAAGTATGCAAAATGATTCTACTGATATTCATAAAGTAGATTCTTCACAACACATACAAGAGCCTTATTTACTCAGTTGTGTTGTGTCACTGCAAACTAGCGACTTGTTCGTTCGCCAGCGTCCGTGCCAAAACATGAATAAACGACGTAGATAAGACAGGAAATAACGTGTTTGTTGTGTAGGATGAACGTAGCCAGCCTACGCTAAACCTACGCGCGTAGCGGATTAGAGTGCTACGCCAGCCAGCCCCTCACTAACCTCAATGAAAATGAGGCAGATCAATGACAAACCGCGAGACAGTATCAGGATCACTATCCGTGATATCACACCATGGCATATGAAAGTTGAATGTCAAAAGTGAACGACCTCGATAAGATAACGAAAGTACACGGCTTTGTTATATTCAGCGTTTAACTGAAATATTAAGAGGACATACCAATGCTCATTTACTTTACGTTAAGTTTGCACCTGGTAACTATGGCGTCGGTAACAAATGAGGTCCAAACTTAACGTAAACGGGTTAGACAAACCGATATTTCGTTGTCAACTGTTTCCTCCTCCAAAACTTACTCGTAACAAAATTATGAAAACTGAATAAGACTATAAGCATAGTACGAGTACCTATAAGCGGTAAGTATAAGCGGCCACAGTAGTTTTGGGCAAGTTTTTAGAGACCACTAAAGAATAGAAATTGTGTATAATGATTTAATAAATACTAAGCGTGTTTTTCCAGCTCCTAAACTCTTGCAATTACTGAAAATTGATCTGGTTTAGAAGATATAATAAACATTAGCAAGTGGCGCCAGTTTTGGATTACCCGGCGCGATAAGTGCAACTCGCGACGCGAGCGTAGCAAGTACACACAGCGATAACGCGATAACTCTATAAAGATTTGCACTAATTAAACAATAAAATTCCTTACTATACTGAGTAGGTATGTCCGTGTCCGTACGCTTATGCGATAAGTTTTTCAACACGATGTATCGCGTCAGTAGGTATCTTGAAACATATGTCGAACCTCTTATATTCATTCTTATTACTTACTCACAGCAGCGATTACGTTTATCAATGTTCGTTATCATTTGTGTTCAGTTATTATTGGCATGGATGAGACCTATTGTAAGTACTTCCTAATATTCTTACTGGAGTGATGTCAGACGCATTTCCTACACATGTGCATCATTTGATTTGTTTGGATTTATTATAGTGGATGACTGCATTTCTGAAGCTGATTCAGAGGGACTTTCAACAAATTGTGCAATTTTTTTTACTGTGGTAGATATAAATGAAGAAAGAAAGCAATTCGCAACTTTCATATCCAGTACAAGTCGTCAGGTGAAGAATGTCCCTAATTTATAAGCAGGTTCACGGGAAAAACATTTTAAAGGCATCTGACATAAAAATCCATTCCGTACTCAATTTTGTGGAGATAATAATATTAATATTATTTTACAAAATGAGCATTTCTCAAAAAGTTTGTACAAAATTAAGACAGAAAATTCAAGTCCAATATAATTTTCCTATTTTGTTACCAATTTTCTTTGTGATTTCCAATACATTGGTATCAGATTTTGTATAATAAAAAAAGTATAATAGAACCTTAATAATCGAACATAGCCATAACATTGATATAAAATTACTAAAATAGTTGATAACAAAATATGAAAATTATATTGACTTTAATTTTCTGTCTTAATTGAGTACAAACTTTTTGAGAAATGCTCAAATCCACATCTAAATAGACAACCATTTTAGAAGTCGGTTAAAAATAAAGTACCCAATGTTTACGTTACAGTCGATTTTCCCACAATTAAGATCACCGCTGTGCGTACTCGATCTCCAGATTTGGCTTGAAGGCCGATCCGTTTGTGAAACAACGAACCCACCAAATCTAGGTCGTCCAGCCGTGACCTAACTCCACACGATCGTTACCTACAAATGCGACAATATAGCTGACTAAAAACTTGGTCTGAGTACCACTTTTCAACTCTATTTCACGGGTATTAAGATCCAAAAGAAACCAGTTTCTTGGCTGATTGCTGCTCGGCTGCTCCAAATCTTAAGTAGAAGTATTTTGCAGCTCGATTACGGATATATAAACACGCAGTGCACTGGCGTATTTAGGGGGGTGGCCATGCCAACCCAATATAATCTAGTGCCCACCCCAGGATTTTGGGTAACCCATAGAAATTCCGGACTTCATCTCATAGACCATGGCCAGGCCCCACCCACAGGCCCCGCCTGAAAAATAATATTAGATACGCCAATGACGCGGTGCCGGGAAAACAAAGTCATTGGCAGGTCAATCATTTTTAGGTTTTACGCGTCTGTTATATTGAAGCAAACTATTCTAGATAAAACATGAACCTAGGTACTTTATAAAGCTACACATGCACTGCAGCTCTGTACCCTTCCTTAACGTGAGTTAACGTGACCGTACTCGCTAGCGACAGCTTAAACGATTTGTATGGAGAATAGTACAGCGCCTTTGCGCTTATTTTGTAGAACTACAATTCTCCATACAAATCCTTTACGAAGTCGCTAGCGAGTCCTGTCACTGTAAACTCATGGTAAGGGTTCTGTATCCTGTTTTTATGGACTGCACGAGCGAGCGAGCGAAACGTCTCTGTTTCTGCTTCGCCAAAAATTATTTCGTTTGTCCGGATGTTTGGATGTTGGTTTTCCGGCTGTTCTCGCCTACAAGCCACATTTCTCAACCGATTCTTATAATTTTTTGAGTAGGTTTCGTTAGTTTATTTTTTGATATTTATAGAATGGGTAGTTTGCACAAAAATGAAATTTGACCGAGATTTTTTTTTCTCAGTCTACTTTCTACAACGGTAACTGGAAAGATACCGAAACATCAGGGGGGCTCAAATAAATACTCCGTTAAATCGTTTTTTTTTTTTAATATCGAGTTCTACAATAATTGAATTAGGATTCAAAATCAATGTGTTTACTCTAGGTAAACGTATTTGTATATACGTATATTCGAGATCCTATATAAGTATCTTCTTTTCTTATGCTGGTAATGACGTCCATCGTTTTACAACGTCAAATAATTTATTGTTGGCTTCTTCAAAATTGAACTAAATTAAACGAGATATTAAATTGGCGTCAATATCATGCCGGTACCACGCAAACACGAGTTTGTTGTTATGAAAATTACTCGATGACCCAAGCAATAAATGTGTATGAGGCTTGTTGCAAATTAATTACAAATACAAATGTAAAAACGTGGACCATGGTTTGCTATTTTTTCATAATTTTAATATTCTAGAATCAAAGCGTAATTCTCTTTCTGCGGAATCCTTTTTTCCGTCGTATGTTTTTTATGCATAACTTGTGAATACCGAGAATCTACTTGTCAGGCACCAGTTATTTTTAATTTTTTCGCGATCGTACTTCTTACCTAACCTAACCAATTTTTCTGGCATTTCCTTATTGTTAGTACCCAGTGGTTGAATTTACAGCTATGCGTTTAGAAGATTCGGCATGATTAACATTCGGCGTAAACGAATTATGCGAAACACGAACACGCCAAATAAGTTTCGGACATTAAAAATTATGCGAAATAGATGGCATCCAGTGTACCATGTATGTTGTACCGCACCTACGCCTATTAGTTTCGAACCAAGGAGATTAGTCACGTCGGGTCTGCATCGGTGCCAAAAACGAGCAGGAACGTCACAAACGGAGGCGTCCGATCACAAAACGATCTGGCAGCTATGAATAGGGCAGGGCCGGTCCCGTGATGCTGCCTCGAGTCACACTGGGCTATTATCCAATCAGAGCGCGGTCACCGCTCCGAGCCTTCAGTGAACAACGCCACTCGATATCGAACATAAATAATAAGGAGCGTCTTCAATGTATTATTACCGAGCCGGGAAGGGATGGTCTTGGTCGCAGATAGAAGCCGTTTATCAATAATGCTAGACGGGACGTTTAATCGAAAGTATCCTGTTAACATTACCGTTTATTGTAGCTAATTTAACTGGCCCTTTAATTTTTAACCTATCCTTTGACATATTCTAAGCAACAAGACATGACCGATATAAAAAATATAAAAATTAATATCGAGTTTACGTACTGCAACGGTCACCTGACAAACGACTCTGGAATGTTCAAAAATATCCGGTGAATCTTGACGTCACTGTCTGTAGTGTCTGTGCAATGCAATAAAGTACGGTTTAGTTAGAAGTCAGCTTTATTACATTCCAGAGAAGCATGCCCGTGCAGCAAAGCTTTTAGTGTTCAAGGAGCATATCTGCTGACGCGATACTTATCTTCAGCCAGACTAAACCTTACGAGTATGAACATTCATATTGTAACGGTTCTATATTAAACTTCTAATTAAATAAGTCTTAATAACTACTTATAAAACTAAATCTACAATATTATTTACTACAATCACTATCTTTATTTAAAACTTAAATCTAATCGTTTACAAATTAAAAACTATTTATTTTTTTATAAATCAAACCTCTCTATTCGGCACTGGCTGAATAGCTACGTACTGGCCGAAAAAGAACTCATTGAAGAAAGAATATAACAATAGACGATCGTGAAAAAAGGAACACGGCTTGCGCTGGCATGTCGCTGTGGGTGCGAGTTAAAATGTAAATAATTAATTATTCGATTGTATATACTGTACATATCTTTATAATTCTAAAAATGTATTGCTACTACGTTAACATATTACAACTAATTCTTTTATGTACAGTTTTCCTATTATGTCTGTACATGTGTAAATAAGTTACTGTGTTTTCCCCAATACGGGTGAGTGTTGCGAGAATTACATTTTACATAGGTTAAGTCTGGATATCGCCAGATATCATGTCTAGTGCTGATGTAGATAATTATTTAATGTTAAATATACTATATAAGTAAATGAAATGGTAACAATTTCTTACTTACATTACCTTTTTTATATCTGTAAAAAATATATTTTGATCTCGATTTGGTCTACTCTAAATATGAACTATTTTCTAAATGTATTTCTTTGCTTTAATGTTATTGTGCTTGTGACTGCCACATCATTGATGACTAATAAATGCTTAGGAGTTCACTTGACTAGCCTACGAAACTCGCGTAGCCATCAAGATGTTGCAGTCACATGCCGAACTTCAACTAAACATATGGGATTTCCAGGGAGCAACCCTAGGGCCACCGAACCTACCCCGGGGCCGGAAAACCTAACCTAGAGCCGCGATCCCGGCTTCTGATCCTGACGCTACCAAGACTAAGCCTGGGGCTTGCCCAGGACTACATCGAGATCATCAGTCTGGAGCTAGTCTGCCCTACCCAGACTCCAGGACGGCTAGAGCTAACCTAGCCCGAACCTAGCCTGCTGCGACGAAGACGACGTGTGCAGGGAAGTGGCTCCTAACAAGGACTTGTTTCATCTAAAGTATATTCAGCTCTCTCTAAACATAAACTACCCACTATACGGCGTCACAGTGGCGCCCATTCCCGGTATTTTCTGAGCTGAGTATTACTGAAACAGGTCCTTGGCATTTGCTTTTGGTTTTCTTTGGTGTTGGCAGATGTATATAATATTTACATGTGTTTTTTAATTTAAGTTTAAGGTTCTAAACGTCTAATTTTTAATTTGAGCTGTGTTGTTTAGTTTGTGGTCGGCATAACTAGCCTAATAACCTTATTCTACAATTGTAATCTATATACTTGTAATATACCTATTAATACTTTGATTATCTACTTAGACTAACAACATTTTTTTTTATTGGTATACCACAAACTGGGCAGTACTATTGTAAATATTGTTTTTTTTTCGTTATTGTAATCGCAACACACACCCAATTTTAAAATTTCTTGTCACACCTACGTATTTTGCAAATCTGTAGCAATGTCATATCCAATCAAATACCTATCACTACAAAAGGCCGAACTTCAGTATGAGGTTCAGGTTCTTCTTACTAGTAGTTCAGTTGATTCTGAATAACATCTGATTAGCCTGATCGTAATCTAAAACATAACTTCTGAAGTTATACAGACTTATTCTATTAAATGTGTACCATGCTTTCTAAACCACTTGGACTCAAGTTCATAAAATACTAAATATTTCTAGATTGTCGAACCTATTCTATGAGATTGAAGATATAACGAAGTCGAATAATCCCCTTAGGACCTATCTCTAAACCCTTTTGCCTTATAATCTAATCTATATACCCTATTAAAATAAGTACATTTTACTGCTATTGCTTTCTATACTAATTTACTGAATTTTATTTTGCTCCTACCGGACAGTGAAACCTATCGTATAGATTTGTATTTTCTAAAAAAATACAAGTAATAGCATTAACCTGTGACTGCTATCACGTTCTATACCAGTTCTACTAAATTCTATTTTACTGTCCCCTACCGGATAGTGAAAGCTGTCGTATAAGATTGTATTTTCTAAAAAAGTACGAGTGTTAGCACTTACATATATATTTTACTTCTGTAAGGATTATAAGACTAATTAATAAGATCCTATAATAGTTATATAAGAACATGTCGGGCCGTTCCTGACAATTTCACGTGAGTGTAAACCGCTTAATACAATAATTAGTTATATAAGAGTACTTTATATTAATGTTCTTAAAGTACTCAGCTTGCTAGGATGAAATAACACGAAGACTAAGTGTTTATTGCCTATTTACTTGCGTGATGTATGTTTGTGTGTGTGGGGAGGAATGTTGAGATTGAGGTCTAAAAGAGTAAAGTATAACTATATAGCAGTATACGAGATAGCGGTTTTTCTCTAGCAAAAATCCTAACCTAAAAAAGGGGGTATGTAACGGTTCTATATTAAATTTCTAATTAAATAAGTCTTAATAACTACTTATAAAATTAAATCTACAATATTATTTACTACAAACACTATCTTTATTTAAAACTTAAATCTAATCGTTTACAAATTAAAAACTATTTAAATTTTTATAAATCAAACCTCTTTATTCGGCACTGGCTGAATAGCTACGTACTGGCCGAAAAATAACTCATTGAAGAAAGAATATAACAATAGACGATCGTGAAAAAAGGAACACGGCTTGCGCTGGCATGTCGCTGTGGGTGCGAGTTAAAATGTAAATAATTAATTATTTGATTGTATACCGGGTGGAAAGGCACGAGGGTCCTTTGCGGAAATGTTGCATCGGTTAAGTGATACACAGTCGATTTATAATGTTTAGAAACTTAAACGAAGTAAAAAAAAAAAAGTGCAAAATACGCTAATTTTTAACTGTGGTGATAACCCTATATTGCATCTTCACATCACGGCAAGATGGCTAGATTGAGAAATCACCGTCGGGAAAACTCGGGATATTACGTTTATTTCCGTGAGTTGTTGTCATCGTACTGATGTAAGAGTGACACATAAATGTCAAATTAACCAAATAAAATGCGAAAATACGAATATCAGTTACTTTATTACAATTTTTACATACGGTGTTCAAATTTTCCAACGTGTCTCATAATACACGCTGCAGCACGCTGCTTCTGTTTTGAGTTGGAGGCAGAAACACTGGTCCTATAATTGTTTCCCCGTAAATCGTTAACTGACCAACGACACTGCTGTAGGCGACACGATTGTCTTCGGCAAATGCACATGTTCGTTCCTTCTATTCCACATACCGTTGCGAGTAAACAAGCTTTCATCGCTTCAAATAACATGCCTGATAAAATCACGTTCTTCCAGACTTCCACTGTTTTTGGCAGTAGCCACCGGCAGTAAGGTTCACATAGGGCAGTCCCTAGGAAATAAAGCTTGAACCCTCTGAACAGGTCCCCCACGTTGATCGTTCTAAGTTGTTCGTGGTACAACGGGCTGATTGTTGGCGACACGATCAAAAGCACGTAAAATTGTTCAACGACCTGTTGGGTGTGGTGGTGGATATGTTTCACTGTATCGTCGTAAAGCTTCAGATGCATTATAGTTGTAACTCGCGAATAACATGAGCAAATAATAAATATCCACGTGCTTTTAACAAAGGTATTTTCATTTAAAGGTAAAGCAAATTGAAATTAACTTAAATGTCAATTTCATTTCAAACATCATATTTATGATCGATGTTAAATCATGCAAAGAGGTTCGATAGTTGTAAAAAATGCGTTAATTTAATTCTATCTCGCGTCGGCGTATGAAAAGTCGTGTTACTTTAGTGTAATATCCAAACGACGATATTTGATGATAACCGAAATAAAATTAATAACAAGGACGGCCTATTGTATGAATTGCTGATCAAACAGGGAACAATTTCAATTTACTCGAAAATAATTTTATAAAGCGAGTTAACGAACTAAAACCTTTTTATTATCAGTTTAGGTAGGTAAACAGAGACGTTTTATTTATGCTGAAAGAGGTTACTATCATCTTTAATTGTTTATGATGATTGAGTACATTCGAGTGGTTGTCAGTGTCAAGTCGTGTCATGTGAGTTGTTTGTTGTGGTTAGAATTATTAACTAAGAAATTACATTCCACCAGAAAATTTAATAAGTAGAATAACAGAGACATTCACCTCTGCAAATCCTGCAACGATTTTTTTAGCGTTTCACGCAGACCTAAGAATGGAAAAAGCAACATATTAACGTAATATCCTGACGTCTAAAGATTGTTTACAAGTAAGTTCATTGACCCAGCCACCTGATTAGGGTTGGCAAAAAGTAGTTTTTGGTATGAATGTTTAAAAGGCTATAACTTGAAAACGGTAACATATATTTCCATAGTTTCTATGGAGGAAATATAGTGCTAAGGTTGAACTATCTGCCAGTTCCGCAAAGGATCCTCGTCACGTTCCACCCTGTATACTGTACATATCTTTATTATTCTAAAAATGTATTGCTACTACGTTAACATATTACAACTAATTCTTTTATGTACAGTTTTCCTATTATGTCTGTACATGTGTAAATAAGTTACTGTGTTTTCCCCCATACGGGTGAGTGTCGCGACAATTATATTTTACATAGGTTAAGTCTCTTGATATCGCCAGATATCATGTCTAGTGCTGATGTAGATAATTATTTAATGTTAAATATACTATATAAGTAAATAAAATGGTAACAATTTCTTACTTATATTACCTTTTTTAGGGTTCCGTAGTCAACTAGGAACCCTTATAGTTTCGCCATGTCCGTCTGTCCGTCTGTCCGTCTGTCCGTCCGCGGCTTCGCTCCGTGATCATTAGTACTAGAAAGCTGAAATTTGGTATGAGTATGTGTATGTATCACGCCGACAAAACGGTAAAATAAAAACTAAAAAACGATTTTTTTTTGGGGTACCTCTCGAACACCTAAAGTGGGGGTGATTTTTTTTTTTTCGTTCCAACACTAGTGTGTGGGGTATCGTTGAATAGGTCTTTTAAAAATAATAGGGGTCTCCAAACATTTTTTTTTGATAAAGTCAGCATTTTCGTAAATATTCGCTTCGAAAATAAAAAAAATAGTGTCCCCCCCCTCTAACTTCTCAACCACGGGTCAAAAAATTATGAAAAAATTCATGAACATGAGGCCTTATAAGTACTTTCAATGAAAACTATATTGAACAAAATCGGTTAAGCCGTTTTTGAGTTATCGCAAAATTTCATAATTTCCTTAAAAGGACGTAAGTTGACTTCCAGAAGGTAATAAGTAACTACAGTAACTTTGGCGTTTACGACCTTTTTATAGAGCTTGAAATCTTGCTCGTAACTTAAGTCTATTGTGAAGGATGAGCAACTACGGAACCCTACACTGAGCGTGGCCCGACATGCTCTTGGCCGGTTTTATTATATCTGTAAAAAATATATTTTGATCTCGATTTGGCCTACTCTAAATATGAACTATTTTCTAAATGTATTTCTTTGCTTTTATGTTATTGTGCTTGTGACTGCCACATCATTGATGACTAATAAATGCTTAGGAGTTCACTTGACTAGCCTACGAAACTCGCGTAGCCATCAAGATGTTGCAGTCACATGCCGAACTTCAACTAAACATATGGGATTTCCAGGGAGCAACCCTAGGGCCACCGAACCTACCCCGGGGCCGGAAAACCTAACCTAGAGCCGCGATCCCGGCTTCTGATCCTGACGCTACCAAGACTAAGCCTGGGGCTTGCCCAGGACTACATCGAGATCATCAGTCTGGAGCTAGTCTGCCCTACCCAGACTCCAGGACGGCTAGAGCTAACCTAGCCCGAACCTAGCCTGCTGCGACGAAGACGACGTGTGCAGGGAAGTGGCTCCTAACAAGGACTTGTCCCCTCTAAAGTGTACTCAGCTCTCTCTAAACTACCCACTCTATTATTCGTTATAATATGTCTTCTTCTAAATCGTACACTCTTGGCAGAGAAGTATTTGTTGTTTGGATGCTGTATTTTTGCTCCCATTTCCAATAGTAATATATTCATTTGTAGTGCTACCAAACTATGTTCTTTGATGTAAAAGGTTAAATCTTTTTAAACTTAGACTTAGTCTACAATTATTGCTAGTGACCGAGTGAAAATAGTAATAATACGACTTTGAATATTCTAAATGTGTTTAAGTTAGTGGGAAATGAAAAATTGGTGGTATAATCAACCGTCTCAGTATTTATAAACTAGTCACTTTGTCTTGTTGTTCAATTATGTCACGTGATCTCAGCAATAAAAAAGTCTTTTACGTATAGGTGGTGTCCAAGGTGACAGACAGATAATACAGTGAAAGTAGCTTCATAGCTCCGATAACCCCGTACAATACCTGATAATTACATATCGAATACTCACTGGTCATTCGATGTAAACAAACATGGACGAAATGCAATGTTGTTTATTATAAAATAAGTGAATTCACATTAGTATTGGACAAGTTGCCAAGGTTTTTATCGGTTGCGGTTCTTCTTTGTCTTATTACAGTTAATCTCTGAATACAAATAAATCTACTTGTTTTTAAGCATAGCTCATACAAAGCAAAATGGAACTTATTGTGAAGGTAATAGGCATAACGTATTAAGTTGAATGGTGTGTTTAGCTTGGTCATATACTTTATGTTAACGGATTAGTGTAATCAGTAAATACACAGAATATTTGCACACAACTACACTCTGTATCTAAACGGATGAACAAGTAGATAGGTACTAGGCGATGTGATAAATGATACCATAATATGAAAACAATACTTGATAAAGACCCATGTAGTGTATTGTATTATTTTCCGTCATATAAAAAAAAAAAACAGAAATCGTAACGCGTGTTTAAAATTGTGTTTTCATATTGAAATAGAGTTTTCATTTGTATCTTTAAAATAAATAAATGAAGACGAGAAGCATGAAATATGAAACTCACGAATGCATACGATATACTTGCTCTCCGGCAGTGTAAAACTGGAACAGGCGTTTGGCAGCCGTCTTTATTATTATTTTATTACCTATCGTGCTCAAAGCATCCGTCTTTTTCACAGTTACTTGTCAGAGAGAAGAACGTTAAATCTGGAAATCTTTATAATCTATATCTTTTCAGCTCGGTCAATAAAATGCCATCTTCTAGCATAAGATATGTATATCGACGTATCCAGATTACTCCACATTTTAATGCCATATCGCAACCACGAGTGATAATAAAAAGGGTATAACGAATGAAAGTGGTTCGTCATCATCTTGCCTTGGTGTTCTAAATTACGAAGTGCTTAAGTTTAATCAGGTGATATTTCGAGTACCTATGTAAGGACGTTTTACAGTTGATCTGTACTATTATAAAATTCTAGATTTGTATTAAAAATCATTTTCCTATGGAGAAGAGTCATGATTACAGGAAAAATCTTAATAGCGTGATGCAGGATTTTCATTTGTTTTGTATGGGCGCGCGGCGCGGCAACACGGCCAATTTTGATAAATGGATAACTCGACATCCAAAGATAGGAACCTTTTTACCCCAGTACGGTATAAAAAAAATACGGGTACCTACGAAGTTGCGAGCATCTTTACCTAATAAATTTAAAGTTATTCAGTTATTCTCATACTGTACTGGTACTTAAGACGTATTTGCGCAGGCATTAGAACTGTTTAGTCGTCATATCGTAACTTAAGGAGCTCAATGAACAGTACGATAATGAGCGGTCATCGAACCCGCAGATAAAGAGTATCGAATGTTACCGATATTGCAATAATAATAAGCCCGTTGTGACGCGAGACACAAGAAAAAGGACTACTCGTAAAGATAGCGTCGATAAATTGTAGAAAACAATCGAATTCTTATCGCTAATAATTAAATGTAATATATTTCGTAGATATATAAAATACTCGTGTGTGTATTGTATGCCTACTATGTAACTTTCTAGATATAAGTACATATATTACCGTTTCTAGAATTTGTACTTTCGTGTGCTTATCTTTTTTAATTAAACTCGCCATTCATCTGGGATATTTTTATACTCAATTTATCTAGACTAAAAGCAGATAAATCTTGTCATAGTAGGCACATAGAAATTTCAACAGGGAAGCGTTTTAAAGATAGAAACGGGTTAGAAACAGTGAAAAGAACAAGTTCACGACGATCTTGAACTCAATGTATAGAATAGAACATTTGCCTGGCTCAATGTCAACAACCTGCAGATTACACTATTGAAAATCGCATTTTTTTGAATAAATTTAAATGTTACGTAACTATAATTATGTGCTCACATTTTCCACATTGAATAAATAAAATGTCATTCACAAACACATGGCGATCACGACACAAACATAATAATCTACGTGATTAAAAGATATCGACCCGTTTTAACTCACTTGCGGTTGTCACTTATTACACTTAGAAGAGACCAAAAATGAAAACAAAAACATAGATAAACAAATCTATCCACTATTGATATAATTATCTAGTTACAGAAGCCGCGCGACTGAATTGTGTTATAAAACAGAACTATTAAAGGTGACAAAATACGAAATTAAACAATTAAGTGAATGGTTCGAACGAAAAACAACATCACATGTATATGTCGCCGTAGAGGGCATGCAGCGGTCGTTCGTGAAGCTATAGGGACGAGGTGGATGTTGGCCTTAACGAATGACGGCAACACACGACACAGTCTCTAAATTGAATACGCTCGCAATTATACCACTTTACTGATCAATGGATGTGTGCCCTACTTTGTGTGTGATGTTTTGTTCTGCATATCATCTTATACTCATTGATTATTAAAAATTAGCCTAACTTGACACGAAAATGTTTGTTTAGAGCATTAGATTTTTTACTATTGTGACGTTCATATTCCTTGCGGGAATAGGTTCAAACAACGTAAACGGGTTTACTGTGGACCACGGTCTGCCCGTCCCGTTGACGTCTGTCATAGTAAAATGGCATCAGCCTTAGAGCATCAGCGGGCAGGTGGCGGGAACACTTTTATTATATAAAGATGTCTATACACTACAACTATATTGGTGGCCGATAAGCCATCTGTATACGAAACTTCAATTTCATATTTAATAAATATTGTAAATTATGAAATAAATATCATGCTTCTAACTTAACAAGCTGGTGCCGTTGTCACTAAATATTAAGCATTTGATAAACAGATAGGCGCTTCAATAATAATAGCTACTATCAGAAGGAAAAACATCTATTACGATGTCGCATGTTAACAACACGATTTGCATCCGTAATAGTTATCGTGTCATCGTCTTATCACTTTCAAGTTCAGCAGTCGTTAACAGTGACACGGTCACTGCCAGATAGAATGATCCTTTAATCATCTGCAGTTTCTGGATGGTAGGTTACTCCATAAACTAAACATTGATTACTTTTGTTCATACTTATAATATGTAATGTAAGGTAGTTTTCATGGAGCCATGACAAAAGAACCCTTGCTTAAATAGCCCCATTTAAAACAAAAATATGTATTATATAAATTAAGACACTGACACTTAAACGCATAATCTACTCGTATTGGTCGATGCTTGTTTATACGATGAACTAAATAAGCAATTTTTCAAAAAATCTAGCAGCATACAAACAGATTCAAATAAACCACAAACTGGTAAGTAAAATAAGTATTCTATTCCAAACTTTAACTACACCTAGCCATACTGCGATGCAACTAAGAAAACAATCAGTATTAATTCTCGTGTTTATTGACCGCTCAAGTGCGTGCCGCATGAATATGAGAAATTAATTTAAATATGACAATACTCAACTCGAGAGTCATCGGAAGAAGATAAATATTTACACACAAGGACGGGCGCGTGGAAGCTATTTGGAGATCTTCACTTTCACTTTGTGGTCCGAAATAGCACGGAGATTCATCCTGGCCGCCCAGACTCGCTTTAACGAAAGCTTCCTACTTGTTTACATATGTAACTGCATAAATTGCATACGGACGGTAAGATATATTAATAATGTATTAATATGATAACTTAATTGATAAACACTAATTAGTGACCGATGCGTTAGAATGTTCATGTGAATTGAAAACACGTGATGGAAATTTACTTGATCGGCCATTTTCTTTAATATAATAATTATGTTGCAATGATTTCAGATCATGTCAGTTAATAGACTGCAGCTTGCAGTGTGGGCGTATTGCGTAGGCGGTTATCTCAGGCTTTATCCCTGAGATTTCAGGATTTTCTCAGGATAGCGTCCAGATTTGAATGTTTTATTCAGGACTATTACTAGACTAGACTAGACTAGGCTCTGTGGTGGCACCACCATAATGAAAATCAATTAATTGTATGGTGAAATGATGTGCGTAGAACGTAAACTATGTACGTATGATGTTTTTGGCTGTACCTGTACCAGGGAAGGAAATAATGGACATTGATTGTGGCGCCGCTGGGGAGCATACTCTGCAGCGGCGCCACTGAGAACTCATAGATAGAAATGACATTTCTCCGGAATTTTAAGTTTTCCATCTGGTAACCCTAGTTACAGGGCCCACCCGGTATATCATTTACTTAGGCCTGCGTGCTACTCAGAACTCGGAAACAGTGATTAAGTTCAGGTAATACTTAAGTCATATTTTTGCTAAATAATTACGCCTAGCCTAATCGTTGCCCACTCTTCCTTTAAAACACTGTAAACGATCAAAATTTTGTGTCTGTCTGTTGTTAGTCTGCACCCGATGTGAATGTTCAATATTTGATTTTCATTTCAAGTAGCGGACACTCAACCGCTCGCTTGCCTAAAGTTATTTTGTTTATAAACATGAATGTATTTCCAAACAAATACTTAGAGAAATACAAATACTACTTTCCAGGCCAGTATTCCTCTTGAGTGAACGGGTTGGTGTCTGAACAAGTCAGTTAAAGTGCCAATAAATATATATAGGACCTGTTAAAGGAGAATATAGCATGGGTAACCCCTTTACAAAACAGATTGATGACCTGTAGGCCTGTAATTGTTGAGTTTGTCACGCTATGCTATATAAATATGTAATATGTAAGTGGCAAAGCATATGTCGCTCTCGCACTCAGCCATACGCCCGTTGGTTAAAGTTGATAAGCCGATGGAGACACCAAGTTAAATACTAGGAGACCTAGGTCCAGCGTCTTCAAAGAAAAGAGAAAGAAAGAAAGAAATTTATTCGCGACGTGATCATAAAACAATTACATAAACGGATTTCTATAATAGTTCAAAAATAAGACATAAAAAAATAACAAATGTAGGGGAGACCAGGGATGGACGTAACAATTTTCGATTTTTGCGTAATATCTCACACAACTTTTAAAATATCAAGATTCTAATCAATACAAATGATAGATTAGTGTTTCAACTATCTTTGGCCATCACTTTAAATGCAACTGATATAAGAGATGAATGAGCAAAAAAAATATTGGAATCTGTTACAACTATCCCTAGGAGTAGGGCTGGTTGTAACAGTATCAGGGGATGGCAGTAACAATGCAAATAAATACAAAGTAACTTTTTACTAATACTTCAGCGCTTTGGATAGAGTATAACTCGACATGAAAGTACCAGTGAACGTCTAAAATGTAGTATTGCAATGATACTGATACCTTATTCCTCTAGTAGCGTTGATAAGTCGCCGCTTGACCTACACAATTTATATCTGAGAACAAAAATGTTATGGAACATACATACCTTACATACTATATGCCATCGCGGATTACCGTCATAAAAGTTTACACTGTAAAATTTTATTTAATGCTTTATAGCCGACTTCCGAGTTAACTTTAGTCAAGTGCGAGTCGGACTGGCTATATCTGTTTGCGCTGATGTAATGGATGTACTGAACTCGTCCTCGTCTCACAGCTACGCAGGGCCGGCGCCCTTGAAACTGACGATTCCTTGGAACGTACTATCAGATAAGACTGTAAGCAACACCATGTCGCATACGCGTGCTCTCTAGTAAATGTTTGATAACAAACATTCCATAAATCGATGTTATACTAACTGACATTATTTTCTGTTATAGATTCCTAACACGAACACGTTTAGCTTTGTTGGTAGCCCGACATCCCTTTCAGAAAACTAAATATATGTAGGAACATACGGCACGGCATGGGCAATTATTAGTTCAAAATGTTTTTGCTATGTTTACTATACTTAATACCTAAGTATGTATATTGCCGTCTAATACTTATAGTACTCGCAGATATACATAGTTATTTGACTTAGACTAGATCTTGTTTTGTATGATTGTTCTAAGACTAAATAAAATTAATGAATGCCTATCTTAGACAAACAGGCTTGGTATGCTAATCTTTAGTCAAATAGAACTATTAAAATCCGGTCTTTGCGGGACCATTGAACCACGGAGTTTGTTTACGAGAAATTTAAATTGCGCCCTTTCTAAAGTCGATGACCCTTCAGATGAATGCTTAACAAAAATAATTACAATTTGTCAATTATTTTATTTGTTAATGTGTATCATGAATCCGGCGCCAAGGGAGCAAGGTTGTCTTTATCTATCACAGGGCCTATATTCTCAAGTCTTACCATTACCCGTGCCGTCTCACTATGGCCCAAATACCCGATCTAGCTGGACAGAAAGGGTCACTGCAATTCTATTATAGTACTAACAAAAACGATAACAGATACTCCCAAGGTCACGATTCTGTTGATAATTTTGTGTAAGTACCCTCCAATAATTAATTATTAATCTTGAAGCGTCAATAAGAGCGTTGTCGTCCGTATATAATCATTAATTTTCCGTATTTGGTTTTATGTATCTCACAGTGCTTATAAATTTAATTTTATAGTAGTTTATGTGACTGTACATAATGAAGGGCATTAACCACGAGTGTGGGTTTATGACACGAGCCGAAGGCGAGTGTCATAATAACATCACACGAGTGTTTAATGCCTAATTATGTATAGTTACATACACTACTTTATCTACTCACATATCATAAGCCTCCATGATGCATTCAGGAGCCGCATATTATGACCACCATACCTACTGTTTCTTTGACTTAGCTGGTAATAAGTAATTAATGACGTTAGGTGCTTTGTTACGGATATCAGGAGGCGTCGCCGAAATATCTATATCATCTTGATAGCTCATTTTATGGTTTATATTCAACAAATCGATCAATTTTCTGCATTAAAACAAATTCTAACCGGTAATGGCGGCAATGAAAACTTTTCTTTTCTTTTCTGGCAGCTGTCATAGTTTTTTTTTTTAATTCAGAGACAAACTAGAGTGGGCCCGAACTACCATATCGTTCGATATCTTACTTGCGTGCGACATTTGTCAATTTGTCTGCAAATTGACAATTCATTTCGAACTAAACGTCATCTCGACTGATATTAGAATAGAGGTCAAACCAAATTTCTTTGGTTTTCAGAGATGTTCGAAATTTGAATGATATAATATTATCGAAATCGATGTTATTAATTAGCAATAATAACATTTTCACAGATAAGAAATTTGTTCTAACAAAACAGTTTATTTTTATGTTGGTCATAATGTGCGGTTCTTGAACGCATCATGGAGGGTTTATGATATTTGGGTTGATAAAAGTGTTTATTCATGGATCGTGAAGTTGATGGTAAGCACTATTTTCTATGATTATTTTAGTAGTAAATACTTTAGTTTTTGCTGAAAAAAATGTGACCAATGTGATGGATATCACATTTTTAGTGCATATTTTATGTTTCTTAGACCAGAAATTACATGTACCATCTTGTACCATGGCTGTAATTTTTTTATATGGTAGTTGAATTCATTGAGTATTGGATTAAGTACATTTGAAACTGCGGACGGCTGCGGAACCGCGCGACATTTATAGTTAAGCGAAAGCTATTTTCTTGCCAAGGGTACATTTTAAAACCAATGTACCCGCCACAGATACCAACCAACAGTCTCGAAAATGGGCATTAAAAGCGTGTCACAACGCGTATCCTTCTTACTTGTTATTTTATCCTTATTGTTAATCCTTCTTACGTCTTACATGTTATCTCCCTGAAGAGTATATTTCTATCGGCGAAACTCGAGTAGAAGTAAAAGTTCAAGCTATTTTAAATAAAATTGCAGAACAGTATGATTATATCTTGTTTTTTTTTGTGTCATTTGCCATAATGCTTCGTTTCTGTTAAAATATAAACACAAATTTTAACTGACCTCTTCAGCCATAGTCATTCTTCTTATACAAAGGTCAACTTACGGTTTTTGTACTTTCCCGTTAATTATGGCAAATAAAAGAATTTATTTATTTATTTTGTTTTATTTAGACATACCATGAATAAACGCACCCCTTAGAACTGATTAAGAGTGTAAAATAATTTTGTCCAGCTAGATCGGGCATTTCGGCCATAGTGCGTCTATTGTATTATAAAAATGGATGGTGCCACGAAAAACTACTTGGGAGTATCGGCACGGCTCTATGGTTGCCTTTGACTTCTAAAAGATAAAGTTAATCACAACATTTTTATCAACTAATTCGGAACGAGGTGTCGGACTGTAACTCATCCTTGGCAAGCTATCTAAAATGTAATTAAACACTGGGTACGGCAACAAATGTAACTCCTCTCCTGCACGGAGCTAAATGCACCTGCACCTACAAAGCCCTAAGGAGCCCTACAACAATTACCCGAAATATAACTTATCGACTCCTCTTCCACATCCTACATCAAAACAACCCTAAAAAATAGTTAAAGAAAATTAGATTCAAATGTATGGAAAATTTGGCAAAATTAAAGGGCAACTTTTATCTATCAGGATATGCAGGTTATATAGAGTAAAAAGCGAACGGCAAGCGTCACCCCTCCGCGCCCTTGAATGTGTCCCGGAGCGCGGTATTTTCCATTTCAGAAGCCTTGCCATTTTATAAACCTTGTATACATGCAAAAGCGACATCACTTATAAATTCAGCGCAAACTATTACCAAATACTAACGTTTTTAATAATTTACTAATCTTTTTTTATTTGCTAAAAGGCGAGTTCTTTCAAAAACTTCACACTTTACCGCCAAAATATGTGTCACAAAAGTAAAGAATAGAATATGTTCTTTCTAAAAAAGTATAATTTATATCTAAACTCTTTCATTTACTGTTGCTATGCTATTTTATAAATTTAATTCATTTGCCCGTTGAGCGAAATATACATATTCGTAAAAACGGTGTTACTTTTAAATACCATAGATTTCTTATATGTTTTTCTGTAATCTATAGGTATAGAACTATTTTCTGTATTTTATTTTTAGGCTCAGTATTTTAGGAGATAAGGGATGTGCGGGGAAATCGACAGTTTTCGCATATTTTCATACATAACTTCAAAACTTTAATTTAAAATTATGAAAAATATATATTTGAGATGTTCATAATCATAACATAATGTAAGATAAAGTTTGCATTTTTTTCTAATTTACCCTCCAAAACTGGCCCCCATGTTTATAATTAATTGATTATGAAGCCTCACTTCATAACAAAAGGGGATACGACTGGTGTTTATACAACATAGTAAAACAAAGATTTTTTTTTTAATATGTGACTTCGAAGGTACCATATTTTTAGCTTGATTATAGGGTAAACAAGTTTCATATAATTTTAATAGATGTTAAGTTAGTTAATTATGTTTGGCCGATTACTCGGAGGATAATTGAAAACTGTCCTAAGACCCGTAAATAAATGTACCTACCTAACAATTGCTTGTCTTAGCTACTGTAAACAATACAAGAGGTCTTAACCTATTAGGATGAGAGGGAACATTTAAACGTGTATGGGACCGTAGCTAAACTAAATTAATAATTCGGGTGATTAGCTCGAGGTTGTGACTAGAATTGGTGTAATTGAGTCCCCCCTGCGTGGATAAAACACCAAGGAAACGCAGAGTAGCTCGCCCTTATATGTGTATATACCTAATGGAAATAGATAAATATATATGAGACCGAGCCTTGAAGTCATATCTGATTTCAGCAAGTGCGGGAATCCCGCCTGACCAACCTGCGGCCCTTGCATCCCTCAAACAGAACACTCAAAGCCGTAGACTGATGACAGCACTTGTAAATGGCATGTGTCTAGGTCGTCTAACCCAGATAAAACTAATATGAATCTGAAAGACATTCGTTTAACAGCCGCAAGGTTAAATATCTTTCATTTGATAACAGTGTATCAAAACACTATTTCTGGCATGTATTTATGCTTTACAGCTTAACACAACAAACAACAAAGTTAAAATACATAATTAATTCAGAAAAATTAAAAATTAACTATATTCAAGTACCTTAGTATGCCAGAGAACAATGTTACTCAGTCGAAGTTGCAAACAAGAATAATTAATTCCTACAAGGCCGCCCCGTAATTATACCCAAAATATCCAGACCTTCGTCGCGAGTTAAACTACCTACTAGCTGTTACGGAACTGTGTTGACACTCGGGCGGTCCAGGACATTCGTGACCTTCAAATGAGCGTTGTAGCCTGTATGTAGTTTTGAAAACCGATGGTTATCTACGTGGAAAAATGAAGGTGTGACAAAACGAAGGTCTCTATGTAGGTCCAGTTAAGGAAATTGAGGTTTCACTCTTACAATACAGAGAAAAAGGAAAAAAAGGCACGTACTTGTTGACTAGTTTACAGATGTAAACACGTGTAGACATAAATACCTACCTACTCAACACGTGAGTGGCGGCGCTGTCACAAAACAATATGATAAAACTACTAAATGAACTGTCGAATATGTTTGTATGGAATATACCTATTCTATAAATATATATATGGCTGTGACATATATATATTTATAGAATAGGTAACATATTATTGACATTACATAACCTTCAGAAATATAAATATACCTATTGAGTGTAAAAGTGAGGAGTGGAATCTTCATATATCCTGAAGTATCCGCTGAAATGTGTAAAATCGGTGGCGTTACTGTGGCTGAAAGTAGTTCCGTTACTTAGTAACGTTTTGTTTTTAAACTTTTTAATAACATGGAGTTTTTTCTGCATATAGTTAAAGGAACTAAGTAGGGATATATTTTCAATTCGACAGTTCACACCGGCTAAAACTTGTTTTTTTTTTTCATACTTTCTTACTACTCTTCTTTCTTACTTACTAGCGATATTGTGGACAGCATTGGAATGGAAGTATTATTTACTGCTTACCGTTTGACACTTTTTCAAATATTCTCCTATGAAAGATTCCGCTCCTCCTTTTTACTCTCCAATATATATATATATAAAGTATCTAATGACAAACAACGTGATAACCCTAGAAACTGCTAATTAAAGACTCGATATATTTTTATTTACATCATTTCGCGTCATATTTATAATCGAGCGAGACTTACACTACACAGGTAATCGAGAATAACAACTGATAAGTTTATTACTTTCGCTTACATTTGAATTTTGGTTAGGTATTCATTACGTCATTTATTATGGACACTAGATGACGACGATATACATACTTATTTAGATAAATACATAGAAAACATATGGATGTTTTCTATATGAATATTTTTCTATATGAAAAAATATTCGAGTTCATCACACAAATATTTGCCATTGCCATTGCAGGTAGCTGCACTACCAGTACCTACTACCACTGCGTCAACAAAATTGGTGTACCATAATTTCAAATGTGAAGCAGCAAGGAATGAAAACTTCTTGCGAGGTCCTGATGATTATAATTTGGGTGTTTGCGGGACAAGAGCGAAGGCTACTGAACCAGCGAGTTATATCTTCGATCCGAAGGAGTATATTATTATACCATGGATCCGAAGGGCTAACTAGGGTTGCCAGATCGAATGACCTTATTATCGGGAGAAACAACATTTTATTCGGGATTTTGTGACTTTGGTCGGGAGAAACAAAAATTGAATCGCATTAAAGTAAATATATTAAAAACAACGTCGTTCACTGCCGATAGAAGAGGCCACATAAATAAATACTAACAAAAAAGAACCTAAAAATGGTTTTCTCATCATTTTAATTTTATCTATAATCTCCAAAAATGTAATAAGGTAATTTATTTATAGTACTTAAGGAAAAAATGGCAATGGTATTTCCTTTTATTTCCTTTCGGTCGTCGTAATAATCGTAATAGTGATAGTCACGATCCTTAGCAGTGAGGAAGCGATTGAGAAGAAGAAAGTACCGTCTCTCTCGATTTCCTGTCAAACTATATTTGGGTGAGTGGGACGGCAGTATACAACTGTCGAATTTCGAACTTCGGAGGAGCCATACTGTAACCACTTACTGTAGTTTCTGCGGTTAAATGTAGGTTAGTTTTTGTTTTGTATAAACTAATTTGTGTGTACTACATGTAAGGATAATTTCTAATTTAAAAGTATTTGCAACGAACGATCACGTGATAGTCACGTGATCGCCCCTGCCACTCCGAGCAATGGCGACCGGTCACGTGGCTGGGAATAAGAGGGATTCGCTAACGGACATTGGCCGTGGTCGGTCGGTTGCTCGCCGTGGAGGCATTGTTGGTTATTTAGGGGCTAGTTATAAGTTCAAGCCTACTGAATTAAGTACAGGTCAGTGTCGCTCTCGTATTGATTGGGTATAATCGATATTAATACTATTTAATGAAGTCTATGCCGACTCACAAGTTGTATTCATTGTGCGAATAAACACCATTTGTTATCAACTGTCGTTGTTTTAATTAAACGTATCGATTTCCTTATATATCAGAAGTTGGGATAGGCGAGTATTCTTATAATCACTTGCTTATCCCGCCCGCAAATGTTGAATTATCGGCCTTCACACAATGAATACGACTAACGAGCAAGAATAAGTATTAATTTCATCCTTAAACGACGTGAAAGTGCTAATTGTTTTTAATTATTTTGTGGCATTTTTGATTTAACGTTTGAGATAAATTTGCAAAAAAAAAAAGTAAATACACTTGTTTATATAATTAAACAACTATCTTAAGGGTATGCATAATTCAGCGTTCAATATGTTCGTATACCTTTCACACCCATTTACTCGGCGCTTAACCACAAGAAATCCCTTATAAATAATGACGGGTTCGTCCTTGTATACTTTGATTGTTTTTATGTTCTATTTATAATATTGCTGTTATGATAAAGTGTCTACATACATAAATGCATAATATCAAATATTCTCTTAAATTTGTGTTGTGAAATAATTCAAGGGCTACTAATACTATGGCATTTTAATTACCAACTAAAGGGATATAATATATGTACATTCAATTAAAAATACAAACTCACTTAAAAATGCAATGGTGAATATCCGTAAAATTATAGTGTTCGACCATATTCTTTTGTTGGGTTTTAGATAGTTATCTTAATTATGTTTAGGTGGTTCAGATTGTGTATCTGAGATATTACGGGTTCTAGTATAGGTACCTAAATACCTGAACATTACTTATGCGAGAACTATTTCTCATTTATAAATGTTTCTGGGCTTTGTCTCTTGAATGAACACACAAAATATACGTAGCCCTCCAACTGTAAAAAAAAAAATAATGTAATTGTATGTATAAAATATACTTACTGTCTTACAAAACAGCCGGCATTCATAAGTGCATTGTAATTATGCCTAATTTGAAGAATGAACTACTTTGGCTTTGAATGTACCATACCATACTAGGGTCTACTCTATTCTGATCTTTTACTAAGACTGTACTTTGAAACGTAAAGATGATAATTTTCGTGAGAATGGAATTTAAATACTACAAAGAAAGATACATACATGGTTATGGTCTAAGAATCTATTTCTCTAAAAGAATACAATTCACTTAACTAGAGAAATACATGCACATCATTAACTAAATACTTAACTAAGCTCAATGTGTACGAATCGCAAATAATACAACATAAGGTAACTACTAATAACAAAAATATAAACCACAAAGTGGGTGACTAGATAAAATATTCCAGTTGCTTATCAATACGCTAACCTCTGCGCTCGTAAGTTGTAGGGTTTTATTACGTATCGGCTTGTTATTGCTATGCCGCTCAAGGCGACCAACAATGTGATAGCAATCAGACTATTTTGTGAGTTACATACCGATACATTCTCGAGATCGGTCTTAAAATCTCAAGTTCACGACCATCATCGAGGTTTCCTGGAATCCTACCATAATATACGAGTAGGTTCTGAGAACTTACCCCAAAGGTAAATTAGAAATGATCATGGGTTAATTCGAGAAACTGGGAGTAAGTTTTTGGCACTTGGTGAATTAGAAATTTAACTAGCTTTTCTTCGCGGTTTCGTTCGCGTAGGGAGGATGAGGTGCGCCCGTAGAAAACCTCGGCTCCTATTTGTCCCTCCTTTGAATGAATACCGTATGATTTGTAACCATAACACTGTGTCTCACGTTTGTAATAATGTACAATATAAGATAATCAGGCAGGACTTCTCGAAAATGACGGACTAGTAACTAAGGAGTTTAACAGCTGGACCCTTTCCTGGCTTTGTTCTCTATACGATATATGTGTTTCATTTTTTATGATCGAACCACTGATGTATGCATGCTGATAAATAAATTATCAGTGTAATCACTGTTTAAGTGCAAGTTTCAGTGATGGAGGCTGAGAAATAAGGAGGGCACTGATACTGAGCCCAGAGAGGAGCGCGAGAGAGGAGATACGATGAATGTTAGATTCATCAACATTCGCCGCGGAAGTCACCAGCCATGCTAAGTGAGGGAGCGGAAGGGAGCCTGAAAGTAGGCAAAGCCGCAAACTCTTACATGCTGGACGCGGTTATGATCGCGCAGTATATCGTGAGTGAGTTTCACACTCGTGGGTACGTATATGATCGAGGTAAATATGGCAAGATCCCGCGACGACGCCGCTCACGCTGCTAGAGCGCGAATGTTGGCCGTCGAAGCACACACCACTCACGCTGTTAGAGCGTGAATGTTGGCCGTCGAAGCACACACCACGTGATCAGCACAGATCGCATGATGTAGACGAGCGGCGGGAAAGACGGTTGCGGAGGTCGCGGAGTTCATCGTATGAACGCTTTAAGGAGCATGACACGTACTTGTAACGTCATGTGAGCCCAAGACGGTATGGGCGCATGGAGACGAAGAGGCTTTATATTTATAGTAGTAGTAGTAGTAGTTGTGATTATTAAGCTTCTAAATTCAAATTTTCAAAAGTTGTACTCTCGTTCTCCAAGCGCCGCCCAACTTCTAAACTAGAGTCCGGCTAGTCAAATAATGTTGACAGATATTTCTTCGTGGTATCACCAAATGTTTATTTTAAATGAATGACTAATATTAACAATAACCATACCAAGTGAGCAAACTATTATTTAAGCTCGTAAATAATTGCGACAGTGTGCGAAGCCGATGTGAAGCGTCGTATAGCGAAAACATTGAATGTTAACAATAGAAAACAATTTAGTAGTTGGGTTATTTGTAAATATTTTGATACTTTATTTACTAGTTCAATCTTTTACCTATAACTTTGATTAGGTTCGTAAGTTTATTAATTTCTGTGAATCTCATAAACAGGACAAGTGTGTAAGGAAACGGACAAACTAAAAGTCCTGTAGAATATAAATAAAATCAAACCATGCAAAAATGTTAAATTACAAATATAGATAGTCTATAATTTAATTAAAATAACAAAATGAAATTAAAATACAATAATCAAATTCCATAATCAATAAAATCACATAAGAATATACCTAAATAAGTATACATAACAAAATCAAAGGAGACTTTTATGCCATGTCGGTAGTCAACGCACCTTCATTAGATAATTCGATTTATTAGATACCTAAATATTTAAGTTGTCTGATACGAGGCGTCGAGCCCATCATTGACATCATTAAGTAGGGCGCCTCGAGTGTGTCAGTTCTAGGCATGAACACACAATCGTGTTCTAAAATATCCGATTCGGTTTGAACTCATGTTTTTACTGTTGCCGAAAATACTCAACTATTATAAGGATTCCACATCAGTTAGTTTCGAGAAATTAGAATCTAACAAACTGTTCTTGCAACAAATCAAGAAAGATTCAGTCGATAAATCTGTGAACGATTCGGTGGATTAAAACCTTAATTGTGTGTCAACTAGCTGCGCCTACGGGTGTCAGCCGTTCATCCTACGGGAACGCTGCATCGGCCTATGTGTTGGTCCAAGGTGTCAGCTACGTTATTTTCATACCAAAACTTATTAAAATTGGCCCAACGGTTTGAGCGTGGGGAAGTAACAGACATACACATAAACACGCTCACAAACTTTCTCCTTTATAATATTTATGAGATAATATTAAGGTGGTAATAAGCTTAGTAGTGGTTTTATTAATGATGAAACGTAATGTTCCCGCGAAATTGCTGGTGACGGTGACACGACTTTCCCCCTCCTCAGAAACTTAATGTCACAAATGATTACCGAACAGGTGTTTACCTGAATTTTTATATGAACATTTCATATCTATCATCTTTCTTGTCAGATACTTAATAGATGCTGGGAGGATTAACCATACCATAATACATACCTCTGCCTGTTATTTGAATGTATCTCATGTTGTGTTGATGTGTTCTGTATTCCTTGATGTTGGTGTGCAATAAAGAGTATTTGTATTTGTATTTGTACATTTTAAATTAAGACATGAATCTTTGATTTTAAAAATTATAAGGTTTACCTAGGTTTTCGCAATATACTTACAATTTTATTTATATTACTATGATGTAGTTATAGAGCGAAGAGACTTGCTCTAGCAGGATGGCCGAGCTGTAAGGATAATTTCTAATTTAAAAGTATTTGCAACGAACGATCACGTGATAGTCACGTGATCGCCCCTGCCACTCCGAGCAATGGCGACCGGTCACGTGGCTGGGAATAAGAGGGATTCGCTAACGGACATTGGCCGTGGTCGGTCGGTTGCTCGCCGTGGAGGCATTGTTGGTTATTTAGGGGCTAGTTATAAGTTCAAGCCTACTGAATTAAGTACAGGTCAGTGTCGCTCTCGTATTGATTGGGTATAATCGATATTAATACTATTTAATGAAGTCTATGCCGACTCACAAGTTGTATTCATTGTGCGAATAAACACCATTTGTTATCAACTGTCGTTGTTTTAATTAAACGTATCGATTTCCTTATATACATAAGTAATACTTTGTTGATCTCGTGTACAGAGGATTTTTCGTCCCAGATCTGTGTGTCCGCCACAATAGGTACAAAGTAGAACAATCCTAGATACGTGTCCATTCATCAAATAAAATAGATCTTTATCCCTTTTGAAAACGTTTAAAACTGTACCTACATTTTGATGATTTGTAATATTATGTTAACGAGCTACGAGACACTCCGGTCACCAGTCATTTGATAATTTCCTTAGGGTACGGAACCCTTGTAAACAGCGATCGGAGACATCCATCGCAAAGATAACTCGATCCAATAGCCGTAACCGTAACCCACGGGACTGGTCTGTAATCACCTGGCATAAGTCAGCCACAGTATAATAACTTAGGGGACCTAAACCTAAGTGGTTCTCGAACCGGCAGATCACCTCCCGCGCTGCTACAGTTTGCATACTAGATTGTGTGCGAACCGTAGAGATGTAGAAAATCCTTGCATTTTAATCGCTGTGACGGTAGTTACTTGTACGTTTGAGAAAAAAAAATAACATATACTTATGTATCGTGATCGTCGGCCGCTTTCTACATTTTAGTAAATGAGGTTAGTATTTTACACATATTTACATAGGTAAAATAGGTAATATCGACCAAAACCTCGCTTGACCACCTTAAAGGCACATTTCTGCAAGGACTAACATCTTGGCAATGACAATAACAGTTAAGAAATAACATCGGTTGTAAGCAAATTATGTTTTGAAAGTGGTGGACTCTGGTTTATGCTGATACGTTAAATAGCGATTACATTGCATTAGGCAAAACATATTTTAAGGATTCGGAAAACTACTTTCGAAACGATTAATTTAGAAATAAACATGTTTTAAAAACAAGCTTGTTGACAATTCTGACTACGATGCGGAGTCCAAGGGTCTCACTCAAAGCGATAGGTCTCGGGATCGACAGGTTAGATTGAGCAGACGTCCCGCACGCACGGGTGAAGCGTTTAAAAATAGTTCTTGTTATTGTCAATAGTATGATTAATTAATAGGTAAGTTGTAGTAATATAGTTTGCTGCCTACAGTTACTATAGGCAGCAAAACGTGGTGCCTATAGCAGCATCAAAACGTGATGCCTTCAGTCGCGACCCAACGGGTTGCAAACATCAGCTGCACCAAAACGTGGTGCACCTATAAGATAGGTTGGCATTCAAGATTACATGTAACGAAGGGAATGGAGGAGAATGGAATAAATCTATGTACAAGAAGACTAAAGGTGTGCCTTATTTATCTACTCCAAAAATATGTCTCCAAGCATTTTGTTCCTTGGAACAACCTTTCCTTGAAAAGTCACAGTGACACCTTTTAGACAGCCGGTCACTGTGACTTTTTATCGTAACGTTATGTATTATTTATCACTATCTTTACCACCGTAGGGTAAAACGGCATGTTCCCGATACATTAACGATTGAAATTGCATGCGACAACGGCGCACCCATCGACTACATTAGCAAGCGATCAATCGAATTAGTGTATCGAAACGAGTTACCCGGTATACTTACTGCATTATAATCTACCGACTGAAAATCGATGCAACAACAACAAAAGCAAAGCCGTCCCGAGACTTCAAATAATTTCACCCGAGTGATGTTGTTATGACACCTATTTTTAATGATTGTTCGTACAGAATACGTTAAGGAAGCATGTTTTGTTTGAACTTAAAAATGGCCGACTTATTAGACCAAGAAATTAAAACGATGACATGGAACTATCGATGTGTTTGAACGCTATTTCGATGTATGGTGCCATTATGAATTATGACAGTAATTATCAGCTAAAATAAGTATGTTTCGTATGGGCTTTTTTTCTAAACTTGATAATTACCAAGATTGATTATGTACCAAGATAGATGGCGGATTATTATTGGATAGCGGATTGTAGTTGTTTTGAAATGTTATATTATGTGTACGATATATTAGGCTGCGAAAGGTAAGCTGCGAGTAAGGCTGCGATAAGTTTAGGATGTGTGCCGACACAGAGCACCCTAGAGTGTTTTGTAAGCCCCTTTGTTTTAGGCGGACCGCCTTATGTTTACTGGCCTCGTTTATTCGTGAAATAAGCAAATAGGTGAAACCGCTGAAATACGGTACATAGGGTAAGTGCTCCAGTGAATGAACAAATCCAGTGAACGAACAACATGCATGTTTTTTTCGTAAAATAAGATTTCTGTACCTTTCTACCACGCGTGATATTTTTTTTTGGGTTAGCAACATTATTTGACAAGTTCTGGTAGCAGTTGCTTCAACTCATACGCATCAGTCTCAAAATGGGGACGGTGTAAAGTGAGCATGCGGCTGCTGTTTTTTGTTTATATGGAGGTGTAATAAGGATTAAGGTAAGCTATGTTGTGTTTAATGTGTCACTACGTGTGTCCTGTGCATCTGCCATGTACAGTGCGTGTTTTTTAAGCCGTAAGGTGTTGTTAGTGCTATTAATGTGTAGGTTAATGTGATTTATTTTCAAAAAGTGGCTTTTAAATCAATGTTCTATAACTAGAAACCAAAATGGCTTAAATCCAATGAACGAACCGGGGGGTTCATTCACTGGAATCGCGTGATTAATTTTTTGTCCAATATCTGACGTTTTGTTAGTAGTTATAAGATTTGGTTTTCTATGATTTTGATAGAAATGTATTATCTGACAAACAGCCAGTGTTCGAACAAAACTGCCTTGCCTGCCTGCCTGCGGTCTGCGTTTTCCAGTGAATGAACTACCGCAATGACAGTTAGTTCATTAATTGGTTTTCAAAAACCAGTGAATGAACTACGGTATTTATTTTTGTATTTTTCTTGTTTTAGAAAAGTAGTTTATTGATTTCATTTGATATCCTACCTAATACCTCTACGAAATATTTTTTAAACAAGTACCTACATTTTGTATCTTTTTTAACAAAATAAAGCATGACTTTAAGGGTAGTTCATTCATTGGTTTCATTTGTTCATTTACTAGAATTTTATGTTCATTCACTGTGATTTTCCATTTTATCCCCTACAGCTTGCTATGATTTAAGACTGTGCAGCACTACTGCAAAATAAAAATGATTTTAGAAAACTAGAATAGTTGTTCACGCTATGGGAACAGTAATACTTAAATTTAATTATTGCTATCTGCCAAAAATATTTTTTTAAAGTTGATAATTTCCTTAAGTGTTCATTCACTGGAGCACTTACCCTATGTCTGAGCATAATAAAGATGAGCAAGTGCCAAGGGCGTATTGAACAAAATATTATTTTACTGAAATTCAGAAAATTATGCAGGTATATAACATTTCCTACTTATAAAGTTAAAATTTTAAAAAGTCAGATAGTTACACGGGATGCCCCCCCCCTGTCCTAATCAAAATTCATTTAAACAGTATCTACGAAAATCAACGTAGTTCGTAGTAGATAGCTCGTTACTACGTTTCAGCGTCAAGTACCTACATATATTTTTTTCTCCTTAGTACCAAAGTATTTTGAGATGAGGTCATTATTGACTTGAACTGCAAAACAGCAAGGAAAGGTGTAAGTTCGAAAAAAATATTATGAATTACTTTTCACAGGTAGCATATTGTCATAATCTAATTATTTACTGTGGTATATATAAGAACCCTATTCTCAGAAATGGTTCCTGAATTAAGATAAGTCGTAAAAAATTGTATAAGGGAATTTTATGTTTCCGCAAGGTGTTCCAATAATATTTCATCTCGATACTTCATTTTATAATTAAATGAGATTTATACTACGGTTTCTGGACTCATTATTTTTCTCAAGCTCACGGAACTTATTTTGTGGCACATCCACCAAGGGCACAATACTCTGTAAAACCTGTGGCGGTCATGAGGTTATTGTCAGCAAGCCCTGCAGCCACACAATGTGAACGAGTACCTATTCAGTAAGTTTTCTTAGTGAAACGTAACTATCGAGACGAAGAATTCCTATTATTCGACTGCCGGCTGCAAAACGAACTTATGAATAGAAATGAAATGTCTGTAAATAATTGTTCGTTGAAATCGTCATGTTTTTCTTAGAGGTGTTTGCGACTGCTCATTATTCTCGTTTCTTGTTTGAGTAAATTATCTAATTGGCCTCAGCACTCGTTTAAGTAAGTAAATTACTTAAAATTGCAAGCCATAATGTTGATGAATAGTAAATAAAAAACTCATTGAAGATTTATTTTAATATGTTTACTTTGTCTCCCGCTATAGCTATGTCAGTCGACATAGTCTTTTCTATGTAGGATAAGATAGGTAGGTACGCAGACTTCTTTCTCACCAGTTGAGAACCTATCTTGTAAACATAGACTATTGTAGCCAATAAACCTGATATCGTGTTGGTAGAACCAAGCGCCAGGCAGTGCCCGTCGACATCACCATCCCGCATGACGAGAACCTCCTAAAGGTCGAGAAGGACAAAATCAGCAAGTACGGTGAACGGTCTAATAGCGAAGCCTCTTATAAGTAGGAGGTGAAAAAGTCCACATCTTTAACCAACATTGGAATCAGACAATATCTCGATTGTACAATGAAAAACTAGTATCACTCACTATCTCTGAAGGCGGGTAAAAGACGGAGCGAGAGAGCCCTAATCACATACGTACTGTGTGATACGTTCACTTGCAATGTTTATTACTTATAATTTATAGATATGATAAGTTTTAGTTGTTACGCGTTGGCTTATGCCATCAATGTGCAAATTGCACCATTTGGATGCAGACAATTTACATAATCAGACGAGATGCAAAAATTAACAATTTGTAATGCCTCTAGAAAAAAACTTTATTAATCCCTACATTTCTAAATACATACTGTTTAATTAACATAACTTTTAGCTGCATTCGCTTTATTCGGCCACATTTTTATTCAAATTATTTTACAGTTTTTATTGCAGATTTGCCTGAATTATCAGCAACGAATGGATTTGCTTTGTTCAATTCTGAATGGATCACTAAAAAGAAAAGACAAAAATTGCAGTCGGTGCATGTTAAGTAAGTATTAGAAAGTGGACAACCACTAAAATCTAAAGTTACCTTTTCCAGTAAGACAGGAGTCGACAGCTTCAATGGCATAATCTCGGAGGAACTCATGAATCCCCCGCACCTCTTAGTTCCGTTATCACAACACCAGTACTGTCCCGATTCACTTCAATGTTGCATTATTAATTAATGTATTTAGTAACACATTAGATAAACCGTCACTCGCCGCGAACGTGTCTTCTCACATGAATAACATTTTTTTTTTTATTAGTTTGAGGTTGTTTATTATTGCTTGACGGCTGAGGGTAGATATTAATTTTGAATATATTCCTCCGCGCGGCCGTCCGGCGCCTGCGCTTCTCGCGAATGACAGCGGGTCGACGACGCGCGCGCCCGCACCCTCGCGCAAGCGCGCCGTTCGCCATCTCTAGACATGTAGTCATCTCACCAAACCTTCACAACATTCTATTATTTATAATTAATTTAAAGATAATCCAGGTACCACGAAAACAGATAAACAATCGGAATTGTATATTGGTATATAAATACGCGGCACGCAGGCCGCGCGTGATGCGCACGCAGCCGGCGAGTGACGGCGCGGGCGCCGCTTGCGACCGAGATGTGAACAGACAGGTTGACAAAACATGACCGTTTCGAAAAGATCGACATTGAAGCGGAGGGCCTTCAAAACGTTTCTGCCGTCGATTTCCGTGGAAAATAGACTCGGCCGAGTTGGAGATTAATGTTTGTCGCTGCATTATTATTTCCGAAAATTCATCTGATTTTGGTTGACTGTTTTGATGAGAATCTTAGTTGTTTGTTTGCTGCTTCAATTGTATAATGGAGAATGTCTTAAGTCTAGGTCTGCTATTTAGAGTTATTATTAGGTAATTTGTACAATCAAGTTTAAATAAGTAATTAACAAAAACATCCTACAAATTCAAACAGATCAAAACGACTCATGTTACAACAATCCAACCAATTGAATCAACAACAATGAATTTCACCCACTTACTTTTTCAATCTTGTATCTCAAAGACTGCGATGCAACTGTCGTTGTACTTTCCCCAGAAAAGCATCCGTAATTTCGTCAAGAGTTTCGAAGGAGTATTTATGAAGCTGAGTGCAATGCTCCTCGCAGCAGTTTATTTTTGTAGGTTAACGAATACTTATCATTAAACTAATTGATCCAAAGTCCGGAATCGAAGCAGACCAGCGGAATCGAAGTAGGTAAACATTTTATTGCAGGCAGACTGCACGACGACATTGCATATTTTTCTATTTTAAAATTGTTCATCATTAATTATGAATTCAATTCAAATAATGTATTTCGCATCAATGATCCGTACATTAATTATTTAGTCACCTACTTAGTTTAGTTAATTGAAATATGTTTTTGAATTACGATCAATGCATTTATTATAAATTCATTAATAGGTATTTAATTTATAAGAAAATGTAATAAAATTTATATTTAGGAAGAGATTCTCATAAATGTCATTTAATGGGTGCGTAACGATGGCTATAACAAATTTTGATATAATTTCAGTCGCTATAACGCTCATTTGATATAATTATTGAATGATATAACAACACTTAATATATCAACATTTGATATAATTATTGTTTCATATACTGATAATTTTATCGAATAACATTTAATATAACATTCTTTAAGTATAATGCATATTTATTCTAATGAATTTATGGTATAACGTTTATTTTATCTAACGTTCAAATGGCATAACGTATAGGGTATAGAGAAATAGAGGAGCGGGGGCAGAGCCCCCACAGGGGGGCTCGTGGGGGCCAAGCTCTCCGCATTAAAAAAAAACAAACCAAAAGTTCAATTAGAAACGTAGGTTAGGTTAGGATAGAAAAAAAAGGATTTGGGTTAGGTAAATAAAACGCAATTCGCACACAAAAATTAATACATTAAGCATAAGTATACCTAATGTTGTTATATCAAACGTATTTTATACTAATTTAAATTATACCATATGAAATTATACCAAATGTTGTTATACCAAATGAACATTATACCATATGATGGTTATAGGAAATAAGTGTTACCAAATGATAAATATACGAAATAAAAATAGATATTTTAAAATTATACCAAACGTTTATTATATCAAATGAGTCATTATACTCTTTGAAATTATATCAAATGTTGTTATATCCAACATACTTATACCATTTATTTTTATATCGATCATTACACACCCGTCATTTAATGTCAAAACTAGCTGATTTCATGCAGATAAATGTTGGTGTATTCGAAGACAAGAAAAGGGCAAAGCCAAGTAACAGTAAAAACTGAAACTAAATAACAACACAGAAGAAAAACGTATGAATAACCTATAATACAATTATAAAAAAAGGCCATAAAAAGAATACCTACCCCATCTAACAGGCCCGCCTACGGCATGGACCCCAGTATCTATACCTACAATTAATTTAAAGAAGGAATTAATGTATTTAGCAATTAGATAATGTACATACCATTTATTTACTTTAGTGCCAGTTTTAATGTCTGGTATTAATTGCGGTCATATAAACTATAGAATAATTATAATTAATTAGGTGGTCAAAAATTTACATATCGTACATATGTTCAATGTCAAAAGAGCCCACCATACCCGATTACCATAGAACTCGTTTTAAGCTGCCAGAAATACATTTCACAGATAGATAGACACGTCCCGAGCGTGTGCGTAGGCGCATGCACCGGCACGACAGCAATGGATTACTTTCTCAACTTTCTTAAGCCACCATTTTCACCATTAATTTTAAGGGACAATCTTATATCTATAGGTAAATCGATCTAGTCTAAGTAAGCAATGCTCGTACTATAGATACTTACTAGACGGCTATATGTGGGCGTGTAATGTTTTGCATAACAACAATTTGCGAATTTTCATTTTGCATAAAACGAATTGCATAATTTCAACCTGCATAAGTGATCATATAGCATAAAAACAAAATGCAAACAAACGAATTGCATTATTTCGAAAATTATAATAGTTATTTGCATAATAATGTATTTGCATAATAGACAAATAGCATATTAGTCACTTTGTATACTATACCATTGTCATATCATACTGTTTTCATAAAAAGCATAAATGTTGTCCAAATAAATATATACAAAAATATAATATTTTTTTCTTATTCATTCTTCCCCATTGCCGAGCCAAATTAGGAGCAGTTACCTTTTAAGGGTCATAAAAAAAACCCTAACCTACCTATCTCTGGGAGTACTTTCGTTTTTAGGGTCATAAAAAAAATAACCCTAACCTACCTATCTCTTGGAGCAGTTTCGTTTTTAGGGAAAAAAAACCCCTAACCTACCTATCTTTTGGAGCAGTTTCGTGTAAGGGTCATAAAAAAAATAACCCTAACCTACCTTTCTTCCGGAGTAGTTTCGTTTTTAGGGTAAAAAAACCCTAACCTTCCTATCTCTGGGAGCAGTTTCATTTTTAGGCTCATAAAAAAAATAACCCTAACCTACCTATCTCTTGGAGCAGTTTCGTTTTTAAGGTCATAAAAAAAATAACCCTAACCTACCTTTCTTTTGGAGCAGTTTCGTTTTTAGGGTAAAAAAAAAACATAACAATATTTCAGTAGGTAGGTAACACCTTTTTATTCTTTTTTTTAGGACTTATTTGATATGATATTTATGCAACTTGATCATTATTTTAGGTGTTTTCATGAGTTTTAATAAATATTCTGAATGTATGTTATACCAAGTGACATTATGACTTATGAACATTATAACTAATGTTATTATGATTATTAATGGTTATGATGTTTAAATATTATGGTTGACAAAATTATGAATTTTGTTTTTATGCAATGTGTTTATTATTCATTTTGAAAGTAGTTAAATGAAAATATGCTAAAAGTTTAGAGTTAGGTATGAGCTAGTGTGACAATGTATCAACACGTCCCGTATAAGGTTGTCTGAAGCGGTAGCATTAGCATAACAATATTTCGATTCTCATATGTACCAACTAGTGTATGTATAATCTATATCACCTATTATTAATTTCTTATATCTTTTTTTGACACAAACACACACACAGTACGCTGTTTTACACATATCCTGATCTGGATCCACGGAAGACCAGCTTCGTAGTGCTCACAAGTGCTGTGACATATGCTGAGTGGGTTCCATTTTTGTAGCCTAGATACCATTTAGCTTATAGCAATACTAGATAGATAAGTAAAAAAATCACTAATTAAATGTAATCTGTTTGTTATAATGTTAAATGTAATTGGTTTGCATAATAAACGTATCTTCTTCTTCTTCATTAGAATCGGACACCAACGCCACGCCTATATATGTAGATGCTTTAATGTCTATAATACTACATAATACGCACTATAAATATTTTATATTCTACCATACTTAAAATATACAGAATACACCATTAACAATCCAAATAGCCTAAGAGCAGCGAACCCGATTAAAAAACAAAATAGGTACTTACATTCAATTAAATAAATCCATAAAAATAGTTTCAGATATTTTACAACAAAACTATCTCAGTAAACGATTTTATGTGATAAGGCGGAAAACTATAAACATAAACTTCATTTAAAATAGATCGGTTTTAAAAGAGTAATAAAACTGCACAATATACCGTAATTTACATACGTTTGAGCGGTAAATAGAGCCGAGGGCCGCCTCGGGTCGGATGTAATTAAACTTAAATTAAAGATTTTCTTTTCACCTCCCACATATACTTTCCATCGTTAATTTAATCAAAATATTACTTTCGCAATTTCTAAATCTAAATATCCCTAAATAACCCGTGCCGCGCTCATTCAACCTAGCAAAGAAACTCTTCATAGACACAGTTAGGTCGTAACTCTTCTAAATATAAAGCGGCTGAATCTGCTTGCACACTATTTTTGTCCAATGATTGAGCATTCGAGACTTTCTATAATGATTTATTACGTCCATTAAACCGCGTATTAATAGGGTTTAATCACATATGCAGCATTCAGGCATTCACAGACAACCATTACCTGCCCTACAGAATGTGGGTTTATTTTGATCGATCACATTTCAATTAATTGCTATGCATTACTTATTTGATAGATGTGACGCTCGCAACAGTTCCAAAGGGATTTAATGATATGATGGGACATTTATAGAAAACATATAATAGTTAAAAATTGCTCTCCCAACTGAGCTATCCGACCGCTACGGATCGGACGGTAGCGGTCGGATAGCTCAGTTGGGAGAGCAATGCGCCGGAAACGCAGAGGTCGCGGGTTCAAACCCCGCTTCGATTGTAGTAGATCGCATTCAATTTTTCTTTCTTAATTTACCTTTGTCATTATTTATAAAAATAAAATGTGGTATTACCACATAAAAAATAAGAATCGATAAAAAAGATTCTATACAAATATTTAAAAATTAGGTACTTAATGTGTAAGATTTGTAACTTATTACAACTGGATATATTTAGGAATCTAGTACATAACATAGGCAATGGACGCGATGCGCTCGCTCCTTCGTAGGTTTGATCAGTGCCTACAATTCGGCATGAAAATGATTAAGTATAGTAGAAAAACAAAACGGCACTCCCACACAATTTGCATAATATTTACTTTTAAATAAATCATCAAGAGTTCTATCCGATTAAGTTAAGTTTGCACCTGATATGTGTACTACCTTTTCTTTATAAATATTTGCGTTGACAATATTTTATACCTAGAGAAAGCATTATTTCTTTCTAATGTTCACGTTCTCGATAAAGTTATTTTGGAAATTAATTGACTATGACTGGCTAAATGATAATTATATTGTATGCGTGGTAAAAAAAACGTTTAAAATGTATTATTACCATAAACTAAGACTGGTGACATTAGTTCCCAAGTTTCATTATATCTTGGCATATTTAAAGGGGAACAATTTAAACGCTCACCAAAATGGCTTTTATACCCCAAAAACGAAATTCCAAATAAAATGAATTGCCTCCATTTAAATTAAACCCACTCTATACAGTGCTCCCCAAATTAAATCATTTTGTATTCCAAAATCGATATACATTACACCAGAATAATTTTATGTTTAGTCAGTATATCTTTTTGCTACCCAAAATGGATTTTTTGCTCACCAAATATTGTTTTCATAAAACATCAAAATTATTACCAAAAATATCTTTTTGCTTCCCAAAATGGATTTTTTGCTCACCAAATATTGTTTTCATAAATTAGTGTTTCAGCTAGGTAACCATCTAATCCTGATCACCTTTCAGAGCAGATCCGACTCGGCCGGGTTAGGTTAGGTTAGTTTTTTTTTTTTTATATCCCTAAAAAACGCTCCATAATGTGCGGTAGTCATTATTAGCTATGCTATATCAATTTGAAATTTTCTCCATACAAATGGTTTTTTTTTTCGATATTTTCCGAATTTGACCGAATTTTCGGACAAGATTTCAGATTCATATTTTTGAGCCCCGAGAGCCCCCCGATACCGAGTTTTAGCCGCCTAGCACCAATTTGAAATTTTGAATAGTTTTTTTTCGATATTTTCCGAATTTGACCGAATTTTTGGACAAGATTTCAGATTCATATTTTTGAGCCCCGAGAGCCCCCCGATACCGAGTTTTAGCCGCCTAGCACCAATTTGAAATTTTGGTGAAAAAAGCCATTTTGGTGAGCATTTAGTTTTTTGCCTCAGCAAAAATGACTAAAATGGAAGTAATAATATAAAATATTGGTGACATCCATTTGACAATAATATAGATTATTTGGTCAGAAATTAACTTTAACGGTGTTCATATATTTTTATAGCATGTACTTAAGAAAAAGAATTATTTGCTTTATTTATAGAATAGTTTGGGATACACTATTTGGTGAGCATTCATCCGTTTTGGCAAGCATTAAGAATTTATTGGTAGTAATTTATCAACATATTTGGTAGGCGTTTAATCATATTTGGTAGGCGTTTGAACACAAGCCTATTTAAAGTTATTCAAATTAGCATATCGGTCTAGTTTGTCGACCGGAATTCCAGGCAAATAAACGCAACAATCCAAAGCCTTTTCCCGCGGTTTGCTGAAAGCCAGCAACTTGCTGGCACATCAGAGTTAGGGTTGCCAGGTGTCCGGATTTGACTGGATATGTTTGGATTTTTTAACAGATGTGTCCGGCTCTTTTAGGCTTTTTGTCTGGCTGCCGCGCAAAGCGAAATTCGAGCGCAAGTAGCGACTACCCCGACCACTGTTAAAAAAATATTTAAAAAGGTATGTCCGTGTAAAGTAAGCGCCGAGTCCTGGTTTTGTGTTTTAGACCTGGCAAACCTATGCGGGGGTAATGTAACTAGTTGTCATGGCCGACAAAGACCCTGCCTACGCGCCGCCGTGAGCTTATGGGTAGTGAATTATATGGCAGCATTCTACGAGATAAAGTTCGCCAGACACGCAGATATCTCAGTCAGTGCGCAGGAATTCTCTAATACCAATGCTGTTGAACTCGAAATCAAAGTAATTTGTATTCATTGCATCTACAATACGTCTGGTGACTAAGTTTGTGTCATTCTGCTGTACAATGACATTGGTTTTAACCCTATATTTGCAGAGGGTTTTTTTTTATGATCGCCTGATAGTAAGCGGTTACTGTCGCCCATGAATATCAGCTTTAATCATTGAAAATATTCGACTTCTACTATCACACTGTGTTGTAGTTGTAATGAGTTTTGTTTGCATGGAATATAAGGCTTTTTATTATTTTATTATTATTCCTTTATTTATCTTACGTCTTAGGCTAGGTTTTTAACAATAAATTTATATAAAAAGTAAAATACAATAAAGTAATAGCAAAATATAAATACATTATAAAAAACCTAACCTAGGGTGCCGCCGGCAGCGGGGCAGGGCCCAGGCTACCGGTGTCTAGGGCTGCAGAGAGAGGAACCTCCTGACAATGCGCGCCGTGTCCAGGAGTACCGCCTTCTGAATCGGACCCTTGATCCAGCCATCTAGCGAGAGTCTCTTAAGGTGTTGGTAGAGACTCTTCGCTATAAGACCGTTTGCCGAAACGACTATCGGGACAATGATCATCGAATCAACATCCCACATGGCAGTCACCTCGTGAGCCAAGTGAAGGTACTTGCTGAGTTTGTCCTTCTCAGCCTTCACGAGGTTCTCGTCATGGGGGATGGTGATGTCAACGAGCACTGCCTGGCGCTTGGATCGATCTACCAAAACGATATCAGGCTTATTGGCTACAATAGTCCTGTCCGTGATGATAGATCGATCCCAATAGAGCGTGGCACGACCATTCTCAAGAACTGGCATCAGTGCGTACTTATAGTACGGCACCTCAGACCCCACAAGACCGTATCGAAGAGCAAGTTGCTGGTGAATGATCCTGGCTACTTGGTTATGTCTGTGCAAGTACTCGCCGTTAGCAAGATGAGAACAACCGGAGATTATATGCCTGAGTGACTCGCCGGGACGGCGGCATGCCCGACAAATGTCGACCGTACCGTCCTTCAGGATATATCTCCGGTAATTGTTCGTCATCATTACTTCGTCCGCAATTGCACAGACAAAACCTTCGGTTTCCCCGAAGAGATCCCCGAAGCGTAACCAGTTCACCGACGCGAGCAGATCTACATCGGGCCCCGTAAGGGCCTTGTAGAACCGCCCGTGTAGCTCCTTGCTCTTCCATACAGCCCTGCGGTCATCGGTGCTAAGCACCTTCGGTCTGCGCCAGTTCTCGTTTTCTAAGGAGAGAGGGGTGAGGCCTTTGTCAACTGCTACTACATCGCGATGAATCCCACACTCGTTGTTTAGGAAATACTCCCTAAGACTGCACACTTCGAGGTTATGGAGGTCCTTGGCGTTTAAAAAGCCACGGCCTCCACACTTACGCGGGATGTACAGTCTCATAACTGACGAGCGTGGGCGTGGTGCAGTGAGCAGCTGACGGACCCTCGTATCCAGGGCGTCCAGCTCAGTCTGAGTCTTATTATTATTATTACTATCACACTTAATATTATAAATGCGAAATTTTGCGAGTGTGTTTGTTATTTCTTCACGCTCAAACGGCTGGACGAATTTTGGCAAAATTTGGTATGGAGATAGCCTGGATTAACACATAGGCTATTTTTATCCCAAAAAATTAAATGTTCCTGTGGTATGAACGGGCAACACCGCGGGCCGCAGCTAGTATACTAAAAATAATCCCTACTAGGTGCGATTATTTATATTAGGTGCAACTACTCAGATACTGATCGCAAACTGTGTGAAAGGCGCATAAAATTGTAAGACTCCATTATACCGACAATGCCTTTCTTGTCACTGAATTAAGGGGCACAATTAACATTAAAGGCGTATTTGAATCCCAAAGCACTTTCTTGCCGCCCACTGTTCATTCGTGGTAACCAGTAGGTACCTAATATTTCCTACCATGGAGATTGGTGCCAGCTCAGTTTTTGAGCACAAGCAATAGCACAGTAGGTTGTCCTATATGCAAACCATTACTCAAGCGGCTATATAAATCTTTAAACTGGTGATAAGATTAGATTTAGATTAGATTTCTTTATTCATAATATAAAATGTCAGTATGAATTTCACTAAGTCAATTTACATGCATGTCTATGATCCTCAGTTAAAATAGCAATAATCTATAGCAATAATATTAGAACCAAATTAGAACAGCAAAATTCAATTAAATGAAATAAATACGACAAAAAACAAATAAATTAAGGTGGAAGTGTGAAGTACCTCCTTAAAGGACAAATCCATTTTTATTTCCCAATAACGATCGTCATCTCACTTTTAAATTAAAGAATGCGCTTAAACACTTTATACTCTCGCGGTTTGAACTCATAATTAACACAAATTATAACGGGTCTAACGCGATATTTCCTATTTACCTTCATAATCTAACGTTTCGGCGGGGTTGCACACGCCGTGGCAGGCTATCCCCACGCGTTTCGACCGCGCGAAACATTCCGATCTCTAAGTGCCAACCCCGCGTGACAAAACGTCAGTGGGCTGCCACGCCTCGCGGCGAGCGGACGGCGCGCACGCATAGCTAACGTTTCCCGCGCAACCTGTGCTGTACGATGTCAAAAAATAAAAGTCGGGCATATTGTTTTTGTGGCAACAAAGACGATAGACGATTGAAAATGATTTCGTTTGTTCCAGAACACATTAAACTCTCCGGAATATTTTGTTTAAGAATTAACGTTTACTGGGGCACTATTGACGCGTAACTATTAAAGTCTGGGTATTTCTGTAAAATTCTTTATGGGGGCGCCTAGCTTTTTTTCGAAATAATTGTGTTGGTTTGATGCCATGCTGTGTTGTTATTACTGAAGGTTTAGTTATACAATCAATAAGTAAAATATTTAAAGATTCACTCTATAATACGTTATGTTTTAGAAACATGATTACTTGTAGTTTCCTCGATAGTTTTTTTTTTAGTTAACCTCAAAAAAGCAACATAAACCCTGCAGTCATAAATACTGCAGGGAAAGTTATCAGTTTTTTTAATAATAACATAACGAGATGTTATCTATAATGTATAAGTACGTCTCACATTTTCAAAAACTGTATTATTTTAATAATTAAACCGAAAACATGATTTCCGCGCTCCCAGCAGAGATGGGCAAAAGTTAATCGATTAACGATTAAGATTAACTTTTTTAATCTCGATTAACGATTAAAATTGACGATTAGTTAATCTAATCGTACGAGTTCCGATTGATTTAATCTCGATTAAGTTAATTGTCGATTAAATTTATAATCGATTAATTAATTCGATTAACTTTCTCTCGATTAATATTAGGAAAAATAAGAAGATTTTTTGTAAGTCTAAGTCCCTGCCTAGAACATCTTGGCGTGCGGAGAGCGGAGAGACGCGTGCGGAGAGCGGAGTGCGGAGGGCGGAGAGTGGCGTGCGGAGAGCGTTGAGCAGCGTGCGGAGAGCGGCGTGCGGAAAACGGAGAGCGGCTGCGGCGTGCGGAGAGCGGAGAGCGGCTGCGGCGTGCGGAGAGCGGAGAGCGGCTGCGGCGTGCGGAGAGCGGAGAGCCGCGTGCGGAGAGCGGAGAGACGCGTGCGGAGAGCGGAGAGCGGCGTGCGGAGAGCGGAGATACGCGTGCGGAGAGCGGAGAGCGGCGTGCGGAGAGCGGAGAGACGCGTGCGGAGAGCGGAGTGCGGAAAACGGAGAGCGGCTTGCGGAGAGCGGCTGCGGCGTGCGGAGAGCGGAGAGCGGCGTGCGGAAGCAATAGAGAATGGTGTTCAATCGTCCTGAAGTGGGCAACCCAGTGGGAATCGGGTTGTATGGACGCCACGCATCTGCTGACTAGACTGGTTGACCAAACGAGCGAAGGCACGAGAAAAAGCTAGCGTTTACATAACGGAGGCAACCCTAGCGCACATTCCAATGACGTTGCGTCACCGGCGGGAGGGGGCATCGATAGCGGTGGCAACGCCTGCCGTCCAAACAAGTGGGGTATCTGTTACGTAGTAAAACCTAACCTAACCTAACCTAACCTAACCTAACCTAACCTAACCTAACCTAACCTAACCTAACCTAACCTAACCTAACCTAACCTAACCTAACCTAACCGCCGTGGTCTCCGTGGTCGTGGTCGCCGTGGTCGTGGGCGTTAGACCCGTTATAATTTGTGTTAATTATGAATGCGCTTAAAACCCATATCTTACCATTCAGTAGTCTGAGCGAAACTAGAAAAGATATCTAACGCGACAAGCGAAGTCGCAGCCATAGGCGTCCAACTGGCCATCCTTGGGAAGTGTATCTGACCTTACGTTGATACCATGCCTAATGGCATTAGGCCCTTAGGCCTTAGGACCTTCTTTGCACGTCAGTAGTAGGTCTTCGTAGGTCAAGTTTGGGAAAGATCAAAAAAGTAAGCAATATCTACACCGGCTTGCCCACTATTTTGTGACGCAACGGGACTACCAATACACCCACTCAAAATTGTCGGAATACAGAACCTAGTCAATATCCATAGGAAAAGCGTTTCAGTTACGTACACTATGATTTTATTCGGTTTCCACATTTAAATAACTCAAATTAAACAGATAGCCTTCGGGCAATAATGGTCACTGTAATAACTGTTACCCAAAACGTCAGGAAGACCCAAACACGCGATTATTTAAATACATACACTATTCTTCACTGTCAGCAAATGTTTCTAAATAATACAAGGTCTACAGCCGTAAAGGAGCCAGGAATGCGCGGGAACCGGTCGAGACACCTCGAAACCCTTATTCAGAGTACACGCTCTCGCGCGCCGACTTTTATGACTATTGCATTTTGAGAGCGCCATTGTTTTCATTAATTGAAAGAGGAATTGCATTTATGGTTGCGCAACCTTGATCTTGAAATTCTTGAAGTTTTAAAACGAAATTAAAGGAAAAGTGAGTATGATTGTCGTAATCGAATTGCCGCTGAAAATAATAGGTACATTGTTACAGGATAATATATGTACATTTACAGGTAGCCTGATATTTTGACATCTATTCTACAAATAATGACACAAAGGTAAGAAAGAAAAATTGGATGCGATCAACTACAATCTAAGGGCTTGTGCACAAATCACGTGAGGTTCAATAGGGGGGAGGGGGGGTCACGAAAAAATCACGATATATCACGTTGGGGGAGGGAGGGGCATAAGGAGACCTCACGTGTATTTTTCTACAATGAATGAACTAAGAAAAAAACGATATTTTTTCTCGGTTACGTTAAAAATAAATCTTCACTTGTTAAATACTTCAAAATAACGAGTCTATTTTACGATATTTTGGCGGAAAAAAAATACACGTGAGGTAGTGAGGGCGAGGGGGGTTAGCAAAGAATCAGCTTGCAGCTTGTGTGTAAAGCACGTCGATGGCAAGCGGACGGATTGCACCGTTGGTTTACAGTTTCAATGCGGTCTTCAGCGTTGCCAGAGCTACGGAAATTATTGGTGAACCTACGGAATTTCAGACCAAAACATGACAAAAACGTAACGGAATGTACTTTTTCTGCGAAAAATTAATTGTAATCCTTTCTGAAACACTCGCTTGATTCGCGGTCTTGACAACTGCACTAGAACTGCTTCCAACTGCAATATTGCTGCCAGCATGCGGCCCATATACATTCTGAATATTATGTACTAGGTATACAGTCTGACCTAAAAGAGTAGAAATTAAAAAGTGGCAATACTGTAGTATCGTCCCTTTCTAATCAATCTAAGAAAACGGGGACGGATGACACTACAGTATTGCCACTTTTTAATTTCTACTCTTTTTGGTCGCACTGGTACAAAAAACCGGCCAAGAGCATGTCAGGCCACGATCAGTGTAGGGTTCCGTAGTTGCCCATCCTTTATAAATAGACGGGCTTAACACAGCGGTTTTAAGCCCGAGGTTTAAGTTACGAGAAAGATTTCAAGGTTTATAAAAAGGTCGTAAACGACAAAGTAATTGTATTACTGGTCGATACACTGGGACACCATGGCCTCTTGCCAGAAAAGTGCAGGCCGCTTCTCGAGACATGCCACTCTGAACGACATTATCCGCCGCTCTCTTGCCACCGTGCCAGCGTTACTGGAGCCATCGGGTATCGCCAGGGACGATGTCAAGAGACCGGACGAGATGTCCCTAATTCCGTGGAGGCTGGGACGTGTGCTTGTGTGGGATGCCACTTGTGTAGACACACTGGCGCTGTCCCACCTTCACGCGGAACATCTGGCAGAGCGGGTGCAGCTGCTGAAGCGGCCGAGAAACTGAAAAGCACCAAATATAGGGGTCTCGGCCCCGAATACAATTTTGTACCGTTTGGGGTCGAGACCTAGGGTCTCCATGGAGTCTCAGAGCCCGCAAGCTTTACAAAGACTTATCCAAAAGGCTTGCAGAGACCACTGGGGACCGAAGAGCTGGCAGCTTCAGCATTAGCTGTTCAGCGAGGAAATGCTGCAAGCATTTTCGGTACCATGCCGCGGGGGAGTAATTTTTTGAATTTGTTTTAGTTTATTTTAATTTAAGTTTTTTGTAGGTAGTTGTTTGTAGTATTTATATAAGCTTCTTATTTACTGTTTCTTTGTTTTTCCTTTTTTCTTATATTAATAAATTATCACATCTCTGCAATTACTTATTACCTTCTGGAAGTTATCGATTATACGCTCGAGATGAAGCGGAATGTTTTAATGCAGTAGGTAACGTTCGATTCGAAGTATAAGGACACCGCGCGGCACTTATGTAATTTTAAGGAAAATTATGAAATTTTGCGATAACTCAAAAACGGTACTTATAAGGAATCATTTTTCCATAATTTTTTGACCTGTGGTTGAAAAGTTAGAGGGGGGGGGGCTACTTTTTGGATTTCCGGTGCAAATCTTTACAAAACTTTAACAATAAATAATGTTGGATACCGCTAAATATTATTTTTAGAAGACCTATTCAACGACACCCCACACACTAGTGTTGGAACGAAAATAAAATCACCCCCATTTTAGATGTACGAGAGACGAGAGCTACCCGAAAAAGTTTTTTTTTTTTAGTTTTTATTTTACCGTTATGGCGTGATACATATACATACTCATACCAAATTTCTGCCTTCTAGTACACATGATCACGGAGCTAAGCCGCGGATGGACAGACGGACAGACGGACTTGGCGAATCTATAAGTTCCTAGTTGACTACGAAACCCTAAAAATATGGAAAACATTCAACATGGCTCCGTAATCCGGTCCGCCGGTGTTTAGTTTTGTATGCAAATAAAATTTATTGCGAAATCCAATAAATGCTCAGATTGTTTGTAATATTGGCCGAAGAGAAATAAACATTAGAATGTAAAACGAATTCAACATTTCCTCATGTAGCTTTCAGGCACGAGTGACAAGGCGTGTGCAAAAAACAACCTTGAAAGTTTAACACAATTTTCTATTTTAACGAGTTCTTAATAGTGTGATACATAAATAGATACGAACGTATTTTTCCACAATGATGGAGAGGCAAAGTTGAAGATAATCTAAATTCAGAACATGATACATGCTATACATAACGTAGTTACGAGTATGGTTTGTTTTTTTTTCATCCTTCAAAGGAACCACAGGTTGTTATGTTTTTTTGTGTAAAATGGGCCATAATAATCACTTTTTCATAAAAACTAACCGACTTCAACGAGAAGATACGGTTGAAAAAGACATACGCTGTATGAATGTATGTTGTTTCTGATTAAATCACAATTAGGTACCAGTTCCAGCATCAATACCATCGAATAGTCCTTAATTTTACACTGAAAAAGTCTGAAACAAACTGGCAACCTCGCATACCTGTCAAAACTACAATGGTTTTTAAGTACTAAGATTACGGGTAAGCTGCCAGATAATTTCAATGCCGAGTTGTACAGATTTAGCTTTGTCAGACTATATAGTGCTAGCGCGACATCGCACAACACGTGCTATAAATTCCATTCCCATGTTTATATGATGTTTTGTATTTTCAAAAAAAATCTTGGAAACTTGGCACAAGTCAGCCGTGCAATGTCCCGCCACGAGAATAACTTATAGAGCACGACCCAGTAATGTATGCGAGCTGGCGTTGATAAACCGACCGACCTATCCGATTCTAACATACATAGAGACGGAATAGACGCCGCAAGTGTACCCACGCTCCCGGACGACCTTAACCCACGCCACGTCCCGTCCCATAAATAATCTTTGCTCGCAAATTGTAACTATTCAATATAGGCAATAGACATGTTGACTAATTTTTTTGAGCATGTCAATCGATTCTATTTTTTATTATGATCAAATGTCTGTATGGGACTGACTACACTTAAACTGCTCTAACAGTCAGAAATGACCGTCAAAGTTCAACATTCTTACGTAGCGCTAAAAACGCTCCATACAAAAGGCGTCCAGGCTAGTGACGTCACAGGCCGGTATAGGTATCAATAATTGTATAGATAAATTAAGAAATTTGCCGTTTTCACCGTGAAAAAGTCCATGGTTGTCATACAATTATTGTTTTGTAAAATTTTGAGGATTCTGTAAACATTTTCAAAATTTCTTTTGAATAAAAAAAATATATGAAATTTGCGTACCTATGAAGTCACATATTTCCACAAAAGATTTATTTTTCTGGATTTTTTTCCTTATTTCGCTAATTTATATTTAGCTAATTTTATTCATATAACTACTGACGCTGTAGAATTCAACATCCGTCAACATGTTTATTCTGACGGCTGCCATTTTTCTCATAAATTCATAATAGAGAACTCGAACTCGTGTTACTCGTGCTAGCTTGATAACGGCGGCATGTGTCGTATAATATTCTAAAATTATGAAATGGCTTTGCAATTTATATTTCCAAATACCTATAGCCTTCAGTAGAACTAAAAAACCTTAGGAATTAGATACGTGTGGCACAAGTCACACGGGCAATGTTCTGGCACAAGAATAACTTGAAGATCACGACCCAGTAAACTGACGCTGCTAAACCTGTCTTATACGATTTAACGTAGATGAAGGAATAGAAACAGCAAGCGTACCCACGCTCCCGGACTACCTTAAATACCCACTCCACTATTCAATACAGCCATTTCTGAAGAGGTCATTTTTGAAAAGCAGTTTTTTTTATAGGTACCTAACGGAGAACTTGTATAAATGGCAAATACTAACTTAATCAATTAACATCGCGTATGTTTCGGGTTATTTTGAGAATGCGTGATTTCTAGATGTTGTCTCCATGAAAACTAGGTAAGTCTAGTTAATCTATTCGTTCTGTGTTGTCTATTCACTGTAAATCTAAGTACCTACCTATTTTACTTTGGAATACTATAGGATACGTCTCCCTCGGCGCCCAGGCGATAGATATATCGGTGCTGTATCGGCGATAGCATCCACATCTCAAGTGATAAACATAAGTAACACGTAGGGCCGGGAAACTGCGAACATGAACCGATATTATCGTCGCACGGTGTATACGCTCTCTAACCTTTAACAGCGGAAGATCAGTCAGTGGATATGATCTATTGACATTGCGGACACTACGAGTGTTATCGATGTATATTTATCGTACCGTAATATAGTCGATTTTCGAAAGAGCCCGAGAGTAGGTATCTGATATTTAACTATATATACGTTTTGTGGATGGATTGGATCAGTAATTAACGAAGTGAAAGAAATTCATTACTTATCTGTTTTCTTACATCTTCTAATTCAGTTACATTTTCCGTAACTCCAAAGCTCTAGAATTTAAAAAAAAAAAAATCGTACCCTAGTTGTCCCCAAATCGAAAGTGGCCGCTTTTGATGTTAACAAGCTTTGTGGAGTAAACTACAGTACACGATTATATGCAGTGATTTAATAAATATTTAAGGTGTTTTTGCTGTTCCTAGACAAAAAATTACTAAAAGAACATATACGAAAAAAACACTTGTTTCGTATTACCAGTCGCCTTAATATATTTTGGAAAGTTCAATTAATATAAAGGAATGTATTCGTTTCGAGATAACATTCAGAAAATAGTTTATTAAAAAAAAGACGGCGAATCAATGACTAGTACAATATACAACAGACCTTTAAAGATAAAATGGTTTAAAATAACATGTAAAGATAATTTATTACTGTTTAACAAGTAGTACAAGATAAGATAAAAAATTCTAACAGCACCCGACGAATAAGTAATTAATATCCGATGTAGATGGTTTAAATGTATAATTATGTACATTAATTACTATCTGAAATAATTTAAGCTACTGGAGTGCCGATAAAGCTTTGAAAGTTTATTAATATTTTATTAGCTACAAATTGCCAAAAAAAATGTTAAATGACGCAATAAATGTGAGATAATTGGAACTTATATATCCAGTGACAAAACTCGCGACCAGTTAATTAATGAGGTAAACAATGTCTGAGGCTTGACCTATCGATGTTACTTACTTTAGCTACGAAGTGTTTTTGTTTGTGAAGTTAACTAAGATAGGTTTATCCCACAGCAAATATACGCACGGCGTAGCTCACTTATAAAAGGAAAACATATTTTTCTCCACACTACCTAATTCCAAACGACATTCAAAAGATATGCTGTAATAATACGTAGATGTACTGTAGATTTTTATTTTATTCAATAGATACTTGTTACATACTGGTATTAATCGCCCTTTCGCCAATTACAGAAAACGAGCTAAACAGCAAATACGGATTATTAATAGCTACTGTCTAAAATGTACCTGTTTATCTTGGAGAATTAGGAAGTAACAGCAAATTACCTAATAGGATATTAGAGTTAATGGGCGTACAAACTCTAAAATGGTCGGAATCGTGACATATTGTAAACATAAATAACGAATGCAAAATGCAGTTCCATTACTCTTTACTCTTTAGGCGATACCAGAGCTCGCACCACACCGCCGTATCCCTTCATATATAGGTTTCGGTTTAAAGAATTTATTCTCATAAGAACAAAATTACATGTTCACTTAAATGAGAACTTACAAGCTAAAAAATTTAATCAATAATTAGTAGTAACAAGTAACATGCAGGAGCGACATCAAAAGTTTATACACGCTCTTAACTCTTAAGTAATAGGCATATAATTGCGTAAAAAATAAAATAAAATTACAAGACATCAATTGTATCGAAGACATGTTTTTTAAGTTGTCTCTTGAACATATTGATAGAATTTAGGTTTCTTAAATCTATAGGTAAATTGTAATAGAGTTTTACTCCTCCATGCGTCAGCGTTCTTTTGCCATAAGAATCTGTTCGAGATCTAGTAAGTTTTAGTTGCTGAGTGTGTTTTTTTCTCATGCTATATTTATGTATTTTGGTCTTGAATGTTATCCGTGTATGTATGTGTCTTTTTACAATTTTGTGTATTAGGAGGCAGGTTTTAAATGTGTATAGTTGTTTAAGGTGCATTATTTTTGTATCTTTGTATATAGTAGATGTTGGGGTACGAAAATGATAATTAAATAAAGTTTTGAGTAATTTGTTTTGTACTATTTGGAGTCTTTTCAAATATATATTTGGAGCATTACCCCACATTTCAATGAGATATTCAAGATGTGACTTTACTAATGAATTATATATTATATATTTAACGTGACGTGGGAAACAGCCTACTGTACCTACGTCGGAGAGAGTCGGTTGTCAGTTAGTCAAAGTCAGTTGAATGATTTTTGCCCGTATGTTTTCAGTATGGTCGTTCCATGTTAGCTTAGAATCTAGTAGGAGCCCTAGATACTTTTCTTTATTGCTTTCATGTAACGTCTGACCATCGATAACCAAGTGATCATGATTCGGTATTTTTTTGTTTTTCGCTGAAAAAATCATATACGATGTTTTTAACGTGTTGATGGTGAGCAGCTTGTATTTTAGCCATTCTGTTAAAATATTCAGGTCCTCTTGAGCCTGGCTAATAAGGTGGGATAGATTGTGACCAAAGTAGAAAAGGCATCTGTGTGTGTGTGTGTGTGTGAGTGGCATATATACGTGTTGCATCCCTGTTATTTAGGTACTATAGCAAACAAAAGAGATGCAGTACGATTTTTTTTCGAATACGACGTATTGCGATACCACCACAAAAGGTCTACTGATTGGTCAATAAAAGGGAGCGCTGAAAATTATCCGAGCGAGGTCGTTGACCCGTTAACGGGTTTGTTTGTCAGCAGGCGGGCGGCGCGCGCGCCGACCTTCACAAGGAAAATAGAAATAGATCCTAATTTATAAGCTTATCACAACAATGACATTCGCGACGATTTGAGAATAGGGAAAAGTTGAATGTCGCTGGAAGATCAGACTAATTGTTTTATACTGTTGTTGTATTATATTAAAATATTATGCAACCGATTTAATGTTTAAGCTATTTTCCGTAAACACAAGATACATTCATATTCGTATATGGATAGATACATAATCGTACCTATACTAATTAAAAGGACGCCTGTCAGTTGCACTTGTTTTGAGAAAATGGTGATAGGTATTAGTATTTCATTCAGAGCACATTATAAAGTTTAATGAAAATATACATCTTTTTTTAATAAAAAAAGAAAACCATGTGAATTCGAAAAAAATATATATAAAAAACTTATTTTCTAAAATCAGTCCTTTTGAATTAAATAGGATGGTAGTATTAGGTGATATTAGGTAGGTACCTAATTAACATATCCAGGCCGTCGAAAACTATATTTTGTATGCCACACCCAATGACCAGAAAGCACTAATAAACGAACTACTAAGTATTCATAATGCTGCCTCATTTTATATGGATTGTCGATTAGTACAATATTAACTTGTTTACAACAACATATCAAAAAAAAATTAACAAAAAAAAGAACCGACTTCAGTAAAACTAAAAATCCAAAAATAACCCGTTCAAGTACAGATTACATTTGACTCACCCTTTGAAGTCGATCCCAAACCACTGTTATTATATTTATATATTAAAGTTTACGTGAGGTTTGGCACCGACTTCAAAGGGTGAGTCAAATGTAATCTGTACTTGAACGGGTTATTTTTGGATTATTAGTTTTACTGAAGTCGGTTCTTTTTTTTGTTAAATTTTTTTTTTTCGCTTTTTAGTGATTCATATAAAATTTCTACTTATGGCGGGGTGATCAGGGAGGTCTTGAAGGCATGCATCTCGTTTTAATTATCTCCTAACTCCTAACCGTTAAGGAGTTGTACCTTCCATCATCAAGTCATCATTGCATCCATAATCAGTTCAGCATTGGAAGATGCTGACTACCATATGCAAATACTTAAATAGTTTTAGAAAATATATGAAAAATATTATGACTGCCTATAAAATTTCAGGAATTCCTTCGATTCCTCGTGGATTTCGTCATCCGATCTTCACCAAAATTTTATGGGACCAATCTTGAGATGTCTATTCATGAACCTAAAAAGAATTTTCCAAATCGACGCATAAATGACGGAGTTATGAGGTAACAAACATTAAAAAAAAAAAAAAAAACATACAACCGAACTGAGAACCCCCTCCTTTTTTTGAAGTCGGTTAAAAAATGAAATAGAAACGACATTTTCCTAACATTGTCACCTGATTGCTACCGCTACGAATGATGATGACGTTAGGCTTTTAATCTATTATTATTTATATTCGGTAAAACGCTAATTTACGAATAAGTACGAATATTTATTGTAAGTATTCACATTCGTTGCGTCACTAGTAAAGTACATGGCATATGATATAAAAATACATTATCAAAAATGACAATAATTTTCTAGTCCAAGAAGGCAAGTGACAATTTTGGCATGCGGGCTTATTTATGTAAATATAGTCAAAATACATATTTGCATCAATAAATTTCCCACTTCATATTTAAATCTAAATGAGCGTTAGTAATTATTGACATATCCGCCGGGCCTAGCTAGACATACCTAGGCTGGCCATAAGTTCTGTTCCAATTGTTTACTGTTTATAAAATAAAAACCTGATTTTTATTACATATCGTTTAAAAGCCATATATTAATGATCGGATTACAAAAAATACCTATATAACTTTATTTAGACTCAGCGTAATGCCCGGACTTGATTTTTGACTAAAATAGTCAGAATTTATCTCTATAAGTTTGCCAGAGGGCAATGAAACGATCTTGGATCAAATTTATCGATCGCGGAAGGAACGCCCAAACCCAAATAGCTTACGTAACCCAGACAACCGCTAAACTAAATTGGAGCTGACACGTTTGCCGCATGTCAAACGATCTGCGGATCAAGAAATCTACACCCACCCAATAAAATTCGGTGTCACGGTAGATCACGATGGAGATGGTGGGACTACCGGGAAAGGGTTGGACATTGGTGACCTAAATAAGGACGACGGGAAAAAAGATAGAGAGGCCTTTACCCGACAAAGGGACGGCACAGGCTTATATGCATAATAATCTGAAAAAAAAAACTTTTGAGTCATGTAACCTTCAGTTATCGAAAGCTTGTTATTTTATTAAATCTTTTATCTATCCAAATATCATAAACCCTCCATGATGCGTTCAAGAACCGCACATTATGACCACCATAAAAATAGACTGTTTTTTAGCACAAATTTCTTATTTCGATAGTATTATTTATTCAAATTTCGAACATCTCTGAAAAACAAAGAAATTTGATTTGACCTCTATTCTAATATCAATCGAGATGACGTTTAGTTCGAAATGAATTGTCAATTTTCAATCAAATTTGACAAACGTAAGTAAGATATCGAACGATATGATAGTTATGGCCGACTCTAGTTTGTCTCTGAATTAAAATAAAAACAATGACAGCTGCCAGAAAACTTCATTACCGCCATTACCGGGTAATATTTGTTATAATGTGCGACTTCTGAATGCATCATCGAGGCTTATGATATGTGGCTAGATAAAGTAGTATATGTAACTGTACATAATTAGGCATTAAAACACTCAGTGTTTAATACCCTTCATTATGTACAGTCACATGAAGTACTATTTATTGTATTCATATATCACATTACACCGTCAAAATATGTTATTACCTTCTTAAACTTCAAAACCTACCTTTGCACTATAAAATGCTAAACATTTAAAACTAGCCTGGTTATGAATAACATTTTCCATCTCGAAATTTTATGCGAATGACCATTTTTACCGGAAAAATCGGAACCCATAGGATCATTTTGCTGATCGTCCGTCTTTCTGTCACGACCCTTTATCTCGGTAACGCGTGTAGGTGTCGAGTCGAAATTAAAACCGTCTACACGTCGTACTTTGGTCTACAGTCCCTTGAAGCTGTAAAAAATTGAACTTCTAAGTTAACGTAAAAAAAAGATACGGCTCTTTATGCCGCAAAAAAACGTATCTACGCTGGAAAGGAAAATTATCCAAGAGACACGGAGCTAACTTTACAGGAAATTTAAAAAACTACGAACTTTAAAAAAAAAGTTATCAAATATTCTGTGGACCTACTTTTTAAATGAAGCATTTTATAATTATAAACAACATCATGTTCTCTACATGTCGCTTTTGTTATTTTGTCTATTAATGGAATAATTTAAAATTTAGCATCGCTTACGCAAAATGGCTGTCAAAATAGAATTAGGTAAAATTATCTAAACGACACGTTTCCCGAGAAATTAGTCAGGTAAAATAGTATGATCTATTACACAACAATCAACACAGTTAACAATATATGTATGCATGCTCATTTTATAGTCAGGTAAATATATAAATGTGCATAAATCAGCATGAAATAAATCAAGAAAAATCATCTAATCGCCTTTGTAGGAAATATTTCAGACATGAAAAGCTATTTATCGTACAATAAAACCTCACGGTTAATGTTTTAATTAGAGGAAAATATTTATTTTCAAACATTAAAATTAATGAAGTGACATTTAAAGTTCTCTAAGACAAAAACTTATGGTCCAACTACGCAAATACAAAAAAAACTGCTTTAGAAATGTTAAAGATTTTATTCATCAGATATCACGTGAAATTTCAATTTTATCAATTTTTATGTGTAATCTGCTGAAAGATTTCCAGTAGTTCTAGACCAATGTATGGTAGCAAACGATAGCTATGACTCTAATGAGAACAGCACAAGAGTTCTAAAGACTGCAGTCACTCGGTACTCATGAATTTTAAATCACGAACTACGTGAAATTTCAAGTTTTACAATTGCAATGAGATAATATCCTATCCTAAGAAGAATAACAAAACTACCTACAACTCTGTGTGGTATAAGTGACGTCTCGTAAGACACTGTTTGAGTGAGATGGCGTTTGGGTCCATCAAGCGAGTCCAAAGTAATGCCTTAGCGCCACAGACACAGATTTACACCGCAGGTGTAGGCCTAACGGCCTTTATAAATATATTGAATTACTACCAAATGTGTGATATTTTATAAAACAGAACCGGTAAAGTTGTCTAACTAGCAATTTAACGAAAATATTTATTTTTTAGTACATTATATGCGACAAATACGACTCAATTGTCATTCAAGCAATTCAAGATAAGCGACAGTAGTCGATCAAAGTCATATCAAGTAAAAAAGGATAAGCGACAATGGTTTCGTAGTATCAAAGCAGGTAAATTTGGATAAACGCCAGTAGTTAAGATACGACAATCAGGTAATTTAATCTATGTTATTTTTTTTTATAGAATCTTATATCGATTCTGTTTAATAATGTGGAAATACCACATTTTTACTTGTTGGCTAATGCGCATAAGCATTTTAAACACACATGACACAGAGGGCGCTCCAGTAGCGAAGAATTATGGAATCAAAGATTTAGTGTGATTAACGTAACGATAGCTCAGTTGGTAGAGCACTACGCCGGAAACTTAGGGTCGCAGGTTCGTGTCCTGCTTTCATTGCAGTGGATCACATTCAATTTTTCTTTCATAATTTACCTTTATGTTAATTTTATCATAAAGACATAGGTAAAATGCCTCAAACGACATTAAAATATATTTTACGATCAGGTAAAAACAGTAAAAGAACAAGTGCAAGGTTAGTTGCAATAAAGAAAAATTATCCAAGTTGTTTGATCTGTTTGGACAAATAAGTAAAAATTGGGCAAGTGCGAGCCCGACTCGCGCATGAAGGGTTCCGTACCTATCATCATCATCATCATCATTTCAGCCACAGGACGTCCACTGCTGAACATAGGCTCCCCCAGTGACTTCCAGATCGGCCGGTTGGAAGCGACCTGCATCCAGCGGCTTCCTGCAACCTTTACCAGGTCGTCTGTCCACCTTGTGGGTGGACGTCCTACGCTGCGCTTGCCGGTGCGTGGCCTCCATTCGAGAACCTTACTGCCCCATCGGCCGTCAGTTCTACGTGCTATGTGCCCCGCCCACTGCCACTTCAGCTTGCAAATTCGTCGGGCTATATCAGCGACTTTTGTTCGTTCACGGATCTCCTCATTTCTGATTTGATCTCGCAAAGAAACACCGAGCATAGCCCTCTCCATAGCGCGCTGTGCAACTTTGATCTTCCTTATAAGGCCCACAGTAAGAGGCCACGTTTCTGTTCCGTATGTCATCACTGGTAACACACATTGATTGAAGACTTTCGTCTTTAGGCATTGAGGTATGTTGGACGAGAAGATATTTTGTAGTTTCCCGAACGCTGCCCAGCTGAGTTCGATTCGTCGATTGACCTCCCTCTCAAAATTGGACCTACCCAACTGGATCACTTGTCCCAGGTAAACATATTTGTCAACAATTTCGAGGGTAGAGCTCCCAACCGTTACTGGGTAGGGTGTAACATGGGCATTCGACATTACCTTTGTTTTGTCCATGTTCATCCGAAGACCTACCTGTTGGGAAACTCTATTCAGGCCATCGAGCATTGTGCCGAGGTCCTCCAGCGATTCTGCCATGACCACAATATCGTCGGCAAACCGAAGGTGAGTAATGTATTCGCCATTAATGTTGATGCCGAATCGTTCCCATTCCAGGAGTTTAAAAGCATCTTCCAATGCGGCGGTGAAAAGTTTCGGAGAGATAACGTCTCCCTGCCTTACGCCTCGCTGCAGAGGAATAGCTTTCGTGCTCTGCTCCTGTACTCGAACCGACATGGTGGCATTTTTATATAAACACTTCAGCACCTGGATGTACCGATAGTCAATATGGCACCGCTGGAGAGACTGTAGCACTGCCCAAGTCTCGATCGAATCGAAGGCCTTCTCATAGTCCACAAACGCCAAGCATAGTGGCAAGTTATACTCTTCGGTCTTCTGTATAACTTGACGCAGCGTATGGATGTGGTCTATGGTGCTAAAGCCTTTTCGGAATCCTGCTTGTTCGGGAGGCTGGAAGTCATCGAACCTACGCGCAAGACGATTCGTGATGACCCTCGAAAACAACTTGTAGACATGGCTCAGAAGCGAGATGGGTCTGTAATTCTTTAACAAGGTATTATCCCCTTTCTTGAAGAAGAGCACCACCACGCCTCTGTTCCATGCCTCTGGCGTTATTCCCTCGAGCAAGACGGAGTTGAAGAGTTTCTGAAGGGCTTTCAGTATCGGTGTTCCACCCGCATCCAGAATCTCTGAGGTGATTCCGTCATCACCCGGTGCCTTGTTGTTCCGAAGCTGTTTGAGAGCCATCCTAATCTCATATAGGCTGATGTCCGGGATATCTTCGGTAAAGTGTCGGGTCAGCTTAGCTCTTGGATCTGCGGCTGAGCTACTAACAGGTTTAGTAACCGAGGTGTATAGCTGCCCATAAAACTTTTCGATCTCCCCCAAAACTTCGGCTTTTGTCGACGTTATACTACCGTCCTCCGTCTTCAGCTTCGTCAGCTGGGTTTGCCCAATAGACATGTCTCTTGCAAACACTTTGGAGCCTTGGTTCCGCTCTATCGCCTCTCTAATACTGTTTGTATTAAAGTTGCGGATATCTCGTCGCAAGGACTTCCATATCTGTCTATTGAGCTGCCGATATGCCTTAGCATCAACGGAGGTCCGCAGTACGATTGAACGTCGTTCTGCCATGAGTTTGAGGGTGTGATCGGTAAGTTTTTGCGGCCTGTCTCTACGACGGGGTTTGAAATATTTTGACCCGACCGCTTGGACAGTTTCTACAAACCTGTTGTTAATCTCGTCCACTGACTCGCAGTTCTCTAGGCATTCAAAGCGATTTGACAGCTCAAGCTGAAAGCTTTCGGGGCAGTAGATATGGGCATTATAAGGTCGGAGCGTAGATTTAATCAAACGGGACCTTTCTAGCTTGACGTTTATGTTCAATGTCCCTCTAATCATTCGGTGATCGCTTCCGGTTTTCACCCTGTTGATCACGGAGACATCATTGAACACTCGTCGCTTTGTGGTCATGATGAAATCAATCTCATTTTTAGTGGACCCATCGGGACTCATCCAGGTCCATTTCCTCTGAGGTGGCTTCTTAAAGAAGGAATTCATCGCAAAGAGGTCCTCCTTCTCCATGAATTCTGCCAGCTTTTGACCCCTGGGGTTCCGTTGCCCATACCCAAATTGCCCCACTCTCAGTTCATTATCGCCTCTCATGCCCAGTTTCGCGTTGAAGTCCCCCATAACAACATTGAAGTAGGTTTTAGTGGTATGTATGGCCCTACTGATGTCCTCATACATAGCATCTACTTCCTCATCAGGGTGTGTAGAGGTCGGTGCATATACCTGTATCACCTTCAGCAAGTATCTCTCCGATACTTTGAGTATCAGGTATGCAACCCTGCTCGACACACTTCCGATGGTGAAGATGTTGTTAATAAGGGACTTGTGGACGAGAAACCCGACACCACCTTGGGACAGTTGGTCGCCCTCCCGGTAATAGAGTAGGTTGCCGGATTTCAGGATGATCGTGTCCTCGCCCTCTCGTCGGACTTCTGACATTCCGATGATACTCCAGTGCATCCTACTCATCACCTCTTCCAGCTCCACAATCTTCTCATCAGTCCTCAGCGTGCGTACGTTGTATGTTACCAGGGCCAGTCGTCGTTGGGGATGGTAGCCCGAATTCCTCCTCCGGGGATTCTTAGCACCCCCTGCCCCGCCGTCACCCTGACCGCTACCGTAGCCAGGAACAGCAGGACCACCGGAGACTGGGGGCCTGGTTTCATCTGTGTCTGTCATCAGGGGGGTTGTTGCCGATTCTCGCCACGCTTGGCAGGCGGGTTGGCGAGCGCAGTTTTTTATAATATTTCGCACGCGGACGCTGCTCCCCGTCTCGTGCTACAGGATTTAGTCGCCTCTTACGACACGCCTCCTGCTGGCGGTGGGGAAGTGTATTCTTTACGGCCGTCCCCACACGGCTACCGTACCTAGTTTGTTGTATGGAAGCCCCCCTTAAATATTTATTTTATTTTATTTTTAGTATTTGTTGTTATAGCGGCAATAGAAATACATCATCTGTGAAAATTTCAACTGTCTAGCTATCACCGTTGTTGAGATACAGCCTGGTGACAGACGGACAGACGGACGGACGGAAAGCGAAGTCTCAGTAATAAGGTCCCGTTTTTACCCTTTGGGTACGGAACCCTAAAAAGCTCTAAGGTTCATTATTATGCAAAAAACTTTTTATGTAATCTCCATCTTGCTAAAAAAAAAATTAAAAATCAAGTCGTTTAGTAGAAAAAATGTAGAGATTCTCTAAACCACCGACGGGATAAGCGACACAAAAGTCGTCAGACAGATATATACGAGACCCAACCCATTCGATGCAGAAAAATCTGCCTATCCCAACAGTGTGTAAACTCGATATCCCCAAAAATGTCGCTTAGATAATTTCTCCTTTCCAGCATCGGTATATTTTGACACTTAAGTAAATTAACATTTATAGGGTATCCATTAACCTTGAACATTGAAATTTGGTAAATAATATCGTCTAGTAAAATATCGTCAATATCAACAAGTACAGGGAAAAATCTGAGAACATTACTAATGTACCTAGTCATAAAAAACTATCACTGTTTATAAGTAAAGGACGTAAATCCGTTTTCCAACGGTAAAGTTGAGTTTGTCGCTCTATTATTTATTATTTATCTTTTCATTAGAGCAACATGACCCGGGGGATAAAGCTGTGCCTCCACTACTATGTTAAAATATCGGTTCATCCGCTGGGTCACGATATGATTTATTTATTAAAAAACTGTATTTTTTATTTCTGCATGTTTTTACACGTATATAATCAAGAATCTAGTCGGCATTTTAATTATTTTTGGTAGGTACCTACACATACAAAAGAAACTAAAAAGTATTTTTCGATTCGAGACTTCCAAATGGCTAATTTCACTTATTTTTTTGGAAAATAGCTTTAACGCATTTTATTTTTAATATTCTACTGTAGTGGGTAAATAGATATTTAGTAATCCGAAATAATTATATCATTGTTTAAATGATTTATTTTACTTCGAGATTTTTCAATGCCTTTAATTAAGATATAAAGTTTGTTGATCTTCAACTCACGCTCGGACTATGCGAGTGTATGAAGCTGCTTGGACGCCACTCAACGAGATTATGAACAAAGTAATGTTCCGGGGGCGCACGGTCGGCGGGGGGAATAACGTTAGGCTCCGCCCAGACCCTCAAGGACGTTGGGATTAGGAGTCGCCTTAAAGCGACATATGAAACTAGCAATTTTTTATCAATTCACTGTATGCAATTTGTCGTAGTTGTCTCAAAAAAATGGGCCATCTGATTAAGGAGATAAATACTTCTTATGTATAAGAATAAATAAGAAGTTGCGCTATTTTCCATCATTATGACGCATTAAGCATTTTTTAAAGGTAAGCACATAAATAAACGTTTAACCCTTAATTCTTTGACCATCTTTTTCCATTTTTTTTTTCGAACCAGATTTTTTTGGTCTATTCTACCTTAACGAGGCTTGAATTAGCTCCTTACGATGGTCGTTTTTCTTTTCAAATTAAGTTTAGACGACAGGGGTCATGTCATGTAATGATGCATAATTTGCCCGTTAAAGTTTTTCTCCTCACAGCTCAGTGTGAAGATGCGCACAGGCCGGGATGCGTCGGCGCCGGCGCAGCGTGACGGCGCGCGCGCCGTGACAGCCGCGTCACTCGATACAATACTATGCCTATATGTACCACATACCTACTACAGTTATACGATGGCTCAGTAACGTGTACCATATTCAAAATTATAAATTATTTTGCAACAGGAGGCAAACGAGCAAACGGATCGCCTGATGGAAAGCGATTACCGTCGCGACGGGACTCCTCTGGTCAAAGGTGTCTATTGCCGGCAATAGACACCTTTAACCAGAGGAGTCACAAGTTCGTTGCCGGCCTTTCAACACGTACGCTCTTTTCTTGAAGGTTTGAGTCGTGTCAGTCCGGAAATACCGCAAACCAAATATTTTCTTGTACTAACGCTTCGTTCTATCTGATACCTGGTTAGATAGTTTTTACAAAGCATTACAAAATAACGATAATGACATCATTATTAATTTATTAGCTAAGCGAGCATAGTCTCTCGGTTTCAGCTTGGCTAAAATGTTTCGTAAGTATGTCCTAACTTCGAATGTCCGGATATTCTCGCCTACAGGTCGCATTTCCCAACCGATTCTCATGAAATTTTGTGAGTGGGTTGGTTTAAGTATATGTAGACTTTTTCGTCTATTCAGTGTTTCGACGAAAGGCGTAAAATATCTACCATTTCGAAACAAACTCGCGAGGTCTTCAGATCACAGAGGCACTATAGTAACTAATTGGACACACTTTATATAGATGTTTATGTCATTCTCTCCATGGTCCATTAGATTTCAATAAACTTATAATAGGTACTTTCAGAGATGTGAATGCACCGTAATCTTATACGCAGACAATTAAGTTTAATGGGAATGTAGAGTTGGGAGTAGTGTCACATCAAAGATGTCAATCCGCGTAAATGCTTTGGAATATAAATAAGTACAATTACATTTTATCGGATATACAGTACATATTGTACTGCACTAATTTTCTCAGGAGATCAGTAAGTATGTAAGTATGTAAAGCCTGACCAGAAATATATGAGGATTGTCACGAGGGCGCAATTTACAAGATTTATATGGCAACAATTTTGCAACAAATCGCAACACACTATAATGACCTCAGTTTAAATACCTGTCAGTTCCTATGGTAACTTCGTAACATTATTTTTCTCCAACTTGCTTGGAAATGTTCCCATTAATGTAGTAAAACTGGACCGCGAAATCGTTCGTTATATTTAGAAGGCGTTAATGAAAATTAAAAAAAATATATATTATTGGCCTTAGCCGGGAAATCAATATTATTTAAATAAGACGCTTAAGTAAAAAACACACCTTCCGTTTATAACGTCTCATACAAATGAGGGTAATCTTAATTTGGCCGGTTACTGCATTTTTACTTTTAATTTTTAAAGACTTTGATAATTCACCATACAGCCAATTGTCCACTAAATTTAAAAAATAAAAACTATTATAAGCTTTTTAATTGTTCTCTGCGTTTAGTTCTTGCACTGAACATTTTTTTGCTCTGCTACTGTTAATGTATTTGAAATGTCGACAAATTTCGAATAATGGACAAACAATTTAAATAATAATCTTATATGCGGTTAATTTATTTTCATGATTCTTAGTTATTTATTAGAGATTTCTCACGAAAGTTTTAATTTTAATAATATGATGATATTTAATGAGTAAGTTGAAAATTAATAAGTGTACCAAACGTAAACAAATAAAAAATAAAACAGAAATGATTGTGTCCAAATCAATATAAAAGTTATTTTGAACTTATGATCTTCTCCGAATGATAAATATGGTATGGTTTCTAAAAAGAACAGTGTGTTTAGAAGTTGTTAATTTAACTAAAATTTATAATTACCTATGTGCATATTTTTTGTTATTGTGTTTTCATATATATTTAATTCTAATTTTGTTTTAAATCAAACATATGATTCGGACCCCAAATTTTATTCCTATTCCTAAAAAAAATAAGTACCAAATGAACTTCATGGTACTTGATATATTAAATTAAAATGTAGATTGGTGATTATTTCCAAGCATATTTGGAGAAAAGCACTATACAAGCCTCGGCGGGAATGTCAGTTCGCAGATTCGTATTATTGAAGGACTCGGCTACGCCTCGTCCTTCAAAATCATACTCATCCACGAACTGACTTTTCCCGGCCTCGGCAGTAATATACTATTAATGGAATGCACTCTTTTGCCGACTGTTTTTTGTGTAGTAGACACGTGTACACTTTATTTATAATATCACGTTCACGACTGTGAATGGTTTTCGGCAATTTCTTTGGGTATTTTTAAATATTTGTCTTTTAAAGAAACCAGCACGAACGACATTGACATTGTTGACAACCATCATAAAATCATTGCCAGTGTAAGAAATTAGTTCCAGTGAAATTCGGCAATATAGCGCATCCTCATATATTTCTAGTCAGGCTTTACATTACGTCTCATGTTTATTTTCCTTTGTGTTGTATCATAGAGCTTATTTCGCGTCAGCTGAAATAAATTTTATTTCGGGCGAACCGTAGTCTATGATGTCATAGAAGACCAATAGAAGACCTTGTCACAGTACCGCTTTGATCTTTAAAATGCAATTGGACATCTAGAGACAATTTGTTCGGTTATAGGTCTTTCATATATTTACCGCGAAGATTTCATAGTCGTTTCAGCGCAGTAGGACATTCCTTAAGACTTAAAGTCGATCGGAATTTGGACGATGAGACATTCTTAGGCTGGATTTGAACAAACATTTACTAAGCGTCATTCTTGGAATAAAAGTTTCCATGAATAACGCTTAGTCACACTAAATAAAGGCGAAAGTTTGTGAGTGTGTTTATGTGTTTTTTGTTACTTCTTCACGCTCCAACGGCAGCACCAATGTTGATAAATTTTGGTGTGAAGGTAGCTGACACCCTGTATTAACACATAGGCTTATTTTCATCCCGAAAAAATGTAGTGTTCCTGTTGAGTTCGTATATCGATGAAGATTTATATTGGCCGCTTAGACTTCTTAGATTTATGTTTCATAATCCAAGTATGTCAATGTAGAACATATCGTCGTCTTGTCAAGTTACTATGTGTAAACAATAAAATATATATTATAATAAATGTGCATTTAAAACAAAGTCTTTCGTCTATAAACTATCATGGTAGCAGATCGCTAGGTATGGAAAACGTGTGGAAAACCAAGTAAGTGGATATAATAATTAAAAATGAATAATATCGTAATTCCAATTTTTGACGGAACAGATTATTCGAATTGGAAAATCCGTTTAATGAAATTTCTTCAATTTAAAAAATGTAAGGATGTTGCTATACGATTAAAATTGGAAACTGAGGATGCAGCAACATGGAATGAGATGGATATTCAAGCGACAAACTATATATACAGCGCGATTACGAATCAGCAGCTTGAATACATCAGCGATTTAGACTCTACATATAAAATAATTGCGAAATTCGACGAAATGTATTTAAAACAATCCACAGCGCTACAAATCGTGTGTATAAACAATTTAGAAAATATCAAGCTAGCGAAATATACAGACGCCAACATATTTTTTGACGAATTCGAACGATGTGTCAACGATTTAAAAAAGGCAGGCGCTACGATTACTGAAAGCGAAAAATTAAATTATATGCTAAAAGCATTACCAGGCGAATATAGTTATATCGGCGACTTAATAGATGTTTTACCGGAAAATGAAAGGACAGTCGAATATTCAAAAAGTAAAATTCGTATGAAAAATATAATGAAAAAAAGAAGATAATACAAATGCATTCAAAGCAAATTCTGAGAATAAACCAACTTGTTTTACTTGTGGTAAACCTGGACACGTACAAAGAGATTGTTGGCACGGAAGCCGTGGTCGTGGACGCGGATATCAAGGATCAAGTCGTGGTCGTGGACGTGGCCGCTACAATTTCGGACAAACTAGAGGCACAGGAAACTATGTTCAAAGAAATAATAATAATGATTACGGCAGGAACAGCTTCCACACATCAATTGTAAATAATTCGACAGTAGCAAAAGATGAAAATGAAAGAAAACCGGGACAGATAAATTAGTTACTCGACAGTGGATGTACTGACCACATAATTAATACCGATGAATATTTTGACAGATTTGTAACATTAAAGGAACCAATAAAAGTTAAAGTCGGAGATGGAAGAATACTGAAAGCGACTAAGGTGGGAACTATTACTACATACTTTCCGGTCTATGCAAATAAACAAAAAGTAGATATAAATAATGTATTCTATGTAAAAGAAATGAAAGCAAACTTATTGAGTTACTCGAAGATTACCGACAATCATACATTAATTTCTAAAGGATATTTAACGAATATATACAACTTTAATAATGAATTGATCGCTATTGCAAAAAAGGATGAAAGACTTTATAAAATAACGAGTTTTGTTTCAAAAGGAATTTATGCAAATGCTTTAAACAGTAAAATGACGAATAAAGAAAGACTTCATAGAATATTTGGACATGTAAACTTTAACTATCTTGACTTTATGTGTAAAAAACGACTATTAGAGGGAATGCCTGAGAAATTAGAAGAAGATTGCATGAGATGTGCCATATGTATAGAAAATAAGATGCACAACGTACCATTTGAGAATAACAGAACAAAAGCAGAGGATATACTGGAAATTGTACACACTGATATTAATGGGCCGCACAGGACAACAGGACACGCAGGAGAAAAATACTTTCTGACATTTATCGATGATTACAGCAAGTTAGCAAAAGTTTATTGCATTCAATCTAAGGAACAAGTGTATGAATGCTTCGAAGAATATGTAAATGAATTACAAAACATGACGGGCAAAATGATTAAAGAATTAAGATGTGACAATGGAAAGGAGTATATAAACCATCGTGTTTTAAGATTTGCGAGACAAAAGGGCATAATGATTAAACCATGCCCAGCCTACGTACATGAATTAAATGGTACAGCTGAGAGGTACAACAGATCGATAATGGATATGGCACGATGCCTGTTAGCAGAAGCAAAAGTTGATAGACGTTTTTGGCCAGAAGCTATAAAAACGGCTGCTCATTTAAAAAACCGAATATTGACAAATACACCAGAGAGAAAGACACCGTATGAATTATTATTTCAAAAGAAACCATCAGCCAAATATTTGAGAATGTATGGAAGTAAAGTTTACGTTAGAGTACCTGAAGTAAGAAGAAGTTCAAAGTGGGATAGAAAGGCAGAAATGGGCATCTTGTTGGGATATACAGATGTCTGATACAGAGTACTTATTAATAATAGAATAATTGTGGCGAGACATGTTGATATAATTGAAAAGGATGTTAAGCTTATAGCTTTTGAAACTGACGATGAAGCAATAAGGGTACTCCCCTACTTGACCTAATAACGCAAGTGCTAATATTATTACACCTATCAACGTTAGCTCTAATTTTCATTAGCCCTAATGTCATTTTACCTAATTTTTATACCCTAATTAGTTGTTAGACCTAATAATCCAATACTCTAATAATGATTTGTACTAATTGTCAACAATACTAATATGAAATAACCTAATAATTACCACACCTAATGATTATTAGACCTAATCATTACTGACACTAAATGTCAAGAGTACTAAAGATTATTAAACCTATTTTTACGTTAAAACAGAACATACGAATTTGGACAAATATCGAATTGGCTGAACCCCGAAAACTGTAGGTTAGGTTAGGTTTCTATTGTGACAATGTATAGCGGAGCGAGCGAAGCGAGCGGAGCGTCAAAATATCCCATGTACATCCTGAGTCTATGGCAATTCCGACTCCACGTGGTCTTGCCTGTCCTACCCTAGTGTTATTCCAAAACCGGAGGCATTGGCGTATATAGGGGGGTGGCCGGGTGGGCCCTACCCACCCCAGTATGGTCTAGTGCCCACCCCAGGATTTTAGGTTAGCGATAGAAATTCATGGCTTCATCTCATATGCCATGGCCAGGCCCCCCTCCAGGCCCCCCCTGAAAAATATTGTTAGATACGCCAATGACCGGAGGCGCGGAGGGAGAGCAGCCCTCGCCTTAGGTTTATAGATAAATAGGTTTAATAAAATTTAGGTTTTAGCATTATTAGGTATTATAATATTAGTAGTCTAAAAAAATCGGCTAAGTGCAAATTAGGGCTAGTGAGAATTCGATATGAAATAATTAGGTATTATGAAAATTCGGAATCCTGAAATTCGGGCTATTCATTAATTAGGATGAATGAAAATTCGGTTTAGTGATTTTAGGGTTACCAAAATTAGGGCCAATGAAATTAGGATGAAAGTTTTTCGGGCTAACGGAGGGGAACCAGCAATAAGAGCTGATGAAGACAAGTGGGAAGATGTTGTAGATGAAATGGATACGGAAGAAAAACAGAATAATGAAATTATACATGAAATGAATGATGATGGAGATGAAATAAATGATGGAACGAGAAAGTCCAAGAGACAGATCAAAGCACCAGTTCGATTTGATGAAGAATTTAGCTACTACTGTATAAGTGTTAATTACTGTGATGCCATGATTCCAGATACATTCCAGGAGGCAACTACTAGCGATGAGGCTGATCATTGGAAAGAGGCAATGGATAGAGATGAATAGTCTGGTGAAGAATAATACATGGACGCTAGTGAGTGCACCACAGGATAAAAAAGGTACTTGATGTTAAATGGGTGTACAAGAAGAAATCTGCAGAACTTTATAAAGCCAGGTTAGTGGTTAGAGGTTTTCAACAAACGGACATGTTGATGATACTCATTCACCAGTAGCGAGTATGCAAGCTTTAAAGCTACTTCTATCATATTGTTGTCAATTCAAATTAAGTATACATCAAATGGATGTAGAGACAGCTTTTTTAAATGGCAAAGTTTTATCAGAAGTGTATGTCAAACAACCACTTGGCTATGAAGATGGTACTGATAAAGTGTATAAATTATATAAATCTTTATATGGTTTAAAAGAAAGCCCGCGAGCTTGGTATGAATGTTTTAATGAATTTGTAACGACTATAGGCTTTAGAAGAAGCAAATACGACTATTGTTTGTATGTTAATAGTGATGATAACTGTCCAACATATATACTAGTTTATGTTGATGATTTGTTAATTGCTTGCAAAGATGAAAAAAAGGTTAATTCAATAAAGAGACAACTAGGTAATCATTTCAAAATGAAGGAAAGTTAAAAACTATATCGGAATTGACATTGATTATGACTACTCAAGTGCAATATATTGACTTTAAGTCAAGAAAAATATATTGTATCTTTAGCAAAAAAATATAAAATAGAAAATTCTAAACTGTACAAAACACCGATGGAAATTAATATTAAACTAGAGAAAAGTAAACTAAATGAAGACGTTAAATATAGAAATCTTATAGGAGCTTTGCTTTACATAAGTTCTGGATGTCGACCAGACATAGCTTATAGTGTAAACTATTTAAGTAGATTCCAAAATTGTTACGACGAAACTCACTTCAAATATGCGTTACGTGTTTTGAAATATTTATATTTGACAAAGAGCCTTAAGCTCACATATCAACAGAATTTAGAAGCTAACGTGATGGACTGTTATGTTGATGCTGATTGGGCTGGAGATATTGTAGATAGGAAGTCTACCACAGGTTATATAATTAGATTATTTGGCAATGTAATATATTGGAAGTCAAAAAAACAGGGCAGTGTAACCAAATCGTCTACATTTGCTGAATACATAGCATTGTCAGATGCAGTAACTGAAGTATGTTTAGTACGTAGTGTTCTTAACGAAAAATATATAATATTTAATGATCCTGTAAATATTTATGAAGATAATTCAGGAGCTGTTGCTATTGCTAAGTATGGTAATTTCACCAAAAATTCTAAACATATTGAAGTACACTATCATTATGTTCATGAGAACGTTAAGAAGGGAGTTGTAGATATCGTTAAGGTGAATTCAGAGGACAATATAGCAGATATCCTCACTAAGTCATTAGGAAATATAAAGTTCTTGAAATTCAGACAAATGCTAAATATATTATAGTACCTAATAATATTGATATTACCATGCTTGCAAAATGTTCTTTAGTTAATTTATGTGTTTGTACTTATACAATATAAATCTTAGGAGGCGTGTTGAGTTCGTATATCGATGAAGATTTATATTGGCCGCTTAGACTTCTTAGATTTATGTTTCATAATCCAAGTATGTCAATGTAGAACATATCGTCGTCTTGTCAAGTTACTATGTGTAAACAATAAAATATATATTATAATAAATGTGCATTTAAAACAAAGTCTTTCGTCTATAAACTATCAGTTCCCGTGGGATGAGCGGGTAACACCGCGCGACGCAGTTAGTTGTACTAAAAAAGTTAATCCAGCCTCATACTTAGTTGGAAATCTTATCTTATTTTTACCGTCAAATATAGGAATCTGAACATTTGCAAATTTAGACTTAGGTACACTTTGAAAACCTACAATTTTCTTCGTGAGTTAGAAAGCATAAATTGTGTTCATGAATATTCCTACCCTCGTAATTGCCTCCGATTCTACAACGAATTAATGTCACACGGGATACTTGGTATATAAAGGCAAGTAGTTGTGTTCTCTAGCAGTCTCGGGACGTGGGCACACGGCCTTATACGGCGCTACTGGTTTCACGAAGTTATAGTGAACAGCTTGTGTAACAAGAGCTTGAATTACAAGTAAATTTGCATACAAGTAGCTATGCCAGGAATGTGACTACAGCAAAAACCATTTGACGAATATTCTGTTAATAGACTTGAACGAAAATAAACTGTACGACGCCAACGCTTCGGACAGAGGACGTCATTAATGCGAAAATTTTATATTTTCTGAGCATAACACATACATTACACTCATTGACGGGGCACGGATTTCAGACGCGCAATAAATTCACGTAGAATATGAATTACGTATGTTTTGAGAACGTCGCAATGTCGTTGTAGTTGTTGCAAGTTTCATCGTTCAATGACCGTTCGAATGTTGAACTCGAAAAAATATGTGTATTCTTATTTTAGCATCCTACGCTCTCTAATTCCAAATACAAAAAATCTAATTATTTATTCATTTCTATTATTTAAATTACTTACACAGCGTTCCAGTAATCAAACCTGTGAACTACAAAATTAAATTACAACTGTAATAATAATAATGTAATGTTTTTCGTAAAGGAGTTACTAGGTACTCCTTTTTCATGAACAAACAGAAAAAAACGAAGGCACAAACGACATTTAGGTAGATAGCACACAGATACTTAATGACCCTTATAAAAACGACCGAAAGAGCTAAGACAAACTTACCTTAAGCCATATTGATACAAAGATCAAAGCTAAAGGTAAAATTTAAAAAGGAGTTACCAGGTGGAAGAGACCGGCAATCAAACCCGGTACCTCTGGATTGCTGGTCCAGCGCGTTAACCACTTCGCTACCCTAACTCCACAAGGTAACTCCTTTTTAATTTTTTCTTTAAGCTTTGATCTTTGTATCAATAGTCTAAATAAAAACATTTAAAAAAAAATTGACATTACATGTTTCATAAATTTATATTACCTTAGTTAATGCAATTTAGGAAACAACTTTGGCTAAGATTGAGAACGTACAAATATCATAGTTATTAATTATGTTGATACCATTGGCATAAACTTCGTCATACTCCTAATCACAAGACTGATAACTATCACTATTGTAAAACTTAAAGAAATGCATAGACTTGCATGCACATTGACAGCTGAAGTCCAAGAAGCGTGGCAAAAGCATGCGTTATGGATAATTAAGTAAGACACGCTGGTATCGAAGTGCACTGTTCCGATGCCTTATCGTCACATTCTGCTTTCCCTGGCAAACAAGTAATAGGGTATGTATACATTGTACAATTTCTGGAACACCATTATTATTTTTTTCGATCGTCCTGGCTGTAAAAATCTACAAGCTGCAGCTCTTTCTTACCAAGGTATACTTATACCAAATATTTTTTTTCATTTTCATTTTGTCAGGTAGCAATATTATTAAGGGAACTTTGCAATCGAAACCCTATAAAAAGATTGACGATGGTTGGCACTTGTCAATGTCAAGCCATTGAAATTTTGTCACACGTCAGTGTTAAACCATTGAAATTTTGACACATGCCAGTGTCAAACCGTTGAAGTTTTGGCGTTGACAAGTGTCGACCGTTGACTTTTTTTTAATCGGTTTCGAAGGTAAATATTCCTTCAGCCAATAATATTGCGAACTAACAAATTGTCAATGAAAATAAAAAAACAAAACATTTTATAAAACCCATGGCAAAGAAAAATTTATGAGCTTCAGTTTGTAGACAATTACAGCAAGGACTATCGAAAAAAAAATTGTGTTCCAGAAATTGTACCAACCCTATAATCTCGATACGAGAAAACAAGCTTAAATCCGATCCATACGGTGACAGGGCATGGATCACACTACGCCCGAACCCTGAACCCCGCGACCTGTGGCTAATAGCTCGATAACGTGTACCAGCTTCATTATTCCAGTACTGTTAAATGTAGATTTATCCGACAAATCAAAACAAGGGCATTTTCAATATCCGCCTTATATATTATGTTATGTACAATGTTGGGTGGGCTAGAAGTCGCCGATATATAGGTGTCGCTGGTTACACGTCCACGTGTAAATCGATATGCGACGCGCGTTATGTAATGTACAGGAAAATTCACACTTTAAATATATGACGACATTTCATAGGGGAAAATTATTTCTATACTTTATCTAAACTTAAACAAGTTTTAGGTGGCGATTCGGCTTGTGGAAATAAACAAAGACATGACCCTGCTATTGTTAATGTTGGTTAACAAACAAATTCAATTTAATATGACATTCCTGGAAAGATATTATTTATTTACGACGCGTTTGGCTCGGTTTGTAGACACCTGCCTACTGAGCCAGCGGTCCCGGGTTCGAATCCCGGCCAGGGCAAATATTTGTGTGATTAACTCGAATATTTGTGCTTGGGTCATGGTTGTTCTATGTATTTGAGTATATATTTATCTATATAAGTACGTATATCGTCGTCTAGTACCCATAACACAAGCCTTCTTGAGGTTTATTTGGGACTAGATCGATTTGTGTGAGGTTGTCCGATATTTATTTATTTATTAAAATAAAGTCTATCATTTTTTTTCTCTCGGGTAACTACCTATAGTTAAATGAACATTACCGAACGTAACGAAAGAGTAGGTAAACATAACCATATATTCAGAGATCAGTTCGCAAAATGAAACAAACGTTTAGGGTTTCGTACCAAAATACACGAGTCAGACTTGCAAGTGGCCTGAATTTTTTGCTCATCTACAGTGTAACCCAGCTACACCGAACTTTGGACCTGCTACGGAACCCTACACTACGCATAGCTCGGCATGCTCTCAAATTCTCAATCAGTTTTTAATTAAAATAAACTAATCCAGGACATGGGATACCATACCTAGCATTTCTATTTATTTTTATAATAATGTATATCACAACAAGAAGATAGAGTAAGTATAGGTAAAGATCTTGACTAAAATAGGCATATCCTTTAGGTTATGCCTCTTGACTTGGCAGTCCTGTCACTGACAGCGCTTGTCTGCGTTCAGGTCAACACATCCTAAATTTAAATGCGATCAACAGTCGTGCGTGCAGCTCTCCGTGGCGACACCTATGTTATGTCCATCCGGAAGATCAGCGCTGACTCTCGAGCTAGCACCGCCATGATATCATAGTTGCCTATTGTTTTATATTTTATTCCTTTACGTAATTATCACGAATAAATGTATTTCTTTGTTTCTAAAATGAGAAAATATATATTTTAAAAATAATTTGTAACATCAAATCATGAGACGTTAATTTAATTAACGATTACATTACAATGTTCGTTGTTTGTTATAAATAAGTATCGTATCAGCACATAAATTGTACGTAAATTATAATAAACTGTCCTTTACAGAGACTACATAAAGTTATCATAATTGTTGTTTGGACCCGTTCAGTCCAACTTTTATTTCTTTCTAAATTGTGTCATATAATATCATTGAATAAATAAGAGATAATGGCCTCTAAGTGCCTTTACAATTATCAATTATGAGCATACTGGTGCAAAACTATAAATGGGATCTATGCATTTCTTTAAATCAGCTTAATGAAGTCGATTAAAGTCAAATGTGGTTTAGACGTAAGCACCGTAAGAAATTGTAGAAATCTCATAATTAAATTTGTGTTTGGAAAATGCATATTATGCAGTCATCTGAAGGCGTATTATGTAACTCATAGTCATCATAAAACACATTATCCGCCTTTGAACTATTAATTTTTAAATAAGATAAAACCACATAAAACTAACAAAATATCGTATAATAACTGTAACAAATCGCGCAAACAGAAGTTTGACTTAATCCTAAGGGATTTATGTTGTTGTTTTTGGGCGGCTATTTCAATGCTTCACGTTGTCAAAATCAAGTTTGGCACATGAACATGATTCTAACCTCGACTGGTCAAATTTTATATAAATAAATAATAAATAAATATCGGACAACCTCACACAAATCGATCTAGTCCCAAATTAAGCTCAAGAAGGCTTGTGTTATGGGTACAGTCGAGTTCATTTACATCTACACACTTACAAGAGCAAAAATATCTGAACACGACCCTATTGTCAGGGAGCATAAAGTCGTGTTCAAATATTCTTGTTCTCGTAAGTGTGTAGATGCAAATGAACTCGACTGTACTAGACGACGATATACGTACTTAATAAATGAACTTATATTGCTGTATATCAGTTAACTTAACCGTTCCTCAAACAAATATGTAACCGATTAGCGATATTTATTCCCTGTTAAGAATTTATATTTTTTTTCTTTTATACTGTTCATTATAATTATTGTTGTTGGTTATATCCGTAAACAAATCTATCACCCAGTGACGAACCCTATACAAAACAATAATCATCAATAACACTACTGAACATAATATTTTTGTTATTTTACGGGTTATATACAAGAATAAATAGTACCTTATCTAATTAAGTTACCGACCGAAGAGGATTTAGTAAGTAGGTATGTAATTAGGTACCTACTTCAGTGAAATTAATGTTCAACCATAATACTTAACAAGTAGCGTTGCCCACTGCCCAGCCGCGGCTTCGCACGTGTGGAAATCGGTCTGTGTCAGCTGTCAGTAAACGACTAATTCCCCCCTAATTTCTCTCCCTCCCTCCTGCAGGGATAGATCACTGTTGTCCAGATTAAATATTTTACAATTACCACTAAATAAAACTACACTCCAAAATGAATAGGCTTTTTCGCGTTTGTTTTTGACGTGATTTAAACGACAGAGTAGTAGGTGTATATCTTTGTTGTAATTTTACGTCCTTGACTGTACCTAATCCAAATCATGTCCATTTCAAATATCATCCAAATCAGTCATGCCAAACCATGAAAAGGTAAGAAATATTCACATAGAAATACCTACTTACAGCTTACTCATGTCACAACATATTAATTTCAGCGCCATCTGTTAGTGTATCAGGGTACTCGATAGTCTTAGCACATATTTGAAAAAGTTTGCACCTCCTTCCTAAGTAGCGCCATAAGATTCAGGTGCAAACTTAACTCAATCGAGTGTAAAGGCTACCCCCCTTTTATGAGCAGTAAATCAGTAGGTAGTAAAAAATTTATAGCCTTTAATATGGCCGAGGATTTACTCGACAGATTAATGAAGGTTTCATCAAAATCCGTTCAGCCTTTTTCACTTGATGCGCGGTCAAATAAACAGACAAACAGATAAACAGACAAACGGATAAACAGACAAACGGATAAACGGATAAGCGGAATTACGGATAAACGGATAAACGAATAAACGGTGAAACGGATAAACGGATGGATAAACGGATGGATAAACGGATGAACGAATAAACGGATAAACAGATAAAGACAAAAAATCTAAAAACTGTTGGAACCTGATCTGTTATCAATTCTAAGTATCTCCACCAACTTTTTTTTCGAAAATCTTCCATGTATACAGAATTTCGACCCTTTTCAGCTTTATTATATGTATAGATAACATTGGCCACGAGCTATTAAAAAATCTTAAATTCAAAAGAACTAAGAATACAAACAATATGGTCTTAAAATGCAGTTGTTAGTTAATGTTTGTTCTTACCCGGACATTCATCTCTTGGCCAGTCATGGCACATTCACTCAAGCACGTTTAGCATCACAAATCACAATACAGTACAATACAATTAGGTGGTGAGTTGAGTGTAAACAAATGCACAGTTGCAGCGGGCGGGAGATAGGCGCGACAGCGGAGGCGAGACTGAGGGCCGGTTCACCCTGTGGACCCGGCGATAGCGCGGCGATAGCGATAGCTCGACTTCTCTCCGTCCCACCCTTGTGCCCATCCGGTGATGGATAGAGACTCACTATCTGGTCAAATTCTAGAAAATGCACTCACTTAAAGATTTCGGACATTGTAATTTCGTTACTATCTAATCATAAGATAATTACGTTCCTATGATAGAGCATAATAGTTATTATGTCGCGTAACAACCATTACTTATTCTATTCTTGATTTTTTAATTTATTTATTATTATATGTGCGAAGTATTAGCGTGTGATGGTTAAAATTACCTATGCTTAACAAATCACTGCAATATATGTATGTATGTATGTAAACCCTTTATTGTACACACCAACTGGTTATAAATACATTGATAACAAATGAAATATATACAAAGGCCTAGAATGTACCTAGTCGTCAAAGTTTACTCTCGCAAAGAAGTTTAAATAACCAACGAAACAAACATTGCACGGTGCCAATGTTATTCATAGACATGGCATAAAAACATTCTAAATTGATAACAGCGTTTATTTGAATCGTATCACGGTTAAGTGTCAGTTTAAATAAGGCAGTCGGAGCAAGGCAGGCGTCGCATTATTTATCTTAAGGTGTTAACGTTTTCGCATGGAAAAGTACCACACGATTACGTGTGGTAAAGAACAATGTCACTTTATCTATAAATAGTGGGTCAGGCGCAGGGCGGACGGCGGCGGGGCGTGCGATCTTCGGCGTGCATTTTGGCATAGGTTTTTGTGATTTGAATGCACCCAGAATAGACTCCGTGACACCAATTTATGGCCATAAAGCGTAGATACTTTATTACATAAGCGGTGTGATTGGATTTGCTGAAACTTAGCCAGCATTAATTATGAGTAATAATCACGTTATGTCTCACTACAGTACCATTCATGTGACTTCATATCTTAGATAGATATAGAGAGTAAGTACCTACATACTTATATGCCGAACTTCCCAGGTTCTTTTCTATACGGTCGTCAAATCCGTCATAAGGCGTATTAGAACGGAGTGTAGAGGCAATCGTGACAACGTCTACCTGCCCTACCTGGTCTGTCGTTAGTTAGACGGCAGGGATTATATACTTGTTATTTTAGTAGAACCAAAAAATCGCATGGACGTAATGAGTTGATTGATACCATAACATAATAGGGAAACGACTGATGTTAAATTCTATAGCATACTGTAGTTATATGAATATAATTAGCTCAACATGTCATGAAAGAAAACAAAAAAAAAATGAAATATTTGACTGAGGTACGCATTTGTTTTTTATATGTAAAACTCATAGAAATTGTTTTCAGAATCCTCATAATTTAACTTAAACGCACTTTTTCACGGTGAAAATGGTAAATTACGTATTGTTGTGTTGTGTGTATGCTGTTCAACTTGGCACTCGAATACGTCATACGAAAGGTGATACAATACGATGAGGGTGTTGAGCTGAATGGCAAGCACAAAATCATTGGCTATGCCGATGACCTAGGGCTATTGGCGCAAAACAAATGGGACCTGAAGGCCATGGCACAGTTGGTGGGACAAGAGGGAGAGAAAATTGGTGATCTCAGAATCAATCACCAGAAAACAGAATATCTCCTCATGAAAAGGTACAAAGACGTCAGAGCAAAAAGAGCGGATTTAGCAGTAGGAACAACCATCTTCAAAGGCGTAGATAGATTTAAATACCTTGGTTGCATAGTTACCGACACCAACCACAGGGCGGAGGAGATTGATGTTCGAATCCAGAACGCCCTAAGATGCTCTGCAGCACTCCATAGAGTTTTAGCGTCCAAGTTGATCAGTAGACCAACCAAGATTTGCGTCTACAAAACGGTAATCAGACCAATCCTGATGTATGGGTGTGAAGCTTGGACACTGACTCAAAAAGGAAGAAAATAAGCTCTTAGTGGCGGAAAGGAAAACCTGGCGAAAGATTCTGGGACCAATAAGAAATGAGGATGAAAGCTGGAGAAGGAGAAAGAATAAGGAGTTGGAAGAGCTGGTGGCTACACCCAACATAGTTGGCGAAATCAAAGCCACACGACTCCACTGGCTAGGTCACCTGGAGAGGATGGGAGACGATTGGGCCGTGAAGAGAGCGTTTCAGGGGCGACCGAGTGGAAAACGTCCGGTCGGCCGCCCGAGATACCGCTGGAAAGATGAAGTGGAGAAGGATCTGTGCGCCCTAAGTATCCCTAACTGGCGGGAAAAGGCGCAAAACAGAGAAGAATGGCGTTCTCTTGTGTCAGAGGCCAAGATCCTCTTTGGGTCACTGAGCCAGAGTAGTAAGTAAAGTACTTATTGTCTCCATACTAATATTGGTACCCATACCATAACATATAATGACGTCACGATTCTGTGGCCATTTGTATGGAGCGTTTTTAGCGCTCCGTAGGAATGTTGAACTTTGACGGTCATTTCTGACTTTTATTCCAAAAAAAACGATTGACAATCTAAAAAAAAATCATCATGCCTATTTGCATGGACAATAGACCATGTTTACGTCTTACTACTTTAAATGTGTTACAATAATGTAAATGTCCTAGTGTTTAATACTGTCACATTAGATGGCACATTCAATCTAATTCATAGTAATACAGACGACCTATACTATAGGGTGTCAACTATTAGAATTAGGATGTCAAACATCGGGACATTTACCTTAGTTTATATTATTTGTCATCGACGACGTGCAAATTTTGGATAAACGTGATTGTTCCCAAGAAAAGCGCTGCACTGTTTCTGTGTGCACACCGTCCGCAAACAGACTTAATGGAACCGGGAGGTAAATATTGGCGACCGCTGGAGAATGTGTCAAATCACTCAAATCAAGCATAACATCGCCAATGCGACACACGACAATAACATAAATTTTAGTTAAGATGTGTTCTCTTAATATATATATATATATATATATATATTTTTTTTTTTTTATTTGCAATCATAATTCAGGGAATAAGAAAACAAAAATGCAAGCATGAGACAAAACTCGATCTTAGAATTTGCGACACTGCATTCTATATGTAGTATCAAAAATAATTAAAATTAGCATACAAATTTGGTAAGGCAGAATCCTGATACTTAATCTATATAAATTAGGTGACTTTTTTTATTTTAAGAAACTCACATTTACATAAAGCGAGACATAATTTAACAAGTTTATGTTCATCGTAAAAAATAATTAGGTGGTGTGGTGACTTTGCCACAGATATTCGTAATTTTATTTAACCCATAGGTATGGATATGGATAAACCGAATTCCTAATATTTTTTTAGTAGGTACACCCGTACAAAAATTTTTATCAATGTAAAATCATTAAATTGCGTTAAGTATATATCTGTAATATCATTTTTTGTTTAATGTACGCATGTAAACGTATGTATGCATGTATATTTTTTGTGTGGGTAATGAAGAATAAATAACTAATTACTGACGACGCAGTTGGCGCAGTTTGTAAAGACCTGCCTACTGAGCCGACGGTCCCGGGTACGAATCCCGACCAGGGCAAATATTTGTGTGAAGAACTCGAAGATTTGTGCTTGGTCATGGTTGTTCTATGTATTCAAGTATATGTTTATCTATATAAGTATATATATCGTCGTCTACTTAGTACCCATAACACAAGCCTCCTTGAGCTTAATTTGGGACTAGATCGATTTGTGTGAGGTTGTCTGATATATTTATTATTTAATTAAGAAGATAAGTCATTAATTATTTAAAGGGTTGTTTAAATAATCCACATTCAATGAGAATTAGGTCCAAATTAAAGATGGTGTGGTCAATGTCTTACTATTCTTACTATTGCTGCTTATATTATTCGGGCGGCCCGAATCGTCCTGTGATAGTTATTTTTTTAATGCGATACATACCTAAATGACAAAGCGTGCTTGTAAAGGCACTCATATTCTGTCAAATGTGTGAGTGCGGTAGTGACACTAATGACGGATGCTTTATGCCCTAGTAATTTTTTGAGCAGTGAGCAGCATTTATTTCTAAACTATTGAATCTGAACAGCTAATAGGTACCTACGTGCCCGTATGCTAGATAAAGCCCTGTAACCTTACCATGAGGTAACGTGACCGTGGTGGGTATAAGTCCTTCGGTTGCCGTAAAACTATCCAAATGGGTCATTGACACATTTAGGTGCGCGTCTTTCCGGTGGACATTTGCGAAATTAAGGATTCCAGGGCCTAATTTTCTGATTAAATGCCTATGAGAATAAAGAACGTTCCCTCTTCTATAATCCGATGTAATAGCAATATAACCTAGATTCATACAAGCTCTTAACTTTTGACCACCAAAGGGACAAATTTTGTTTTTTGAACTGACAATGACCCAACTATAGTCCAGTCCACACAACTATGGTCCAATTTAATCCGAAAATTACTCGTTAATATATGACAATTATAACTAATAAACTTTAAAGTGAACAACATAATTAAACAATCTTAAATAGAAACGTATAAAATCACTGATAGAATATGGATTTTGATAGGAATAAACGAGTTTTGTTTTGGACTTTAGTTGGGTTGGGTAGTTTTACGGTAGGTACTAGGTACTGATGGTTCGTAATAAAGTTGCGCCGGGAACCGACCCGGCCGCGGTCAACCGCACGCAACCCGACACCGGCGGCGATGATACGTCGTACTGTTTCTAGTTCTAAATGCGAATGGATTTACGATTGCCTGGTATTATGATATTAAATTAATACATATATGTGTCGTTAACAATACACTATAATAACAACCAAAAGGGTCCACTTTGGCGCTTACAAAAAGAACGAAATTTGTAAGCGTCTTTTTTATACCTGTCAACACGTCCTTATGGTAAGCGACAAAGTGGTACACCCTTTGCTTGAAAACGTCCCATTATTATGTCCATAACTACTGTAGGTTACTTTACTTGCCAGATATTGAGAGTTTTTAACAAAAGAGGTGTACAGTCAGCTGCAAAAGATATAAGTACTTAGACAATTCGTCCGTTCATAAATATCTCTTAATAGAGACATTCAGTAGTTTTATGCCTCCAGAGAATCTACTATCGGGTAGTTGAATCTTTATAGGCAATAAACTACTGAATTAGGTACTAACTAGTAAGCGATCTGACGTCTAGTTAAGCATGTAATCAAAATAAGGAATGTTTAGAGTATGAGAGCCACGATGAGGGTGGCATATGTACAACCCTCTATAAATAATAAAAGAATAAAAAAAAAGACATTGATCAAAAGCAATATAAACGGATATGGATTATGATGGTCACAAGTTGTTATGAACAGACTAACTGGAGATACCAGACCATAAGTACACACTTTTTCATCCTTGCAAATAAGAGCCAAAGTCACCTTCCAGAAATATGTGTGAATTAGGAGGTGATATTAATCTATTGATCGTCGCGAGTCAATATTATTCATCAATGCATTAACATTGCGTAGAAATAGTGTGTCGAAAAACACATTAATTCGATCTACGAAAAGTATCAAAAACGCTTTGAACCGAGTTTCGATAAATACACCAACTCTTTATTTATTGTACCCAAATAACATCACGATAACATAAAACAATTTATTAAAAAAAATTATTAAAATAAGATAATTTAAAACAGAGTACCAATAGAAGCGCAAACATCAAACAGCCACTAGTGACAATATTCAGAAACAAACTCAAAGCCTTGTTCATGTAAGGCTAATTACAGTTTGGATGAATAAATAAATACTAAGCGACAATCTTACACAAATCGACCTAGTCCCAAACTAAGCTCTTTAAACATACGTTAAAAAGTTAGGTAAAGAAGAACTATCAATGTAAAATAAACCATGTCTTTATGGAATTATGCATAAAATTTGATTGATAACTTTGCTGCAAATTGACTTATTGTCATAATCTAAAGAAAAGTAATCTGTATTATTGAATTTCGCCTGCGATTATTTGAATATGATTTGAATAGAGATCACATCTTCATTTAAGTACTATTGTCAGAAATTATATTGAGCTGACCTATAATTTTATTACAGTTATTAAAACTATCCTGAGACATCTTTCATAATTATAAAAACGGTTTAAACTCACGTAACCCAACCGGGAGTGGGTCGCAAGTCGCGTAGCAGCACGGATAGCTAGCTACCCCTGATGAAGAGCTCCAAATGAGTTCGAAACATGTCCGGCCGTTCCTGGATTTTTTTACGTGAGTTTAAACCGTTTTTATAATTATGAAATATTACAGTTATTAGTTTTCTTAAAAGTTTCCGCCTCTTGATAAAAATATGTATTCAAGACTCATGTGGGCAAATGTCCGCAAACCCATGTATCCGAAATTAATGGGTTTGCGCACACTTACCCACTGCGTACACTTGCCCCACATGACTCTACATTAGATACGATATGGCGGGAATGGTTATTTACAGGAATACCTTTCTTAAGGCGACTCACTATGAATACCAATTGTACAAAAATATCAAATTAAATAACACTTATGGTGGCGGTATTAACTGCTCTATATAATTTAAGGCTAAAAAGACGACTGCACTCTTGGGGTCCTATACCTATTGCAATGAAATCAAAAAGGCCTTTGTAATTTTTTTTACACGATTACGTCCAATTTTACCCGAATCCCGAATTGCATTTGAGTGCTCACGGACTCTCCTTACTTGTATTTCATATGTTGTGCGTTGAAAACCTTTGTTGATAATCAATTGTTGTTAGTGGCCATTTTAGATATCGTATCATGAGTGGACACATACTTGCTACTATTTATTGAAGGTGTACCGTGACCTAAGACAATAGCAGTTGTTTCTGATAGTAAAGTGCCTAAGTGCGTAAATTGAATGTTTCAAACTTATATATTAACGTTACTAGTCTTGTAATTAATGTAAATAAGATTAGAACATCCGTACCCGAGAGACTACTTATTTGCTGATATGACAAAGCACGGTCGAATTAGCCCAGAAAACTAGCATAATGTATGTACTATTTACCTATTATGGTCAGCAGATCTGACTACTCTACATATTTGTATGTAGGTATATGTTTGTAGACGAGGGTCATTATTTTATTTTGAGACGCGAACTCTCACTAATGTTACTTATATTTATATACTATGCGTAGGTACATACTTATTTAAAATTATAACACGTCGATGAGATGACATAAAAATGTAATGGATACTATGACATTTGGGTACTCGAAGAAAGCTATAGCTATAGGTATGTTATTCACCTCGGCTAACATCCAAGACCTGGCGACTGATTTTACAGCTGTAAACTTCCCGTACATAAAACGGGTAAGCATAACAAAAACTGTAAATCATAACGGTCGCATCGCATTCTATAGACAAAATAAAATAAAAAGACTGTCAAACTAATGTCATGGAAGACTGTACTTAATCTCACGTAAAAAGAGCGGTGTCAAACTCATTGCACAGAATAAATGACTGCGCTATGAGTTTGATAGCGGTGTCTTTACGTGAGATTAGGTGTAACGCTGCCATAATTCACCGATGTAGCAGCCTGCAAGTATTATTCAGTGCGTGGTATTTTATTGTATACTTAGTTCAAGAAAATTAGATTGAAATGTATGGAAAATTTGGCAAAATTAAAGGACAACTTTTATCTATCAGGATATATAGGTTATAGAGCTAAGTTTAATTTTATCTACTCTCCCGCCCTCTCGGGGGTGAGCGTCACCCCCCCGTGCTCTCGAATGTGTCCCGGAGCGCGGTATTTTCCACTTTAAAAGAAAACCGTGTGAGATTTGGGGGGTAAATAAGAAAAAAAATTGCAAAGTATATCGTATGACATATTACATGAAAGTGTACATTATGAACATCTCAAATATATATATTTCATAATTCTAAATTAAACGGTTTTGAAGTTATTTACGGAAATGAGCAAAACTTGACGATTTCCCCACACACCCCTTATTTCCTAAAATAGTGAGTCTAAAAAAAATACAGAATATAGTTCAATACTTATAGATTACCGAAAAACATATAAGAAGTCTATGGTATTGAAAGTAACACCGTTTAACTAGTACGAATATTTATATTTCGCTCAATGGCCAAATGACTTAAATTTTAAAAATAGCATTGCAACGGTAAATGAAAGAGTAACAGAAATAAATTATACATTTTTAGAAAGAACATTGTCTATTCTTTACTTTTGTCATACATATTTTGGCCGAGAAGTGTGAAGTTTTTGAGATAACTAACCTTTTAGCAGAAAAAAAAGATTAATAATTAAAAACGTTAGTATTTGGTAACAGATTGCGCTGATTCTATAAGTGATACCGCTTTTGTATGTATGAAAGGTTTATAGTAAATTTATTCAGGATTATTTTGTTCCATACATTTTGTATGTATCGTGCACGGTTTTCTTTTAAAGTGGAAAATACCGCGCTCCGGGACAAATTCGAGGGCGCGGGGGGTGACGCTCACCCCTAAGAGGGGGGAGAGTAGATAAAATTAAACTTGGCTTTACAACCTACATATCCTGATAGATAAAAGGTGTCCTTTAATTTTGCCAAATTTTCAGCTAATTTTATTGAATTAGTATGGTAATTACTTTAATTACATTTCTCATCATTTTAGCGATAACGATAACCTAACCTAACCTCAGTCGATAAAAAAGACCATTTTCAGATCACCATGAAAATGCCCTTTGTAATCTGGGGGCACTGCAGTGCCTTCGCCAAGTCGAGCAAAGCGCGCGCCGGTACGACGTACCATTCTTTTCTTGAAGCCATTCAGAACAGTTTTAAATTCATATTTATCAGAAATATGTAGATACTTACGAATTTCACCTCCATCCTCGCTAAACTGTATTACTCGTTCGTAACCATGCGTTAATTACGTCACTTTATGTCTGTCATAATCATAATTAGATACAATAAATTATATATATAATAATATAATTATAATTAGAGCCATTTCACACAACTGGCACTTAATTGTTGAGGCGACAGTTAATCACTTAATATGTATAGCCATCTATTCACGGACTGACCAATTGTGACACTTTGATAAAATCACACATAAATCCTAGACCTTTATTCGACAAGCTGTCTGGGTATATTCCACTCCCTGTTTACTCAAAATAATCGCATTATCGCCACTAAGTCAATATTTATTTGTAATCTAGTAAAGTAAACGATATCAATGCATACATTTATTTAACTTTGACTTAATTTATCACGTAACCAAAGCCAATTAGATAAAGTACTAGCTCATTGACCTTTTTAGCTGCTATAGGTAGTTGACATCCGTCATAAACTGTCAACGATGAATAAATAGCACTACTCGGCTAATAATAAAGCTGATAATGATTCATTCACGTAACAGTATGCCGTAAGTGTTGTTCAATAAATCGCGTTAATTAAGGATTTTAGAGACTAGATGAGTTTTGCTCGGCAGGCGGAAGATTTTTGTTTTGTAGAGGTTAAAACCTACTGGACCCACCAATACTTTGCAGTCCAAACCTAATTTTCATACTTATTCCTTTTAGAAATCGTTAGAGCTATATTTTACGTAGGTACTTAGGTATACATTAGGCCCGTAGAGTGCAGTTTCTCCTAGAAAACATTCTGTTTATATAATAGAAAGTTAGCAATATCAATTTACAGGTACATAGGTACAGTGAGATGCAAAACACATATGTACTTATATGATTTGTCCGTTTAAAAAATCTTCGCTATACTATACCCGTCAATAGAGTTGCGAGAATATACCGATGTAGAATGGATAAAAAATTGGGCAAGTGCGAGTCCGACTCGCGCATGAAGGGTTCCGTACATAGGTACATATTTATTTATTTATTTAAACTTTATTGCACAAAAGAAAAACTTAACGTACAAAAGGCGGACTTAATGCCATGAGGCATACCTATATAGATTATATATACATATATATATTTATATATATATAATCTATAACAAGTTTGTTGTATGGGAGCCCCCCTTAAATATTTATTTTATTTTATTTTTAGTATTTGTTGTTATAGCGGCAATAGAAATACATCATCTGTGAAAATTTCAACTGTCTAGCTATCACCGTTCTTGAGATACAGCCTGGTGACAGACGGACGGACGGACGGACGGACGGACGGACGGACGGACGGACGGACGGACGGACGGACAGCGAAGTCTCAGTAATAGGGTCCCGTTTGTACCCTTTGGGTACGGAACCCTAAAAACGTATGTCTTTTTACAGTTGGACTAAACAAAAAGGTATCAAACTTTAGCATTTATAATTGTCGTGAAATTGTAATATCGATACAATATTTGAGCTATGGAGTGTAGAATGGAGCAACGCTATCTTTAATCATATTATCCAAACAAAAGTGTCAATTGAAAGGCGTTCAATTGGTGGGGCTACTATATTTAACATTTTTTTTTGCATAATAAATTAATAAATAATATATATATATTATCTTGAGCACGTTAGAGGCAGCTTTAAAGTAGCGCCCTTCTCAGAAAAGCTTACTGAAACCCGCTTAACACGTTCGGCGCCGGCAACGTTTCACTAACGTACGTACGCTATGCCGGCTGGAATTATCCCAATCACGAAGGAGTGTCACTGGCATAGGACTACGAATTTCGTGGACACATATACGTGTCATCTGGCATTGTTTATAGGTAAAATAAAAAATGCTTTTGTTTTTGTTTTACGGCGTCAGTTCTGTGTCCGACGTGTTGTGGAGTGGTGCTAGTGCTCAAAATTTACCACGAAATATTTGAAGCTTCATAAAATCGAAAAAAGCAGTGAGTAATTTATTAATCATTCAGTGGTTCTCAACCTTTGGTGCTAATATTAACAACATGGCAATTACTTGGACGTAGATTAGCGAAAAGGATAAAATCCGTGCAAAATAACATTAAAAAATTAGAACTTGGTTGCTAATACGAATGGTTGAAGAAAAAAGTTTTTTGTGGGTTGGATCATTTTTGACGTCATGTTGGTACGCCGTTATATCAATGTTTTTTACTCGAAATATAATGACTACGCTCTTTGCTCAAACGATAGAGTGACGTTTCCTCTGTGGAACAAAATGTCATCAGCATTGTCAGCGAATTTTCTGTGTAATTACGCAATAAGTAAAAAGTGATATTTAAATGCCGAGAATTGAAAGTATTAAGTGATTATGTTATTAATTCCTACCGAAGACCTCTGGCCCTGGCAACATACAATACGCGTACACTGCGCTGCGTACTGACGAGAAGATCACTGCACTCGAGGAAGAATTAAGTAGGTTGCGGTGGCATATCGTCGGATTATCCGAAGTCCGAAGAGAAGGAGAGGCCTCAATAATCTTGAAATCCGGTAACCTACTTTATTTCCGGGAGGGCGACCAGCAGTCCCAAGGTGGTGTCGGGTTTATCGTCCACAGGTCCCTCGTGAACAACGTTGTCAAGATCGAGAGTGTGTCCACAAGGGTAGCGTACCTGATACTCAGAATCACGAAACGGTATTCGCTGAAGGTCATACAGGCATACGCTTGGTGCGTTGACACACCCTGATGATGAGGTGAAGGTTATGTATGAGGATATCTCTAAAGCCCTACATACCTTCAAAACTCACTACAGCGTTGTCATGGGGGACTTCAACGCAAAACTGGGCAGACGAAGCGATGGTGAGCTGAAAGTTGGACCTTTTGGATTTGGGAATCGGAACGCACGGGGTCAAATGCTTGCGGACTTCATGGAGAAGGAAGGACTCTATATGATGAACTCCTTCTTCAAGAAGCGCCTTCACCGCAAATGGACCTGGATTAGTCCCGATGGTGTCACAAAGAACGAGATAGACTTCATAATGTCGACTAGGAGGGAAGTGTTTAATGAGGTCTCTGTGATCAATGCCGTTTAAACCGGGAGCGACCACCGGATGGTAAGAGGCACATTAGACATTAGACATTAATGTTCAGCTTGAACGTTATCGGCTTATGAAGTCTATGCTCCGGCCAACACCGGTACAAATCCAAAACCCCGAACCCTTTCAGCTAGAATTGCAGAATCACTTCGAATGCCTGGGTGATTGCGAAGACGTGGACGAATTTAACGACAAGGTTGTGGAAATTGTCCTAACGGTGGGATTTAAGTTCTTTAAGACCCACCGTTCAAAGAGAATCAAAAAGATCTCTGATCGCACTCTCGAGCTCATGAAGGAGAGGCGCGGTATGGTTCTGCATTCCCCTGATGACGCTTCTCGGTAGAAGGCTCAACAAACAGATCTCAAAGTCTCTGACTCGCGACCTGCGCCAATTCAATACAAATTGTATTGAAGAGGCTATTGAGCGGAACAAAGGCTCCAAAGTGTTCTCACGAGATTTGTCAATGGGACAGAGCCAGCTGACAAAGCTGAAGATAGGGGATGGTAGAATCGTGTTATCTAGGCCCGAGCTCCTGGGGGAGGTCGAGGCGTTCTACGGACAGTTATATACGACAACGCGGACACCTGTCATTATACAGAAGACCGAAGAGTATAACCAGCCATTATGCTTTGCGTTTGTGGACTATGAGAAGGCTTTCGATTCAGTCGAGCCCTGGGCAGTGCTGCAGTCTCTCCAGCGGTGCCAAATTGACTACAGGTATATCGAGGTACTAAGGTTTTTGTATGAGAGTGCCACTATGTCAGTCCGCGTCCAAAACCAAGACTCGACACCTATCCAATTGCAGCGCGGTGTGAGGCAAGGAGATGTCATATCTCCTAAATTGTTCACAGCTGCATTGGAAGACGTATTCAAGCTTCTGGATTGGGATGGACTTGGCATCAACATAAACGGCGAATACATCACCAACCTCCGCTTTGCCGATGATATCGTGGTCATGGCTGAGACCCTGGAAGACCTCGGCAAAATGCTCAACGACCTCAGTAGGGTCTCTCAACAAGTGGGTCTTAAAATGAACATGGAGAAAACTAAAATTATGTTTAACTCCCATGTGGCACCCACTCCACTTAAAGTTGGAGTCTGCGCTCGAAACTGTAGACGACTATATCTACCTTGGACAAACGATCTAGTTGGGTAGGTCGAATTTTGAAAAAGAGGTCACTCGTCGAATCCAACTCGGATGGGCAGCTTTCGGGAAGCTGCGGAATGTCTTCTCGTCTCAAATACCGCAGTGTCTTAAGACGAAGGTTTTTCACCAATGTGTGTTGCCAGTGATGACATATGGTACTGAAACGTGGTCGCTTACAATGGGCCTCATAAGAAGGCGCACAGTTACTCAAAGGGCAATGGAGCGAGCTATGCTCGGAATTTCCTTGCGGGATCGAATTCAAAATGATGAGATACGCAAGAGAACCAAGGTTGTAGATATAGCTCAGACAGTTGCCAAACTTAAGTGGCAGTGGGCGGGACACATTGCTCGAAGAATCGATGGCCGTTGGGGCAGAAAGGTTCTTGAGTGGCGACCGCGGACCGGAAGACGCAGCGTTGGAAGGCCTCCAACAAGGTGAACCGACGACCTGGTTAAGATCGCGGGTAGAAATTGGATGATGTCGGCGCAAGATCGATCGTCGTGGAGAACTTTGGGGGAGGCCTGTGTCCAGCAGTAGACGTCTAACGGCTGATACGATGATGTTATTAATTTGTATTTTGATTGATCAAAAACCGGCCAAGAGCATGCCGGGCCACGCTCAGTGTAGGGTTCCGTAGTTGCTCATCCTTCACAATAGACTTAAGTTACGAGAAAGATTTCAAGCTCTATAAAAAGGTCGTAAACGCCAAAGTAACTGTAATTACTTTTTACCTTCTGGAAGTCAACTCACGTCCTTTTAAGAAAATTATGAAATTTTGGCATAACTCAAAAACGGCTCAACCGATTTTGTTCAATATAGTTTTCATTGAAAGTAATTATAAGGCCTCATTTTCATGAATTTTGCCATATTTTTTGACCCGTGGCACAGATTAATATAATAGTTGCCCGTGGTTGAAAAGTTAGAAGAATATTTACAAAACTGCTGACGTTATAAAATAAAAGTTTGGGTACCCCTATTATTTTAAAAAAAACCTATTCAACGACACCCCACACACTAGTGTTGAAACGAAAAAATAAATCACCCCCACTTTAGGTTTTCGATAGGTAAGTACCCGAAAAAAAAGATTTTTAGTTTTTATTTTACCGTTTTGTCGGCGTGATACATATATATGTACATACCGAATTTCAGCTCTAGTACTAATGATCACGGAGCTATAAGCCGCGGACGGACAGACGGACATGGCGAAACTATAAGGGTTCCTAGTTTACTACAGAACCCTAAAAAAGGCAAAAATTTTATTTCCTAGTGTTAAAGTAAATCAAAGGTTGAGAATCTCTGAAGTGTTTCAAAAAATGACACGGTTGCGTGTCATCGGCACTGTAGAGGAGTCATTTTTAGTAACATTTCAAAAATTTACCAAATTTGAAACCAAAGTGAAACTGAATTCATATTTGTATAATTATATTGCACAAATAATACTGTACAGATAGTACAACGAATTCGCCGAGAAAAGGACCACACTCAAAATCACGTAAGCGTGTCACTGGCATAGGAGTTAAAACTTTTTGATCACAGATGTTGTGTCACTGGCACCGAACGTGTTAAGGTGGTATGGCCATGTCATGCGGAGGGATAACGACCACGTGGTGCAGAGGGCGAATGACTATCCCTGAGGGCATAAAGGAAGAGGACGGCCCCCTTTGACATGGAGGACTAGTATTGCCAAGCTATGGAGAAAGCCCAATTACCCGACCGGACAACCCAAGATAGATCATCTTGGCACCGTAGGATAAGGCGAGCCGACCCCACCTAAAGTGGGATAAGGACAACACAAAGAGGAAGAAGACTATATTATCTTGCTACTCTAGCGTTATTGTCACCTATTTTGGGCGGTATTGGAACTTTATTACTTCTCGCTGGACACTTTTTCAAATATTCTTCCATAAAATATAATAGTTCTCCTTTCAATTCTACACACTATTATATGAGCCATCAATTTTGATGCTGATAAATTCTAGTAACGTGAGTAGGTACTGATCAAATGGAATGAAGTGAAGGTGTTCGATGGTACGTATATGCTGTCAGCACCTAATTGTTTACTTCACACGGCTGAAGCTACGCTAGGTATCACAGCACGAGATCACATAGTTGGCAGGTCACCTGCGTCGGCTTCTTTATTGCCAGGCAACGTTACGTTGGTACTGCACTAGTCTCTTCGCAGTCAACCGTTTTTAGTCCCACTGGCCGTTAGTTTGTCAGTGTTCTGGTGAATGGTTGCCGTCATATTATCATATAAGTAACCGAATTAAGAAACCCTAGAACTTCATTAAGTACCTGTGGCGCTTCATTATGTAACATAAATGCCACAGCGTTAAATGCACACTAATGAAATTAAATCTATTTATGTATTAAATTCCATGTCATCCTGATATGGGACGTCAATGATGGATGAAGCTTAGTTAAAAAAAATTGTAAACATCAACAAATAATACCGGGGTGGATATCTCATCATACTTACTATTAAAATAGTAAACTTGAAGTAGATAGGTATATACCCATTTTATGAACCACCAAATTATAGAGCTTTCCGTTAGCTATAGGACATGGAAATTCGATAACAGTCTGTTTCGTCTATAAGTACATAGAAAAAGGAAAACTTATTTTTACCGTCCAAGGGCGTAAAACGGCTTGTCTAAAGTGGTAGCATAAAATGGATTTGATTGTGCACACAGTATTTGAATATTGACCAGTGATTCTACAACATCATAAAACATTAACTATTTGCGGCACGCTATTCTACACATATCCTGATATGGATCCACGGAAGATTAGCGTCGTGGTGCTCACGAGTGCTATAACATAATGCTCAGCGGATTCCATGCATTTTTGCCACCAGGACACCATTTAGCTCATATGATTATTATAGAGTAGAAGTTAAATTTCATTGATGTAAGTTATTTATTTATTTCAATGTAAATCTAATTAGTTTGCAAAATAAATATAGGTATCTTATATTTAAAAAAAAAAACGCCAGTTTCTGTTTTTTTGGGGCCACTTATGAGACTAGAGGCCCTGGGCACGGGCCCCGTGTGCCCTTATGGTAGGGAAGACGGTACTGGTCTAACGTCTCATTCGCTCGATCAAAGCGGAGCATTATGTGATCAAATAATTTTTCTCTTCTAAGCTAGTAATTTATCCTATATGTATATTTATCCATACCTATGCATAGCTTACATAGAAATATTATGGTAGGCGAAAGTTACGAACATTGACGGTGTACGTGACGGGGTAAAATGTTTATTTTCCCATTTACTTTTATATATTTACCCAAATAAAACAAACACGTGAAATCCGGTCTATAAACCGCCGCCAGATGCGCATGTCGCTGTTCGGTTGCGCGCACGCATGCAAAAATTTACATTTTGGAGACGATCCAAATCAGAAAAAGAATGTAAAGCCCGTTTGACTCGTTACCCGAAGAAAATGCTACTTGTGCCGTTATTTGTAGTGGTATTTAAACTTTTCCTTACCGAAAATAAACGAAGAGTGGAACACAAACAAATAAACCTACTTTTTTGTGTCATTAAAAAAACAGGTTATCTCAATTCAGCAGTGTAGGTAGGTACTTACGTATAATTATTTCCACAAATGTATGCTACGTTGATTTCCTTTTCAGATTACCCTTTTTATTTAATTTAATATAACAGTAAAGTTGTCATCGTTGCTGCATGTGATGTTTTGTTGATTTAGCAGGTACGTTAATTTCGACATGCGACCTTTTCAAGCAAAATATACCACTCTGTCACCTTCCATAAGGGTGTGTTAACAGCAGTGAACGGATATATTCTCCTGTCACTGGTTAACAGGTTAATAGTATATAAGCGAAAAACGGGATCCTTTTGATTGAAAACGTCACATATTTCTTGATGCAATATGGTATTTGACTGTAGTTAACATAGATTATCTCAAACTAACCATCAATCACACTTAGAAAATAGCTTGATGAGAACAGAAAAAGAAAAGATAAGTCTTATATTTATATGTAGTCTAAATTTACATGAGCCGAGAGCTAAAAGCGTAAGTGTACAAGACAGTTATACTAAATAATAGACTAGATATACAAAATTATGATTATACCTAATATAAGTCATAAATGTAAAACTTACGAGGCCATAATATATAAATTATTATCACTAACCAATCATGCGAAACGAATAAGTAAATTAGAATCGACAATGTACTCTGAAGGGGTCCAGTAAGGGATGGTGAGCGCGTTTTGTTCAACTTGGCGGGGGCACTACCGTGCCGCCAGATACAATTACTAGCAAAATTAATAAAAGCAATCATTATTGCAAACAGAGTAATAAGATGGTTAAAACGGTCAAAAAATCACCCAAATATATAAAATATAACCCCCTTGATAAAAACTGTAAGTGCCTATGTAAATCGACCACTTTCAAGCACCCTGATTAACTCAATGAAATTATATTTAAAATATTGTTTGTAAACTTAGCTTAATAGTAAATTAACTGTTTATAATAATACACGAAGTATTTATTGGTTAAATTGCTATTTTGTGAAACTTTACTTAGTTATACACCAACTTAATACGTAATGCTATACTAAATAGGTACTAAAAACGCAGTACTTATAAACGATTAGGGTACAGGACTTAAGCGACAGGTGCTAAGCTCGTGTAATCCCATCCCAGGCAGTACTCGTGATTCCGTCCTAATATACATAATTATGTCCCTTATTCCCTACCTACAGCAGCAGCACGAAAACTGATGAAAAATCGTAGCACATAGAAAATGAACAATAGGCAACTCAGGGATCAGTACGTTAAAAAAACGATTCTATTTAATCTGATCTATTTAAAACTGTAGCAGCGATTACGAAAGAAGTTAGCGCTTCTAGATAAATCAAAGCATGGCTTTATCTTAGCAAAGACCGTGAAATTGAACCCACCTTGCACCACAAAGGAATGCGCCGCGCCGCCGCCGGCTGGACCTGTCGTGATAATACAAACTGTGAATAGGCTTTCTATAATAGCTATTTTATAGCTGCACTGATTTGGTTATATGACCCAGTAAGTCTGTTGAAGAGTATGAAGTTGGACCGAATGTTCACATGACAGTGTGCTAACGCTTATAAAATACAGTTACAGTCTATTCGATTGAACAAGATTTTAACCGCAAAATTGATATTTAATACCTAAACTAGCTGTTTTCTTGAATGTAAATCAATTTCATCTTTAAAATTGGCAGCGTGGTTTCTAAAATAGTGACTTTCAGGTTACTTCATTGATAATGATAACTTATAATAAGTATATCTACCTACGTCTATCTAGAACGAGAGTCTTCATACAACAGATCTGCGAAAGATCCAAAGCCGCTTTTGATTTTATTTGTGCGTGTCGACGAACGAATTATATAAGTATAGAGACGGTTTGCTTGTGACATTGTGACAAATGCGCATTTTCACGTAGCCCGTGTCTGGACCGAAGACATATTTATATTGCGGAAGAAAGTCGTAAGATACATACAAATTACACTATGTTCTCCCTCAGTGACGAAGCCACGAGTGGCTAACACTGAATTGGATTCGTAATATTAATGTAGTCCTCCTATTTTAACATCACTATTAATTTGTATCGACGCTGTTACTCAGGTTGTTTTAAAATCCCATCGTATTTTCTCGAATTAAGTTAGTGAACTCTGAACCTCAGACTCAGTATTCTACATACATCAGACAGTAATTGCATACGAGCACAATTAAGAAAATATAGGAATAATAAATATAGGTATGCCCGTTCGTAGTAAACTAGTAACGGACAAACATAAGGTGCTGGTGGTCACCAAAATAATTAAGGAAAGTTTTATCCATAAATTACAGATGTTATTTCACAAACTAAAGCAAAACATTAACCAGGCTCTCACTTGAAACACTTAAGGAATCGAACGAGCAAGCCAACAAGGATTAGATCTAATTGAGATACATGCATCTTATTACATATATACAACTGGTTAGGTTAGGTATATCGTAGCTATATTAGAAATGTATGTATGTAATAATGCCTTTTCAAAAAAAATATGTGTTTCCAGAAACAAAAACCGAATGAATTACCTACTATAAAAAATAGCGAAATCGTCATAGATGTGATAATACTTGAGGAGTTCCCTCGATTACTTATGGATCTCATCATCAGATCACCAAAATTTTATGGGAAAAACTTTAAAATTACAACTCCCTAACAAAAGATTATAATTTTCGAAATCGGTTCAAAAAAAAACCGGCCAATGTCGACCGATGTCTGGCCACGCTCAGTGTAGGGTTCCGTAGTTGCCCATTCTTCACAATAGACGGGCTCAAAACAGTGGTTTCAAGCCCGAGGTTTAAATTACGAGAAAGATTTCAAGCTCAAGTAACTGGAATTACTTATTACCTTCTGGAAGTTATCGATTATACGCGCCAGATTGAGCGAAATGTTTTAATACAGTATGGCACTTAACTAATATGTGTAACGTTCGATTCGAAGTATAAGGACACCGCGTCATTACGTCATTTTAAAGAAAATTATGAATTTTTGCCATAACTCAAAAACGGCTCGACCGATTTTATTCAATATAGTTTTCATTGAAAGCGCATATAACGCCTCATTTTTAAGAATTATTCCATTTTTTTTGACCCGTGGTTGAAAAGTTAGAGGGGTATATACTATTTTTTGGTTTTCTGGAGCGAATATTTACAAAACTGCTGACTATCAAAAATAGTTATTTGTTATGCAAGGCTGCAAAGTTGTTATTTGGTGCGAGTGTTGAAATTGAAAGCTGAGCGAGCGAAGGAATCTAAGATTGAACCATGAGCGTAGCGAATGGTTCAAAGATAGATTCCTGAGCGTAGCGAAGCTTTCAAGACACGAGAAGCTAAATAATTTTGCAGCCATGCGGAACACACAACTTTTCACCTCACTTCAGCGAGGAAAATGGAAGTTCAAGAAAAACAATTAAAACATAAAAATAATCATATTTAATTTTGCCTTCTATTTAACACATCAAATTTAAAACATTAACACACTCAAATCCAAACCAAATAAATACGAGAGAAGCACACATATTCAAAATATGGCCGTAATTTGTATTATCGTCGTGTATATTTTATCGTTGAGTTTTTCTTAAGCACTGTTATATTATATTTGTATTTGAAACTACTTGACACATTCGTTGTGAATGTGAGAGAATGACATTCTGGGAAGAATTAGTTGGCCACTCGGAAGTATTTTCCATAACACTTGCTTTGGAAGTTATTTGACGATGGGATCCGCACAAGATTATTTCGGCTTTATCTTCTTTAAAAACGTCAATAGTTTCAGTAAATTACTTATCGTCTCCAAATATTTATAACAAATCCTTTTTCGTTTTAATGCAGGCTTTTAGCATTGAATAAATACTCCAAATTGGGCTTAACTTTCTTGTTTTCGAGATTTCTATAAAGTAAGACAACAGTATGTATTCTCCACAGAACAAATTTACGTTGTTTACGTAAAGTTTTGTGAAAACTTCCAACTTTTTAATTATTATTTTTTTTCTCGGGTGCGTTCAGAAATTACACTCTTATGTTCCAACTTTTATAACAAATAAATATTAAAATTTGTGATGTATTTAATATATTTACTAGTCAAAATATGTAAATGAAACTGAAATACTTACTCTTAATATATATAAACATATTCAACATAAAATAAAGTGTATAAAAAATAAAAACTTAAAAATCTGTAACCACAAACCAGGTTTCTGGACGTGATATTGTAGGTGTATTTTTTTTTAAAGAAGTATTCAAACGTACATATGATTTTAGCCGGCCAGACCAGATCGCCCTTTATTAGCGTGCGTTGATTGGTTATTCGAAGATTTATCGACTGATGAAATCAGTCACGCGTTGAAGGAGTCTTAAATATAAAAAAGTTACATGCACCACAGAGAATCAAAATCGTCGTGTTCGAAATTCAAATGACTTTTGCACGCTAGCGGATAAAATAGACTTTTGCACGCAGATTTCGCCCTATAAACGGAGGTTTTCCGAGCGAGTGAGGTGAAAATGATGTTTGGAGACCCCTATTATTTTTAAAAGACCTATTGAACAACACCCCACACACTAGTGTTGGAACGAAAAAAAATCACCCCTACTTTAGGTGTACGGGAGGTACCCGAAAAAAAGTTTGTTTTTTAGTTTTTATTTTACCGTTTTGTCGGCGTGATACTTTACACATACTCATACCAAATTTCAGCTTTCTAGTACATCACGGAGTAGTAGATCACGGAGCAAAGCCGCGGATGGACAGACGGACATGGCGAAACTATAAGGGTTCCTAGTTGACTACGGAACCCTAAAAAACCGGTCAAGTGCGAGTCGGACTCGCGCACCGAGGGTTCCGTACAAACACTTTCCATCCCTAAGTGGTTAAGTTAAGTTTGCACCTGGTATGTATAGCGCCCCATATAAATTAGGTGCAAAGTTAGGTATTAAACAAAAACTACTTACTAGATCTCGTTCAAAACAATTTTCGTTGGTAGGTTTTATAGTAATGTACATCATATGTTTTTTTTAGATTTTTAATTTTCTTATTTTAGAAGTTAGAGGGGGGGGGGACCAACTTTTTTCCACTTTGGAAGCGTCTGTCACGCAAACTATTCGGTTTAGAAATAAAATATTTTAGAAGCCTCGATATCATTTTTGAAGACCTATCCATAGATCCCACACGTATGTTTGATGAAAAAAAAAAAATTGAGTTTCAGTTCTAAGTATGGGGAGCCCCCAATATTTATTATTATTATTTTATTTTTGCATCAAAATCTTAATGCGGTTCACAGAATACATCTACCTACCAAGTTTCAACAGTATAGCTCTAATAGTTTCGGAAAAAAATGGCTGTGACATACGGACGGACAGACGGACAGACAGACGGACAGACAGACAGACATGACGAATCTATAAGGGTTCCGTTTTTTGCCATTTGGCTACGGAACCCTAAAAACCAAATTAAGAACCTCCCAATTTTTGAAGTTGGTTTAATATAGACGTTGAAATGTTTGTTACTACATAAGTTGCGTACTTATGTTGAAGGAATCTAGAAATGAAGTAGGTATGTACACATGGGCGTCGCCAAGGGGGGGCAGGGGGGGCAGCTGCCCATTCCGAAATCTATCCCTAATTATTAGAAACCCAGACAGCTCACATAAAGCTTTGTTTATCACTAAACTACGTCGTTTTGTAGATCTTGCAAATTCCCAGACAGTTCGTAGTACTGCAACAAGCAAATATATAAAACAACTCGCCCGCTATAAAAGTTAAATGAAAAATTCATACCTATATCATTGCATGTTTAGGTATTTGCAATTCAATTCTCAATACATTTGTGGACTAAGTATATTTAGTATGTACCTTCAAAACCTATAGTTGTTAACTGCTTATGGTCGAGACCAATTAAATTAAACAGACCTCTATGAAGAAATAAGGTATCCCAAAGCCAAGATTAACCCAACCTAAAACAACTGTGGTCAATATTATAGTGGATGTAAAGAAGTTAAGATAGTTGTAAGGATTTGTACAAAAGAATCATTTCATTTTGTCATCTAATCGAATTCAAGAATATAATGATAGAAAAATTCGAATTTTTTAGTGTAGCAAAACTTTGTAACATCAATATTGCTATACATATAAATATAGGAACTTTTTTTTGTTGCATAAAACAAACAGACAGCCGGTTTAGGTAGGCATGTGAGTCACACGTCTACCTAAATCGGCTGTTTGTTACACGGACTACACGGTGTGACCGTTCGCTGTAGATAACCTTGGGCATGGGCATTGGGCAAGGCCTATGTCCAGCTGTGGATATCTCTCAGGCTGAAGTTATGATCAACACCAATTTTTGTTGAAAATTACGTAGGTAAACATTACAGGCAAGTTTATTTTTAAAATAGTGTAAATTTATGAGCAAAAATGTGATGAAAAATATATGAACACGCCGTTAACATTAGATGCGAGTTCACTTATTTTTATAAAATGTTTACTCATAATTCATAGATTTATGAACTCGACTTGTACCTACTGTGAAACTATACAACATTTTTTTTTATGTCATAGCGGTAAACGAGCAAATGACGGATCGCCTGATGGAAAGCGATTAGATTACCGTGTGCCGTTCGTCCAGTGCATAGACACCTGTAACACCAGAGGAGTCACATCACAAGTGTGTTGCCGGCCTTTCAGGTGGGAGAACCTACCTCCGTGTTGCACGTTGCACCATGCTAGTGTTTTTCTAAATGTCAGTATAGTATTTTATGCAACAGTTGTATAATAAGGGGCAAAAAACGCGAGTGGCATGGGTTATGATATGTATGAGCGTAGCGAACATCGTAAGAAAGATGCCACGAGCGTTTTTTGACCTACTTATACAACGTTGCATACAATATTTTTTCTACGACTCGACATTTAATAAATAAAATGCAAATAAACAACAAATAAAATAATTACATGTTCCCGCTCGGAACCAACAAAATTAAAAAATATATAGTCTGATAAACTTTTTTTTATTGACGTGCATCTGTCAAAAAAATATGAACTTATACCTACCTAAAGGTATACGTTCACTATACTATACATCCATGCACAGAAGAAAAAACTTTTTTTTAAGTTGGCAGCAATGCCTTAACTAGTAGGGTATCAACAAGTCTTTTTTTTTAAATTGCAAATTGTGTGAATGCAGCTGTTTATTTTGTAATCTGTGGTACTAAGTAATGCTTTTTTGGCGACATTATAACATCGGTTAGCAGTGTTTTTTTGGGCAGTAGAGTATACTTTTACAGACTTTCATAATTTATGTCTTTATATTAGAGTTAGTAACTATATAAATGACAGAAAAAGTAGGTACTTACTGGAGTAGAAAAAAGGTTTTTTAAAATTGGCAACAAGTTGAGTGTGAATCGGACACGTACACAAATTGTTTTCTTTGTATGTTTATTAAAGTGAGAACCCGTTACAGTTCACTGTTCAAGAGTTAGAATCCTGGGACACGTAGGTATACAGTGGAAGTTTAAATTATTAATAATAAGGTTCCGTTCCGTTGGTAACCATTGAAACACTAAAACACACTATACCTATATTTTTGTAGGCATGGCGTTTATTGAACCTCATCTTATTGTATCCATGCTATATTTAACGTAATAGTTTTCTGCCTTTAGAGGCATGACTTATTCTCTTTCGACATTGTTGTAAAGTGCGTGTACTGTCATAATAATTCCTTTTTATTGGTATTAAATTGCCGATCGAGTGGCACCCGGGCGCCCACGCAGGCCACTCACTCCCAAGATCGAAAATCAAAACTTGGTCGTGCCGTCCTTTTCAATTCATAACCACAACGAGAGTGACAAGGAGAGAGGTACTGGTGCAGTTTTGATTTTCAAACTTCGAGCAGATTCCCATTCGTGAACGCAAATTGCAGCTTTGATTGTAATTTATGGTCAGAATCAGTTACTGGTCGGTGGCGTATATATAGCAAATTGAGATGATTAACACTATCTATAGGCGGACACTATGTCTCAAAGAGGATGTTTTTTTTTAAATATTTTAGACACCTATACAACGAAGCCTGTACGTGTAATATCGTGCATCCCACATGCATTTGTGCTGTATATCTGAAATCATTTAAAAAAAAATTAACTATCCATCCGCAAATAAATATCATCTATACTAATGTATTTTTTTTAAGTAATGGTTTTGAAAATCTGTTTTCGATGGAGAGGGGTAATTATTGTATTAAGCGGTTTACACTCACGTGTAATTGTCAGGAACGGCCCGACATGTTTCGAACTCGTATGGAGCCCTTCATCAGGGACGGCTGCCCGTACACCGCCGCGGCAACCTCGTCACTGACGACGAGTCACTGGTGATGAGTGAAGACTGGTGAAGGGCTCCATACGAGTTCGAAACATGTCGGGCCGTTCCTGACAATTTCACGTGAGTGTAAACCGCTTAATACAATAATTAAATATGTCTCACGAAAGTTTTAATAAAATTATTGAGAGGGGTAATTATTAATTATTGCAGGATTAGCACGGGCGCGCGGCGCTAGACAGCACCAACTGGTAATCATTTATTTGAGCATTTCTCTAAAAGTTTGTGCACAATTAAAGCATCAATTAATTAATGTTCAATTATATTTTGATAGGTACCAATTTTCTTTGTGATTTCCTTTACATTGATTTCAGATTATAGGTATTTAAGTAATTAAAAAAAGTATTAGCATATAACAGAACCTTAATTATCAAACATAGTCGTAACATTGATATAAAATGACTACAATAATTGGTAACGAAATAGGAAAATTACAAACTTTTTGAGAAATGCTCATTAGTCCAATCATCATGGTGATTTCTGTAATATATGGTCATCAAATACTTAAGTTATTTTTAAGACTACGCTTTGGGTAGGTACACTATGTTGACTTTCCTGTTCTAACTAATAGTTAACCACCGGTGCATCATTTATTACAACTGCACTCAATACCATAATGTCAACAAAAAATTAAAATAATTAATAGGTAATTAACTGAAGTGGCTCAGTAAACGGACGAATACAGCCACTTCATAAATATACTAAAGAAGAAAAGATACCTAACAGTGTACAACTTCTCATGACTTGACTGGTCTACAGAAGTTCTTTGGCTGCATCGAAAAGATGGCCGTTCCATATTTTTTGCATTACAAAGACCTTCTTTGCGTCTACGAAATTTCCCCATATGCTGAGGCCATATCTCAGTGTGGACATAATGTAGCTATGGTGTGCTATGGTATGCTAGTAGGTAATACAGCATCTCGTGATACGGTGTGTCTTGGTTCTCTTAGTGGGAATAGGAACCTATTTACTTTAATGCAAACGCTATCAACGTGCAATATTAAAATTTAGAAATTCATCTACTTAGATCTATTCCCAAAAATTTCGTACTCCGCACCTCGTCAACAGAATTCCCTTGAGAAACAATATTTTAATGGGAGGTTTAGTCTTTTGCGGGGTCTGAACTTGTTCTGAACTATACATAATATTCGGTTTCGCTAAAACATTTGACAAGTTATATTATCTACCTTCAAACCGATTTTGATTTGACATAGGTATTTCAAAATATAAATATTTGTGCGCCGGAAATTAACGCATAAGGACTGGGAAAATTAACATATTTTATAGACTGGGAGAGTGTATCGCCCATGTTGATTGGGATAATAAGATCATTCGGATGATCTTATTGGATGTAGGTATGACACACTCACACAATCATTTTTCGTAATGGATACCTGTTGGCGGCTTTATCTTTAATTTAAACATCCTTATCGTAGGCACAGTTTCACAAAATAAATAAAAAGATGAAAATAATCAACATAAAATTATTTCCTACCTAAGGTTGTCTACGCGCAACTTCAAGGCATCTAAAAAGAAAAAAATACTCAAGACACTGGATGACAAATTTCAAATGGCGTGTTTGTGATAACCACGTGATAACGATAACTGATAAGATATCACCATGCTATGTATACTGTTCTAATGTGGATAGATGTGATGTAGATCCTAGTCTAGTTGCCAAATGTTATTATCGTTAAACTACCTAGGTAGGTACCTATCTATGCAAATTGACAAATAAGTTCTAATCACATGTTGAAACAAATTGACGTTATCTTACTTTTATTATTGTTCTTTCGTTAGTCATAATCAATTACATTTACCTGTTAGGTAAATGCAATGATTTATCAACCTTTTAATCCCTAACCTTACGTAACGGAAAATCAGTTCAGTTACAGTGCGTTGAACTCGGGACAAAGGTCAAGGTCACATATTTACGTTATCAAAATAAGCCGGCTATCAAACGAAATTTAACTGTTTATTTGACCGTTTTATTATTCTCGGAGCACATTGTATATGCAATGTTGGTAACGTTCATGATTAATTGTTATTATATGAGCACAACGTTTGCACATGCATTTATATGTATACATACAAGTTACGAACCTGTTTTCCGCGCCGCCGGTGTTCGGATACTTCGTAGCCGCTTCGAACTACACGCACATCACAACACTGCACGCTCGTCCCGATCCCGTCGGATATCCGATAGCAAACGAAAAGGAAAGTTAATCCACTTTCTATATTCGGTATCTATCTGCTGTTTACATGTGCGGCGGAACGGCGTGAGCCGTCGACTGGCGAAGGAAGGACGCGAGAAGGTCGCCCGCAGCGTCGCGCATGCGTCGCGGGGCCCATAATACCGCCAACCTAAATTAATTCCGACCTGTGGCAAACTTTCCGTAGTCACATTGGTTTGCTGTGGTCCGCTTATGGAGCGAAATTATCAAAAAGCGTATCTATTCGTAGATTTAGCGCGGCACTTTGAACACAACGGTCGTATGAGCAAGACGACGGAACTAATTAACAGGACAGGATAATTCTAATCGTATACTACTTTATCTGCCTACCCACACGGTCAATGTATTTTTTCACGGTCGGAGTAACCTGCACCCTGCACCTGCAAGGAAATCAAGTGATCGAAACTCAATGATATGATAACCGTTCCTATGTAGGTACCTACCTAAGTTACAAAAAATAGCGTGTTCAAGCTTAATTTGTCCCGTAATGAGTAAAATTATACCGGCCAAGTGCGAGTTGGACTCGCGCACCGAGACCGAGGGCTCCGTACAAACACTTATCCCATCTTAACTGGCTGGGTTAAGTTATGTTTGCACCTGGTATGTATGGCGCCGGATACAAATGAGGTGCAAAGTTAAAGCAACCGATTGTATGAGAGCCCCCTTTAATATTTATGTTATTGTTTTTTAGTGTTTGCAGCAAAAGAAATACATCCTCCAAGAAAAAAATCAACTGGTTAACTATCACGGTTCATGAGATACAGCCTGGCGACGAGACGGACAGACAGACAGACGGACGGACAGCGGAGTCTTTAGTAATAGAGTCCCGTTTTTACCCTTTGGGTAAGGAACCCTATAAAATATCGACATAAAAATGCAGCAAACTGACTTATTAAAAAAACAAAAAAAAAAACATTTAATTCAGACCATAATGATCCATATTTGTATTAGTCAGCAATCTTATCAACTATGTTAGTAGACATTAAAAAGGAAAAATATGTTAGCTTCTGAGAGTGCGAGGTACAGAGCGTAGCGTCGTCTACTTCGCTCTCCCAATAGCAATCTCAACCCAAGTCTTCATAATCGAGCAGTCAAGTCTTTCGGCCAACACCCTGAGAAGCGCGTTGCTGCTGCCGCGCACTCGCGCTAGCATTGAAGCGACTCTCTTTCGCCTAATGGCAAAAAAGTCATCTAGCCGCGCCTCCGCGAACATACCAGAAGCACTGCAATGCTTCGGCAGCCGCAACAGCATCCTCAGGATGTTGTTATATTGAACGCGTAATGCGTTATAGGCCCGTTGTGTACACCTCACCCACAGGCTGCACGTGTAAAACGTCTGACCGTAAGCTCTAAAGAGCGTCAGTTTAACTGATTCGTTACAACGTGCAAACCTGCGGGCGAGCATGTTGCCCCTCACTGCCATCGCCCTTCTCTCTCTTTCCAAATCCAGATCATCATTCAAATCCTCTGAGAGCACGTGCCCCAGATACTTAAACCGATCGACTACCTTTAGTGGCACGGCACGCCACACAGCATGATCCTAGGCACAACCGTCGGGTTCGTTAACCGTTCTATGTTAAATTTTCAGTGTAGTTAAAATTAGACTTCGTGTCACAAATCACAATGACAATGTTCAAATATTAAATCGTTAGAAGTGAAACATAGAACCCTGTAATATTGAGCCAGCGATATGGTCAGAATCCGTCACAGCCAAAGGGGTTAAAACTAGGGGTGTAACGAAAATTCCCATTCGCATTCGCGAATATTCGCAAGTTTTTGAATATTCGCATTCGCATTCGTATTCGCAAGAATATCTGCGAATATTACCTATGCGAATATTTTTCATAAATTTTCGGCCTCTTAAATGAATAAACAAAAGATAAAGACTGCTAAACGTGTCATATTTGTATGGGTTTAAATATGCCCACATATTACTACCTACAATATTAAATTTTATTGGCTACGTTACATTTTTTTTAAGAGGGTACGGTGTACGCTGCGGGTGTTGTGCAAAGGCCTCCCTCTAATTTTTCTAAGAAAGAAGAAAGAAAGAAAGAAATGCATTTATTCATGACGTGGCCATAGAACATAATTACAAAAATAAATAGTGAACAAATGAAATAAAACAAGAAAATAAACTACTAACTATGGCTGTGCCACGAAAGGGTCCCACGTCAGCATGATGCTAGCCCAAGAGCCAGCGCTGATCTTCCTGTGGGACCATAGATGGCGCCACGGAGAGCTGCACGCGCGAGCGCCGATCGCTACTTGTCCCAATTTTTCTACGTGTCCCGGTCTTGGGCTAGTTCTTATGGAAGACATTCGGGTCCTCTCGTCATCTCCGTCGAGATCCGCGGGGACGCCGCCCTCTGTTTTGTGGGTTCCACGCGGTAGTCAGTAGTCACTTTAACCCCGAACTCCTCTGACATGCACCGTTTTAAGCGAAATACATGAATTTCCCAAGAAACTAACATTTTTCACGCTAGTTTCTTCGCTCTTTGTTCCGTTTGATTTTTTTTACTGACAAAATGGGCAATATTCGCATTCGCATTCGCGAATGTCAGAGTCAAATATTCGCATCCGCATTCGCATTCGCGAATGTCCAAAAATCAACATTCGTTACACCCCTAGTTAAAACACGAAGCATATAGGTTATTCAGAAACTCAAGGTTCTTACATCGTTCCTTTTCATCAATAATTTTGGGTGAAAAAATCAGAAGCGTTTCAACCGCTACCGCAGTTTGAGTTTGGGTCCGGATCAAGTCCGGATATAACATTATTTTTGAAGTCGGATGTAGGTATGTAATTAAGGAGCTCTAAAAACTCTTTTTGTGAATTATGGTGGGCTTCAAAAGTAATGTTATATTCTTCACCGTCGTCGAGTAAAAATTTAAATCTTATCCTTTTGCTATAATACGAGTAATTACCTAGTTAAAACCCATCCAGTCGTTTCAATTGGTGTGATGAGCGGACTACGATATTCGGACCGATAGATGGCGCTATTTATGAGAAATACTCGATACGAAAAATCAAACTGCAAAGTGCAACATTAACTTGGGTCGAATATGCCACAAGTATTTTATTGAAATTATTTCAAATAATTATAATTTGATGTTATAATTCAAATTAATTATAAGTACATACAATGAATTATTTCCCTAAACGCGTTTGTGTGCCTGATATGGATATAATTCGATTGAATATAGAATCCGCTATCTACTTATATCTACAATAAGATCTAGGTAGGTAACTAATTGTTCCATAATTTTTGATCTAAGGAAATACTTGTTTGAGTTTTTACTAGGAGTTCTAATGAGTGAGCAATTTTGTAATAAATTCAAAAAGTGCTGAGTTTGGGTTGGGTAGCCGTTTGGTAGACACGCAAATTATGTACAGACGCAAGAGAAGCGTAATGGTGTCGGTTCGTAGCCGACAGTAGACCGCATGTCGCTACGACACGTCGTGGCGTCATGTCGCTATGTTATGAATCCACTATGAATCCGAACCCGTCTCAGACAGCAGCTCCGTATCCAGTAATATGTCACGAGTGCGCTACTGACCCGCGGTCAGCAGGACTAGCCAAACGAAAATAATTCGCGTTGTACGGTTTTATTTTTAAGTCAACGGCACACTCAAGATCCATTACAAAATGTTCATACCCATTAGTACCTACTCAATATACTCTGACTACAAAAAATCACGCACTTAACATACAAGTGCGTGATTTGAAGTTCAAAACCCTTCGCGTATTGGATTGGGCTAAGTTATGCTAGACGTGCAGGCGATAGTGTCGTGCCGCTCTCCGACACGTCGCTAGCTTCGTGTCGCGAACTACGAATGTTATTTCATAGAAATACATAGAAAACAGTAGTCTCAGCGACGCGTCGTTTGCGGCTGCCGTCTGCGATCGGCTACAAATCACACAAAACGGCCAATCGCGCCCGTGATTACCTACTTGAAAAAAAAAAAAGTTTATGACCGTTCACTTGGCAAGAATTCAATGTCATCATGAAAAAGAAAATTTATCCCAGGTAATTAAAAATTCGCGCATCTACCAAACCTAGTCAACCAACTATAACTTAACTACATACTATTTTATACCTATATGTCGGTACTTATTCATTTCTATTTATCTTATTGTGGTTTCCGTAAGGGAGATTTATAGTTGGCAATCCAAGTAGTAGGTAAATTCGAATTAGAACTATCTATAACAAATTATATAACAATTATACGCTAGACTAGATGGAACGACGTTTTTCAAATCTCATTCAAAGGCACGTAAGAAGTAAATTGATATTCCTCTACTTATTAATGGAAGTTTCTAGAATCTAACTATCACAATTTGGTGTAACTTTATTGTCACTCCAAGTGTTGTACTTTTAAAACGACTATCAAACTAAATAAATAATCATTCTATTTAAAAATTGTGACTAGAAAATGTTAATACTTATCTAAGTTATCACAGTGCATTTTCTTAAGATAAAGATAAATGAGAGAGCAACTTGTGCAGTCTTTTCCTGATATCTTTAGACGCTGGCGCTCTGGGGATGCCAGTTTCGGAATCGGGATTGGCACAGGCCTCTAGCACGTCAATAAGGACCCGAGGAGTCCGTGGACCTAGCAGTAAACCGGGCACCATCACACGACCGGACATCACCCAACCTAGAAATATTTTCTCACACACAATCTGTAGGTTATTGTTAGCTACACCATGTTGGCATTTAAAAGTAACCATATTACAAAATGATCGACAGTCAAAGAAATCACAATCACTGTGCTGTTTACATTGTGAACCATCACCTGTGATCCTGTTGGTAATACTAAGAGGGTGAACAGAGTCCAGATCTAGATATTTGATTTTCTTGAAATCATGTGTGACCCCAAAATGGTCCATCTTTATATCACAAATGAACAAAGGCTCTGGCACACCATGCTCCATGCGTAACAATAAATCTAGTATCATTAGGGATAATTTCACTCTCTTCACCCATTCCCCTTTACTATCATACAATGTTATCAAATGCCAATACCGTGATATTGTATTCAATTTTTGGACAGCGTACATTGTACCACATGAACCCACTAAATGTGGAAAAATATCAAATTTATCATACAATGACAAAGCTAGATACTCATTGTCTTGCAATAAATTCCAAACATTTTCCATTTCAATTTCCCTAAGCGGATGCCCATGTGCATAATTAATATAAGACATCTTTTTCGCATCAATATGGTTTAAAAAAATATTGAATTTCAGTTTGACACTTGTCACAATCATGTTTGAGAAGTCTACTTCGGAAGGATAAATCTTTTTACTTGAAGCCTCCAGCCAGTGCTGAACTTCATTATTTTCATTTTTTCTGGGCATTTTGAAGACTACACTATCATTGCTTCTGACTCCTGAGAACACAGCTTCCTTCCCCATGTGGAAGTTATGACAAGATATGGAAGTTATGGCATCTGGTGTACAGAGTTCTTCGCAAAGGTTGCCGATAGAGATTCCTTTTTGGTAATCCGTACACTGAAAAATAAAATTGCATATAAAATTTTCATGATAGTTCAAATATTGAAGTTGTAAATTACATCAGGAGTATACTCACAATATTTTTCACATGTAGTTCTGGCTGCATATTGGAACACATGAAGCGCCATTTAAATAAAATAGTTAATAGTGTCAGACTTATTACTGTTCCCAAACTAATAAGGATTGGTCTCCTTCTAACAAATCTATACAGCTTTGCTAAAATCCAAATCCAAAGGTGACACATAGTTTTCATGACGGATTTCAAATAAATAACTGAAATAAATAAGTAATTATATAATTGACAAACAAACATTGACAACGCTAGTCAACAATGTTGATGCTGTTATGATACTTATGAATCTTATGATATTTCATTGGGTCAATGAAAAAATTAAGTTTCTCATTTTGTTAGTTTTTAGAGTTCCATACCCAAAGGGTAAGAACGGGAATCTTTTACTAAGACTCCAGTCTGTCTGCCTGTCACCATGAACCATGATAGCTAGACACTTGAAATTTTCACATATGATATGATGTATTTCTATTGCCACAATAACAACAAATCCGAAAAACAGAATGAAATAAATAATTAGGTGGGGTTCCTATACAACAAATTCTGAGTTATACTCGTACAAATACGAAATTATATTTTTAGGTCAGAAAATAAAATTAACTCCAAATTTCGATTCAGGATATGTACATAAGTCTACAAAACAGCTGTTGGAACTTATGCCCCAAAAATGATATCGATTTTGTTGACCACTGTAATCAAATATAGTATTATGGTATTGTATAGTATATCAAATATAGTACAGTGGCTCGTAACAGATTTGTTAGAATAAAAACCTAGAAACTGAGTTAGACATATAATGTGTTGTATATAAAAGAAGTTCACAAAATTAATACCAGATAATCAAGTTGAATGAGTGACCAACTGTACTAGAAACATAGATATTCATTGTTTTCATACTTACTTCTTTATTTAATATTTTTAATCAAATCGATTGAGAAGGGTAAATACTGCAATGCAGTGTTTGCTTTCAGACATCGTAATCTTTCTGAGACAAAAATAGTTCCTATGAGTATTTTACAGATTTGCTGCTGCCAACGAAGGGTAAATAACATTAATAAGAGAACCTTTAGTTTAGCAATTAATAAAAATATGAAAAGTAGACCAGACCTTTTACCGGCAACATCTGATTCGAGCGAGATTGGTTTTGTATTGTAGAAAAGATCGTGTGAACTGTCTGTCACACTGTCATCTGTCAGTGCCACTTTCACTGTCACTGTCATTTCAATTCGGTGTGTCTTATTGCGGCTCCACACTAATCGCGAAGTTGGCCGAGGTTGGGCGAATATGATAGTGTGGGGGGCACTTCGCTTTGAAATCCCATACTTCGGCCAACTTGGTGAGTCGTGTGGTGCCGCAATAAACTTAAAGCTATAATTAAAGCGAGTAGATTCCGTCTCGTCCAAATGACTATGACGCATTGGTTAAGGTGAATGTGATATCTGAACGCTCCCTACAATGCTAGCGCGAGCTGCGTCCACACTTGTATCATTTGCGCCGTCGCGCAATTCATCGCAGCATCGCACCGATCATTTCGGCGCAGTAGTTTGGACGCTATTATCCGTATCGTATCACAGGCCTTATCATTTTCGGCAGTTATATCACCAGCTCAGCGAGATTTAGCATTCATACGACTGTCCTTATTTTATCATAGATAATGTGGCAGATAGGTTCTCGAATGGGAACCACGTACCGGAAGACAACGCGTGATGAGGTCTTCAGTTATGTCACCCGCTCACGGATATATAACCTACATATCACTGTGCTTATTTTATGGCAATGTGGCAGAAACGTTCTCGAGTGAAGACCGCGTACCGGATGACGCCGCGTGAACAGGCCTCCAACAAAGTAGACAGTCCAGCAGTGGTATGGTATTTTTAGATTATCGCAAAGATAGGTATTAAAAACCAATGACCGCAGCGTGGATCGATGAACCAAATAGTCCCTATTACCTTTGATGATCGGTCAAAAACCGACTCGAGATGGATCGCGGCGTATCCGAACCGAACCCCGTAGCATGATATAGTACTTTTATCTCACGAGCGCGGGTGAGCCATGTTTGTGTGAGTAGATGTACATGCACATTGGCTCTGTGTGGGTGAGCTCGGGAGCGAACAGTTCCGGCTCACCCACACAGAGCCAATGTGCATGTACATTACTCACACAAACATGGCTCACCCGCGCTAGTGAGATAAAAGTACTGTACGCGTCGTTGATCGGATCGGCGAAATGATACAAGTGTGGACGCAGCCTAACTTCTGTTCGCGGACAAATCGAGAACTATAACTATATGCGCTTTAAAATACAATATAATATAAATAATACGTCAGTGTACATACCAGCTAGCGATACTTTAATAGGATTTCATTCATTTCCAACCTCTCATCCCATTCTTCAATTTAGTAACTAGTTGCATGTTGTATTGTACGATCAATAATGAATAAATATAAATACCTACCGAACTAACGTAGATATGCATATCTACGACCGCAGCTTCGCAAGAAGTGTGGGAATCTGGGAATATACCTAAGCGGAATTGAATAGATACGCCTACAGGCACATTGTTATTTATGTAACGCAACCACAGTCTGCTTATTACATACGATAGATAGACGAGCACATGCTCTGCCCGGTGCGTAATTCGAATCGCATCATAATAACGTTTCCTGCTCCACCTTAAATAAAACGTTCATTCAGTCATGTTGCTTGCGTAGTGGGTCAGTGCTCCAGTACCTACTCTATACAACTTCTATGCATTGTGTGTACGCTAAGCGTGACGCTTTTCAGAGTACAGTCAACGGTAAAGATAGCTTGAAATATTATGTACACATGAACTAAAATAAACATGGCTGAGAACACAAAGATACATTGATGTACATAATTTTAAGATACCTTATTTTTTACCCTTTACTACATAATATAATTATAAGTTACGAAGTGTCCCAATATTTTTATACTTTGTCTAAATTAAAACTCATAGTAACAAGCTCGTTTTGACATTTTATTTATGTAAATTTGCAGATATAATTAATACAAATGGTCATGTAAATTGGGTTCTATGATAAATAATAACTATAAGCTGGACCAGAGGATACTGTCTTATGCTTCCTCCTGAATATCTGCACTCCAGCTAATGTTACCTTTAGATGACTCATCAAAATATAAAAAAGGCAGTCTCGGAGGTGTGGCATTACAAATACTGTCTTATTCCCTAAAGTTTATATTATGAGATTTCTATTGTGATAGTGATAAAACACAAACTTAAGGCTATTATGTGAACATACTACCTGACGGGCTACAGTATGCATGCATGACTTTATTACATTATACTCCTCACTTTCTAGGTGGATTTAGGTGCTGAACTATGTAAACTAATAAATTCCTAAGATTTATGTGACAAAACCTATATTGTCTACATGTCATACATCACAATTTTTCCTAAAGCTATCTGTACAGTTTGGGTAATTTAAGATATTCAATTCAATAATGCCAATGACATCCATTTGTTCAGACAATATGTCGCCACCAACCAGTAGCAGCCGTATCATATACATGGCTACATGTGAGGACTTGTGTGTGTCAACATTATCTCAATAGGTGGATACAGTTTTGTTTTACAAATTAGGGATTGCTAATAAAACAATCTAGATACAAATTAAATTATGCACAAACAAATCTATAAATAAACTTTGATTTTAAAACACTGAATACTTGCATGTCAACACTACTGATTTTATGAATGCTCAGTGATTCACTTGCGTAACAGAGAGCGAGCAAAAGGATGGTATATAATGAAGTTATACAACAAAATACAGAAGAAACAAAATGAATAACCCCACTAAGATCTGGCCTTTGTGTTCACTCGTTTGGGCCTCCTGGCTGGATTCTCAATCTGGGGAGTTTCATCTGTGTTTGAAGTTGAGGTGACAGACGGCACCTCCTTTTGTTCAGGAATGGCTGTCTTCAACCAAGGGTGCTGAAGGCACTCATATGCAGTGGCACGCCGATTAGGATCAAAATCTAACATGGGCTTCAAAAAGTCTGCAAATTCCTCTGCATCAGTTTGACTCCACTCATACTTTTCTGTAAGCACAGACACCAGGCCCCAAGGCTTAAGACCTGTAATGTTTCTCAGCTCTCCCTTCTTGTTGAAGAATACTTTAGAATACTTCCCAGAAGCAGCAATACGCTTGGGGATATCTCCAAGCAACTCAATGATGTGTGCCAGATGATCTTCATCTCTACTGTAGCCATCACCGGAATGAGGTTCAAATAAATAGTCTCCAGTGGCTAATTCAAAAGCCATGCAGGCAGTGCTCCATATGTCAGCAGATGTACCATACCCAGCACTGAGCAGCACTTCAAGGGAACGATACTGCCGAGTTTGAATGTCTTCAGTAAAATGCCGATGGACCCAGCATGCATTACCAAGGTCAGCAATCTTCACCTCCAAGTCACATATTTCAAAAGCAGGGTCAGGTTTCTTGTCTAATGACTTTCCTTTTGTGGACTCTGAATTAAATGAAGGAGGAGTATCACTCATCTCACCTTCTGACATTGGAGTTCCGACATCATCTCCACAACCATGCTTATTTCTAACCTGTACCGCCTCAGCATCTGTATCAAATGCCTCGTCATCTGCTCTTTGCAGGTCAGTACAACCATTTAAATTTTGATCATTTTCAGAGCGAGTAGTCTCTATTACACTGGCTTCCTCTGGTGTTTGGGGCGAGTCATCATTATCCTGAGACATAGGTGCTGATTCACTGATTTCGACCTTTTTCTGCTCTTCCATCTCTTCTATTTGTTCCATTTGTTTTTTGAGCAGCATAGACTGACGCTTAGCTTTCTTTTTTAATTTTTTCTTTTTATTTCTACTCATCTTACCTGTCACTACTTGCTCTTGAAATTCCTTTGGTGCAGTACTAATCAATGAGTGGGGCAATCTTAGGCCCAAGGAATGTAACTCAGTAGCTTCAGCGGCCAGCTTGCGGATGTATGTTTCATCCACACAAACCAACACATTCTCAGGCTTAATATCAGTGTGAATTATCTTGCACTTAGTATGAAGGTAATCTAACCCTTCTAGAACTTGGCGTATGATTGTTTTCACATTATCTCGAGGGATGCCTCTGTAGTTAGATTTCAGAATTAGCTTCAGTAAGTGATGGCCTAGGACCTCGAAGACCATACACACGTGAATGCCATTAACTCCAGTTATCTTAAAGTCATTGAGCAGCTGTACGGTCTTGTTTCGCTTCGGATCCGCGGGATCGCTATCGCGAACCGACTTCAGTATTTTAATTTCATCTAGGGCAGTTTCCGTAAAGTGGGGCGCGGATTTGACAACTTTCAACGCGACAAACCGCTTATCAATAAGGTCCCAACATAGCCAGACCGTCGAGAAGTGGCCCCAGCCTAGCTTCCTCGTGACGTGGTAGCGGTTAAGGAATAAGTCTCCGATTTTGACAGGATGGTATCCACCCTTGCAGTAGTCGGCGCTGTCCTCCTGCTCCTCGTCCTCACTGGCGTACTGCTCGTCCTCGACCTCCTCGATCGTTTCGTTGGAAGAGCTATGCGTAGGTTCCAAACGATTCTGATTCTGGTTGCGCAGCCCGTTTCCTTGTCCTCCACCACCGTGCTCCTCCTCGCGATTTTTCTTTTTTCCTAATTTATGCCGCTTCTTTTTCGCCTGAATGGCGAGTACCCTCCTATTTACATCTGATTTAGAACTCATTTAGTAAATTAAAACACTTTCAATAACGTCCAATAAATATTAAATTTATCTTTTCATCTCAATCTTTTTGTTTGAGTATGGCGGCCGGTCGCAGAACAAAATGCGCTCGAACACGAAACCGATTCAGTGTTGCTAGTTGAGTTGTGACCAGTTGTGAAGACTTTATGATAAGTAGTTCTCATTATATATATTTTTAAGCAACATCATGAATGGAACTATTAGAAAATGATTACTTCATAATTTAAAAATTCGCACGTCGCAGGAAACCCTTTTTACGAGCAGTTGGGGTGTAAAATTCTATTGAGCACTTGAAATAACACATTTATTTCAAGAGTAGTTTTGCTTGGAATATTTAATAGTCATTCTCATCTCAATAATAGGGCAAAATTTGATAGATTAAAGATTAAGTTTAACGTACTTAATCGCGATTAACGATTAACAATTACAATTTAATGAGTCTTAATCTTACTAGTTCCGATTGATCCTAATAAATTAATCGAAGATTAATACCAGCGATTAAATTGTCAATCGATTATTTAATTTGATTAATTTTCTCTCGATGAATATTATTATACCATTTTTTTTTTAGTCTTTTTGCTTGCGGGCTCGAGGGGCCCTTTGCACTGCTGGGTGCTGTCACGGCCCGTCCTTTAGGACCATGGACCAAGTTCCAAGTTTAGGACAAGTCGCCGAGAAATTATGGCATTGTGAGGTATTATTTATAATAGAGCCACAGACCCGAACAAAAATAACAAAAAAAGTGGCACCGTTGTCATGTTCAAGTAGATGCCAATAACGCTTATTTATAATTTACAATTAGATAATTACTTCTTACGAAAGAACTCTTTGCTTCAACGTTTAAGTGTCAAATTGGCTTACGTACTTATTACCACAAATATTTTTCGTGTAAATTAACTTTTTTAGCGTATTTTGACTCATGTCTTGTCAAACTTGGAACATGGCACGAATGGAGCAGATTTATATATTTTTACATCATCATCATCATCATCATCATATCAGCCTATAGACGTCCACTGCTGGACAAAGGCCTCCCCCAAAGTTCTCCACAACGATCGATCTTGCGCCGCCCTCATCCAATTTCTACCCGCGACCTTAACCAGGTCGTCGGTCCACCTTGTTGGAGGCCTTCCAACGCTGCGTCTTCCGGTCCGCGGTCGCCACTCAAGAACCTTTCTGCCCCAACGGCCATCGATTCTACGAGCAATGTGCCCCGCCCACTGCCACTTAAGTTTGGCGACTGTCTGAGCTATATCTACAACCTTGGTTCTCTTGCGTATCTCATCATTTCGAATTCGATCCCGCAAGGAAATTCCGAGCATAGCTCGCTCCATTGCCCTTTGAGTAACTGTGAGCCTTCTTATGAGGCCCATTGTAAGCGACCACGTTTCAGTGCCGTATGTCATCACTGGCAACACACATTGGTTAAAAACCTTCGTCTTAAGACACTGCGGTATTTGGGACGAGAAGACATTCCGCAGCTTCCCGAACGCTGCCCATCCATTTTTACATACTAAAAATATATTCATTATTGACGTGACAACGTCTTAAATTAGGTTGCGGCTCGGAGTCACTCATGAAAAAGTGTAACGCCCGCTCACGTCTGTTAGGAGGGCCGGTAAGTCCCGCTAAAACTCGAGAACGGCTGAACCGATTTGGCTAATTTTAGTATCGAAATATTCGTGGAAGTCAAGGGAAGGTTTAAACGGTGAGAAAATATTGAATAAATGAGTGGAAAATAATAAAAAAGATAATTTTATATTCCCATACAAATACAAACTGTTCGTACTTACCTGTCAAACATATGATGTATGTTCCGTCGGTTCGGTATTTTTAGAATAATTACATGTAGATCTAGACTAAATAAGGGTTTGGAATCGACAACATACATGCATAATAGTCTGATTATCGCATATTTATATTTAAAACATGTAAAATAATGACATTAATGACACATGTGATGGGTGCGTTCAGAAAGCAACACTTAAAATGTTGTTAGGGAAATTGTGAATGGATATGATACAAATAAATATTCTACCGAGAAAAAGACGTTGTCACGTAAAATCTTCCTTCGCCCGTAAAACCGACTTTACAGGCAACCATTTTATTGTTAAATTTTTATATTATTTTTATTATATTTCATTTCATTATAAGAAAATATATAAATAGACAATTAAATTCAAATTAAAACTAAAGAACTAAAATAAAGTAAATTAAATTATGCTAAAATAAATCTACAAAACTGTACCCCCGCGGCATAGTCCCGAAGACGCTGGCAGCATTTCCTCGCTGAATCGCAATGCTGATGCGTTGTGCGAGGAAGCTGCCAGCTCTTCGATCACCAGTGGACTCAATGACTCAATGAGCCTTTTACTAATTTCATTTAGTAGTTTGTGGGCACTGGGACCCCACGGACCTAAGGTCTCGACCCCAAAAGGAACAAAAATATATTCGGGACCGAGACCCCTATATTTATTAATTTTTAATTTTTCGGCCGCCTCTGCTGCCGCCCCCGCCCTGCCCGATGTTCCGTGGAGGTGGAACGGGGCCAGTGTGTCTACGCAGGTGTCGTCTCACACCAGCACCCGGCCCAATTTCCACGGAATCAACGACATTCCGTCGGGTCTCTTGCCATCGTCACGTGCGATGCCCGGTGGTTCCAATATGGCCGGCACGTTGACGGTGGCAAGCGAACGGCGGATTGTGTCATTGAGGGCGGCGTGTCTGGAGAAGCGGCCGGCGCTTTTCTGACAGGAAAGTCCGTGGTGTCCCAGTGAATCGACTTCACTGCCGCAGGGGCACTTGTGTGGGGCACAAATCTGAACTCCAAGACGCAGGCAGGTAGCTATGCGGAAAGTGTCGGGTTCCAAAAAAGTTCCCGTATTGTTAAATTAAATCACTGGATCACATTCATAACACTATTTATTTCAAACTATTAAACAATACAATACACCAAGTAAAACACAATCTTGACCAAACAACTAATGACAACCAATTTCAGATTACTTAAACTCTTGTTGTTCTCTAATTAGCTGCCAGTCACCACAATACAGCTTGGTATACAAAGGTTGTATACAGAATACTAAATCACATTTTCAACACGCCTCCTTGATTTAGTATCTCATCACCTTATTACCCAAGCAGCACATTAGTGAATTTTGCAGCTTATCTTATAGCTTTAAGTTCTAAATGAGTGGTTTAACAGTGTTTGATACAACTTATAGCTTTAAACACAACTCAAAACTGTATATGAGTTCATCCTATCACCTGTAGTTGCATAGGAACGTTTTTTGTTTCTACTTTATGACTTATGGTGGGATAAAGTCGATTTTGCTACTTAAAGTTGCATGTATGTTCAAATAGTCACTCAATAAGAAGCAATAGTGCTATATAAGCCCTTAAAATCACTTATAAGCAACTTTTACATATAAGTGGGAGCATACCCTTATTTGGAACTTAAAGTTCCAAATGACTAGTACAACAGCGAATTATATCACCAATAGTGGCTAAAGGGATAATTTTACGGCTCTTTTGGAACCAAAAATTATTGCAACTAAGGCCTAAGAAGTACCTTATTGCCACTCCAACGCATAAATTGGTCTCAATAGGAGGTTCTTGGAACCAAAAGCAGTTATTTTCACTTATTTCAAACCACTAGCGAACTAAAAGTTCTATTATTGTTCCTATTGCGCCTTGTCAAATTATATTTAATAGTCTTGCTTGTTTAATAGTCTACAAAAGAGCAAATAATTAGGTACTATTGGTAATAGCATTCACTGCTTTGCCACTCGCAAGATACAAATCAGTGATCTAATAGACCTGATAGTTCCAAATAAGGAACAAATAAGTGAAAATAAACACTGTAGGATCTTTTTTGTTTCGCCATGTTTACAAATGGAAGCCTATGAAAATTAATTATTTTAACCAGAATTTTATCACACTCACGCATAATCACCGACTTTTGATAGTTGTGATGATGTTACTTTAACATTGTACGTAACCTACAATCATTAGGTCAGGTTTTTAACAGTTTTATTTCTTATCAGTATATATTCCTTATTTGATTTAGCACTCTCTTTTTTAATATTCCTGATCAAATCAAAGGCACGTCGAAATTTACAAAGAAACCATACTATAGTTTCACATTAACAAAAAATTCGCAAGAAATTCGTGCTTATTTCAATGCTTGTATAACGTAAAGTTTTAATCACTCCAAACAGATGTATAAATCCAAAATTAATATGGCAGATCACGTATTACTTTTAATACAACACAATTTTGAGAGTTGCCTCGCCACTCAAAGATAATTTTGGCGACTCATTTATCACTCATTGACCGAACTGAAATGTTTTCATTCGTTCACTGCGCATAACTTTTACCCTTAGTTCTAATTGCCACTTAAGGTAATTGTGAGATCTCTTATGGACGCATAACTTTCACCCATAGTTCTAATTACCACTTAAGGATTATCTCTTATGGATTCTATTTAGCACTATTCTATTTATTCTATTTAATTCTGATAACACCTCTTTTCTCATAATCGTACACAAAATGATAACTGATATCAATGTGCTTAGAATTCTTGGAGAATTTGCCGTTTTTAGCTAAACCTATTGCACCAATATTGTCTTCGTATATTGTTACACTGTTTTCTATTTTTACATCTAGATCACTTAAAATTCCTCTTATAGGCAGTACCTCTTCAACACAATTTGCAAGAGCACAGTATTCAGCATGCGTTGACGCTCTCGAAACAATCTTTTCTTTTTGTGATCTCCACATCACAACATTCCCAAATACTTTGATAACTATTCCATTCGTGGACTTTCTGTCTTGTGTATCAGCAGCCCAGTCAGCATCTACATATGCGTCCATAATTTCATTAAACGTTGTTCCGAAAATTAACTTCAAGGTTCTTGAGTGGTATAAGTATTTCAGTACTCGTAATGCATATCTGTAATGAGTTTCATCATGACTATTTTGAAATCTGCTCAGATTATTTACTGAATAAGCCACATCCGGGCGTGTTCCATTTGCCACATATAAAAGGGCTCGAATTAAATTTCTATATTTGCATTTTTGGTTCAGCTTCTTTGCAGGTTCCAGCTTAAGATTTATTTCCATAGGTGTATTTACTGGTTTTGAATCATCTATTTTATATTCAAGGGCTAAACTCTCAATGTATTTTTCTTGGCTAAGAGCCATCTTCTTTTCTTTTGGTTTATAATCAATATTGATTCCTAAATACTGTTTTACGCCTCCTAAATCCTTCATCCGAAATCGATCACTCAACATTTCTTTTACTTTTGTAATACTGGTCATGTCTTCGCCCGTAATTAATAAATCATCTACATATAAAATTATGTATACCTTTTTGTTATTTATATATCCAGTATATAAACAGTAGTCATATGCAGACCTTTTCAACTGTATACTGCAAAAAAAATTGGGAATACAGTCATACCAATCACGTGGACTTTCTCTCAGGCCATTCAGTGCCTTTTTAAGTAAAGATACTTTATTTTGTTGAACTTTTTAACTGTCAGGTGGATATATGTATACTTCTGATTTTATAGTTCCATTCAAGAAGGCTGTTTCTATATATATATCTGTTCTATATGCCATCCCCTTACACAGGCAGTCGATAGTATTACTTTTAGTGTAGTCATTCTTGCAACTGGTGAATATATTTCTTCATTTTCGTCATACATATGTTGGAAGCCTTTTGCCACTACTCTTGCTTTGTATATTCCGCTTGATTTGATTGTGTAGATCCATTTAAATTCTATTATATTTCTGTTCATTGGTTCATTTACTACGTCCCGGGTTTAATTTTTCTCTAAATTGTTTATTTCTGACTGCATAGCTCTCTGCCATTTTACAGATTCAGAGCTCTTCATGGCTTCTTCATAATTTTCGGGTATGTTTGCATTGCACACGTTAACGCAGATAATATAATCATCATATTTTGTGGGTGCCTTTCTTGTTTTGTGAGGTCATCCATGTATTTCCATCTCAGTGTTCGCCTCAGTATTTGAAGTAGGTCAGTAATATTCTCAATGTTTTCATTATTGTCTGGATCTCTATCAATGTTCTCATTATTTTCTGGATCTCTTTCAATTGTTTCAGTCTCTTGTACGGGTTCCGTTAGAACTTCTCTTTCATTCGCTTGTTCGATGAACTGTGAATTGTTATCTACAAATGTCACATGTCTGCTTGTAACCATTTCATTTTCTACTAATACTTTGTATCATCAGAGATCAAACATTACTCTATGATAAAAGATACAAACTATCGTTCACCATCAATACCTGTGAGGTTCAACGGTCCATGTACATCTGTGTGAACTATTTCTAATAAATCATTTCTATTATTTTCGAAAGATAATTTAAACATTTTATTTTTTAAACATATTTCACACTATATATTATGGTTGTTTTCAAAATTTTCAGGCAAGCCGTTTAGTACTTTTAGCTGAAACATTTTATTAAGATTTATGAAATTAGTGTGTCCAAGAACTCTATGCCACATTTCCTTTTTTGCCATAGTACAAGTTTTGGTCATAGTATGATTTTACAGAGTTATTGCCTACTGTTCCATTAAGAACGAAAAGATTATTTTTTCTTTCCGCTATTGCTACTAAATTTCCACTAGGCTCATAGATTTTAGCTTCACGATACTCAAAAGTTATATAAATATCGTAATTAGTTATAAATATCTCTATACGATTCATATTTGGGTTACGCAAATATGATCATATCTCTAGTTTCCGATCACAACTTAAGTGGCTCCCTATTCGTCATAGGCGTAACTCTCACATTCTTCAATTTCATTCTTCTATTTGACATGCTCTTTAGCCCAGCAACTCCACAGTACCTTAAAGAGCGTTTTAGTTATTTCTCGTCTGCAAGGTGCGCTAAAAATTTCCTTTCAACTGTTCCCCCCGCCCATTCTAAATTTTATTCCAATTCTTTTACTGTCCAAGCCGTTCTGCTATGGAACTCGCTCCCAGTTGAATTGCGAAGTGCTAATTCCCTGTCTATATTTAAGAATAAGATTAAAGAACATTACCTATCTCTCGAACAATAAAATTGATTGTATTGCGTTGTGTTATATAAGATTCTTATATGTCTAGTGTCTATTTATATTATTGTATATATATATATATATATGTATGTTTGTGTAAGTTTATGTATATCTATTTATGTATGTGTATATTTACCCATATGCGTACTTGTTTTCTGTTAGTATCTATCTAGTTATGTGCTCCGTTCGCCGTTTGCTGCACCTACTCTGTATTAAGTTAAAATTCCCAAAGGTTGTCCCATGCCCAAAGGTTGTCTGGAAGAGATCGATCTTTAGCGATAAGACCGCTTGTTGTCTACCGTTATTTATAAATTGTATTTATCTTGTTTCCTTTTGTAAACTTTTATTGGTGTGCAATAAAGTATTGTTGTATACATGACACACTCAGCAAGTTTTGTTTCATACTTGGTACATAATATACATTTTTTTATATTTGTTTCTAGCCATTTACCATTTACATAGAAATACATCAAAACATTTCCTTTTTTATTTGCTTTTAAAGGAAAACCATCTCCTACCTTAATGTCAATCGGACAGTCTAAGTCCCTCCATTCTGAAAAATATTTATCACAGTTTATAATATGGTCAGAATATCCACTATCTAATAACCAAGTCAAATTATCTTTATTAGTACAATCTTCTCTTACCGGATATCTTGCAGAATTCATCACTTCAACATTAAATGATGTTGTAGCATCCGCAGTATCTACATCGTCGAATGGGGCGGTATAGCAGTTTCTTGACGTGCCTCGCAGTCCACTTCGTCCTCGATAGCCGCCTCTAGTACGAAAGCTTCCTCTTCCTCTGTAATTTTGTCCTCTCCAGTTGTAGTTTCCTCGAAAGTTTCCATTTCCTCTAAAATTGTAGTTTCCTCTCCAATTTGGAATCGTCAATCCTCGGTTTCTCGGGCAATTTCTCTGAAAGTGGCCGGGTTGTCTGCATTTATAACAGTTTCTTTCTGTATACATGCCCGACATCTTCTTTTGCATAATAAATGACTCCATAAATTTTCCTTGAGTGTCATTTGTTTCCTTCTGTTGATATTGCAGAATTAGTTTCGACGTTCTAAGTTCAAAAGACGCCCAAGCAGCGTTCACACATTTCTATGAACTACTGAAGCTCTTTTACGATCTTTGTTTCTCAGTTATTAGAGTTAAAGTTAGCAGTGAGCAAGCAAAAGTAAGATGGGTATCAAAAGGTATTCGTACGTCATGTCGAGTAAAACGTCAAATGCTTATTCGGAGTAGAAATACTAGGCATAAATCAGTATCTGATACAATGATTATAAAAAAATATAGTAAATTATTAAAGAGATGTACCTATTCATAACGCTCAGAAAATTTGTAATAATAAGTATATATCGAAAAGTAGTAATAAATGTAAAGCCACGTGGAATGTAATATCTTCTAGGACATCAAATTTGGAAACTCAGACTAATATAAATTATTTAAAAACAACCGTTAACAAGATAGTGAGTAATCCCCATGACATCAGTGCTATTCTAAATGATCATTTTATTAAAGTATGTAGTGTGCGTCCCGTGCGTAATACAGACAGCGAGATCAAAACTCGAAAAAATTATATTGAAAAAAATCGACAAACAATGTTTTAAGTCCTATTTGTGAAGATGAAGTGTATAAACTTATAAAGTCACTAAAGAACACTAAGGCTTGTGGAATAGACGATATCTCAACTGAAATGATAAAGTTAACGAGATTATTTTTGAGCCGCCCGCTTGCACATGCAAATCTCTCTTTTAGCCAAAGTTACTTTCCAAAAGAGTTAAAAGTGGCTAAAATAAAACCGCTTTATAAAAAAGGAGATCGTTGTGATCCTGGTAATTATAGGCCAATTGCTATTGTTCCAATCCTATCTAAAATAGTTGAGAAGGCTTTTTGTGTCCGATTAGTTGACTTCCTAACGAAGCATAATATCTTGCACCCTAATCAATATGGTTTCCGACAAGGTTATAATACAGAGATGGCATGCTTTGACTTTGTGAAATACGTGACTGAATCCTTGAACAATAAAATACCGGTCATGTCAATTTTCCTTGATATGACCAAGGCATTTGACCTTGTTGACCACTCTAAATTGCTGGATAAATTGGATTCTTATGGAATCAGAGGTATAGCAAATGACTGGCTCAAATCCTATTTATCAAACAGGAAGCAATGCACAGAAATAACCAAAATTGAAGAAAATAAAAATCAAATCCGTAAAGTAGTGTATCGGTCACCTGATAGTACTGTAGTTACAGGAGTACCACAGGGCAGTAATCTAGGCCCATTGTTATTTCTGCTATTCATAAATGACCTTCCAATGGCTACAAAGCCCAAATCAATCCTTTTTGCGGATGATACGACCATCATTGTTAGAGGAGACAATCCACGGTTGTATGAATCAGATATAAATAAAGCTTTATCGAATATAAGTCACTGGATAAATAGCAATGAACTTCTAATCAATCTGAGCAAAACTGATTTTATGCAATTTAGGTCAGTCGGGGCCAAACCTCCTGAACTAGATATTAAAATTGAAGAGATTGCATTACAGGAAGCCAGTAGTGTTAAGTTCTTAGGTATAAATATAGACCCCCACTTAAAATGGAAGGAACATATCAACTCGGTATGTCTTAGGTTAGATCATTTCATTTACGCACTGAGAAAGCTTAGACAATGTGTCTCTGAAGAAGCTGCAATAACAGCCTACCATGGACATGTATCTTCAATTCTTAGTTATGGGTAAATATTATGGGGTAATTCTGTAAGTGTTGACAGGGTATTTCTATTGCAGAAGAAATGTGTGCGTGTAATATCAAATGCTTGGATGGGGTGCAGCTGTAAACCCATTTTCAAAAAACTAAATATTTTACCACTAGCGTGTATGTATATTCATAAAATTTGCAATTTCGTTAAGAAATTCCCTAAATACTTTAAAAAACGATCGGATGTTCATTCAAGTGATATAAGAGAGCAATATAAACATCTTTTATATCAGCCACGCTGTAAAAAGGATGTATATAAAAGGAATAGTTATAATATGTGCATTCTGATTTTCAATAACTTACCTGTCCAAATAAAAGCACTCGAAGGTAATGCCTTCAAACAATCACTAAGAAGTTGGCTCCTTGAAAACGGTTTTTATAGCGTTCAAGAATTTATAAATTATAAGCATATAGCATGACTTTTTCTGCAATAAACATCTTATCTCATCTCATCTCATCTCATCTCATCTCATCTCATCTCATCTCATCTCATCTCATCTCATCTCATCTCATCTCATCTCATCTCATCTCATCTCATCTCATCTCATCTCATCTCATCTCATCTCATCTCATCTCATCTCATCTCATCTCATCTCATCTCATCTCATCTCATCTCATCTCATCTCATCTCATCTCATCTCATCTCATCTCATCTCATCTCATCTCATCTCATCTCATCTCATCTCATCTCATCTCATCTCATCTCATCTCATCTCATCTCATCTCATCTCATCTCATCTCATCTCATCTTATCTTATCTTATCTTATCTTTATATAGTCAACAGATTTTTTAGGCATTGCATCAACAATATCAATTATTGCACTCCTTTCTTTATTAATAAAATATAAAACTATAGCGACTCTTTAGATTTTTGTTCTGTGATGTGATAAATCTAATCCAAAATATGCTATGATTTTACATAGGATTAGTTAATTAATCAGTAGAACTTACGTAAAAAAGAATATTCCGTCCTTTTTTTTTTTTTTTATAAATAAATAAATAAATATTAAGGGACAATCATACACAAATCGACCTAGTCCCAAACTAAGCAAAGCTTGTACTATGGGTACTAGACGATGATATACATAATATACAGGGTGTCCCTAAAACCAACGCCAAAATGAAGAGGGGTGATATAACAGCTCATAAGCAACCATATTAAGTTAATTTGACCTTAATAAAAAGTTCATGGTTTTCGAGATATTTGCATTTAAAAAAAACTCGTGACTTTTGAGGCCCTGCGTCAGTATGTCGATTGCCACCACTGCAAATTTAGGTATTTTTTAAATCTGTTTTTTTGCAGGATGTTACTAAAAACATATCCTATCGAATGTAATTTCAATTTATTACATATCATGATGCTTTGTCGGTAAAAATAATAAAAAAAAACGAATTATAGCAATTTATTAAATTTAGCCAGCGGTTTTGATCGAGTTTCATTTAAAAAAAGTATTGTAAACTAACATGGCACACAACATAAAAAGATAGTAAATTTATTGTAGTTTTCAAAAAGGTACAGCATTTTCTAATTTACGCAGCAGTTTACGAGATATTGATATTTTACACTAACAGGATCTCATACTGCAGTTATTACATAGTATGGAACCAGAGCCCCTACTAGGCTCAGAGTTTGAATTTCGAACAAAAAATTGATTCAAAGAATACGCAATTTGAAATTGGAACACAATTTGAAATTCGAATTCAAGTCGGCTTTCTGATTAAAGAGTATTTTAGTAATTTTAGGACACTTCGTCAATTCGTTTGATGTTCTTTATTTAGTTTGGTTTCTTATTTTCTTAAATAGACTTGATTTACCAATAGAACTCGTGTTTGCCTTGTGATTTGGATTTTTGGTACAATTTAACTTTGCTTTGTGCATCTTGGACTCGAGTTCTGCCTATTGATTTTAACTTCGATTTACTTTGGCTCTGTTAAGATTAATTGTAGTGCGTTTGTTACAAATATGCCAGAGAATTATACTCCTCAAGAATATGCCAACATGCATTTTGTCTATGGGGAATGTCAGGGTAACTCTTGTGCTGCAGCTAGACTCTATCGGGAAAGATATCCAAATTTAAGGCATCCGGACCATCGAGTATTTCGAAATGTTCATCTCGCATACTCACAAGGCGTTTTGCCTGGCAATCATGGTGGATTGGGAAGACCTAGAGGAGATTACGATGAAGATGTTTTACAAGAGATTCAAAACGACCCATCCACTTCGACACGGAACATTGAACGTAATTTAGGGATATCAAAATCTGTTGCCAATAGAATATTACGTCGATATGGATATCATCCATACCACATACAACGTGTTCAAGCGTTGCTGCCCCGTGATTACCCACTTCGTGTTCAGTTTTGCCAGACAATGCTGCAAAAACACAGAGAGGATCCCAATTTCATAAATATGGTTTTATGGTCTGATGAAAGCACTTTTAAGAGAGATGGATTTATGAACATGCACAATTTACACAGTTATGCATTAGAAAATCCTCATTTAATGAGGGAAGATCGGTCGCAGTACCAATTTAAAGTGAACCTCTGGACTGGAATATTAGATGGGAAAATAATTGGCCCATTTGAATTACCAGAAACGCTGAATGGTCCAAGTTATCTGCATTTCTTAGAGAATGAGTTGCCAAATCTTCTCGACGACGTACCTTTAGCTACGCGGAGGTCAATGTGGCTGCAGAATGATGGCTGTCCAGCACATTATGCACGCGAAGTGCGACTACATTTAAACCAAACTTATCCACAGAAATGGATCGGCCGTCTGGGTCCCATTTTGTGGCCTCCTCGATCTCCAGACCTAAATCCTCTGGATTTCTATTACTGGGGTTATATTAAAGAAAAAGTTTACAATGAACCGATTAACAGTATAGCGGAGCTGAGACAACGCATTTACGCAGAGGCCCAAAACGACGTATCAAGAAGTGCACGTCACATCAGTCGAGCATTTTTAAGGAGATGCCGAGCATTCAAGTCAATGGCGGACAATTTGAACATTTAATTTAGTTACATAAAAAAGGTATCGTATTTTTTTAATGTTTTTAGTTTTTTTATTCACTTAACAGATAAAAATGGCAACCAGTATTATTTTTGCATTATCTTATAAACCGCTAAATAATTAAGTCACTTCAATACCATTTTAAAAACAACTCTAAATTTGCTATCTTTTTACGTTATTTGCCAGGTTCGCTATGAACATTTCATTTTTTTTTATTCTAAAATTGAATTGTGTTCCTATTCTAAATAAAGTATTCTTTAAATCGATTTTTTGTTCAAAATTCAAACTCTGAGCCTAGTAGGGGCTCTGGTACCATACTATGGAATAACTGCAGTATAAGCTCCTTTTGGTGTAAAATATCAATATCTCGTAAACTGCTGCGTAAATAAGAAAATGCTGTACCTTTTTGAAAACTACAATAAATTTACTATCTTTTTATGTTGTGTGCCATGTTAGTTTATAATACTTTTTATAAAGGAAACTCGATCAAAACCGCTGGCTAAATTTAATAAATTGCTATAATTCGTTTTTTTTTTATTATTTTTACCGACAAAGCATCATGATATGTAATAAATTGAAATTACATTCGATAGGATATGTTTTTAGTAACATCCTGCAAAAAACAGATTTAAAAAATACCTAAATTTGCAGTGGTGGCAATCGACATACTGACGCAGGGCATCAAAAGTCACGAGTTTTTTTAAAATGCAAATATCTCGAAAACCATGAACTTTTTATTAAGGTCAAATTAACTTAATATGGTTGCTTATGAGCTGTTCTATCACCCCTCTTCATTTCGGCGTTGGTTTTAGGGACACCCTGTATAAATACATATATAGATAACATCCATGACCCAAGAACAAATATTTGCCCCGGCCGGGATTCGAACCCGGGACCGCCGACTCAGTAGGCAGTGTCTACCAACCGAGCCAAACGCGTCGTCGTTTATTTTATAGCTGTTATTTGTGCAATTTTTCACTGAACATTTAGTCATTTTTGAAACCCGTCACGTGTCATGGTCTAAATGACACTGTTCGCCCAAGTAATGCAATTTGTGATTTTGCATTACTTGGGAGGGTGCCATTTTTCCGTCGGATTGTGTGTCGGTAAATCTTCCAAGCAAATGAACTGTCAAACCATACAAAGTGAGTCAATTTTGGTATATGGTTTGACAGTTCATTTGCTATTGCAGTGTTAGCGTGGTCTGACCATGGTCTTATTATAGAAACATATAAGATTTTATTTTTTTGCAACATAGGTTTCGAGCTTAGTGCATACACTACTGGAGATGCCTTTCATACTATTTCCCCTCTGTGGATTTCATAAACCTTTATGATAAATATCATGTAGGTTAATAAAAACTATTTCTAAAACCGACGATTACACACATTTTGGTCATCGTTCTCAGTGGGTATCAAGTAGAGATGTGCGCCGGTCGAAGAATGATCGGCGGCGGCGTCTGTCAAAAATTCGGCGGCGGCGGCGCGAAATCGGCGTGAAATCGGCGTCAGGGTGAGGTGAATAAAAAAACACATTTTTTGGTATATTTTTTTTTAATTTGCGATCAGTTAAATATCGTGGTTAAATTGATGCGTCAAAACATTTTAGAAATCGAATTGAAGACAAAATAAATACGTAGTGTATATATAAGTACACAAGAAAGCAAAAGCAACGGTGACGTAAATGAAACTAGAACGAATTTATCAAATTCTGTTATTGAAACTCCCATAGTTGTCCTAGGGGGCGGTGCTAAAGGGTCGAAAATGACACCGAGTTATGAAGTTAATAAAGAGGTCGAACTCGTGAAATTCCGACTAAGGTCAATGCGGCTTTCTATTCAGAACACAATCCTAATATGGTATAACGCCACATTTATAAGGGACGCTTGTTTTAGCATTCATTTGGTTATTCATATAAATCCTGCGATGTGTGCGTACTTACCAAACGGAGTTTTTGGTGAGTGAGTAGGAGAAAATGGAGCGCGACAAAAAATCTATTATGTCTATATCTGTGTTTGCAACGATAACATCTATCTAACACAATGAAATATTAAATTACACATCACAAGAAAATACCTCATAAACTCACGTAAAAATTGTCAGGAACGGCCCGACATGTTTCGAACTCATTTGGAGCTCTTCATCAGGGGTAGCTATCCGTGCTGCTACGCGACTCGCGACCCACTGCACTTTTAATCGCTCTTCTTGCCGCCCTCTGCGCACGCGCAGATAGCGCGGCGCGGGGAGGGCAGGGCTCTCGCGCTGTCACTACTGGACTGTCTGTCACTGCATTTTCACTATTACCCACTGATACCACGGACACTTGACTTATTGTATCAACGACATTGTCTGAGCCTAGGTAGGTACATAATTATTATGGTTTACACATCTTTCATTATATACGAGTCGCGGTATCGACGCATTTCCGGTAAAAATATTAGACATTAATACCGCTAGTAAATATCGGACAAAAATAATATCTATAAGTACCTAAGTAAAACTGCATGATTCGTCAGGAGTTATTTTCAAATGTGCAATAACCGTTATTTTTTAAACGAATGACCCACTACGAACTAAAACTTGTTTACGAGTCGATCCCTGTACTGGGATAGTTGAGCAGTGCACCGCTGCCCAGATGTCTTTTGTTCCACAGTTATTAGTGAAACTATAACTTGGATAAATTAACTTCAATGACAATGTATCATATCACTATCGAGCTTGCCCTGTATTTATTATACATTTACTGTGCATGTACACGTTAGACTGCTTTTGTCGTGTTCCCACCTATTCTTTTTTTTTTTGAAGGCGTAATTAGATTTCTACTCACTTTTGTCCTCGTCGCCACTTGTAGTATACCCAACCCTATGCCGTGCACAGTACAGCTGTTTATATAGGTCACTATGCGAGAACTTAGCTCGACAACACACCACCAGCTTCGGCAACGGTCGGGCAGCAACTAACCCCACCAGTGTTGTCACATACAATTTTGTCAAAACGGTAGAACAGGACGCAGAAATTAGTAGAAATTGGTAGAATTTGAAATGCATAATAGGTAGACCTACCACCACTCTGGTTCAGTACGTTTTGAATGATTAACAATGTGTAAACAGTGTTTAAGTGCTGAAAATCGCGGCATTTTTTTTTTTGCCTCGCCAAAGAAATTGCCGTAAAATACACTATCAGCTGTCATTTGCCAAAAAAATTGCCGCGAAATATACTGTCAGCTGTCAGTGTCAACTGTCAAGTTCCGTTTTGCGATGAAATTACAAGATAGGCTTTGGCTCTGCGGAGAACAGCCTACATTTAATAGTAAGTGAGTAAAATTTCGTTCTACTCGTTGAGAATTGTTTACGATTGTAAAATTAGGTAGATTTGATGCTGAGGGTGGTAGATAGGTAGACGGAGGTAAAATAGGTAGATCTACTGAAAAGTTAGTAGATGTGACAACACTGAACCCCACTCCGTTGGTTCTGACGTATACGCACGAGATAAGGATAGCAACACTACAGGCATGTAGCACGATACAATAAAATAGCGCTTATTTTATTTTCCTACGCCATCATGATTTCGTAGGGCAAGGCACCGATTTTTATTATTACCGAGATTATTCCTCATATAGATATACCCCTACATTACATGGTGTAGACATGTGCGCCGCGCCGGCGCGGCGCCGCCGCCGCCGTTTTCGACACGCCGCCGCCGCCGTTCGTCGATCGGCGTGAAATCGGCGTATCCTTCAGTTATTAACCGACTTCAAAAAAGGAGGAGGTTCTCAATTCGAACAATTTTTTTTTTCTATGTATGTTACTCGATATCTCCGAGAATCGTGAACCGATTTTCAATTTTTTTTTTTATCGAAATGGTATAACTTCGAGTTGATCCCGTTGGCACTAAGTTGGGATCTGATGATGGAATCTTGGAGAAATCGAGGGAACTCTTCAAATGTTATAGGGAGATGTACGGCGCTTTCGGTAATTTATTGATAAAGTTAAGAATTTACATTCAGTAAATAGGATTTGGTGGACTAAAAAGCAAAAAAAAAAAAATTTAACAAAAAAAAGAACCGACTTCAGTAAAACTAAAAAGCCAACAATAACCCGTTCAAGTACAGATTACATTTGACTCACCCTTCGAAGTCGGTGCCAAACCTCGCGTAAACTATGATATATAAATATAAGAACTGAGTGGTTTGGGATCGACTTCGAAGGGTGAGTCAAATGTAATCTGTACTTGAACGGGTTATTGTTGGCTTTTTAGTTTTACTGAAGTCGGTTCTTTTTTTTGTTAATTTTTTTTTTTGTATTTATGCGCATGCAAATAATGTAACCTGTTTTTTATATATCACCTATTTTCTGTATGAGTAATAATCTCGGTAATAATAAAAAAATCGTTGGCTTGCCCTACGAAATCATGATAACTAACTAACTATTGTGGCGCAGTGACCCAAAGAGGATCTTGGCCTCCGAAACAAGAGAAATCATGTTGGCGTAAGAAAATAAAATAAGCGCTATTTTATTGTATCGTGCTACATGCCCACGCCTTTATTCCTACCACTCACTCTAGTGTCATTCCTTAAACACTAGAAAAAAATTATTAAGCGGGTTTAGTCAGTTCGTGTGCGCTGCAGATTACGGTTCTAGTTTCTAGTGTATGTGGTGTTTATTTCAAACTCATGAGCGAGGAACAAACAAGGTAAAGACGGACCATCAGGTGTTCATAAATTGAAAGTGAAGTGTTTAAAAATAAAACTGTTGAATTGTAAAGCCGAACCAAGTTATTGCTGGAAGCATTTTGGAAAACTTATGTTGAAACAAGATGGGAAGAGATGGTTTTTGTCTATTAAGCAGGTGATTTGCATACGCTGCTTAGAAAATTCATGGACGGTAAGTACAAACCCGCTCCCGAGATCCCCTCGCTTATACTCATCATCTCCTCAATTGACTTCATAGAATCAGGAGTTAAGCTGTCTTGTTTCGGTTCGTCGTTGTTCTTTCTTTAATTGGGTGGGGGGCTATAACCCCCGAGCCTCCCGTCTCTTATACTCATCGTCTCCTCAGTTGACTTTATACAATAAGAAGGTAGCTATCTGGTTTCCGTTCTTACAATTTGTTTCTCGTTTCGTGCAGAGGAATCAAAAGACAAGCTGTCTGGTTGTGCTTGGGGATCTTTCCCCGGATTCACCGTCTGTGCGCACAATGCGTAAGAGAAGCCGATCTTCTGGGCAAACAGCGTCCAACACGACTTTGGATGACAAAGGATAAGAGCCGCCGAACATACCGCGGTGCGAGATCCATATATTGGATGTGCGGTTCCATCAAAGCTCAGTGCGCAATGCACTTCTTTCCCTAGACATTCATAAGTCAAAGGGGCCCAATGGAATTTCTGCCAGTTCCTTCGGTTTTATTGAAGAACTACAGGCCCATATCACTGCTGAATCATGTTTATAAGGTGTTCTCCAGTCATTACAAATCGCCTCGCGCACAGGTTTGACGGTTTTCAACCTCCCGAACAAGCCGGATTCCGAAAAGGTTTTAGCACCATAGACCAAATTCATACGCTGCGGCAGGTTATACAGAAGACAGAGGAGTATAATCGGCCCCTATGCTTAGCGTTTGTGGACTATGAAAAATCCTTTGATTCGATAGAGACTTGGGCTGTGCTTCAGTCTCTCCAGCGCTGCCCTATTGACTATCGATACATCGAAGTGCTGAAGTGTTTGTACAGAAACGCCACTATGTCAATCCGAATTCAAGACCAGAGCACAAAGCCTATCCAACTGCAGCGAGGGTAAGACAGGGAGACGTAATTTCTCCAAAACTGTTTACTGCTGCACTGGAAGATGCCTTCAAGCTACTGGATTGGGTCTATATTGGAATCCATAATTTCCTTTGTCCTATTTGTAAATTCCATAATAACTGTGGTCATAATGATCTTTTGCCATAATAACGTTTATCCTAATGTAAATGCCATAATATTGATCATCCTAATATTGAATATCCTAATGATTATTTGCACTATTATCTTAAGTACTAATGATCAAGTGTCCTATCAGTTATATATCCTAATACTAGTTGCCATAATCATCATATGTCTTAATAGAGCCTACACAATTTTAATGCTGTATAGTTTTGTACGCACAGATTTTCAAACTTTACTTTTCGGGGAGTTTAGGAGTTTCAGCAAGTCTGACGCTCCGCTCGCTTCGCTCGCTCCGCTATACGTGGTCACAATACAAACCTAACCTAACCTACAGTTTTCGGGGTTCAGCCAATAACCTAACCAATAGTTTTCGGGGTTCAGCAAGTCTGACGCTCCGCTGTACGTGGTCACAATACAAACCTAACCTAACCTACAGTTTTCAGGGTTCAGACAATAATCCAACCTACAGTTTTCGGGGTTCAGCAAGTCTGACGCTCCGCTCGCTTCGCTCGCTCCGCTATACCTGGTCACAATACAAACCTAACCTAACCTACAGTTTTCAGGGTTCAGCCAATAACCCAACCTACAGTTTTCGGGGTTTAGCCAATTCGATATTTGTCCAAATCCGGTTTTCTATTTTTGTTTTAACGTAAAAAATTGGTAAAAAAAATAATCTTTACCCAAATACTCCGAAATATTTAATTCCGAATTTACTAATTCCGATTTTTAAAACTCCGAATTTCATAATTCCTAAGGAATAAATTTCCGATTATTGAAAATACGTAATGTTATTATAGCTTATGAACATTATGGCAAGTAATCATCATGGCATTTGACTTTAGGACATGTGATTTATGGTTTTGTATATTATGACTCGTAAGTTTTATGTGTTAATATATTAGTACAAAACATATTAGGTATTTAGAGCATTAGGTAATGTAATATTATGGTTTATGATCATTAGGATGTAAGATCATTATGGCAAATAATCATTATGACAAATTATTGATATGTCAAAAGTGTTTAGAGTAAATGTGGTATGGCATTTGACTTTAGGACATACGATATTATGGATTGCGAAGGAGACCCTACTGGATTGGAACGGACTTGGCATCAACATCAACGGTGAGTACCTCATTCACCTTCGATTTGCAAATGATATCGAGGTCATGGTGGAGTCGTTGGAGAGATTAAGCGCTATGCTCGAAGACCTCGGCAGAGTCTCCCAACAGGTAGGTCTGAAAATGAACATGGACAAAACTAAAATCATGTCGAATGACCATGTTACGCCTTACCCGATAGTGGTTTGGTGGGAACTCTGCCCTCGAAGTTGTCGACGAGTATGTGTAGTACACATTGTGTACCTGGGACAAATTGTCCAGCTAGGTAAGTGCAACTTCAAGAAGGAGTTTAATGGACGAATCGGCTGGGCAGCGTTCGGCAAGCTACGTCATATCTTCTCGTCGAAAATTCCCCAGTGCCTGAAGACGAAAGTCTTCGAACAGTGCGTGGTGCCGGTTATGACTTACGGAACTGAGACATGGTCGTTCACAATGGGACTCATGAGGCGGCTAAGAGTCACGCAACGTGCAATGAAAAGGGCAATGCTCGGAGTTTCTTTTCCGCGATAGAGTCAGAAATGAGGATATCCGCAGAAGAACCAAGGTAACCGAAATAGTGCACAAGATTGCCCGGTTGAAGTGGCAATGGGCAGGCCATGTAGCCCGGAGAATGGACGGCCGTTGGGCAGCAAAGTCCTAGAGTGGCGACCACGTATAGGAAAGCGCAGCGTGGGTGAGCCCCCGACTCAATGGACAGATAAACCCGTGAGGGTAGCGGGGAATCATTGGATGCGGTCTGCACAGGATTGCACTTTGTGGCGAGTCATGGGTGAGGCCTATGTCCAGCAGCGGACGTCTGTGGCTGATAGATAGGTAGCTCCTTCGGTACCTTGAGGACCATCAGCTACTTATTGACCGTCAATATGGTGCGTTCACCGCAAAAAAATCTGCATTTATCACATCACCTCGTTGTGAGAGCACTCCCCTAACTGACTCAGGGACTATTGGAATCTTTAGTGTCAACATCTCGAGTGAAGTCCAATTCCGCGGTCATTTAGAGGGTAAGGCTAAATTAGCCTCCAAAAGTTCACTCCGGCCCATCGCCTAGCTTTAGAAGGCGAAGGTTTGCTCACGTGTAAAATACTGTTCTCATCTGTGAGCTGAGGCGCCTAAGTACCAGCATCTCCCTCTAAACCACATTCAACGGAGAGCGACTCGTATCGTCGGCTGCCAGCGAATTTTCAAATCGGCTTGACTCCTGGAGGTGGGGCGACGCTTGAAACTAACAAATTGAGCACTTTTAAGCGTAATATTTCACAAACGCATCTCTCAATTGAAAAAAAAGGGAACCCTTTTTTTTGTTGTCTACGGAACCCTAAATACGGCTATGTGGTATTTTGTTGTGATGTGTAATTTTATATTTAATTGTGTTAGATAGAAGTTATCGCATCATTATTTACTGCCCATGACTGTTGCCTTTTTTTCAAATTGATATCTAAAATGTTTTGACACGTCAATTCAACCACGATATTTAACTGAACTCAAATTAAAAACAAAAAATACCAATCAATGTGTTTTTCTATTCACCTAACCCTGACGCCGATTTCACGCCGATTTCGCGCCGCCGCCGCCGAATTTTTGACAGACGCCGCCGCCGATCATTCTTCGATCGGCGCACATCTCTATCTGGTAGTAATACGGGCCATTTCATTGTTCAAACTTCTTATTTTTCCCAAATTCATTGACATTTATGTTATGACTATATCATATTAAGAAAGATATATACATTACATATAAACCTTTATTATGGTGTAACAAGTTATCTTTTGAGAAAGTGTTTGAATGTTGTGGAATTGAAATACCAGACCATAAACTTATTGTATTCTGCATATATAGAGTTCCAGATAAGAAAAATCTCAACTTGTTTTTTGATAAACTAGATGCACTAACTGTACAAAGCAACAATAAGTAATAAAATGAAAATTGTTATTACAGCTGAAACATCTGTTTCTAAACTATCACATCAATTTACACATTAATGTCCCCACACGGGGAAAAGCATGTATCGACCACATAGCAAGTAAGGGGCCATCCATAAATTACGTAACACGTTAAGGGGGAGGGAGGGGGTCCACGAAGTGTGACATTGTGTGACAAGGGGGTGGGAGGGGTCCTAAATTTTGTGACGTCACATTTCAGCTATGCCAGTTATAAATAATTTAAAGGAATATAATTCTATTAATATTTTTTGTTTTGTTAATTTCTTTCATTATCATTAATATAGTCAATCGTTTTTTGTTTTGTTAATGGTTTGATTTGATGTAATTTTTTTATTAAAAAAATATTTAATTGGAAATAAAACTGATTTTGGAACCGCTATTTTCCTTCAATAATTTCTACTTAAATGTAAATTTGCAAAATATGTGACGTCACACTGTCGCGTTGAGGGCCGGGAGGTAGGTAAGTAGGAAAGCAGGAACGGAAGAAGAGACAGGAGACAGGGCAGAAGAAGGTATTTATTATATAAATTAATAAAGGCACCTGCGAACAAGCAGATTCAGACTTAAGTTCTAGATTTAAATTAAGAGATATTGACATTATAACGGTTATGAAATACATGGGAAACTTACGTTTACGTGCCTTGTCTTTAATTTAATTATATATTTGTATCCGACAGAATCCAGCAACTTCAGATATCACAGCACAATAGCACAGTTAAACTTTGGATATATAGAATACTCTTGTGAGGTAAAGGTAAATTATAGACTGATGCTTAAGTAATTGAGGATGAGCAGGATTAAAAATCGTCTTGTAGGTGTCTGATCAGCTCGAAAGCTCTGAATAGAATGAAGCTTTTAGACATGGAACGGACAAGTGTGGAATTTAGAATAATTTAGAATTTGAATGACAATTTTTAAGATCGAGTGTGTAACCAGACAGTCCAAAAAGTAATCAAGAACGAGTTGTAACGCAACACGTTACAACACTAGGGGGGGGGGGGGGGGGTCTCATAAATGTGACTGATCATGAAACATGCCAAGTGCTTGAATTTGAAACAACCGAGCCACTAACACAGCACAATAAATTTTGTTACATTAAAAACAGGGTATACAGCGATGAAAATATTAATACATTTCTCAAATCTATTGCTACTTTAACATGGTCTGAAGCAATAAATGAATCTGATAGTGATCTAGCCTTTAACAGTTTTCACGATATGTTTTGTCTTTTTTATGACCTTTGTTTTCCCGAACGAAGGCTAAAGCTAAATTCAAATACTAAAACATAGCGTGGGAAGTAGTGTCACCCAATGTATGGAAGGTGCAAATTTTGGTATCGGATGAATTCACTTGGCACAGATGTAATATACGTAAAACTAAGCTAATTTAGCCCGGTAGCCATCCACCACCCCCTGGCGGGTAGAAAGGGGGGGCAGTCAAAGTTCTATTTACCCAATACCACAAGTGTGGTGTCATTTTCTGATAAATCGGGCATGAGGAATTCATTTTAGAGACATAAAATGTATAGTTTACTACAAAAAAAGGAAAATAATTACGAACATATCAAAATTGGTTTGCAATTTTTTTTATTCTACTATAAGTATCTTTGAAAATCATAACTTTAAAGTAAAAAAAAAAAATACTACCTTAAAGGATATTTATCTAGCTTATTAAAAATATATACTTTATTATGTCACACAAGTTGGTTTTATACAAAATAGAATACTTACTTAACTTACTTAAATACTGGTAGGTTGCTTAACTTACTTATTGACTGTCGCTAATGGTCTGATGCGTCAATAATAGCTTAAGTAAATTATCCACCACAGTGGCATTATTCAGTACATTCTAATTGTTTTTTTTAAACAGTTGCACCTAACACCGCACCGTGACTTGCACTTGCACCGAATTAATTCACGACAAGCGATAGCAGCAACTGGTGCAGTAGTCCACATTGGTGTCCAATTATTGGATACCATTTCCCATCCCCAATCTGCCGAACTGGGAAGATTTTGAATTGGCACCATTGCTTGGCCCCATACGTGCACACCCTGGTAAACAGGTCTTAGCAGATGCTGCCGAAAACTGGCTTCCGTCGGCGGAATATTCTCTAGTTGACGGTCTTTTTTTGAGAATAGCTCCCTCCTGCACTCGTTTAACGATGTTTACTGACTTGATCTGAAATATATTGATATATGTATATTACCTTATACCTGATGGTAAGTGGGTATTTTTGTTAAAATAAAATACAGCTATATATACCTGTCACCTGTGTGGCTGTAACCTAGGTAGATACCATTTAATTTATACTTAGTACTTATCATACATTGTTATGATAAATTTTTGAATAATTTGTTTAGAGTTTTCTATGTCTCCATCAGCGAGCAAATTAAATCCATTGGTTGCTGATGGAAAAGTATTCCATGCTTCATAGGCAGTTTTTTTCCCTCTTCCACTAAACGCCGACACTGTGTCACATCCTGTTAAAGCATGGAAGCAATGCTCTTGCTTTTTCTGGGCCTGATATAAAATAAGACCAAGATATCATTTAAATTCATAAGTAAAATGAACAGAATAATATTAATATTAATTGAGAATACCTAAAGAGGCTGCGATTTTGTCACATGATAGAAACTGGTATTTTATATCAGGCCCAGAAAAAGCAAGAGCATTGCTTCCATGATTTAACAGGATGTGACACAGTGTCGGCGTTTAGTGGAAGAGGGAAAAAACTGCCTATGAAGCATGGAATACTTTTCCATCAGCAACCAATGGATTTAATTTGCTCGCTGATGGAGACGTAGAAAACTCTAAGCAAATTATTCAAAAATTTATCATAACAATGTATGATAAGTACTAAGTATAAATTAAATGGTATCTACCTAGGTTACAGCCACACAGGTGACAGGTATATATAGCTGTATTTTATTTTAACAAAAATACCCACTTACCATCAGGTATAAGGTAATATACATATATCAATATATTTCAGATCAAGTCAGTAAACATCGTTAAACGAGTGCAGGAGGGAGCTATTCTCAAAAAAAGACCGTCAACTAGAGAATATTCCGCCGACGGAAGCCAGTTTTCGGCAGCATCTGCTAAGAGCTGTTTACCAGGGTGTGCACGTATGGGGCCAAGCAATGGTGCCAATTCAAAATCTTCCCAGTTCGGCAGATTGGGGATGGGAAATGGTATCCAATAATTGGAAACCAATGTGGACTACTGCACCAGTTGCTGCTACCGCTTGTCGTGAATTAATTCGGTGCAAGTGCAAGTCACGGTGCGGTGTTATAATAATAATAATAATAATAATAAATTCTTTATTTCAGATAAAGTATCCATAGTGTTAGTAACAACGAAAACTTAAAATACTTATAAATACATTAGTAATACAAACACTTACACAACACAAAAAATTAAACACTATAACACAAATTCCGCGACACCTTTGACCTGCGTTATCCAAAATTTCTGGATGGGGCAGTCAAACCTAGCCGTAATGTCACTTAGGATGCTGTTGGAGCTCTGCCTAACCCGTGTCAACAGTGAGACAATCTTTTTTCTCATTATTGCTTGAAAACTGTCAACACGGGCCTCAGCAAACATACCTGATGCACTACACCACGTCGGTAGTCCCAACAGCATCCTAAATGCATTATTATATTGAACACGAAGGGCGTTATAGGCTCGTTTCGTATATCTAACCCACAGGCCGCTCGAGTAGAAGGATTGGCTATACGCCTTAAACAGCGTCACCTTCACATCAGTAGAGCATCGAGCAAACCTGCGGGCCAGCATATTACTGCGAACCGCCAACGCCCTTCGTTCTCTTTCTATATCCTGGTCATCATCTAGAGAATCTGTCAAGATATGACCAAGATACTTCACCTTATTTACAACATTCAGGGCAACATTATTTAGTAAAATGGGAGGTACATGGTAGGGCTTAATTTTACCTGCTTTAAACACCATGATCTCGCTCTTTTTAGAGTTGTATTGAAGGCCATGAGACAGAGCGTATGATTCGCAAGTCGCAAGGAGTTGCTCAATCGCACTAACTGAGGGACCGAGCAGGACCATGTCATCAGCATAGCTGATGTTATTGACACAAGTACCGCCTATATAACATCCAGCATGCATCCCACTCAGCCTCTCAATCAGCTCGTTCACATAAAGATTGAACAACTTTGGGGAAGTAATTCCGCCCTGTCTCACGCCGCACTCCAATTTGTACTCGTCAGACAAGCCATAGGCCCATCTCACCTGGTTTACCTGATTTGAATACCAGTACCTGAAGACACTCACACATTCAGCTGGTATGCCTGTTTCACTAAGTTTTTGCCAGAGTATGTTGTAATCGACTCTATCGAACGCTTTAGAAAGGTCTAGGAAACAGGCATACACTGGCGTCTTTCTCTGCGTGTAATATGCTACCGTATGTTTAAGACAATAGATGGCACTTTCGGTAGACAGCCCTGCCCTAAACCCGAACTGTGCATCGTGGATCTTCAGATGTCTGGTCAGAATGGAGTCCAGCAAACTGTCAAGTATCTTCGCGGCTGTGGTTGCAAGTGAAATGGGCCTATAGTTCGTTTTATCTGATAGGTCACCAGTTTTATTCTTAACAACAGGCACTACTATGGTTCTCATGAGCGAGTCAGGCAGGTACGAATGACATAAACAGAGGTTAAAAAATAAGGAAAGCGTTCTAAACAGATGGGGGCCAGCATGCTTATAGTGCTCTATGCTGAGACCGTCATGGCCAGGCGACTTACCTCTCTGCATTTGATTAATCACTTTTTCGATATCTTTAGCTGTGAAGTAAATATCGCGCCTGGCAATGCCAGTCTCAGCATTTAACACAGGCCCAGGACTAGACTGTTGATCTAATAGAGGCTTAACATTAAATAGTCCCCTAAACAACTCTGCTATTTCTCCAGGATCCGATTTCTCCTCGACACAGGCTGGTAAGCCAGGCTTAGTATTTATGTTTTTGGTACCCTTCCAAAAGTCGCCAAATCTCTTGTTATTGTGAGCCAGTGCAAGCTTATCCATTTTTAATTGTTCTTGGTGATCTTGGCACCACTTTAACTTGGACTTGAACGCTTTCTTAGAGTTTTGCATGTTTTCATATACCTTCCCACGCCAAGGTTTACCAGCCAACTCCCATAATTGAAAACATATTCTGGCTTCCCTATGTACCTCCGCAACATGCTTATTCCATCCCGCTACATACCCGCCCTTTCTTTTAGGCTTATATGTACAGGACAGAGACGAAGCCTCCATTAATATACCTACAATCTTGTCATACATTTTATCAAGTATTGTACAGTGATCACGGTCAGCACACAACCTGTCACAGCAAGGTCTAAGAGTGTCCGGAAAATCAACGCCTTTTAAATTATCATGGCAAAAACGATTATACGCACTAATTTGCTCCGGCTGCCTGACTCCCCACACAACTCCATCCTTAACGTGACCGCTGTTCGTGTCACTTATCATGTTATTCAACAATTTCATGTCACATTCGATAAGGATGGGAAAATGGTCCGACCAAAATACGTCATACAAAACTGAGACATTTAAAATAGTATCCCAGGCACTTTTCGTCACAATACAGTGGTCCAAGGTGCAAGGTGCAAGTGGTCCAAGGAGGTTAGGTGCAACTGTTTAAAAAAAGCAATTAGAATGTACTGAATAATGCCACTGTGGTGGATAATTTACTTAAGCTATTATTGACGCATCAGACCATTAGCGACAGTCAATAAGTAAGTTAAGCAACCTACCAGTATTTAAGTAAGTTAAGTAAGTATTCTATTTTGTATAAAACCAACTTGTGTGACATAATAAAGTATATATTTTTAATAAGCTAGATAAATATCCTTTAAGGTAGTATTTTTTTTACTTTAAAGTTATGATTTTCAAAGATAATTATAGTAGAATAAAAAAAATTGCAAACCAATTTTGATATGTTCGTAATTATTTTCCTTTTTTTGTAGTAAACTATACATTTTATGTCTCTAAAATGAATTCCTCATGCCCGATTTATCAGAAAATGACACCACACTTGTGGTATTGGGTAAATAGAACTTTGACTGCCCCCCCTTTCTACCCGCCAGGGGGTGGTGGATGGCTACCGGGCTAAATTAGCTTAGTTTTACGTATATTACATCTGTGCCAAGTGAATTCATCCGATACCAAAATTTGCACCTTCCATACATTGGGTGACACTACTTCCCACATTATGTTTTAGTATTTGAATTTAGCTTTAGCCTTCGTTCGGGAAAACAAAGGTCATAAAAAAGACAAAACATATCGTGAAAACTGTTAAAGGCTAGATCACTATCAGATTCATTTATTGCTTCAGACCATGTTAAAGTAGCAATAGATTTGAGGAATGTATTAATATTTTCATCGCTGTATACCCTGTTTTTAATGTAACAAAATTTATTGTGCTGTGTTAGTGGCTCGGTTGTTTCAAATTCAAGCACTTGGCATGTTTCATGATCAGATAGGTACAATTTGTAAACATATCCTAACCTAAGACATCCTTTATATTAGCCCTTTACTGCATACGAAGCCATTTATGGCCGTTTAAATTTATGACTTTATATGACAGTGTGTCAAAGTTGAAAGTTGAAAAAATAAAAAAATATTAAGGTAAGTCATGCTGTAGAGGGTTAAGGGTCATCCATAAATTACGTCACACGAATTTCATGATTTTTTGCCCTTCCCCCGTCCTTGTCACAGCTGGTCACATTTATGACCCCCAGACCCCCGCCTTCCTAGTGTTGTAACGTGTTGCGTTACAACTCGTACTTGATTACTTTTTGGACTGTCTGGTTACACACTCGATCTTAAAAATTGTCATTCAAATTCAAAATTATTCTAAATTCCACACTTGTCCGTTCCATGTCTAAAAGCTACTCGCCAGGGGGTAGTGGATGGCTACCGGGCTAAATTAGCTTAGTTTTACGTATAATACATCTGTGCCAAGTGAATTCATCCGATACCAACACCATAAGTGACAGTCAATAACTAAAATAAGTATGTATTCTATATATGTATTTCGCATAAGAAAACAACCTAATACTTGCATAAGTGAGACTAGACGATTGGAAGAGTTCCCAGGCACCGCCGCGTACTATAGGTATTCGATTTTTTCAGATATATTTATGATAAATATATAAAAAAAAATATATATTTTTAAAGAGTCCTTTAAGGTAGAATTTTTTATTTTTACTTTTTTTTAATAAGTAGCGCCATCTCTGTTCCTAAGGGGTGAAACTAATTTCTTCTCGAGTGAAATCGTTTATTTTGGTCTATATTATCACTGTGCAAAACGGCTTGCTTCCATCACAAAGTGCAGCTTTTTTTCATAACAAATAGGACTAGTAATAAAACGATCAACCATCGAATTTGAAAAAAAAAATCGTTATGTTAGTAAGTAACTAAGTATAATATATTCAAACAATAATTATTTTTACAAAGATACTTATAATTTAATTATCTCTTACTGGTGACAGTCTTATTTGGGCCACCAATTTTTTCGGTTGGTAATGGAGCCGCCGAATTATTTTCCTTTACAGATATATAATTCACAGGTAATAACAGCAAGCCGCCCAAAACAATAAATGCCCCAGCGACACTAAAAGCAACGGTGTATCCAAATTGGTTTTTTAAAGCTCCAGCTAATGGTGTGCTAATCAAGCTTGCTATCCCTTGAAACAATAATATCATTCCCGTGGCATTTGTCAACCTTTCTAATCCGTAAAGCTTCACCAATACCATGGCCCGAATACTAGTCGAAGTACATATGCAAAAACCGAATACACAACAGCAGAAATACTGAAAATACATATTTAATGAAACACTGGTCAAGATGGTGGCCACGCCAGCAATACTGATTGTGACTGCAGACAGTATGGTAGGGTCAAATTTAGTAGCTAATGACCCGAAAGCTAGTCTGCCAAAAGCATTGGATCCTCCAATAGCACTTACAAAGAAACTGCAATAGGTCGGTTCAATACCGGCTTCTAAGTTTCTATCTTGTGTATATGCATACGGTACTAAAAACCCCAAATTTATTACAAAACCACTGACACAAATTAGTTGAAAGGTTCTTCTTTTCAATAACTTAGGATCCATCATTGTTGCTAGGACTCTTCGCACTGCTGTAGTGAAAACTCCACGATTTTCTTGTAAATCTTGAGCAGCAGCAGCGCGGGACACAGCTAGCTGATACTCAAGCCCAGTCTCATTTTCAGGATGTGACGCAATCGCTGCCTTACTCTTTTGATACGCAGGCAGGTTTTCTATTTTCCCGTCATAAAAAGCGTCGTCCCGATACATAGGACGTGACTCTGGTACATGTTGCTCCCAATGACAGAGCCGTCCCCAACAACTGCTTTTCTTTGGTTCTTCAACTGGGACAGTGATTTCCAAATATTTCGAGTGCGCATCTTCGGCGGTAACGCTACTTTTAGACATCATCGACTTTACTTGTTGTAAATGACGGTGACTAATGCCACTTTTTGGAGTCATTGCAGTGATCGTTAACTTGGATACAGGTTTACTTGTAGTCCCAGCAGAAGTACCTGGTTGAGTGGATAGGACTGTAGGCCCGTTATCTTGGTCAACCACAGCAGCTGCAGTAGGGAAGTTATCATTGTTTACTGCAGCGAATAAACGTTCCGTTGCAGTGGGTTTTATGTTGTCCGATCGAGGCCCTTGGGCCTTTATAGCTGCGGCTGACACATTCGGCAAATACGTAACTGTACGAGTTGGGTCTTCTGTTGTTTGGGTTTTGATTACATTAAGCGCAAGTAAAGGCCGAAAAGCCATAGCTAAAAAATAAACAAGGCCAAACATCCCTGAATGTAGTAACACTACTGAACGCCATCCTGCTAAACTAGTTAAATATACATTTAGAGGATATAAACCCATTATACCCACACTAGAGCCAACCGTTGTTATGGACATTGCTACTGACCGCATCTTCTCGAAGTAAAATCCCACTACCAAACTTGCGGACATGTTGATAAGAGAAAATCCCACTCCAGTAAAAACTCCGTAAAACAGGCAAAGAGGCCCGTAACTTATTACAAAATAGGCAGTAAACAAGGACAGAGAACATATTACACCGCCCGCCATTGTACAAGCTCTGAACCCAAATCGATTTATCAAAGCAGAAGCTAAGGGGCTTGCAAATAAGTATAAGGCCACAGCAATAGAGTTTATTAGAGCTCCCATTGTTTGGGAAATACCAAGGTCGAAACTTAGATCTGAACGTATACTGCCAAATGTATAAGCCGTGCCATCGCATATAAATATTATACAAAACCCAGCTGCGACAACTACCCAACCCCAACATCCTTCTTCGGGCACGTGGACTTGGGCATGGATTTCAGTTTCCTCGGCTCCTTCAAGACCTAGACTACCACGTCTACTGCATTTGCTCGGCACAACCGTAACACTTTTCCTGTTATCGCTTGTTTTAGATATAGCTGGCTTGAGAGGCATTTTAAATAACAATTTATTCGTAGCATGTGCTATATTTTATTTTTATTCCTATTTTATCATACTTATGGTACCTATTAACCTTTGTCAAATAATATTCTTGACATTGCAGCTGACACTATGGAGTAAAGAATTAGTTATTTCACCTACCTATATACCTAACAGGATAGTAAGACAAAGGGGTATTCAAGATTAAACAATTAAATAAATAGATATTCGTTGATAATTTGTTTTGGCTGTGAAACCTACGAAATGAAAAAACTGAAACACATAATGTTTAATTAAAAATGTTATCCCAGGAAACTTAGTTTTACTAAATGGTGGTCAATCTATTTTTGGTACTCAAGGTAACCTCATTAGGTAGGTGAGGCTGATTCGTAAATACCATGTAAAGACCTCGTAAAGACTAATGAGGAAAGTTGAAATGCTTTTATATTGACATATAAAAGAACGTAACCACTTTAAATAATTTAGTGGATGGACTAATTAACAAACGATGCACCCTTGATTTTAATGTATATAAAATGAGGAGTGCTCTTCAATTTTGAATTAGTTCGATTGCGTTCACTTCAAGAATTACCATTTTATAGTTTCTAATCGGGTCTTTTATGTTGCAAAAAACCAAGTAGTTGTGTTCGAAGCGTTAAAAACAGATTGTGTGCTGTCTATGATCAAGTCAAGCATCTTGTCTGTTACCAAGTCTGTTACTCTGTTATAAAAATCGAAGTTGTCATTATAACAGATTTGGAGGGAAAAATCTGCTGTTCGATATACAATTACTTTAATATTCGTTTAATTAATTTTAATATAGAATAATTCGATGTGTGGTGTTGAATAATTAAATATTTATATCATGTCTCAAACTACACTTACCGCGTTTTACAACAGTAGAAAAAGACCTGCAGGAGAAGATATTGCATCGACGAAGCGCAAAGTTCCACATTTAGATCGCCTTCTTGAAAGCGATTTGCAGTTAAAAAGGAAACATATTTTACTGAAGAAATGTGACACTATCAAAGACGTGACAACACATTCAGGAATTGCCACACAGCCAAAGTCTTCTCCAGCAAAGAAAAATGCACAGCTGGCGTCTCCCGCAGTGCGTGAGCTGGAGTCAAGTGTTGGTGATGCGTTTACTAATAAAGTTAATGCATCTAATATTGCTAAAACGCCCTCCAAATCAGAGACTGTAAGTACAGCTAGAAAAGAACTTAGTTTAGGGGATATCAGAAAGAAGTTAGCAGGTAGCTCTAGGCTTGCTGAATTGAAAGCGTCTGCAGAAAGGTTGAGCAACGGCATACAGCAGTTAAAGGATGCAGATAACAAGCAAGGCAGACTCAGGGAATTCAAGTCTATTGATGTGGAAGTACCGTCAAGGTAAACAACTATATTATTTACTATGTTTGATTGGGTTTTGGAAAATGTAAATAACATTGTATTGTGTATAATGATGGTTTTATTTCCAGTCCAAATCAAAAAGCAAATAAGATTCAAAACGAGCTAATTTCTCCTAAAAAAGAAGTGATACCTGGAGGAACACAACAAAGACCCCTGATATCACCGAGGAAGGTGGTTGTTAGTCCAGTAAAGAGTCCCAACAAGGTACTTCATATTATATTTGTTTACTAAAATAATTTTTCAGTCTATTTGAATTAGTGTATCAGCCAATTTCACATTAATCAACACAAAATTTCATAAACTTTGTATGATTTGTAGGTTATGTAAGTGACAGTATTGAGTATAGTTGATAAAAATTATTGATTCTGTCCATTCCAGGCCACGAGTTACCTAAATGACAAATATCAACAAGGGCTTTTAAAACTTCAGCATTCTCTACTTCTATTTACATGTACAAATATTATTGTTATTAAACACTCATGTATTTGCATTTATTTTAGGTTCCAGCTTATATTAGACATGCCGCCCTTGCTTCTAGCACTTCCAGTCTGCCATTGCCGCATCACTACAGGTTCCTCGCAGAGCTATTCCGCGGTATGGAAACTGTTGTATCCCTTCTTTATAACAGAAATGAAAAAATCACTTTTGCCAAATTAAAGCCTTCTGTGCAAGACATGCTCAAACGCAACTTCACTGAGAAACATCTGGCTCAAATCAAGCACTTAGTACCTGATTTCTACAATTTTGAGGTGCAAAAGATCAAGAATTTTAGCACTTCATCCCAAAAAGAAGCTTTTGAACTGATCATATCACCAAATTTCCCTAATGATATTAAAATTATGAACCCGAGTGTCCTTTTAGAAAGACGTAGATATTTCTATGATACTCTGCTTCAAGTTGTCAAGAAACATCATGCACAATACTTACTGAACCTAGACCCTCCAATGGTCATCCCTGAGAACAAGCTCACTCGCTGGCATCCCGAATTTGAAATTGAGAAGGTTGCAGATATTGACTGTTCTAAGCTACCCGAGATGCCTAATACTGAAAAGTTCTCTACTGCACAGGATGTTCTCTCTAAAGCTAGAGAATTATTCAAATGTAACACCAAAATGGAAAGAGCCTTGGAGAAACTGGCTCAAGCTAAAGCCAGAGGTCTGACAGATCAAGAGAAGGCTGCTACGGGTATTAATGATGAACTAAAGGCTACCCAGAATGCTAGTACTCAGGCAAGTCAGCCCTCAACAAGTGCAGTGACCATTCTGAATCCAGCATTACGGAACTTACCTGCTTCTTTGTTGGAAAAAGTAAAAGCTAAGCAAGCTGCAAAAGCTCTAGAAGCTATGACTAGATCGTCTGAGCATGAGCAGAAGTATCTTATCTACAGTCGTTTACCAGATTTGGCCAGGACTCTGAGAAACATATTTGTTACTGAGAGAAAGAATGTTTTAGCCCTTAGTACAGTACTTTCCAAGTTGGACAGCAGTTTTAAAAGCAATGTGTCTAGCAATGACTTGCAGAGAGATATCAAAGTACTTACAGAGCAGCTTCCAGATTGGATTAAACTTCATGAAATAAGAAACACAACTTATCTTAAGTTGGATAGAACTGCAGAGCTAAAGAACATCACCTCTAAATTGGAAGCATTGGCAGAGAAGTATAAAAGTGACTAATTATAATAATTTATTGACATAGGAATAGATCCTCGAGACTGTTAATTAAGTACATTTATTGTTAAGTATGACATCCTACTTCATATATTAGTGAACTTCTATGTAACTTTATTATAATTATATGAGTATGTAGTTCAGGAAGACAAGATTTGTATTAGTTTTATGTACTATTTTATCTATCAATTTGCAATAATATATTTTGTAGTTTTATGTATCGTAATTTGTAACTATTCTTTGATCTGACATTTTTGTTCCCTGCTGTTAAATGACATCCATGTTTAAGATGCTATTTTGACATCAATGTTAAATCTTTGGACATGTTGTATTTTTTTTGTATTAGTGTTATCATTATCATGTATTACTTTCAATCCTGAAAGAAGTTCTAATGGAGTATTTTCACATTAATCTTAAGTATTTAGTGATTACTGATATCTTTTTTCTTACTGTGTGGTATTTTGTTTTATAATAAATAAATAGAATGATCTTACACTTAATATTTTATTTAATAACGTGATGGTACAAAAATATGTGGGTCTTTAATAATAATTTCACATTAATGATTACTTGGTAAGGAGATTATAATTAGGCTTTGCCCCTGCCTTGTAGGCCTCCATGAAAGTGAACAGGGTCTCCTTTGGTACAAGGTACTGGCTAACGGCTGGGTCTTCTAACATGTTGTTGATGTATTCCCACTGAAACAAAACAATAATTAACACTAAAATTATACACAGATGTACATTATTTATATTACGATAAGCAGTAACGAGACATATCTTTTTCTAAATCACTCAGACAAAAGGCACATTTCTGTTACGCAATTTAAAATTGCTGATACCAATGTGCTACATTCAATAAGGGCACGCGCCGACACTTACAAGTAGTTTGTATTCAGTCTGATCGATTTTCACCGCGTCATATAATTCTGCAATAAGTATCATCCTCTCGAACCAGGGCCAGATCATGTAATCGGCGAAGCCTGGCTCGGCGCCGCCCAGATACTTTGTTCCGTTCTTCTTCAGCTCGTCCTGGATGAAGCTCAAGAATGTCCTATAGGTTGCGATATGTTCTTCGGTAACTTCTTCTGGAGTTCTTATAATTCTGAACAACATTGATTGAATCTGAAATTTGGGTAGGGTTTTGTTAGATTAAGTGACCATAGGAAAGTGGGCGTTTTTTGGGGATGAAATTCAAATTTTCCGTCTATTGGGATATTATACTGTATTGCTTTAAACTTACAAGATTTTCACATATTATTATAACAAAACGGGACTAAATTGCGTTTAAAGTGTTTATTTAATTACCTCTACGTTTTGAACGTGATGTTACGTGTAATGCACCTTAATTAGAATTATAGTGGTAAATTAGTATTATTGCAACTAATTATAATGTACCTGTACCTGCTCAATGCTTTAACATTTAACAAAATATAGTTTGTTTTGTTTAGAATGAATAAATAAATAAAATACGTCAATGGTCTCGAAGGGACCATGACCCCCACGTGGGGAGGGGAAGGGGGGTGTTTTATTTAATGGGATATTTTTAATTTACCTTCATCGTCTAATGTTCCCGACGCAGTTACATTGTTATGTGATCTCGTCTCAGACAGACTGAATTATAATAACTTTGTGTTAATTATGAGAACAAACCACGAGAGTAAAAAGTGTTACACTAATTAATTATTGATTTTGCGACCAAATAAACTGTTTAATAACGATTTTTTAGTGGGTTGATATTTATAAGGCGCTTATCTATAACTTTTTGAATGATTAGTAGTCAGCGTATACCCGTCGCAAATATCTGCAGACCTTACAGTAATGTGGTTTCCCTCGCACTACTACTTATATTTATATAGCATATTTTTTAGCGCACGAGTGTGCCTCACTGCCGGGCAAAGGCTGCCAGTCCTCTAATACCGCATAACAATAAAAAAACAACTAATATGAAAACTTTTTGCATTCTGTTAAAAAGACTAAGTTAAAAAGGCTTAAAACTTTCTGATGCAAATTCCATTAAAGACCCATCAGGGGCAAGGGCTTAGATTGGGCGACCGTGACGGCCACTCGGGACGCTAGCTCCTACGGCTAAGCACGCAACTAATTACTAATTAGCCCGGCACGCAATAATGTATGACTCAGTCAGGGCGCCTGTGTGGATAAGGGCAGGCTTACTCATTGACTTACCGGCCCTGAGCTCTCGACAAGGATCTTAGCAAGCGCCTTCTTCACCGGGTCCTTGGGTAGCAGTGGCCGCTGGGGGTACACCTCGTCCAAGTACTCCGACGTGACGAGGCTCTCCGCGATGCACACGCCATCTGCCACTTCTAACGCAGGCACCTTACCTGTATAAATGTTTCGTTGTTACGAGTACCTACTCTCTCTCTCTCAATTTGTAAGCACAACATTTTTTGAATGAACATCCGTGTAACTCATTTGATGCAAGGGATTGCAACTTAGTCCGACCGGAAGAAAAAGTCATAGGTGGCCCTAGCTCTTTTCGATTTTCTCTGAATATTCGTTTCTATATTTTTATAGTAGTACCTACTTATAAATATATCGAAACATTAAGAATTAATGTTTGGTTTCGCTCTCATCTGATAAGTATCTGATCGAATTTATCTCAAGTGGCGTCCATGGGTTTTACACTGCAACGTAGCTACCTACCTAGGTGCTTATTAAGCAATATATTATACCTAGACTATTCCATTTTCAAAGGTAATGCATCAGGTAAAGTTGCTGATAGTTTTTTTATAGAGCTCTTCTTTATAAAGCTAAAGGCGGAAAATCGCATTATTTATTTGACGCTTTTGTCTATAAATAAATAAATAAATCATTTCTTTCGACCAACTGGATCATAGTGCTTACAAATTACCAATTTATATGTTAGTAACAGACGGAATATTATTATTATAGGTACTAGTTTACTTCTAAATAAATTCGCAAATCTATAGATCAAAGACGAATTTTAGTAAAATTGCGGACCATATTACAATCTACTTAGATGCAAATTCGCGTAAAAGTCGCCACCTGCGTATCTCATAAAAAATGTGATAGCTCCCATACATTTGATATAAGTAGTTACCTAAGTAATTTGGATAAGGTATTTTTCACATAAAAAGTATCCAGGGTTTTCCACGGACACCCTTTGAAAAGCCCCCCCGGACGGCCCTTGGACGTCCTCCAAACTAGGGCAAATCTAGGGAAACCCGGACAGTTGGCAGCCCTAGGTAGAGGAGACTTACCGAAAAGGCTCTTGCTGGTAAGCCACTCCGGTTTGTCCACCAGGTCGATGTTGACGACTTCGTAGTCAAGCTGCTTCGCGTTCAGGACGAGGATGGTGCGTTGCGCGTAGGGGCAGTAACGCATGTTGTAGATGCGCAACTTGCCGGTGAAGGGCGGCAGAGGGTCGCCTGGAAATAAAGGATGACGGAGACACTGGCCTGTATTTAGAGGTCCGTGCGTCTATTTGTCCGTGTGTTTCGCGAGATTGTTTTTGAAAATTACTGAAATTTGTATTTTTTTACGTTTGCAACCCTTCACGGGGGCTACTCCGCCATTTTGAAAAAATCGAAAACTGAAACGACCAAATAATCTATGCAATTAACGATTCTATTCACAAAATTTCATGAGAATCAGTTGAGAAATGCGACCGCTAGGCGAGAACAGCCGAAAACATTCTAACACCAAACATCCGGACATACGAAATAATTTTAGACCAAGCTGAAACAGAGACGCTGCGCTCGCTCGGTCGTCCGCGAAATCGTATAACATGCGAGAGACTAATACATTATAATAGCTATACTAGCTGTGCCCCGCGGTGTTACCCGCTCATCCCACAGAAACACTAAATTTATTCGGGATGAAAAGTATCCTATGTCCTTTCCCGGGTCTCAAACTAATCTCCATACCAAATTTCATCCAAGTCGGTTCAGCGGCTTAAGCGTGAAGAGGTAACAGACAGACAGACACACTTTCGCATTTATAATATTAGTATGGATATGGATAGTTGACAACTAAGTGAATAAGAAAAATTAGGATGAAAGTACGCCTATGTTTTACTTATTATTATAGATGCTCTTAGTACATTTCATATCCTAAATTTGATTTTATGTACTGAGAATTGAGATGACAGATATGCTTCAGCCACCAAGTTATTTGAAAAAAAAAAAAACCTGCCAAGAGCATGTCGGGCCACGCTCAGTGTAGGGTTCCGTAGTTGCCCATCCTTCACAATAGACGGGCTCAAAACAGCGGTGTAAATTACGGGAATGATTTCAAGCTCTAAAAAAAGATCGTAAACGCCAAAGTAACTATAATTACTTATTACGTCCAGATTGAGCGAAACGATTTAATACAGTATGACACTTAACTAATATGTGTAACGCTCGAAGTATAAGTATAAGGACACCGCGCGGCACTTACGTTATTTTAAAGAAAATTATGAATTTTTGCGATACCTATCTCAAAAACGGCTCAACCGATTTTATTCAATATAGTTTTAATTTAAAGTGCTTATAAGGCCTCATTTTATGGGTTTTCCATATTTTTTTGACCCGTGGTTGAAATTTGAATACAGCTATTTACAAAACGATTGACTTTATCAAAAAAATGTTTGAAGACCCCTAGATATTATTTTTAAAAGACGTATTCAACGAAACCCCACACACTAGTCTTGGAACGAAAAAAAAACCGGCCAAGAGCATGTCGGGCCACGCTCAGTGTAGGGTTCCGTAGTTGCTCATCCTTCACAATAAACTGCTGTTTTAAGCCCGAGGTTTAAGTTAAGACAGATTTTAAGCTCTATAAAAAGGTCGTAAACGCCCTAGAAACTGTAATCACTTATTACCTTCTGGAAGTCAACTTACGACCTTTTAAAGAAAAAATATGAAATTTGGCGATAACTCAAAAACGGCTTGACCGATTTTGTTCAATATAGTTTTCATTGAAAGTACTTATAAGGCCGCATTAACATGAATTTTTCCATATTTTTTTGACTTGTGGTTCAAAAGTTAGAGGGGGGGGGACACAATTTTTTTTATTTTCGGAGCGAATATTTACAAAACTACTGACTTTATCAAAAAGTAATGTTTGAAAACCCCTATTATTTTCAAGAGACCTATTCAACGACACCCCACACACTAGGGTTGAAACGAAAAAAAAAAATCACCCCCACTTTAGGTGTTCGAGAGGTACCCGAAAAAAAATTTTTTTTTTAGTTTTTATTTTACCGTTTTGTCGGCGTGATACATACACATACTCATACCAAATTTCAGCTTTCTAGTACTAATGATCACGGAGCTAAGCCGCGGACGGACAGACAGACGGACAGACGGACAGACGGACATGGCGAAACTATAAGGGTTCCTAGTTGACTACGGAACCCTAAAAAACACCCCCACTAAAAAAAGTTTTTTTTTTTGTTTTTATATTACCATTTTATCGGTACCTGCAAGAATCTTATAAGATTCTTGGGTACCTGCAAACAGTGTACTACCTACTTTGCTCACTTAAGGTGTGTAACATAACATACATAACGAACGGAGATAATTAAGGGCAACTTGTCCTAATAATTTAATCGATAGGTATAGATATTTACTTAATTGCAAAAGAAAAACAATTAACGAAATCAGTGTACATTAATCATTTTGTTTTTGTATTGTGAAGTGTTATCGTAGTAATGTCATTATTGAAGAAGGTAGGATGTATAGGTACACCTAATTGTTGTTGTTAACGCTTTGGAATGCTCGATTTGGTTAATGATGATGAGATGTTACAGACAAGTGCATCTGAACTAGTTCGTTATTTTCCCTGACTAAGTATTAGGTATGCTCCACACGTAACATTACGTGACACATTATATTTATTGATTACTACTTGATTACCTACTACTGATGCGTCACATAACCTACATTTAACTGGCACAAGTTCAACAACCCGAAGTTAACACCGAGATGAATACAAGGTGTAGGCAAAGTGTAAAAAACTAACCTTTCATCAAATGCTTTGTGTCAAAGTTAATTTTGACAGCTGATCCAGCCATGGCGCGGTATAGAGGTAGAACGTAATTCAGACTCCGGACTATCGGCACTACAGCCCGCAACGACGCTAAAGCCACTGTGTACATCACAAATCACAGCTATATGTAATGTTCAACCCAGGTTAACTGGTTTGATAATGTCGAAATGATTGGGCAGTTTTGCTATCTCGCTTTAGAGCCATATTGATAAAGTAGGTATTTTTATAGCAGGCGTTTGTGCAGAGCATCATCGCTGAGCGTGGCGTAGATTATCCAGACAAATTATCATAAGTACCTACTAGGTAATCTACAAGTAAATTATAGACTTGTGTCTGTACGCGTATTCGTAGATATTACTTAGACTTTGTTTTGTTGTTACTAGATCTTATTTCTATGAAATTCGGCGTATACAAAATACAAACTAACTGTCCTACAGTCTATTCATTCTTACTTGGCTAATAACTTCTGTACCTCAGAAGCAAAACACTGTAAGTGCTATGTTATATACATGAACTTACAGTGGTAAGTACCTATGCTACTCAGGAACGTAGGCACTTACACTCTTTTGCTGCTCAGGTGCGTAATTTTAATTTAGTAAGAATCTTGTTTACTAAATTCAGCACTGCAACCTTAAAGTTTTTTTGTCAATAAATAAGTAAGTCACTATTGTAGATATCAGGCTGTAAATTTTAAAGATGTTTATTTACTTGCAAGAAGGAGCTTGAAGGTTAGAATATTGTTTAAGAAATCTGACAAGTACGAATACTTAGTAGGTAAGAGGTGCTTTTTAGGCTTCCGTACCCAAAGGGTAAAAAACGGGACCATATTACTAACAACCCGGTGTGCGTCTGTCTGTCCGTCTGCTGCAACATAATAAAATAAATATTGAAGTGGGGCTCCCATACAACAAACGTGATCAGTTGTGTTAACTTAGCACATCATTTGTATGCGGCGCAATACATACCTACCAGGTGCAAAGTTAACTTAACTGGGCCAGTTAAGATGGTAAGTGTTTGTAAGGAACCCTCGGTGCGCGAGTCCGACTCGCACATGGCCGGTTTTTACACTGCATTACGACTGTGCAGCTAGCTTGCAGTTGGTGTGCGGTTGACAGGACTGCATGACAGCTGCAAGCGGTCTGCACAGTCGGTTTGCAGTTCTGATGCAGTTGGTGTAACTGCATCAGAACTGCCCTGGAACTGCCACTTTGCAGCTGGGTTGCAGTTGAAATGCTGTCCGTCTGCCCTTATATAGTAACGGGGCAAGGGCAATATCAGCTATCGTAGAAGCCCCCAACCACATCAAGCAAAATATATCTAGTAGAGGATCCCTTTAAGAACGACCTTCACCGAGATGTTTATTTGATTAAATGTATTTTATATTTAATTTAATATGTCAATAAATATATTGCATATGGGTTGCCTAAGAAATTTTAGTCCAGGGTATGTATAATTACTGATTAAAAATTTTTTTTTTTAAACATTTGATTATTGGATAAATTCTATACCAATCGAAAGTATGAAGCCCATAGAATATGCAAACGTTAGGTTGCCTATTCTTTTCCCGTCACAACTATCGGGTAGCCAGGTTTAAACTGTTAAATCTATACTAGCATTTTGCAACGGTCTGATTATTGAATTGAAATTAAATAACATTAAAGATTATTTTATTATGAACACGGTGGTATAGGGTTGCCTGCGAAAAATCAGTCCAGAATTCCGGTTGTCGAATTTTGAAAAGTAAAATATTGCAGCGAGTGAATGTGTGCGACTGAGAGGTCCCAACCAAAACCATCCCATACGATAGAAGAGGACACAGCATAGCAGCTGTTTGAAGTCCGCCCATTTAAAAAAAGAGAGTGCGCATGCTATTTGTGCTTGAAAATGAAAAGGATAGCGATAGACTCGTATATGCTGTGCATTATTTTGGAGTAGATTGTCGCTATAGATACAATAAAATTCATGGTATAATAATATACTCCGCCTGGTACTCTCTTCCGAGACTCGCGAACCACGTGACTGACACAAGCCTACGTCATCATGGTGTTCAGAGATTCTCATACTTTTAAATGTTGGAGAATTTTAACCAACGCTGAAAAGTGTTTAAACGGCATTAATTTTAAGTGATTCAAGTAGAAACATAGGTAGTAGAATAAAACAAATCTAATGTATCTAATCTTTCGGAGTTTCTTCTCAACAGTGGTCACCTCTTGTGAAATGTCGATAGACTCAGACATGTAAAAGTGCCCTTGTGGCCTACTTGCAGAATAAAGTTCATTATTTCATTAATTAATTGATTAAAAAAAAAGTTAAATAACTATTTCTCTATTTTAATAATAAACTACTGCAAAATAATGTACAGCATATACGAGTCTATCGCTATGCTTTTCATTTTCAAGCACAAATAGCATGCGCACTCTCTTTTTTTAAATGGGCGGACTTCAAACAGCTGCTATGCTGTGTCCTCTTCTATCGTATGGGATGGTTTTGGTTGGGACCTCTCAGTCGCACACATTCACTCGCTGCAATATTTTACTTTTCAAAATTCGACAACCGGAATTCTGGACTGATTTTTCGCAGGCAACCCTATACCACCGTGTTCATAATAAAATAATCTTTAATGTTATTTAATTTCAATTCAATAATCAGACCGTTGCAAAATGCTAGTATAGATTTACCAGTTTAAACCTGGCTACCCGATAGTTGTGACGGGAAAAGAATAGGCAACCTAACGTTTGCATATTCTATGGGCTTCATACTTTCGATTGGTATAGAATTTATCTAATAATCAAATGTTCAAAAAATAAAAAAAATTAATCATTAATTAAACATACCCTGGACTAAAATTTGTTAGGCAACCCATATGCAATATATTTATTGACATATTAAATTAAATATAAAATACATTTCATCAAATAAACATCTCGGTGAAGGTCGTTCTTAAAGGGATCTTAGACTAATCGATTTTATTACATTAGACCAGGTTGAAAAAGTACTTAGTCAATACATTTGTGTCCAGTGTACAATTTATGTCAGTGGTTTATCTTATCTTATCATCAAGCCGCATACATAAACCACCAACTTAGGTTTTTATCAATGAAATAACAAGGAAAATTCAATACCTTTATTGTTCTTTCTGTAATATTAAATAAAATTCCGAATTTGGAAAATATATGAACATAATTAGCCCTATTACCGGAAAATATTATGCAAAATTTTATTCATTGAATAACCTAATTTTATTCATTTATTTTACAAATTTACTTGCCGTGTAAAATATTATTTCATAATACTTCACGAAACAGTTTCGGTTGGACCGTACTGCACACAAAATAAAGTGCTTTTTGTTAAGCTACTGTATTGTGAAGAACTAAAGCAACTGCTTTGCACACATAAAGTGCTTTTTGTTAAGCTACTGTATTGAGAAGAACTAAAGCAATTGCTTTGCACACAAAATAAAGTGCTTTTTGTTAAGCTACTGTATTGTGAAGAACTAAAGCAACTGATGCTTTGCACACAAAATAAAGTGCTTTTTGTTAAGCTACTGTATTGTGAAGAACTAAAGCAACTGCTTTGCACACATAATAAAGTGCTTTTTGTTAAGCTACTGTATTGTGAAGAACTAAAGCAACTGCTTATTTTCTCAATCCGTTACCTTAGGTACGTATTTGAAATTAGAAAATTATGTGACATTATTCTATTTACTGGATGGTGCTGTGTGGACACTAACATCTAGTATTTAAGGTATTATTTATAGACTTCGGGCGACATTAAAAATCTATTACACTTTTTTGACAACCGCATCCTTTCCTTTTCATTATGACGTTAATGTGTTAAACATGTTGCTAACATTTGTGCAAGAATACCGTATCATCTTGTCAATTAACGTATAACTAACACGGACAAAATGACTCGAAATTTCAAGTTCAAATATATACTTAAATTATATCATCAGCGTATGTACGGGGTTTCCGTACCCAGAGGCTATCTATATGACCACAATAATATGGTGCAGCTATCTATCCAGCCGCCTGTTATAGGGGCTGTATCTTTTCACATAATGCATTACTACAAAACCAAAATAAAATAAAGTTCAAAAATTAAAAGCGGTCCCATATCAGTTATTTTCCGTCAAACAATGCGATTAGAACTATATCTATATGGTCAAAAAGGTAGTAATTCCACACTTAAGCAAAGACGCTTAGCACAAAGATTAAAGGTCAACGTACGAAGTTCTCCATGCTTAGCGTCTTTACTTGAGCAACATTGTCTTTGTAAGTGTATCGGTTGAGAATGAGCAGTTGAAACGTGTTTTTTTTTTTTTTTTTTTTTTTCCTTCTGGCTTTACAGTGATTAGCCAAACGTGAGAGTTTACTGCTTCTTCTTCCTAGGACGCATGCAGCAGACGTCGCTCGTGTCCAGCATGTTGTAGTTGGCTTCTCCCTTCGTCTTGGACTCGACGAATTTGGCGTGGGTCTCCGCTGAGAGGTAGTATTGCTTCACGGCTGGCACTTGCTTCATCGCTTCCATGTAGTTAACCTGCGGATAAATGAATTAATATTTGAGGACAATCTTATGCAAACATCTTAGAGCAAGCGCGTTGGAGTGATAGTGCAACATGCGTATATACAAACAGAATTAATTGTACTATAAGGTGGTAATTACTGGACATCCTTCAATAACTGGCCATGTTATACTAAAATGAATTAAGTTTGTAGCTGAACAGAGTTCATTTTTAGTATGGGGTGGCCAGTAATTGGTGATTCACCCTGATCTATTTGTAACCTGTGTATCCTTATAATTAATTATATTTCAATGGGCCGTTGTTTTGCAAAAAGCAACCTGAGAGAATTTTTGGTATCTAATGCAAAAAACACCGACACTTCAATCACTATGACAAAAAGTGTACGTACTCTTATCGTTTTCTGCATAATTATGATTAATGCGGAAGTGACTTTGTGCAGCAAGAAAGTAGTGGTCCGTGGTGATTTGCTCCTCGGAAAAACACTCAGTTCCCGAGTAGCACCTAGTTATTTTACCACTCATGCACAGTCATGCCAAGGAAAATAAACGAAAGGAGGAAAAAAATCTGCTAGAGTTCTACTTAAACTAACCTGGTACCACGCGCTTCCAGCTACTTTTCCAGGCGTAGAGATGTGCCGTTACCGAAAATATCCAGAAATTTTCCTCATTTCCCATACAAAATGTTGAAAGATTCCGGAAATTTTCGGAAAAGGCACAGCTCTATCCAGGCGGTCCAAGCCCCTGCGAGGGATTGAAGGAAATGCCAAAATACAACGCAACTTACCACACGTTCATATTTAGTCTTCTCAATAGCCATGTCAGCCTTCCCGAGAAGTGGCAGAGCTTCGAACCGCTCCAGATGCGGCCAGATCGTGTAGTCAACCAGTCCAGGCTCGTTGCTGTGGAGGAACTTGGTGCCACGCGCCTCCAGCTCCTTCTCCAGGCGATCCAGAGCCTTTTGATACGATTCAAGGTGCGAGGGCTTGAAGCCATCAGGATTGAAGGCGGCTACGTAGAAAGCTGAGAATCCCTGAAAATAAATGTCATTGTAGATTTTTGTCCAGTGCTTCTACTTCTAGCATGACAAGCACACGTGACTCTTTTGTCGTCCAGCAAACATAGTCTATTCCTTGTCATCAAAGAAATATAAAAAAATACATAAAATAACCGAAATATACGACAACTGTGCCTGCATAGAGTTGTCTTCGATCTTTTCGCAAAATAAATAAGCTGTCAATAATGTCAAGGTCACCATTAACCCGTTTTTAGGGTTCCATACCACAAAAGGAAAAAAAAACGACATTCTACATTACATGTCCTGAAAATTTGAAGTCTTAGATGCTTTCCGAACGATTAATTTTCTACTCTGCACCCACTTGAAGCATCTCTGTTTGGCCCTATGGTTGACTGGTAGAGAATGCCATTAGGCATTAAGTTCGCCATTTGTACTGACTTTTGTTTTGTGCAATAAAGTTTAAATAAAATAAATAAAATTATAATGACAAACCTCCATGAATAGCTCCACAAACACTTTGTCCTGAGCCCTGCGGAGAGGGTCGGTAGACTGCAGCGGCACTTCAGGATACTTCTCATCTAGGTAGGTGTTGATGATGGCACTGTCAAATATAGCTTTGCCTTGCTCAAATTCCAGCGCTGGTACTGAACCTTAAATAAAATGCTGACATAAATATACAAGTACATTGAAATTGAATTCTGAAACATTGTTTAATTTTTTAACAAAAAAAATATTACTTTGAAATAGTTCTACCGTGGCTTAAATATTAAATGGGTTGACTGTAGATAGATTTATTTATGTCTTTCATAATATAAAATGTCAGTATAAATTACGCTAAGACAATTTACATGCATTTATGCATGCTCATCATGATGAGCATGCATAAATGCATCATAAAGATCATCATAAAGATAAAAATGAGATAATATAATAATAGTAAAAAAAGTATAGATAGAATAATGAAACACAAATTGTAAAATGGGTTTGAATTTTAGCTGCTTTACTGACTTGACTTAATAATAATGTCATTAGCAAACACCATAATCTTAATTTGTTACCGAGTCGTGGCTCTTTTCTAATATATGGTATTTACTTATCTCTAATAGTACTGTAGTAAGCCATGGCATACTTATATAAGATTGCATTGAAGCAATGCTAGCATTGGCGGTACCAAGTTTCCTTATACCCCAACGGAATTAATCATTATATTGAAAAATTTGTGATTAGAATAAATACGAGGGGCGTCTGAAAAGTTCTAAGCCTAAGGTATTTCGAGGTTATATATGCGTTTATGATACTGGCCACTAGAAAGGCCATTTAAAAACAAATTATTAAAAAATAACATGTCACGTTTTTATTATTCTGTTTCGAGATATTCAACGGAAAAGTACATCATGTGTGAATTACCAATGAATATTACGAAAATTGAGCACCGTGCTGTAATTAAATTCCTTACAAAAAGTGACAAATCACCGCAGTGTATTTTTGAGGAAATGGCTATTATTTACGGTGATTCTGGGCCTTCTTATGCCACAGTCAAAAAGTGGAGTCGCTTATTTAAACTCGGACGGGAATCGATCGAAGACGACCCCCGCTCAGGGCGGCCAATATCGGTAGTGACCGAAGAAAACGTAGCAAAAGTCAAAAAGCTGGTATTAGAAGATAGAAGAATTAAGGTTTGGCAAATAGCTGAGGTCTTAGGTATTAGTAAAGAAAGAGTCGGAGAAATTTTACATGAACATTTGTACATGAGTAAAGTCAGTGCTCGTTGGGTACCGAAAATGCTAACGGCCTTCGATAAAGTACGTCGTGTGGAAACTTCTCGGGCGTTTTTAGAATTGTGCGAAGATGATTTAGATGAAGTTTGTTCCCGAATAGTAACTGTTGATGAAACATGGATCAGACAGTATGATCCGGAGTGTAAGTCTGAGTCGATGCAGTGGATTGAAAAGGGTGAAAGGCCGCCGAAGAAATTTAAAGTGCAAAAGTCGGCCTCTAAGTTAATGGCTACGGTATTTTGGGATTGTGATGGCATTCATTTAATCGATTATTTAGAAAAAGGCTCTACGATAAACGGAACTTATTATGCAAATCTAATAAGACAGGTGCGACAAGCCATAGTTGAGAAAAGGCGGGGTAAACTAAGGAAAGGCATTTTGTTTTTGCAAGAAAACGCACCCGTTCACACCGCTAATGTTGCGAGGCGTGCTCTGAAGGAAGTTGGTTTTGACGAAATTGACCACCCACCCTACAGCCCAGATCTAGCCCCAAGCGATTATTTTCTATTCAATAATTTGAAGAAAGAGTTGAGGGGAAAGCGATTTAGAAGTGACGAAGAGATGAAGGCGGCTGTACAGGAGCATTTTGAAGGGCAAAATGAAGATTATTTTTTTAATGGCCTAAAAGCACTGTATAAAAAATGTAAAAAATGCATTGATTTAGGAGAAGACTATTTTGAAAAATAAACACGAGTTCATTTGTGTAAATTGTTTTTTTCTATCTTAGGCTTAGAACTTTTCAGACGCCCCTCGTAACTAGACACATCCTGCTATTTCTAGTTTGGATAAGCAACAGGAAAATGACATTATTAACTTCAAAGTACCTTTAGGGTTGAACTCAAAGATCCATTCCGGCTTGCTGTCCAGGTTGATGAAGACCAGATCATACTGCAGGTTCTTGGCATTGAGAACCAGGACACTGCGCTCAGCATACGGGCAAAACCTCATGGCGAAGAGGTGTAGCTTCCCATTGAATGCGGGTAGAGCATCACCTAATAAGGAATACAACAGAAGGTACATTTTACACACAATTGTATCTGCTTTGCCTGAAGGTTGACTGGTAGAGAATGCCTCATGCCATTAAGTCCGCCATTTGTATGATAGGTTTTTCTTTTATGCAATAAATATTAAATAAATAAATATACTTATATTATATTTACAAAAATGTTTTATGTGAATTTCAAACTTCAGTACATTCTAATGTATACACAGCATAACATAACCATTATTTTATTTGTGGGCGAATCATAAAATTGTTTCTTAATGCATTCACAACCTTGAATGCCTATAAGTATTTAGCAGACTTTCACCCAAAATTTGAGGCAGTGAGCACAACCAGACGAAAGTTATAAAAAAAAGCTTCTTTCTACAAAGTATATTATTTCTTAACACTTACCAGCTTTTAAATGTTTCTCAGACATCTTGGATGATATTCAACTCTGAAATAAAATAATGTCACAGCATAAACAATGTTGCTTTTTTTAAGAAGATTGAATGTAACCAACTTTTTGCTATTAACTTATTTTTCTATACTTAGGTATAATAAGAATCTTGTAAGGATTATAATGGGTAGAATAGACTTAACTATAGCCTGCTTAAGATATCACAATATCATTGAGTCTTGGGCCCCGCAAGCACGCTAGTTACAGACACCGCTAGAACATCGATCATGCATAGGCTAAAGTTGTTTTTCCATAAAACTATGTATATTACCTGCACAAAAAGATATACAGTGAAGATTTTAGACTCCAAGAACAATATATTTCGTAAGTTAAAATAGAAAAAATACCTGAAATTACTCTTAGCTGGACTGAATTCCGGACAAAACTGTCTGGTGATAGTGACAATGAACCGGCTGGCGGCTATAAATGAAGTGGAGTGGATGTGCATGTCGTTTGCTGTCACTTTACTCGTGACAGCTAATGACATCTTTCATCCGTCAAAATAATTAAAAGTGTGTTCACAGTTTACTATACTAGGGAACGCACTTTAAAAAAAAAAATACTACTGTAATTTAGCCAAGTATCGTTTTCAAGCTCCATATACTCTATATTTTCAAAAATTTCGAAATACTGATAACACAGTAAAATTCAGTATACTTATCGAATCTATTCACAAAACTTCATGACCGTTAGTTGAGAAGTGCGGCATGTAGGCGAGAACAGCCAGAAATCTGATTAATCCGAACATAAAAAATAAGTTTGTGTGTGTGTTCTACCGTCTGTATAATGGGATGTGTTCTGAGGAATTGTTTGACATGATGCCCACGGCTACCTTCTACCACCGCACTGCTCGCCATCGGCAGGGTGTTCATCCTCACATGCTAGAGCCTAAATGGTCGAGAACTGTCCGGTTCCAGAGGAACTTCCTACCGCGAACGCTTCGCATGTGGAATGAGCTCCCTGCCGAGGTTTTCCCCGGGGGCTACAGTATGCAGTTCTTCAAGAGGGGAGTAAATAGGTTCTTAAAGGGTCGGCAACGCGCGCGTGATGCTCCTGGCGTTGCAAGCGTTCATAGGCGGCGGTAACTGCTTAACATCAGGCGGGCCGCATGCTTGTTTGCCACCGTCGTAGTATAAAAAAAAAAAAAAAAAAAAAAAAAAGTTTTGGCGAAGTTGAAACACAACAAAGGTCAATAAGTCCTAAATTCCATGTCAAACAGTCACAGTACAATTTTCGACTAACCACTTGGTCTTAACACCAATCAATACGCTTCCGACGGATGTAAAGTAAGCGTTCGAAGGTCAGAAATTGTGGTTAACTTGATTAAATTGGTAAACAAAATGTTGTTCTGATAGCTACTGGAATCACTTAATTTAATTCATTTTTTTTGTTACATAAAAAAAAATCATACGGCCTTGTCCTCCTGAATGAAATTCTCATTCAATCCCTACATTTACTTGCTTTATTTCATTTTATTTAATTAAGGTTTGCCGATCATCGTATCATATTAGTAATAAAATTCAAGGAAGCAAGGAATTGGAGGGAAGAACGTTATGATTACCAGTTAGGCACTGGTTGGTCCCACTAAGGACGAGGAAGCGTTTGACTGTCGACTACCTATTTTCTCGCTCAAGAAACGAACAAAAGATATAGCCACGTGTCAGTGAAAGAGACACACTGCCGGCGACTAATCTCTCTTACACAGTTGATGCCAGCGATTAAAGATAGAACGCGCTCTGAGGTACTCGCTTGGCGGTTAGAACCCACGCTGAGAAACAAGCTGGCGGTCATTTTACTTTAGTTGTCATCCATAGTTACTTCAAACAGCCTTCTAGTACCGTTACATACGTGCGTCTCGTGCGTGAGTGGTGCGACTTATCGCCCGTCGCACTCGAACACTCGCTTATAGCCCAGCGACAAAACCACACAAAACTATCGGACTACACACTCGCTCCTCGCTGCTCTCGAGCTCGTTTCCAGTTCATAGTTCTAATCGCATCTCGCTCATCGTCGGCTGTGGGACCAGTGCCTTATGACTAAGAATGATTTAACCCTTTGAGCGCCGAGCGGCAAAGCAATTCACCGTGCCACTGACGCCAAACAAAAAAAAAAAAAAGTGCTCCAAAATCAACAGAGATTAAGAAACACAGATAGTGGTTTGAATTAGCATGTTTTTGACCACTGAAATTTTGACGTCAATAGACGTCGTTGGCGTCAGTGGCACGAATTCCCGATGACGTGATTTGCCGTCTTTGGCGGTCAAAGGGTTAATGTAGCTGGGCTAATGAAAATAATTTGAAACGATCATGTATTTACGAAAAACATTATAATTCATTTAACATTACAGTCTGCAATTAAGACTACATTCAATCAAAGAATATCACTCGTTTGGGCTAATATATTTAAAAGCAAGTGAAATATTCATTATATTTCTGTCTCTTATAAATTTCATTGAGATTCTTAATAATTTATCACATAAAACATACTTTTTAACATTGATGTTTTTTTTACTAAATTGTTGAGTAATACACCATCATTGAGACTTCACTCAATATTGTTTTGCCTTCATCTTATTTAGTTACAATAATCCAGACTGGAAAAACTCGCAATGGTCGGACGAGAAAGAGACACCCGCCTTTATTCCTCACACGACGTGGATTAGAAAAGGACGTCCTGTGTGTCTTATTGGAACTCGGCGAGAGTGTACCATCAGCACCTCTATCACAACTGAGAAAATACCGCTATGCAAGAAACATTGAGTTTGAGAAAGACTGGTGACACTATCTCGAGCGACGATACGTTCTATACTTTCTTTACCTTCGTACCTAATGAAATAGTTTAATAGGAAAGTAGTTTTTCTTATTCTTGGAACAAGAAAACTTCGATCTGATTGGAGGTTGTGAAAATAGAGACGAGTTATGTTATTACAGACATAATTATTCGGTATAATCGCTATTGCATTGCTAGAAAAAAAATACAAATTATATGGTGGTACGAAGACAGAAATCAAATATAAATACATACGGTTTACATCTATTTTAGGCACTTGGCTTATAGAGTAACAACAATTGCATAGTTCATTAACCATTATCATTATATTTTTCAATTTTGTGCTCTATTACCACACTGACTAAGGCAAATATTAAAATGGTTCGGCAAATAAGTACACAACGCAAATAAAATATATTCTTAAATATCAAACAATTATGTAATAAAAGTAAATGGACAGTAATAACTTGTTATTGCATATTGCAAAGAGTTTTAAATAATATTACATTGTTTGTACTACATAACAACTACTAATAACCTTAGATCAAATTAAGTACAATCATTAACAAATATAAGGTATAAAATACTGTAAACTATAAAATTCCAAACTCTCTTTCGGAAACCTCCTTCATCAATTACTAACTAATGGAATGAATATTCGAATTGAAACTAATTAAACAGTATTTTGTGGGTGCGCCAAAGTTCACATAATTTTTCAACCCCGATTATTGGAACTCCGAAAATGTTACTCATACAATTTTTCATCATAATAGTCACTATTTATACGTAGTCACTATTACTACCGATCATAACTCCGAACCATTTAAAATCATAATGTCAATTATCATAAATATCTCTAATACTACTTTTTGTTTTCATACATTTATTCATCATAACTGTTTTTGATCCTATTTTTCACTGTCATACATTTTTTAAGCAGACTAGTTTGTACTCATAAACTCCACAATCCTATATCTTATAAGCAGATTGTGACAAAATGCAACGTGGCTCAAAAACCGAAAACTGTAGGTTAGGTTAGGTTTGTATTATGACCACGTATAGCGGAGCGAGCGAAGCGAGCGGAGCGTCAAAATGCTTGCCTGCTTGCTTGCATGAACACTTGTAAATAATCTACTATTACATCAAATTTTTATAAGCAAATGCAGAGCCAGGATGGATTCGGGAAGAAACTTTATTTACTAAGTGTATAATGCCGTTAGGAAGAGCTGCGCCAAAATGGAACGTGGTTCCAAAACCGAAAACTGTAGGTTAGGTTAGGGTTGTATTGTAACCACGTATAGCGGAGCGAGCGCAGCGAGCGGAGCGTCAAAATGCGTGCATGCTTGCTTGCATGTACACTTAACTCGCTATAACTCAAAACAAGTATTATGAATAAAAACATATGGAGAAAAACTGCATCGATGTTTAAATGTTATGATTGACAAGTTTATCGTAATTTATGATTCTGAATAAAAGAAATATGAAAATCAGCATTATGAGTACACACATAATCTTAGTGACGACATTATGAATTACGATGTTCTGAAAACTGTCTATTATGAACTCGGTAGGTAGTAGTACAAATTTATGAGGGACAAATGTATGAAGTTAAAAATTCGGAACCGTGATGATTCTGACTAGAAATCGGTAGTAGAAGAAAAATTCGGAGGATCAATTTTATGTGAGCCAATATGGACCCGTATTTTGTAGACGCATCCTTGGACAATCTCAAATCGAACAAGAATTATGAAAAATTGCCGAAATTATTGATTGAAAAGTAAAATAGGATTAAGGACTATTTATATTAATTAATAAATAAAACATAATATTTGAGATTTCGGAAGACCATAAATACATTTTCAGAATCACTACATCATACACTCACCGGTTTACACAATAGCGACAAATATGAAGAATTCAACCAAAATGGTAAATTTTTGTCATTTGTATACAAATAATTTTGATTTTATTCACAATCGCCGTTTGGAACCATTACATTGAGAACGACACATATAAACATATCTATAATCATAAGTACGATTCGCTCACAGACATAATCAGAAACGTGACATTTTGCTATTACCCAACGATGTCGGATAGAATTATCTACTCTCATGAATCGCATTTTTAGAATAATGACAGGCAGTTTTGGTACATACAAGTACGAGACAAGTATTATTTTATATACCTTTTTCTTTAGTTTCAAGTTTTATTGAGACTATTGGGAGCGGCACAAGTGGATTTCAAAACGAAACCTCGACAGTATTTATTGTTTTAGTTTAGAATAAGATATTTTTAGGCTCCCATACGAAAACCGTGTGTAACACTGCGTTTCCACCAGAGATGCGAGGGAGGTTTGTTAACCAATAGAATTAGCTGCGCTGAGCGAGGATAAGTAAATGAAGTTATTCCATTGGTTAACAAAAACACATCGCTTGCTACACGTCTCTGGTAGAAACGCAGCCTAACCGCACTAAAGAGAGCGCGCGTGAGTGACTTAACACGTTTACTGTCCGAACCTGAATGGTAAACTTTACCTTAGGCTTTGAAGTAGAGGCTTACCATGCCCCATATATGGGTAGTTGCCGGCAAACAAAAATGGCGGACCAACGTATCTACATTTGTATGCAAATCGGCCACTGTACAGTGAAGGTTACGCTCAAAAAGTTTGCCGGCAACTGTAGTAACTATTACGTCACCCTAGGCCGTAAGTGGGGTTTTCTGTCCGCTGCGGGGAGAAAATCACACTTCCTGGCCAAGGCAAGACGTAAAACTTTAGACAAACCACGGGCGATAATTCGTAAAGCCCCAGCTCGCATATTTATATAAACACCTGCGATCTGTGACGTTTATGAATTCTCCGCCTTAGGTATGTAATGTACGGTCGGCTGAGAAAGTGGTCTACCAGTTTTGACAAACGTTTCTGTGAGATCTAACTATCGCGACGGTTGCCTTTGCTGACGGAAGTCACTGTCATAATATTATTGTAAGGGAAAATCGATCTTATTGTTTCATGACGTTCAAATTAACCTCGACCGTAGGGTGACACCTCATTTAAGACCGACTGCACTATTAAGGCGTTCAAAAAGTCAACATTAATGGACGCATGTTACGGGGCAACCTATGCCTGAGCGAGGAATTTGGAGCGCCTGTCTCGATGCAAGACAAATAGGATTCAATTGACAACATTTCATATTTATGACAGGTGGAAATTAATATAGAGATCGACAGGGCTTTATGTCGTGTACCTTAAAAAAAACTTTGAATTTATTCTTCTGTATTTAAAGAAATATAAGAAAATACATCAAATAACTGCAATCTAAGACAATACGGGCTGAATAGGGTTGTTGTCTAAACCAAAGAGCGAAAAAATATATTTTACTTTATTTGACGTTGCAGATGACAGATGCATACCGAGTTTTATTAAGTTTTTTTTAAAATAAGAAAACCGACTAAAGTAACCGTTCCATTAAGTTCTGGTTTTGGTGTTGCCACATTTTAAAATGAGTATGTTTTTATAAATTAACTAGCTGACCCGGCGAACTTCGTACCGCCTGAAAGTCGATAAATGTGGGTAGAGATAGGTACATTCAGACTACCACCTACCACCACTGATAATGTACAACATTTCATATTTTTATGACTATAATTTTATTACTTTTCTGAATTCTGCATCGAAAGATGTAATGTCTGTTTTTATAGCTAAGATAAGCGATTTCAGTGCATGAAATTAAGTTTATAAGTTTATATATTTTTTCTGAGATAACTATATACTTATTTTATTATTAATTTATAAAAACTTACTCATTTTAAAATGTGGCAACACCAAAACCACAGTATACTTTATAGTAGGTATACTACATACAGAATGAACCCGCACACCCCCGCCCCGATTCGAGTTACCTCACCCCGCAAGGGCACCGAGTTGGAATCGAGTTTGCTGCGTAGAAAATTTTGAAAGGGTTGTGTATCTGTGTATATGGGTTATAGGTGGGCATTGACTCGTGAAATAGTGATGATGTTGGTGATGGTAATAATGATGATGGTGGAGACTGGTGGTGATGATGATGAAGGTGGCGACTGGTAGTGGTGATGATGATGAATATGGTGGTGACTGGTGATGATGATGAATATGGTGGTGACTGGTGATGATGATGAATATGGTGGTGACTGGTGATGATGATGAATATGGTGGTGACTGGTGATGATGATGAATATGGTGGTGACTGGTGATGATGATGATTAGGTATGATGATGGCGGTGTTGATTCTGATGATGATGGTCATGGTGGTGATGATGATGACGATGATGATTGTGATGATGTAATGACAGTGCCGATGGTGATGGCTAATGATATAAATGACCCCAAAATCACCATCATCACCGCAATCATCATCAACATCATCATTCTCGCCACTATTACTACCGACACCATCCCCACCACCATCACCATCATCACTTCCACCACATTCACCATCACCGCCACCACTATCACCACCATCATCATCACCACTATCACGACCACCACCACCACATTCACCATCACCACCAACATGACCACCACGGACTACCACCATCACCACCGTCACCACCATCATCATCACCACTATCACCACTACCGTTGTCGTGTGGTTTTCATAATTTTCTAGCTTATGTCATATTATTTATGTGCAATTAAAGTTGTTGCAATGCGTCTGAGGCAGCCCTGTGCGTCTTACACGCACACATTGACACTGACATTCAAGTTCAGTTTTTAGTAGGCAGTGTCCGCCCTGCGCCAAAACTCTGACTCAATGGAACGGTTACTTTAGTCCGATTTAGTAATAAAATAAACGGAATGTCGTTGAGGTTGACATGACATTATCAAAATTCAAAATTGTCGGTTTGGTTTGATTCATATTACTGATCCATTACTGATTCTGGAAACAGTAACTATTGAACTTACATCAAGATGGTCTTCGCAGATAAATAATGGTATCTTTGGCACAACCAATTTCCCCACTGCTAGACACCAATATCCTTTATTCTTATGTGGCACATGAAAGAAATGTTTATCGGGGGTTTTCGTCGAATCGTTCTTCCAATCGGGCACCAAAACATTACTTGGTGTATTTTGGAGGAGTATATTCCTCATCAACCGACACACGTGCAAATTTATCCATTTTTGTAAATTAATCCCAGCAAATAAAGCCTGACCAGAAATATATGATCACTCTGATGACTGGAAGAGATCGCTCTTTAGCGATAAGACCGCCTGTTGTTTACCTCTAATTGTAATTTCTTGCATTGTATTTCTCCTGTATATTTTATGAGGTGTGCAATAAAGAGTACTTGTATTGTATTGTATTGTATATATGAGGATGCGCCATATTGCGGAATTTCGCTGGAACTAATTTCTTACACTGGCAATGATTTTATGATCATAGGAACTGACAGATATTTAAACTAATGTCATTAGAGTGCGGATTGCGATTGGTTGCAAAATTGTTGCCATATAAATCTTATAAATAACGCCCTCTTGACAATCCTCATATATTTCTGGTCAGGCTTTACGTAAGTAATTAAGTAACACGGTTAGATTTTCATTTGAATTCTCGTTAATAAAATTCGGTATGCATCTGTCATCTGACAACGTCAAATTAAAAAAAATATATATTTTTTCGCTGTTTGGTCTAAAACGACAACCCTTAAATCTCTCAGCACTAAATTGTCTTAGATTGCGGTAATTTTATAGCCTAGCAAGCGTCAGTCCCGCCCAGGGATAGTTGCGCTACAAACAGCTTTCCTATGGCAATAATGTGCATACGTCATATTTGTATTATTAAACGTCAATCAAGGATTTGTCATTATCAAATTTCAAAACATTGTTTACCGGAATGCTGCTCAATCACTCGTTCTTCTTGCGAAATAAATACTGAATCCTATTGAAAAAACTTGACTTTCATCACTGTGGATTGTTTTCGGTTTATTATGCAAAAAATACTTGAAATACGCGGAATATTTAGTCCTGTTTCCTTTTTGTTTACATCAGTGACGTTCACCAACTTTCAACGTCAGTTACCAAAAAAATATCATTGCCAGTAAAATAATTCAGTAGGTAGGTACCACTGAAAATCCGCAATATGGCGTGGGTAGTAAAACCCCTTGCAGGGCTATATATATATTCTTATATTTCTTTAAATACAGCAGAATAAATTCTAAGATTTCTATATTAATTTCCACCTGTTAGAAATATGATGTTGTCCATTATGATAGACACAATCACAACAAATACAAAAAAAAAAAAGTCCAGACGTTTGGGTTTATTTGAAAATGGTAACTTACAAACTCGGCTACCGGCGTTTATTTATTGATCTTGAACAGACTCGTCGTGCCAATGTTACGAATGCGTCAATTCAATTTCATAATGTTGGCCGCATTGGACCATGGCGGACTATTTAACTCGTAATTTAAAAATTGCAATTGTGGGGTCTCTTTTGTGTATCTTTTCCTTTTTTTGGCATATTATTAAACTTTTGGCCGAGACGATCACAACAAACCCGAAATCGTGCAAATCGGTTCAGCCGTTCTCGAGTTATAAGTGCCGGAACTAACTCAACTTTCTTTTATTGATATAGATCTCGGCACAATAAGCTAATAGAAACTCGAAACACACACATCAACCGGTCAACTTCAATTAACTATAGACTACTTACATTACGTTTAGCTGTAATTAGCGTTTTGTTTTGTTATACCATTTTTAACACAATAAAACACATCAACAGGTCAACTACAAAATTCTACTATAATTAACCATAGACTACATTACGTTTAGCTGTCAGTTGCGTTTTGTTTTGTTATACCATATTTAACAAATGAACGGGTAGGGTAGACTGTTTTTTTACTGATAAATTGCTTTCAGTTGCGTTTTGTTATTCCATATCAGTTGCGTTTTGTCGCGTTTATGACGTTTAATGTCACGTCCCACGGGAACGTGATAAAAAGTATCCTATGTCCTTCTCCTGGTTCTAAGCTACCTCCACACCAATTTCCAGCCAAATCAGATCAGCCGTTCTTGAGTTATAAGTAGTGTAACTAACACGACTTTCTTTTATATATATAGATAATAAAATAAATAATCATCTCAGAAAATGAATAAAAACAGAGATTACTTCATCTTTTTAAGCAGAATTCAGAAAATTAATAAAATGATAGTCTTAAAAATATGAAATGTTGTCAATTACGTCTTCTTCTTGAATATGCTGGGCAGGTTCATGTTGGTCTTGTGCTGGAACATCTGCGAGACGCGGCGGCCGACCTGCTGCGCCGCGAGCAGGTTGGAGGCGCGCGCGGGCTCGCGCGGCGGCTCGGCCCCCGCCCCCGCCCCCGCCCCCGCCCCCGCCCCCGCGCCCGTCGCGTTGTGCAGGAGGACCTCGATCGACGGCCTGTACTGCGAGAACCCGGGGCTCTGGACTATTTCTTCTAGTTTTCTGGAAGATTCCGAGAATACTTTGTTAATAACGTAAAACCCCGCGACTTCACCTGTTACTTTAAAAAAAAAACCAATTCCTGCCTAGCTTTTAAGTTAGGCACATAGCGCTCGCGTTTTCATCTGCCTTTATTTTGACCCTCCCTTTCGAAAAGTTTCGCGCTCGCTGCGCTCGCGTTTTCTTCAGGTTGTCTTTGAACCGTCCCTTCCAAAAATTTCGCGTTCGCTACGCTCGCGTTTCCATCTCATTATGTTATAACTATAAACTGAATCCCCTCCCGCCCATACACGTATTTTCTATATTTAGGCTGTACCACACCCCTGGGCCTTAGGGTGGCGACGCCCTTGATTGTCTGCGAAGATTGTGACGACATCTTTCAATTCAAAAAACATTGGTCGCACTATAACCCGCCATCCGCGATGATCAATTCATGACAAAAAAATACTACTAGTTAAAGTTAATAGTCTGCTGTATATGGTCGCTAGAGGGGCGCCGATGAGGTGTTTGCCTAGGGCGCTCTCGACCCTTAATCCGCCAGGTAAAGGCTAGGAAGATGATAGGTCATCATCTTCCTAGCCTTTGTCCCGTAACTTTGTATAGAGAATGCAGAATTCTCAATCGGGGTCGGCTACCTAAATCCCAAGGTGTGGCGTAGGCACTAGTTTTTACGCAAGCGACTGCCGCCTGACCAAAGAATATAATACTCACAACCTTCCAACCCAGAGGGGAAACTAGGCCTTATTGGGATTAGATGCTTTCCTCACGATGTTTTCCTTCACCGAAAAGCGAGTGGTAAATATCAAATGACATTCCGTACATAAGTTCCGAAAAACACATTGGTACGAGCCGGGTTCAAACCCGAAACCTGCGGATTGAAAGTCGCATGCCCTAACCACTTAGGCTACCACCGCTTAGGCACAGTTGATGCGACAATATCGCCATATTCGCCATGCATAAAAAACACTTTCTATTTAGTAGTTTTAGTTTTAGTAGTCTAAAAACTAGACGGAAATTTTAACTTTTATAAAAATAGGCGATGATTGGTATTCCAGGCAAAGTTACAGGGTTTTACGGTACTGTTTATTAACTTCGTCATAACGGACGTACAGTAGAGGCAAATCTATCATATCTGTGTATTCTGTGCGAAAGACGCTGGATTTTAACCATTGCAAAAGGTTTACGGAGCTAATACTAACCTGCCACTGTCACTTAGCAAATAAAACGTCAATTTTACTATCCAAATAATCTATACATTGTGCGCCTTTTTAAAACATACGAAGATGGCCCGGTTCCTAAGATAGCCCACTTCAAAATTTTATTGTTATAACCGTTCGCGCCCATGTTCGGTTAGTACCATAACTTAGGTATGTCTATGGTACTAAATGGGCGCGAAATTTGAATTCGTTCGAACGGTTATAACAATAAAATTTTGAAGTGGACTATCTTAGGAACCGGGCCATCTTTGGCGCAAGTACCTTATGTCAAATTTCGGTCAACTTCGCGAGTAGTGTGGAGCCGCAATAAGATTGGAGTAGACAGTGACATGATATTACCTCAAAGCGGGCAGTAGAGCAGGATGGTGCGCAGCGTGGTGCGCAGCGAGCTGCAAACCCGGTGTTAGTGCGCACACGCATTCTGGCGCCGCGCCCGCGCGATTCGCCAGCGCGCATAGTAGCGACACCGCTGTAAAAACGAGATAAAATATTACGGAGATAATGTAATGTAACATTGTCGTTAGAGGTGCAGGGTAAATTGACAGACAGTAGAGGAATCGCAGACCCTGTCGCCCGCCCGCTGCGTAAACTCTGTCAAAACATAGCCTCTTTTCTTAACGTGAGCGACGATAAACATATATTTTTTTTAGTTATCCTGTTTGAGTGTCCCACTGCTGGGCAAAGGCCCTCTGTTAGATCTCCACAACTCCTATTGGCTGCTGCTTCCGGCCAGTTGCCTAGGAATGTATCTAAATCGTCCCGCAAATTCCGTCTCGGTCTGCCTTGGCGTCGCCGTCCATCTTGCGGCACCCACTTGCTGACTATATAAAGTTAAATGGGTCATTTAAAATATTTTATTTATGTAAACAGCTAACTTTGCTGTGAAGCACGGGGCCCGATCTCTAGATTCTGACGTAGAGTTTATAAATAATAATTATCGGACAACCTCACACCAAAGCGATCTAGTTCCACAGTAAGAGAGTAGGCTTGTGTTATTGGCACTAGCCGACGATAATCATAGTTATATAGATCAAATTATACTTAAATACATATTAGAAAACATTCATGACCCAGAAACAAATATTAGAGTTCATTACACAAATATTCTGCCTTGACGGGATTCGAACCCAGGAGCGCCGGCTCATTAGGCAGTTGCTTTAACACTGCGTCGTCAAGATCAACACGATTATATCACACTAATATTATAAAGACGAAAGTTTGTGAGTGTGTTTGTTTGTTACTTCTTTACGATCAAACGGCTGGATAATTTTGATAAATTTTGGTAAAGCTGACACCCTGTATTAACACATAGGCTACTTTTTTCTCGAAAACATGTAGTGTTCCCGTAGGATGAGCGGGTAACCGCACGACGCAGCTAGTAATATATTATTATTAGGGATTGTGGCTGTCAAACGATTAATAGGTTGCTGTTTTTGTTGTAATTATGACTATTTCTGTTGAATTTATATATATATATTTATTATGTTCTACATATATATTTGTACAAAGTTATTTTATTACGTATTATGTATTATATTGACTGTTTGCCTATCTCTCTCTATTTTTTTTTTTTTTGCATTTTCATGTGTAAGTATTATTGTTAAATTATCCTCCTATTGTACATGTTGCTTTGGTTGTCTACCGTTTACATTTGTCTTTAGCACTCATTTACTCAAAGGTTAACTGGAAGAGATCCCTTAAAGGGATAAGTTCGCCTTTGTACATGTATTTCTGCTTTTGTGTACAATAAAGTGTTTACATACATACATACATTATTAGACAAGGCTACCCACCTCTCTCGGAGACGACGGCGTTCTCGGCAGTAGGCAGCACCAGCAGGGCGAGCGCCTCGGCCGCGCGCGCCATCTCCTGCGCCGACAGCGGGTGCTGGCCGCTCAGCAGCGCCTCCGCGGCCGGCCAGCACTGCGCCTCGCTCGCCAGCCCGCGCAGCAGGCACGCGCGCGTCACGCTGCCCCAGCACGTGATGGCCGACTCGCGGACCGAACTTCAACAGTTATTCAGCATTTTTTACAATGGCTCGTTATTAGACATCGGAAAGGGTATAGCAGGATAGCCTAAGAAAAAGTGCCCCCAGCGTTTTTGGGTCGAAACTATAATCAAACGATGCCTTTTAAGGAGGTAATACCCTGCACAAAGTTTCATCCCTCTGTTACCCCCTGGGGGTGAAAAACACCCGATTAACCCCAAAACTGTTTTATTAATTTTTTCCTAAACTATGAAAGTGACGAATTTCAACTTTTGTACAAATAATATTGAGACTAAAAGCTATATGTTAAAAAATTTTTTGACCCTCCTAACCATTTTATTTCTTGTAAATAAAATAAAAATAAAAATTAAATCACCCTGTATAACAAGTTCGGCTCTTGGTACACACACCATTTTTTTTCCAAAGATGAACCAATTTATATTCTACATCATACAAAAGTTTCATCGACCTAGTCCAGAAGGAACATTACGAAATTAATATAAATTGGCTCTTTGGTGCCTACTATTCATTTAACTCCTACTAAGAGCCTTGCATTATTAATAAACAATGGCCTGCGATCGGACCGCTGTTTGTGTCCGATTTAAAAAAGGTGGGGATAAAGAAGAATAAATCAAACTTATTTGTAATGAATATAATTAATATATAATTTACTAGTAGGTATTAACATAATATATTTTTTACTGTGTATTCATACATTACGAGTAAGTAAATTAAAAACAATTAATCTTCAATCAATCGTCATCACTGTCTTCGTTAATAATTGTCAAATTGTCTAAGTAATTATCAAATACCGATTGATCAATCCAAATGGGTCAGTAGGGAGAAGTCAGAGACTATGAGATAGGGAAATCTGTTCTTAGGAACCATGGCGTCGGTTTCAGATTTAATAAAAACTGTTTTTTTTATAAGTCTCATTCTCATACATAACCCGGTCAAAACCGCTGTAAAATTTTTTACAATACGACATGCAATTAATCACAGAATTTTAACCAGGTCAATTCCCGGATAAATATGAGACTTAAAAAAAAAATTAATGCAGTTTCTATTAAACTGAACTAACTAGTAGTAATGGTATACTCACAACTTGAGGGAGAGCGGTGTTCTCTTAGCACAAGTATCTCGTATACTTAAAAAGAGGCACCAGTGCAGAATTGTAACCCTACATTATGATACCAATAAACATTTTTGATTTTTTGATTAAATCTAAAATAGACGGTTCCTAAGAACAGATTTCCCTATCTCTAACAGTTTTCGTTTTCTCCCTACTGACCCATTTGGATGGGTCACCCTGTATATGTTTAAAGATGGTTTTCTTCTTTAAATATCCATCCATTTACAATTGCATTAACTAACTCTGCCATGTCATTGACTGTTATTTCAGAGTTAGTCTTTAAACGTGTTACATTTTTCTTGTTGGTGTGCAATAAAGAATTGTTGTATTGTATTGTATTGCATCAGCATTACTTGTACCTATCACTAATCAATCTCTTTCCATATTTGTTATTTAAATATTTTTTGCAGACATTCTGGCATCACATTGGAAAAGCGTAACCCTGTGCGGGTTACGCTTTTCTCTAGTTTGCGGCCGTTGTTTTTTTTATAATTAGTCTGTATAATGTAATAAAACTGGGGATCCTGAACAGGGTGCGACGGTTCTTCACGCCGGACCAGCTTTGCCTTCTTTATAAGACTCAAGTTCGGTCGTGCGTTGAGTACTGCTCGCATCTTTGGGATGGCTCCGCCCAATATCTACTCGATGCGCTTGACAGATTGCAGCGTCGGGCGGTCCGCATCATAGGTGACGAGAAAAGTACCAGATTCCTCGAACCCCTTCAATTACGTAGGGACATTGGGTCGCTGAGCGTTTTCTATCGCCTATACCATGGCGAGTGTTCTGAAGAGTTATTTTCTCTTATCCCACCCTCCCCTTTCCGTCATAGAACCACACGTGCCAGCTTGCGATGTCATCGCCTCACCGTGGAGAATATTCCCACACGTACCAAGAAGTTTGGCAATTCCTTCATCTGCCGAACTATTAAAGTATGGAACTCCTTGCCGGCTCATGTGTTTCCTCCTTCTTATAACTTGGGACCCTTCAAACGAAGCGTGAAAAAGCATCTCTCGGGCCAGCATGGCAATGTCAACTGACTTGGCACCGTTGGTTTCTCGTCAGTCGCCATTGCGACTTGGGCTCCCCTTTTTGCTTACCATCAGGCGAAGTGGAGCCACTATGTTGTGCCGTTATAAAAAAAAAAAAAAAAAAAAAAAAAAAAAAAAAAAAAAAAAAAAAAAAAAAAAAAAAAAAAAAAAAAAAAAAAAATGTAAATCCGTAATTGGCCAATGTTAAACAAATATGTATCTGTTTCAAATAATATTGTAATATGTGCCATGGATTTTGTATCAATAAATAAATAAATAAATAATTCGAACTCGGGCGGCAATGCGGCCGCGGGCAGTGTTTTTTCTTAATTATTTTGGTTGCAGGCGGTCCTGGCGGTACTTTGCGTATGAAGCATAATATAATGAGTAGTGCCTACTAAATAGTACATTCATTTTAATTTCGCAATGTTCCTTCTGGGCTAGGTCGATGAAACTTTTGTAGGATGTAGAATATAAATTGGTTCATCTTTGGAAAAAAAATGGTGTGTGTACCAAGAGCCGAACTTCAATTTTCATTTTTATTTTTTTTACAAGAAATAAAATGGTTAGGAGGGTCATATTTTTTTAACATATAGCTTTTAGTCTCATTATTATTTGTACGAAATTTGAAATTCGTCACTTTACGTTTAGGAAAAAATTAATAAAACAGTTTTAGGGTTAATCGGGTGTTTTTCACCCCCAGGAGGTAACAGAGGGATGAAACTTTGTGCAGGGTATTACCTCCTTAAAAGGCATCGTTTGATTATAGTTTCGACCCAAAAACGCTGGGGGCACTTTTTCTTAGGCTATCCTGCTATACCCTTTGGGTTGATAAATAAATAAATATTATGGGACAGTCATACACAAATCGACTTAGTCCCAAACTAAGCAAAGCTTGTACAGTCCGACCAAAAAGAGTAGAAATTGAAAAGTGGCAATACTGTAGTGTCGTCCCCGTTTTCTTAAATAGATTAGAAAGGGACGACACTACAGTATTACAGACTGTACTATGGGTACTAGACGACGATATACATAATATATAAATACAAAATATATGGATAACATCCATGACCCAAGAATAAATATTCGAGTTCATCACACAAATAGTTGCCGCGGCCGGAATTAGAGCCGGGACCGCCGGCGCAGTAGTATGATAGATATATGATGGTACTTAAAGATGACAAAATCCTATTGCTATCTCACTCATACGTCAAACAAAGCCGCCTATACCTACAACTGAACAACAAAGCCGCCCCCAAAGATTAGGCAAATAACCACCCGAATTTTCGAACTCTGGTCATTACCCAAGTATAGGGCTGCCATCTCTAAATTCGCCGAACCCGCGAATCCTCTAAATCCCCGGACTTGTCCGAAAATAATATATTTATTTTGTTTTATATTGTATTATTATGCTGTATCTAATATTGTTAAATTACTATAATAATTTTAGATACTATAGGCAAAGACATACATTACTTGACAGTGACCAAAATCAGAGATTTATATCTCATTACAGTGTTGTTCATAACAGTACCATAGCCCCCGCGTGGTCACCATAACAGTATCAAATATTGTCACCTCATCCATTCCTCAGCTCCGCGGACTGACTGGCGGTACCGAATACTTCATATCTACATAAAAGAAAATCTACGATAATGATGATGAATGTAAATGTAGATAAAGTAGTGTTAGCAACTGTACATAATTAGATCTTAAAACACTAATCTGATCCATTTATGTCGTGTTTTAAGATAAATCATTTAGCAGTTAGCATGTAGCAGTTGCATAAACTACTATTATCATGTATTACTCACGCATCGTCATCGTGCAGCAGCGCCATGACAGCAGGGATGATCTGCCGTTCAATACAGCCCTCTTCGATGTCGCACACGCTCAGCAGTTCCGCCAGTAACGCGCTCGTGTACACCCGGCTCCCGGCGCTGCTGTGGGCTGTGACTGAAAGCAAACCATTACTTCACAAGTGCTGAAAATATCATCTGTTGACAACTAAGTAACAAATACCTACTTAAAACTAAGCTCGTATCTCATTTTCAATCTAATTAAACAAAGTACGAGGTTTTGAAGCAGTGACAAAAAATTATGTGAGTTTTGGTGAAGCGATATATAAATAAATCTTCAGTGCTTGTCTTAATTTCACGACGCCAGTCTCCTTTTTGATTCTGACATCTAAATTTGTCTCACGGTTGACGGTTGTTTCCTAGTTCTGTGTTTCTTAACCTGTGGTCCGCGGACCCCTGGGGGTCCGCGAGCATATGTATAGGGGTCCGCAGCCTTATCTATGGACTATTTAACAATCATAAATAAATGCCACCAAAAGTCTCGTAATCGCTTCGCACGCCGTGCTATTTATTTCTGATTTTTTTATTCAGGGGGTCCTTAAAAGTGTGCTTGATTTCCTAAGGGGTCCGTGGACAAAAAAGGTTAAGAAACGCTGTCTTAGTTAACCAATTGTAGATGTACAGTCGAATTCATAAAATTATGAGAAAAAAATTATCTATAATATGTGAACTCGCCTCTATTGTCAGCGGCATAGACGCGTGTTCAGTTACTTGTAATCACATTGTTCCTCAACAATTTATGAACTTTACTGTACCACTGTTTCAAGGATGGTGTATCAACCATCCTTGAAACTGCGAATCAGATTTGTTTCGTATACCTACTTACATTCTCTAAGGTGTTGTAAGTAGGACTCCAATAGAAGCGGTCTGTGCTTCGCCGTCCACTTCAAGGGAACTGAGAACATTTTAATTGGAAGACCTCGTATACTGCTGTACACAATCCATCTGGAAATTAATGTAAATAATAAACACTCTGGAACTACGGAATGTGATTCATAGTGTGGTGTATATATAATAATAAGGTTGTGGTTTCATGGAGAAAATTAAGCCTAGTATGTGTTACAGAAATGTATATATTGTACTAGCGACACGCCCCAGCTTCGCACAAGTGCAATGCTGATAAATTAAATTCAAATTCAAATTGAGTTTATTGCGATTCATGTTGTACATAAAAGATCTTAAATACTAGCACAATACTAGGTAGGTTCATGCATATATTATACATATAAACCGTCTTCTTGAATCACTCAATGTATTGAAAAAGCCGCATCAAAATCCGTTGCGTAGTATTAAAGATCTAAGCATACACAGGGGGGTGAATCAACTTTTTTGTATTGTTTACTCTGTCCCCGTTGTCCAAGTGACATCTTCATACTGTTTCATAGAAAAATGCTTAGGTTGTCCGAGGGACAAATTTTGCGTAACTATAGCAACAAGGTGCACTTAAAAGTTGATTCACCCAGGGACATACAGACATGAAGAGACTTTGTTCTATGTAGTGATTCTGATGAAACAGATGTTTTTCTGCACAAAAAAATATTGTGTTTCGGGAATCATCAAACGAATTTCAATCACAACTCAAAAACAATAGCGCAGAAAGGCAACTTCACTGAAAAAAATATCAAGTGGAGCCTACTGACATTACAGTAAGACTTACTGCAATAACAGTTAGGCCTACTGACATTTCAGTAAACCTAACTGTTATAACGGTTACGCTTACTGTAATTTCAGTAGGCTCCACTGGGTATTTTTTTCAGTGTTGTTTTTCGTATAAATCGAAAACTTATCGTACAAACACCATAAGGCATTCTCTAAGGGAAACTTTAGGGAAGCAAGTAAAAGAGCGGCGCTAACTTACTTCTGCAAAAACGCCTCTTGTTGTACCGAATCCCCAACGGCTGGCAACACAGTAACCAGGTATACACCGACCAGCACCGTATTGTCCACATTCACACTGTGAAGCTTCTCCATTTTTTGTTCTAAGTCTAATATCGTGTCCATAAATATCGGCGAGAGTATGCTCTGAGAGAACTGGGCGCCGAAATTGTCTACGTAAGTACTAAATAGAGATATTAGGAGCTCGTATATCGTGGGGTGGTTCAGAACTTTACCGTTCGTTGCTACTTCGAGAATTTGTTTTACTCTGAAAATAAACAAGATTTCTAAGTATTGATACATTCATACTGAGCGTTGCTCACATTAACTGTCAGTGTGTTATGTAACAACGGGGAACGGAGGTACATTTTCAAAACGCTTGAAAATTTTAGGTAGGAATAACCTTCCTCCCAACCTGAAAATTGTCTCAGGAAAAATAATACAGATTTTATGCAGCTTTAAAATAATAAAAAAGATGAAAGATTTTTCTTCCGCCCTTGTACGGCCCAGCAGGGCTAGCATATCTTACCACGACTTCACTTGTCGCGCGAGTCTGCATTTCCTGTCTTGCTCGCACGGTATTAAATGGAAAGTGACAGGGATGTACAAATTGTACAGGCCAAGCGTTTTGAAAACTTTCACGCATATTTTTTTTTACCAAACTTTCATATCGAGAAAAATGTGCATGCTCGATTATGCGTTGACTATTGGCCATAAATTGTAGACGTAATATTAAACATACTAAAATCTAACTTACATATCTATAAACCAATTCAACTCCGTCCATCTCACATCGGTCTTCTTTAAGAGTAAACTATTCATTGCAGTTAACAATACTTTGGCATCCGTCGCATCCGTGAAATAGCACTGTAGGTCCATAAAACTATCCTGCTCACTCTCCAGTAGCACATCTTGTAACATTATCTCCGTATCACAGATTGGGGTAACTTCTCTAACGATTTGTACATTCACTACGTAGGCCAGCATTGATAAAACTAGTACTCTCATTACTTCTAAATATAATATAACACTCTTTGATTCGTTATCTTTGCTCGCTTTTATTAAATTCGATAGAATGCGGGTGCAAAATTCTGTTGAGAATTTTCCTGAAAAAAAAAAGATTAGTGTAGTTAAATAAATTTAAAGAGTTTGTAAAATATCTGAAATTAGGTTAATATGTACAATGATAAAAATAAATAAAGTCGGAGTGATAGAGATAAGGTAAAAAGAAACAAACAGGAATGAATCAAAGCGAAACTACCCAGTTGAGTATAGTTTGGAAACAAGATGTAAACTTATTTGCGATACATATACATTTTAAAATAAAATGCTGGTGATCTATATGGTCATGGCGAAAGTAGGAGTAAGACTAACATGTACCATTTTGACTTTGGATAGTCAGCTATTAAGTTTACAGAGATAAGTGAAGATTATCTTATTACATTACAACATCCAGATATGCTGTAATAAATAAACCTGCAATTACCTGCAATTAAAGCGCTTCTCGCTAACAAAGGAACAAAAATCCTCACAGCGTCCTTCACATTCCTGTCCAGAGGATCCTTCAGGAAACTGACCATCAGATTCTCCAGCTGCCCATATTTATGCTCAGCGATGGGGCATATTAGACAAGCCGACTTTAACCCGATACCACGTATCTCAGGTTCGCTGGACTCGCACATCAGTGTTACTAGACTGAGTAATAAAGATGTGCATAATTCTATAGGGACGTATGGGGCTATGGCGACGCATATCTGGCTCGCCAGGATGCGTCGCTCGGTGGAGCGGGAGGCGAGGAGCTCCGCGATCGACGATAGGACTTCGCCTGCGCCGCCCCATTTTACTATAAGACATGAGGCTGGAAGTAAAATAATAGTACATTAGTAGGTATACATCGCATAGTGATATGAAGCAGGCAAGCCCTTTTCACGGCAAAGGCATGTATAGTGCTTTACTCAAACTTATGCAATGAACTTATTTTTATTAAAGCAGTAACGTCTGTTAACGTAAACTAAATGTTTACAAATGAAGCGAAAATTGAAAAATCCTGAATCCTGTCCGAATCATTAAATTTTTCAATTTTCGCTTCATTTGTAAACATTTATGCAATGAAATAAAAAATACACCACTCAAAAAACATAATTCAGCTGTTTAGCCCGTTCATAAACACAGAAGCCATGTTTAAAAAAAAATACTTCCCGGCCTAGGCCTTCAATTTTGTATGAAATTCCTTTACAGTTCTCTCGGCTTCTTCCGCCCGAAACGTGACACTTTGAAGCCTACAAATATACTTTAACGCACGTTATGACGATATTTCATTGCATGTTTGAGAAATAGTACATTACTGCCGACCCCGGGGAAGAAGCGCTTGCCGGGTGAGTAGGTATAGGATAGTGATACGAAGCCGGCAAGCCCTTTTCACGGCTAGACATGTATAGTGCTTTCTCAACCCTTAGTCATGAAATAAAAATAATACACCACTAAAGAAATTAATTCAGCTGTTTAGGCTGTTCATGAACACAGACGCCATGTTTAAAAAAAATACTTCTCGGCCTAGGCCTTCAATTTTGTATGAAATTCCTTTACAGTTCTCTCGAGTTGTTCCGCCCGAAACGTGATACTTCGATGCTTGGCTACTGCTTACAGACGTTAATGCTTTAATACAAGTTTATTGTAAAATGTTATTGCACCAACTACGTAGTAAGGTAGATTTCAAACATGCATCTCGAAGAAGAGGAGAATCGGGGCAGCCATTGAAACAGTACATTCAGTATATAATTTAGTTAACCTCCTGCAGGTGATGGCACCATGCATTGTCGTTCGTTGTTAAGAATAAAATGTCACTAAGTAATGAAATGATATAAGTTTTGAGAAGCCTCCCATAGGAAACCATATAAAAATGAAGCGATGGACTGAAAATTTGGTGCCCAAAAAGATGTTAGTTCCCGATAAATTATTCCATACCTTCGCAAATGGCGCGAGTATCCGCGGGCTCGGGCTTCTTGACGAGCGTGAGCAACGTGTGCAGCGTCCTGGCGCGGCGCGCGTCGCCGGGCGGCAACAGGGTGGCGCAGCTCGCGAGCAGCGCGGCCGCCTCGCAGCGACGGGCTACCAGCGTGTGCGGGAGGACCTGGCGATAGAGTTACACAAATATATATTACTAAATGTTTACAAATGAAGCGAAAATTGAAAAATTTAATGATTCGGACAGGATTCGAACCTGCGTTTCCAACGGCTTTCCGGGCCAACACTGGCGTCCTCCCAATTGGACCACCGAATCAGATGTCAGAGCCATTGAATTTTTCAACCAGTTGCTTCGACATGCCTTAGGGTGGCATCGTAGCGCCAATTTTCGCTTCATTTGTAAACATTTAGTTTACGTTAGCAGATGTTACTGCTTTAATAAAAAATAATTATATATTACTAGGTGCCCGCGACTTCGTACGCGTATTATTTTTATACCTTAGTCGGCTCAAAAGTATCCTATAACCAGGCCCGGATTTACGGACTTGAGGACCAGGCCCCCGGCCCTTGGCATTTTGATGGCACAGGGAAGGGCGCTATCTCGAAATGGTTTTTAGCAAATTAAGTAGTAGGTAGTAGTATTTTCGCTCGCAGCGACGCCGCCTCGCAGCGACGGGCTACCAGCGTGTGCGGGAGGACCTGGCGATAATGTTACACAAATATACATTACTAGGTGCCCGCAACTTCGTACGCCTTAGTCGGCTAAAAAGTATCCTATAACCAAGCCCGGACTTACGGACTTGAGGACCAGGCCCCCGGCACTTGGCAATTTGATGGCCTAGGGAAGGGCCCTATCTTGAAAAGGTGTTTTGCAAATTAAATAGTAGGTAGTAGTATCGCGAGCAGCGACGCCGCCTCGCAGCGTCGGGCTACCAGCGTGTGTGGAAAGACTTGATAAAGTTACATAAATATACAATCTATTCGGCACATAAAACATGACCGTATATATAAATTTAAATAGAAAAATAAACACGGTTTACATTGCGTGTATTCATCAGACGAAACGGCCTATATTCATTATTTGCGACTTCCTGACGTTTTAGTAGTTCTACAATTACCTTTGTCAAAGATTATCTTACTGACTTCGACAACGGTAATTGTGAAATTACTAGTACAATCGTGGAAACCGAAGAAGATATTATGACGTTATACAATTTGTTTTATTATTCATTGAAATAAATAAATATTAAGGGGCAATCTTACACAAATCGACCTAAACCCAAACTAAGCAAAGCTTGTACTACGACTACGGGTACTAGACGACACGACGATATACATAATAAATAAATACATATATAGATAACATCCATGACCCAGGAACAAATATTCGAGTTCATCACACAAATATTTGCCCTGGCCGGGATTCGAACCCAGGACCACCGACCCAAGCGCTACGCGCCATTGACTCCTGGATCAACTCTAATTCGAATTCGATGTTTGTTTAATAAATAATATAAGTTAAAATAGCGGTGATTACAGTGGTGGTCACCGCTTAATTAAGATCTTAAGATAAGAATTTTACATATATCCGCTAGAAATAAATAAATAGCAAAGTGCTTTGTTTTTTATTGAGGATAGCGTGTGCTTTTCTGAGCCAACATTGGAACAATAAAAACACGCTGATTAATGACGAAGTTGTGGAAACCAGTATATAAACATTTATTTAGCTTTTTTTTTTATAATAAATAGGTGAAGACTATTGCACGCGACCATGTAACTGAAAAGAAGAACATCGAGAATTACAGCGTTACAATCGATTTTCGCACGTAATTGTCTATAATATTATGCGATTATTCACACGCATAATGCGGCTAGTAGGTAATTATAATATCCTTAGTTTCACAAATATTTAGGCATAAAACTATATTTTCATGAAGTAAAACTATATTTTCAAGATAGTTTATATGTAACAATTTTCGCTTTAGCAAATGCTGAACTTAAATCATACAGATTCATTTTTAACACAAACCGATCCGTTGATGCAACTGGCCCTAAGTGCAGGTCACTGTTCGCCAGCTTGGTCAGCAGTTCGTTGTCGACCGGCTTCAGATACAGGGTCTCACTGGTCCACATACCTTGTGTAATGTAACATGCGCCACCAAGGTAAGAAGACCAGATAATGTCACTGGCTTGTTGCTGTTCACTAGGACAGCCAGCGACTCATTCGTCAGCGGCTCCTTCAGGCACAGGGTCTCACTGGTCCACATACCTTCGGTAACGTATCCGCCGCCAAGGTGAGAAGACCAGACAATGTTACTCGCTTGTCGCTTTTCACCAGTACGGCCAGCAGCTTATTTTTCAGGGGCTTTTTCAGGCACAGGGTCTCACTGGTATACATACCTTCGGTAACATATCCGCCTCCAAGGTGAGAAGACCAGACATTGTCACTGGCTTGTCGCTTTTCACCAGTACGGCCAGCAGCTTATTTTTCAGGGGCTCGTTCAGACACAGGGTCTCACTGGTCCACATACCTTCGGTAACGTATCCGCCGCCATGGTGAGAAGACCAGACAATGTCACAGGCTTGTTGCTGTTCACTAGGAAAGCCAGCGACTCATTCGTCAGCGGCTCGTTCAGCCACAGGGTCTCACTGGTCAACATACCTTCGGTAACGTATCCGCCGCCAAGGTGAGAAGACCAGACAATGTCACTGGCTTGTCGCTGTTTACCAGCTCGGCGAGCAGCTCGTTGGTGAGAGGTTCGTTCAGGCACAGGGTCTCGCTGCACCAGTTTATTATCGATAGCTTCAGCGTGTTTGGTAGGCCACTGAAAAAAAAACATGTTCATGAATTAGGAAGCAGCTTCGTGTGTGAGAACCATACTTGATTACAGGTCAAACTGAGAGCCTCCCTTTTTAGAAGTCGGGTAAAAATGGTATGACAAAATGTTTTCAACATCGCGCTTAGGTTTCTAAGCCTGGATTCAACCAAATTTTTATTCCAGGAATAACGCTTTCCCTTGGATCGTAAAGCCAAACTAGTATAGGATATGATATTACTATCGGAGAGTAAGCGTTAATCTTGGAATAAATGTTTGGTAAAACGCAGACTAAGCTGGAATATCTTAAGCTTAAGATTATGCGATACTAGTCTAGATTGATTATAATAAAAATTATGTACTTTCGTCTAACGTCGTGACGCTCCCGCGCGTCGGCGAGTCGCGGACGCTCGTGTCATGTTAGACTTGGCTTCTCACCCACCTGTCTATCCACATCTCCTTGCCGCAGTCGGTGTAGTCGTAGTGGACGCGGGTCCACTCGGCGGCGTCGTTTATGCTGAGCGTTTCGTCTAACGTCGTGACGCTCCCGCGCGTCGGCGAGTCGCGGACGCTCGTGTCATGTTACACTTGGCTTCTCACCCACCTGTCTATCCACATCTCCTTGCCGCAGTCGGTGTAGTCGTAGTGGACGCGGGTCCACTCGGCGGCGTCGTTTATGCTGAGCGTTTCGTCTAACGTCGTGACGCTCCCGCGCGTCGGCGAGTCGCGGACGCTCGTGTCATGTTACACTTGGCTTCTCACCCACCTGTCTATCCACATCTCCTTGCCGCAGTCGGTGTAGTCGTAGTGGACGCGGGTCCACTCGGCGGCGTCGTTTATGCTGAGCGTTTCGTCTAACGTCGTGACGCTCCCGCGCGTCGGCGAGTCGCGGACGCTCGTGTCATGTTACACTTGGCTTCTCACCCACCTGTCTATCCACATCTCCTTGCCGCAGTCGGTGTAGTCGTAGTGGACGCGGGTCCACTCGGCGGCGTCGTTTATGCTGAGCGTTTCGTCTAACGTCGTGACGCTCCCGCGCGTCGGAGAGTCGCGGACGCTCGTGTCATGTTACACTTGGCTTCTCACCCACCTGTCTATCCACATCTCCTTGCCGCAGTCGGTGTAGTCGTAGTGGACGCGGGTCCACTCGGCGGCGTCGTTTATGCTGAGTGTTTCGTCTAACGTCGTGACGCTCCCGCGCGTCGGAGAGTCGCGGACGCTCGTGTCATGTTACACTTGGCTTCTCACCCACCTGTCTATCCACATCTCCTTGCCGCAGTCGGTGTAGTCGTAGTGGACGCGGGTCCACTCGGGGGCGTCGTTTATGCTGAGCGTTTCGTCTAACGTCGTGACGCTCCCGCGCGTCGGCGAGTCGCGGACGCTCGTGTCATGTTACACTTGGCTTCTCACCCACCTGTCTATCCACATCTCCTTGCCGCAGTCGGTGTAGTCGTAGTGGACGCGGGTCCACTCGGCGGCGTCGTTTATGCTGAGCGTTTCGTCTAACGTCGTGACGCTCCCGCGCGTCGGAGAGTCGCGGACGCTCGTGTCGATGTCGCCGAGCAGCGCGGGTTCGAATGAACTGGTGTTGGAACCTTCTTTTCGCATACTGAAATGAGGATAAATCAATCTAAGGTGAAATTACTTCTAGGTATCAATTCTAGTTAAAAGTAAGTAAATAGTTTGGGTTAGGTATCAATTTTATTTCCAAAATAAGTGCGGAGCTTTTGAAGGTAATAATTTAAGTCAAATTTATTCAGTCATTTTTAACAAAGGTTACAAAAAAAACGTCAATATTCGGGTATGGTTGAACCATCCGTCTCCATTATGGCTGATTATAATAATGTAAATGTGAACAGTAGTAGTAAATTTCAAACCAATGCATCAAAACGAACTATGAATAAAAAAAATACGTTTTACTACTACGAAGGGCCAAAACATTACAAGACACGATGTCTCGTCGTAACCACGATGCGAAGTCGTGTCATGGAAATACATAAATCCATAATTAATTTTATCTTCGAGTAACAATATCATAATTTTAATAGTTTTCAATCCCACAACGTCGCATCGTGGCACGACGATGCGTCGTTAGAAGATGCGATGTCGAATCTTCTGATTGTGTTGACCTTAATGTGACGATTCATCTCAGTAAAATTTACAATTGCATCAAATTACTCACATTGCACTGTTCTTTTCGCTGTCAATCATCTCAAACTGCTCTGGAGTGACACTGTGAGTGGAATGCCCGCTGCCATAATGGTTCTCCGTTGCTGTACAGGGCAGAGGCCTACTTTCAATAGTATGCTCATTTGCTTGAGCAACTTTTTCCTCCGGCATATGTAGCTCCAATCCCTTGCTCTCTGAGGCAGGACTGGTTAAAGAGTTCAGGCTTACAATCGCAGCGTCATATAACTTTTGGAAGTTTAACTTCTCTGTTTCCAAGAGTATAATTTTTTGTTTGAGGAGTTCTATCTCTTCTGCTTGAATAAGAATCTGTAAATAAAAGAGATAGGTATGCAAAGTCAAGCATCATTATCCATATTAAGTGATCTATAATGCTGCTTTGTCATCAATATACCCCGGGGGTTTCGGTGCACGGGTGATTTGACGCCTCCTGTCAAATCATTTGTGCGCCGGAATCTCTGGGGTATGGTCATCAATATAGAAATGAGTTTAACTTACTCGGCATGTAACAATTGTAGGTGCAAAAATATTTGACAAAATGTAGGTATAATATTTTCTTCGGTTTTCGCGACTGTCACAAATTTAAATAAAACAATTTAAACTGACTGTCAACCTTTGACAACGGTATCTGTAAAGGTACTGAAACGTCAGGGAGGCTCAAATAATTAATATACGCGATATAATCCGTTTAAATTGTTTTATTTAAAATGTAGGTATGATATACTACTTCATTTAAAAGTCATTATAGATGTGTTTGGCTAGAAAATACCTATGCCCCACCAGGGGGTCGACCGGTGACCTAGTTTCTAAAAGGAGTTTCTTTAATACACCACATAGAGTGCTTCTATGGCTAAGGCCAGTCCTGATGCCGTTAACTTAGAATTTCCTTTGGTTAAAATCTCACCTCATGATTCCAATCAGTATCAGTCTGAAATGATGTCTGACAACTAACACAGACATTGTCATCACATTCAGTTTGACATTCCATATTTGAGCAGGTCCAGTCCATTTCGGTGCATGCATCAGTCTTTGGGACATTTATTGTGGCATTCCCCCAGAACAGGGACATCAAACCCGAAGGTCTGGGCATGTTCAGACCTACATCATCCCAATCCTCGAAATCCTGTAAGAAGTAAACGGTTTTCTTTTTAATTATACATACAAGGTGATGGTTACATTTAGTTTATGCTAGCAAACATATTTTTATTTTTTATCGAAATACGTAATGGCATCTTAATATTTTTAATACGGTGAATAGAGACTAAAGTACTATGTGTGACCTTACAAACGGTCCGGTAGTTTTGAACTTTTAATATGTTGTCTAGGATGGTTAGTCAGTGTTTAAAATGCAAAATGCACAATTCCTCCTCCTCCGCGCCCGCCGCCATATTGAAAAAACCGGCACTTTCTTCATATTTTTGCTCATATCTTCCTTTAGGAGCATTTTAGCTAGACGAAAGCTGTGACAATGTTATAGAGAGTTAAATGTACTACATTCTCCATTTTATATTTTTTTTCTAGGACAGATAGTTACGGAGATATCCACATTTTTATAAAAACGTAAAAATCGCAATTTCCAACTCAAAAACAAACTTCTGGATTATATCTTCGTTTAGGAGCATTTTAGCTACAACGAAGCTTGGGCAATGTTGTAGAGAATTAAATTTACTATAATTTACACTTCAAATTTTGTTTCAAGGACGGTTAGTTACGGAGATAATCCAGAAGTTTGTTTTTGAGTTGGAAATTGCAATTTCTTAAGTTTTTTTAAATGTATGCATATCTCCGTAACTATCTGTCCTAGAAACAAAATATAAAATGGAAAATGTAGTAAATTTAACTCTCTATAACATTGTCGCAGCTTTCTTCTATCTAAAATGCTCCTAAAGGAAGATAGGAGCAAAAATATGAAGAGAGTGCCGGTTTTTTCAATATGGCGGCGGGCGCGGAGGGGGGGGAATTGTGCATTTTGCATTTTAAACACTGACTAACCATCCTAGACAACATATCAAAAATTCAAAACTACCGGACCGTTTGTAAGGTCAAAATCCTTTATTCACTGAATTATTTCACAAGACACAAGTTTATATTCTGATACCAAACCACAAACATTTTCAGATTCGTAAAATTTCATTCGTGAGCAATGCTAATAATTAAAAATGTACTCAATATCAATTTTAAGGCAAACATTCTGTAAATTTACAGCAAAACTCGCTTAAGAAGTTGCTGGACCAGGCAAAAAACGCGTCAGAGTGAATGCGTATTAAGCGGGAGGGAGACACTCGTACTTACTATAATACAGGGACTGGCGAAAAATTGTGTATTAGGAAGAATATTGTATTAAATATGACTGTATTAAGCGGGTTTTACCGTATGTATTTACATTTCTTAAACAGTGAGTGAACTTTGGGTAAATAATCCAGCAAGGTCAAATAGCAGGTGATAATGAGGATAACATGCGATTGTTAGCGAAAAAAGCTTTTCTTTCCTCAATATTCACTTCTTAACATATTTCATAGAAATGACAGTGTTTTATTTGCAATATTCAAAGAGCTACTATATATTTAAATAAATAAATATCAGACAACCTCACACAAATCGATCTAGTCCCAAATTAAGCTCAAGAAGGCTTGTGTTATGGGTACTAGACGACGATACAGATACTTATATAGATAAATATATACTTAAATACATAGGAACAACCATGACCCAAGCACAAATATTCGAGTTCATCACACAAATATTTGCCCTGGCCGGGATTCGAACCTTTTGATTTTCAAAAGAGGTGTCTGATTATTAACTATTAAGAGGCCATATTCCTTTTAAAAAATATTTTTTTTTATATTATGACAAATGTATTGATAATTTCAGCCAACTTTTTGAAGTGAATAATACTTTTTCCCAAGTTCTAGGTAGTAACATAGCTATTTCATGCTTTCATTGCGTGCAATCGAAAATAAGTTGAAAAAATCAGTTTTCGGCGTAAATTTTGTCAATTTCGAGTTGTTTTTGGAACATAACAAAACATCAATGAAAAATTCTAACTGTAGGTTTCAAATATATACCAATAAATCCCAATAGCCCTTCTCTAGGTAGTAACATCACTAATATGTTAAGGAACATGTTTGATCATAGATAAAAAAATGTATAAAACAATCAGCAAAGGAATAAGGCCTCTTAAGTCAATAAGAGTTAGGCTAGACTCCAAACATACATAGCATCCTACATATTATATTTCAGTAGGTACCCTACTGACATAGCTGATCCAAAAAAATCCTGGCTTGGGACACAGGCATAAAACATTTGTTACAAAGTCTCCCCATAAAAGTTGCTGATTAATTTTGTGTACTGCCAAAAAATCGAGGACCTTTTATCAATCATCTAAAATACCTGATCGGGATTTTCATCAGAAAAGGTGATCGAGGTGAGCTTATAGTCCTGGATCAGCAAGTACTCATTGATTAGGAAGTTGAGGGCGCGGCGCTCGTGGGGCTTAAGAGAGCGCTTGTTAAAATTGTCTTTCGAGTTTTTGTCTAGAGCTGATTCACCATCTGAAAGTTAAAAATAATAAAATGTAGGATTTCATGTGCATGGTCACTGTTATTGCGTTTAGGTTCACTTTGTTCATATTCCCATTTAACATTCTTATTTCGTCCACAATCCCACCTCATCTACAATCCCATCTCGTCTACATTCCCAACTTGTCCACATTTCCAAGACGTCTACGTTCCCAACTCGTCCACATTCCCATATCGTCCTTATTCCCATCTCGTCCACATTCCCAACTCGTCCACATTTCTCTATCTTACTTATTCAATTTTGAAATTCAAGCCATTTTATCAACAACCACTTCTTGTGACTTGATACAATAGGAGGGTGGTTCTCAATTGTAAGTTATTAAAAATGCTTTTTACCTCTATGGGAATGTGGAAGAATTCGGAATGTGGACGAATTGGGAATGTGGAAGAATTCGGAATGTCGACGACATGTGAATGTGTGAACAATGTGGACGAGGTGGAAATGTGGTTGAGTTACGAGTGTGGACGAGATAGGAAGTGGACGATTTAGGAATTGAATGTGGACGAAATGGGATTGTGGACGAAATAGGAATGGTGTCAAAATAGGAATATAGACCCAAGATACATATTTCACAAACCTATAAATATTCTTCATAGACATGTGGGAATAAGTCTGGTAAGTACAGGCTTTTTTTTCAAAACAAGTGTGTTGATTCTGAGTTATAACAATAACACGTTTAGGTTCACATCATCCATATTCCTATTTTGACACCATTCCTATTTCGTCCACGATCCCATTTCGTCCACATTCGGGTCTATATTGGAATCCATAATATCCTTTGTCCTATTTGTGAATTCCATAACAACTGGGGTCATAATGATCTTTTGTCATAATAACGTTTATCGTAATGTAAATGCTATAATATTGATTATCCTAATATTGAATATCCTAATGCTTATTTGCCCTATTTTCTTAAGTACTAATGATCAAGTGCCCTATCAGTTACATATCCTAATACTGGTTGCCATAATCAGCATAATGTCTTAATAGTTAGTTATCCTAATACTAGTTGCCATAATCATCACATGTCCTAATAGTTACATAGCTAAGTCGGACCTGCGCGGCTCGCTCGTTAGGGTCGTAGTTAAACCAAACACTCCTCCTCGCTTCGCTCGTCGTCGTACCTAACCTAAGCCAAGTCGGACCTGCCTTAAGGTGAAATAGGTAATGTTAGGAATCGTAAGCCAAGTAGGACCTGCGCGGCTCCCTCGCTCGTTGGGGTCGTAGTTAAACCTAACACTCCTCCTCGCTTGGCTCGTCGTCGTACCTAACCAAAGCCAAGTTGGACCTGCCTTAAGGTGAAATAGGTAATGTTAGGAATCGTAAGCCAAGTAGGACCTGCGCGGCTCCCTCGCTTCGCTCGCTCGTTAGGGTCGTAGTTAAACCTAACACTCCTCCTCGCTTCGCTTGTCGTCGTACATAACCTAACCAAAGTCTGACCTGCCTTAAGGTAGAATATGTAATGATTCTTACTTTACACTAATAAATTTAACGCCTACTATAAATATGGCATTCGACTTTAGGATATTAGGTAATGTAATTATAGCTTATGATCAAAGCTGGGCATTAACTCGTTAATCCGTTAATCGTTAATTAACGAAGTTAACATTTTGATTAACGGATTAACTTTTAAGTTAACTTTAAAGAAAATTAACGGACACGTTAACTTCCGTAAATATGCAGAAGTCCGTTAATCGTTAATCCAATGCCTACTATTTACCGCACGGCACCGCCGCGCGGCGCGAAAAACAGGTTCAGACAAGTATGAAACGACAAGTGTGTGAGAAACGACAGATCGGGCCAGCAAATACTTTTTGCGTGTAAGCGTCGTACGCAATTTCACTAACGCAACGATATAAAAATGCAATTTTACAGATATTAACGGATTAACGATTAACGTTAACTTGCGTTAATTCTTCCTAAATGTAACGCTTTAACGTTTAACGAAGCTAACTTTTTTTGTAGCGGATTAACGATTAACGAAGTTAACTATTTGATTAACGGTGCCCAGCTATGCTTATGATCATTATGGCAAGTAATCATCATAGCATTTGACTTTAGGACATGTGATTTATGGTTTTGTATATTATGACTCGTAAATTTTATGTGTTAATAGATTAGTGCAAAACATATTAGGTATTTAGAGCATTATTATTTTATACCCCTTGCGTTCGAGACTACTGGCTGCTGGGGGTCGGAGGCTATTGCCTTCATTAGGGAAGTGGGACGTTGTATTAGGGAAAGGGGGTGTGACGCCCGCGCGGTTTTGTACCTGGTGCAAAGGTTGTCCATCGCCATTCAATGTGGTAACGCGGCTAGTGTGATGGGTACTTTTGCGCCTGGGACAACTCGAGGGGGACTTTTTGACTAGGCTTAAGCTAGTCTTAAGTTACATATTTTTTATTGTATTTTTATGTGACATGGTTTTTATTTATTAAATTATGTTTTTTAGAGCATTAGGTAATGTAATATTATGGTTTATGATCACTAGGATGTAAGATCATTATGGCAAATAATCATTATGACAAATTATTGATATTTCAAAAGTGTTTAGAGTAAAAGTGGTTTGGCATTTGACTTTAGGACATACAATATTATGGATTGCGAAGGAGACCCATGTATCTTAATGTTACATTATTTTTTATTGTCAAAACACCACAATTTTAAGTACCATTGATATAAAGATCAAAGCACCAAGAAAAAGTCCAATCATGCATTTACCTGCAAACTGAGTTAGATTTGCTCTCAAAGCGTGGATTGTTTCCTTAGCTTTCCTCAATTCAAATTCTAAGACAGCTACATCTCCTCCACTGCCCCCACGATCACCCCCACCGTCCTCAGAGTACCGAGCTGTGTCGAGGGAATCCAGAGTAGCCTGGCTCGGCGAGCGGTCTGAAATAAGTGACCACATTTTATAATTTGTATAAACTAGTGTAGATGTTATGTAGCACAATTTATTACATTTTCTTTGAGTGGGACTTAAAATATTACATTTTTAAGTACTTACGCATAGATACGAATTCCGAGGCTCTAGAAACATGTTGTTCAAAGTTTCCAGGATTTGAAAAAAATTCTCTCAACTGCGGCAATTCTTTACCGCTCTCTACAAGCTCTGTGTGCAGTTCTAGAGCCGTCAAAAAATGATGGTCTTTCAGTAATTTTGTGGCTATATCTTCGTAGGTCAAGTGAGGAGCGGCGGTGAAAGAACTTTCTTCGAGATCCTTATAAGGATTCATGGTTTATTATTTATTTTTTCACTTAACAAAAACAAAATTTAGGAAATTTTCTATTGTACCCTGATAATTCATTTCGTTAAATGCTTATTGTCGATAAATAAATAAATATATTATGAACTTTGTTAAAAATAAATAAGAACAACAAGGCAAGGATACTTTTTTTTTCCTTAAAATGACAGATATGTCATTGAATGACCAGAGAGTAACAAGTTGAAGATTTTATTTTTACCCCAGTTGAACACTAATCTCGAAGTTGGCCGAAGTATGGGTTTCAGCGACGTGCCCCTCACACTATCATATTCGCCCAACCTCGGCCAATTTCACGAGATACGATAATTTCAGTTTTTACCACATCAATGCACGTTCATGGTACATTTCTGTAGACAATCTAAAAAAATATGTCAAACCAAAGGTTGTCTATGGTTCTGTCACAAACGTCATCGTGAGATTCGAATACAAACAAAAGTTGCTGGGGTAAATAGGACCGTTACAATAACGATGTTTCACTTATATGACCTCAATTCTTCATAGATACTAGTTACTTTCGTTATAGGTACACTGTGGAAGTTCCTATTTCCTTGGAAGAGCATCGAGAATGGCTGAAGATTATTTTAATCTTAAACGAAAGCTAGAAGAACTAGGCTACACCAATTCGTTACCTTTAGACGCAGTCCCTTTAGTAGAATGTGTCCTCGCAGACTTGCTTCAGACTACACGGAGTTTACAATATTACATGGACTTATCAAAGGAAGCTGTAAAGCAACGAGACTCCTTAATGTTAGAAGCAGAGCCATATAAATGTGACAATGCAAAGCTGATCCAAGAAAATAATCAACTCCACTCGGATAACATAAAGTTAAAAGAAGACTATTCGAGATTGTCTAAAGAAAGTAGAAGAAAGACGAAAACCTTATCGGATGAGCTAATGAAGAAGGAGTCACTGATAAGCAAGTTGCAGCATGATATTAGAGACCTCAGTCTGAGAGGCTTGTGCGCTGGTACCCAAAGCAGCCGCAACAAAAGCAGAAGGAAAGACAGCGGAGATGATAATACTGTGAGAACCTGTCCCTGCAATGACAAAAAGTTTACTGCTGTTGATACTGAAGTAATAGAAATGAGAAAAAAAATTCAAAGCCTGGAGGAAAAGAATGAAGCATATTATGATGAAATATCACTTTTGAAAAGTCAAATTGAACATAGAGATAATGAAATTATTAGACTGAACATTCTACTAGAAGGAGGAAGACCACTTAAAGCTGTAAGCAGAGATATTTGCAATACTCATACTGAAAAAAAAGTTCAAGATTTACTACAACAGCTACAGGACTTAGAGAATGGTAATGATCTTTTGAAAAAGCAGGTAGCAGATGGTTTAGAAAAGCAGCATGAAGCAATGCAACGGGCCCTTAATCTTGCCGATAAGAATAAAAAATTACATGATGAATTGAAAAAGGTAGACAATTTAGCCTTAACTGTTGAAGAGGATTGTAATAAAAAACTAGCTGTAATGGCCAGTGAGCTCAGCCAGTTACAAGCCAGAGCTGAAAGTCTGACTAAGCAAAATTCAGAACTAATAAAGGAAATTACACAATCACCTAAACATGTAAATAAACTTCAGGATGAGTTGAAAATTGCTTTTAAAGAGAAAGAAACTTTACAAAAAAAGGTCACTGATCTAATTGATCAAAATAAAACATTACATGATAAAATTTTAGCATTAACTTCTGCCAGTACTGCCAATTATGAATTGGGACTTAGTGCAAAGAGTAAATGCCCAACTAAAGATGACTTACAAGAACTCCTTGAAGGAGAAAGAAAAAAATATGAAAAATGTATGTCCAAATTGAAGGAACAACTAGCTGAAACAACAAGTATGTTTAATATACATTTATCGAAATGTAAAGATAAAGATTATAGTACAAGATCAAGTATTCCTCCTGACAGTAATTGTATAAAAAACCTCCATAATCAACTCTGTGAGAGTCAGCAAAAGATACTAATGCTAAAAAAGGAAAATGAAGAAATGAAAGCCAAAGCTTTTATGCAAGAAGAGGGAAATAAACAGAATTACAAAGATGTAATCAGTCAACTCAATGCTGAAAACGCAGAACTTTCAAAAGAAAACATTTCATTAAGTTGTCAATTGAGCCAATATAAAAGTTTAAAAAATACACAATATAATACAGGAGCTGAATACACCAAACGAGATTTATTAAAGCTTCAGGATGAGATTGACAGACTAAGGGAAAAGAATCATATTTTAGTAAAAGACAAAGAACAATACATATCTCTTTACAAAGAAGCTACAGATTTAGTAGAAAAATTAAAAAGGGATTTAACATTCAAACATAGAGAAATAGAACAGCTGCAGGAAGAAAATAGCTCATATAAAATGACTCATAGAACTGGAAAGGCCTCTGTTGATCATCTTAAAGATGAATGCAATTTCTTAAGGGAACAAATAAAAAGGATGCAATCTGATGTTATAAAAGAAAAGACAATGGCTAGTCAAATTAAAAATATACAAATGGAAACTGAAAGAAGCAATAATGAAGTGCAAAATGAATTATTAACTACTCAAAAGAAACTTAGTCTATCTAAAGACTCTATAGAATCATTACAAAGAAAATGTAATGATTTACAATCTGAAATAACTTCACTGAACCATGATAAATCAAAGTTAATGGAGAATTTTAAAAAAGTTGACCAAGACAGAGATAAATTAGTGTTAGAATTGGATAACAAAACTGAAACTATAAGTGTTCTAGAGCAAAAATTGAAGTCTCAGAGCTATGAAATAAATAAACTGGAGAGTGAAATTAATGAACTAAAAAGAAAACTTAACTTCAATAAAATATCAGAACACAAAGTGGCTGATTATGAAACACAGATACAATTCTTAAATGGGGAAATTTTACGCTTAAATCAACAATACGATAATGCTGTAATTGAAAATAAACATTTGCAAAATAGTCTGGCTGAAGCAAATGGAAGTTTGAAATTGAACAAAATTGAATATGATAAATCTAGAAGAGAAGTTGAGGGCCTTAAACAGCAGTTACAGCATTATGTTGCAGAGATCAGAAGAATTGAAGAAATGCTTTCACAAAAAGAAGCTGAGAGATCTGATATGCTAGAACATTTTGCAAGTTTATCAGTTGAAGCTAATATACTTGAGAACACAAATCACTCATTGGAAAGTGAGTCTGCTTCAAAATCTCTTCAGTTACAAACATATGTAAGCAAAATACAGACTCTAGAAGAAAAACTTATGGACAAAGAAAACACTATTGACGCTCAATCTTCACGAATTGCAACAATGACTTGTAGAATTACTGCATTAGAAAATGAAGTTAAGTTAGTTTCTGAGGAAAAAACCATACTTGAACAGAATGTGTCATACCTAAAGCAGATGTGTAATAATCTCCAAAAAGCTCCAGCTGCGCCTGGCTTGGGTGGGACTGATTCAGAACTTGAACTTTATGAAAATAAGATTAAGAGTCTTTCAAATGCAAAGGCAAGATTGGAAGTTGAGAAAGATGATGTAAAAGGCGATTTGGAAACAACTGAGAAATTACTAGCTAATGCGAGGAGGGAAGTTGTGGAACTGAAGTTGGCTCTGCAAGATGCCACAGCTGAAACAAAAAGTTTGCAAGATAGAATTAACAGGTTACGTCGCATAGAGACTGAAGTACATGAAGTAAGTCAATGAGATATTAAATACATATTTTTTTATTGTATTATGTTTGTGGTACTTATTTGTATTTTTTATATTTCAGTCTACTTTGACACAAGAAGAAATGGAGCTACCTCTTATGTTGGAGGAGACAATACATGAGGTTAGCCATGAAGAGGATGAAGATAGCTCTCGTTTTCACGAAGTACGAAGAAGATTTTCAAAGTACTCCCATGGAAGCACTTTATAAAATCAATTATATTATTAATTACTTAATATGCATTTTGTTGTTAATTATAAATTGTTAATTATTTTATATTACAATTATGTATGTAGTAGGTGAAGTCCATTTTCTAAAAGAAAAGTGTATTGTATTAAATAAATTTTATTTATTACTGATGGATAAATATGAAAAAGTTATTTTACCTAAACCAAATCCTCTACAAATATAATACATTGCTAGTTACATTGAAATTAAAATACTAGCTTTACTGTTCTAACAATGCTGTACATAAAACAAACATGCCCTCACGACATGTTTTTGTTGTCATGTCAGTGAATTTATTCATTCAGTAAGATTGATTTCAGGAGTGTCAGGTCAGCTGCTTTTATAAGATATCTATTAATATTTTACACAGTATCCTACAACTACAAAGGCTAGGAGTTCAATTCAATGTTCTCAGATTGCTCCATTTCACCTTTCATTTCCATAAGGCACAGTGAAATTGCTTGAAAAATAATCACAAGTACCTAGTTGTATGCATAGTATCACACAGCTACTAAATACTTGTCAGAAATTTCTAAGAGAGATATGTCAACGGCAGTTGCAAATCTATTAAAGAGTTGTAAATTAATGTGTAAAATGCTAATTTTAAGTCCTCGTCCAATAAAAAAAAAATATTGCACTCCCTATATACAAATATATATTCTGTTCTCAAATCACTCATTTTAAACTAGCACCTAAGCTACCTCTAGCAATACATACTAGTATATGTATAGTGTATGTCAGTTTCATACTTTAGTTTATTGTTTACATAGGTAAGTACCAGAATTTTATTGGATAGGAGAAGTTTGTGCATCCAAATGACAAGTCATACCTGTATCGACGGCAAAAAGCGGAAACGCTGTAAACGCCAAGGGAATTCACTGGCGTTTATAGCGTTTACGCTTTTGCCGTTGATATGTTAAATGACTATAGCTTGAATTGAAGTCATAACACATAACATTCTTAACATAATTTCGTAAATTGTTTATTAATCATTATCACAATTATCTATAATTTAAAGTTAGAGAATATTGCAAGTATTCAATGTAATTTAATTAATACTCAGTCACAGGAAGCAAGCATATTAGTGACTATCGGTGGGTCTTGCATAGAGACAACAATGAGCAATTAATAGTAATCACAGTACAATTTATGAAGAAATAGATCATTACACAACTTAATGGTACCCATGGTACTTACTATGTCACTACTTACACTGAAAATAATGTGCTGAATTACTGGGCACTGCCATGATATAGATTTAAGATACATACAAAGGAATGCATCAGAAAATATGTTCAAGGCTAACTCACAAGAAATGGATACATGAAATTGCTAAAGAGTACAGTTGTAAGTTTAACATAATTACCACAGGCCTCTATGTTATTGTAAACAAATTAAGTATCATGTCGACAAAATACATTCCGGTTTCTATTCCTTGAAATGTAAATTAATATAATCACAATTGTTTCAGCCAAGGACAGTACTTACTATTACCATATATTTACATAAACCATATTTAGTGACTTATTGCATGCTAGAAGCAAAAATATATTCATTTCATTGCCAAATTATACATTACAACTCTATGCATACATATAACAAGTAGACATAGATAAAGGAATATTATTTACACCATTCTCATATCTATGATTAATGAGTATTTATCATTATTTATAACTTTATAAGAACCAGTGACAATTTATTATTCTACAATATCTACACTGCCCCATGCCATTTCCATTACAATAACTAAGATTACAACAATAATTGACTTTCAATTTCTTTAAAATTATACAGAGAGTTGATACACATTTAACTAAAAACAAAACATAACTATATTACAATGTTGCTAAAATCCTTGTGAAGCCAATGCCGGCCCCGAGCACTGTCTGGCCTATGCCCCACACCATGGCGTGCACGGGCGGCATGTCTAGGTTGGACGCGCGGTATATGAAGGCCACTGCGGCGCTGCTCGCTACGCCTGATGTCACGGGGCTCACTACCCCCATCACTATCAACAGGACGGGAAAGAATTTTCCATATTTGTGCTTCCTTAGTGTGCCAAACGCCACGAGCGCCGCACAAGTGTGCACGAACACTGACGAACACAAAGACCACAAGAACACTGGGTACCACATCTCACCAAACGTATCTAATGGATCACCAGGCGTTAGTCGAAATACATCCAATACGGAATCGAATTCTGAAACTCGGAACTCTGACAACATGTCATACATGTTGTCTTAGGGGTGCTGATGCTTACAGGCATCGGGGCAGTTTTGATGGTCATGAAATATTTGTCCAAATAAAATATCTTCTCCGACACAACACGACCTGTCGATATTCCGCTGAAGGGTGCATTGATCACATTAACTCTTAGAACATTGCACACGAATTTTATTATGACTTGTAATTCCTATCTGTTTACTTTCAATTAATCGTGTCGTTCGAATTATTAATGAAATCTCATCGTACAATTTATTATCATTGCACTGACATTTTGTATTGTTACAAATGTCAATCGGTGATAGTGTTGTGCTTTAACATAACCTACGAATATCTTTTCTTTTGTCATCGAATCGAATCGATTATGGGGCGAACTAATCATACATACAAACCTTCTGTTAAAATAAATAAAAAATGTCTATGGCCTTGGTGTTGCCTGCAAAAAACGTATTCCGCAGTTTTATTTATTTAAAAGTTATAAAAAGAAATATCATAAAGTTTAAACTTCAAAGTGAGAAAGAAATGCAATGGTTTGAAGAAATGTCGATGCCGTCGATAGCAAATATTATTACTGATTCATATTAAAATCAGCTGCTTTTTGTTGAGAGTAAATGATCATTCAGTTTTTTTTTTTTATATGATTCCTGATATTGGGGATTCTTTGAACTATTGTGCTGGTAGCACTAATGATTGTTTTAGTAAACTGAAGTTAGCCACTATTGAATACAAAAAGGAGTCTTGAAACTAGAAATTAAATATTTATTTAATTTGACTTACAAGGGTTCTAATTCTACTTAGAAGGGTTTCAAACTACAAAAAATCATCGGTTTGCTGAAGTTTTAATCAAGGTAAGTCTTGTATCTTTACATTGTAGGATTATTATTGGGCTTAAAACATGACATACCAACGACGTGAAGTTAGCGAGCTTGTCATTCGTCTTATTCCATTCAAAAGATAGATACATATACATTGTCGTAGTATCTTATAACCTATGTGCTTACCTCGTGATATTTAAGTTGAAAGGAAATTGTGAATTTTGAAGTATTCAGTGTAAAATACTACAATGGGGAAAGTCCGATCTGCTACCGGGGCTCCCCGGAAGCAGGGGTTCAACAAGTCTGGGCACTCCATGAACCCAGACAGGCCCACCGAGGGATTGAAGGGTGTTGGTAACCCCAGAACAAAAGGTACCATAAAACGGCTGCAGATGTACCGGAACTTTAAAGCGAAAAGGGACAAAACTGGGAAAATATTGACTCCAGCGCCTTTCCAAGGTTGGCTACCATCAGGCACTCGTGCTCGCGTCGAACCTAACCAAAAGTGGTTTGGCAACTCCCGAGTTATCTCACAGAATGCTCTTCAAAAGTTCCAAGATGAATTTGGTGCCGCAGTCAAGAATCCTTACCAAGTTGTAATGAAACCTACAAATCTACCAATCACTTTGCTCAATGAAAAGGCCAAGCAAGCTCGGGTACATTTGCTTGACACAGAGGGCTTTGACAAAACATTTGGACCAAAGAAACAGCGGAAACGAGTCAATCTAAAGTTCGGAGATCTGGATTCACTGTCCAAGGCTGTGGAAGATAATACTGAAAAATATGATGAGACTAAAGATATTGACAGGGTGCGCGAAGATACAGGCGTCAGAGAAGGACAGAGGGACTGGGTATTTGGAGCTGGTATGAGTAAAAGGATTTGGAATGAGCTGTATAAAGTAATTGATTCATCAGATGTGCTGTTGCAAGTCCTCGATGCCCGAGACCCAATGGGAACTAGAAGTCCCTTTGTTGAGAACTTCCTTAAAAAAGAAAAGGCTCACAAGCATTTAATCTTTATTTTGAACAAAGTTGATTTGGTGCCTAATTGGGTAACACAAAGGTGGGTAGCTATCCTGAGTGCTGAATACCCAACTGTTGCCTTCCATTCATCTCTGACGCATCCCTTCGGAAAAGGTTCTCTGATAAACTTGTTGAGACAGTTTGCTAAATTGCATATTGATAAGAAGCAGATCAGTGTTGGATTAATTGGCTATCCAAATGTTGGCAAATCATCTGTCATTAATACCTTAAGATCCAAAAAGGTATGCAAAGTAGCTCCAATCGCTGGTGAAACTAAAGTTTGGCAATACATAACACTGATGAGGAGAATATTCCTGATTGATTGTCCAGGAGTGGTTTATCCTTCAGCCGAGACTGATACAGAAAAGGTACTAAAAGGTGTAGTCAGAGTGGAACTGGTACAAAACCCAGAAGATTACATTGAAGAGGTTTTGAAGAGGGTAAGGAAGGAATATTTAATAAAGACGTACAAGGTTGATGGTTGGGAGACTGCAACAGAATTTTTGGAAAAGATGGCTGCCCGGACAGGTAAGCTTTTGAAAAAAGGAGAGCCTGATGTAAATCAAGTGGCGAGGATGGTGCTTAATGACTGGCAAAGAGGCAAGTTACCATTCTATGTTGCTCCTGAAGGATTTGAAATTCCTCTTTCCAAGCAGCCGAACAACGAAGTACCCAAAGAGAAGCTTACTGCTAAAGAGAAAAATTCAGAGGAAGCTGCTGTAGAAGATGTTTCTAAGCCAGAAGAAGATAATGACAAAGAGGATACAGATCAACCTATAATTTCTGTAAATAATCTGATAATAGCACAAGATTTTGCCAAAATTCGTGTGGGTCTGAAATTTGACAATGACGAAGATGTGAAACCTCTGCAAGCTGTGAATGTTCCTGATGAGCTCAAAGATATTGATGCCAAAAGTGATAATGAAGAATCACAAGATGGTGAAGAGGAACGAAATGATGATGGTGATGATTCTTCGGATATAAGTGATTTTTACAGCAATGATGAGAAAGAATGCAGTGATGTAGAAGATTACTTGACTAATGATCCAGAGACAGTAAAAGAGATGAGGCGTAAGAAACTGGAGGCAGCAAGTGGTGCTTTTACAGTAGAAGAGGCGACCAAGTCTGGAAAGAAACGCAAGGGCGCGCCCAATAATGTTACTGCTAAGAAGAAAAAACTAACTGCTAAAGAAAGGCGAGCAATAGATAGAGCTGAACGCCGCACTAAGACAGGAAGCAACTTTTATGAAGTTTCTAATGTTAAGAATAGGAACAGGGATAAGAAGAAACCTGTTTAAATTGAAGTTTTTTGTAAATAAATTATTTTAATCAAAACTTGTGTTTTATTCATTACTATTTAGTCTTCCTATGACTGCTGCACTATGCTAGTTAGGTAAATATTTTCTTCTTTCACTTCCACTTTGTATAATACTTGAAAAAGTTTGTAGATTTAAATTAAAACACATATGTTTCCATTATTTCAGATGTCGTCTGGAAGTGACAGTGATGAGGAATATGTACCTGGTGAACCTGAACAAGTTTCCGAAGAAGGATCTGCTGATGAAGAGACTGATTTACAATTTGAGAAAGAACAGGAAATCAAAACTAATAAACGAAAAGCAGCTGAAGAAAGCAAAAGTAAAATGAAAAGGAGGACACGAAATGCTGTAAAAGAACCCACACCTGAACCAGAAGAGAAAGAACCTGAAAAAAACCTTGATCCTGTTGAAGAGAAGAAAAGAGAGGAAGATCTTTGGGCTAAATTTTTAGCAGGTACAGGTGGTACAACAGCTAAAGCAGAACCAAAAGTAACGCCAGTAAGCCAACCTGTGAAGCCAGCTGTCGAAATGGCTAAACCACAAGCTAAATCTAGCAGTGATGATGACATCAAAGCTAGAGAGAAGAGAATATTTGAGTTTGCTGGCGAAACTATAGTTGTAGAAAACAATATCATCAAGGAGAAAATTAAAACCACTGATAGTGCTGCAACAGGTTAATAATTATTTAATTAATTGCTCTAATCTATTAGTCATTCGTACGCTTCGGTTGGTCCCGTGTGCCGTCACATGGTGTAGACTGATGTTAAACATAGTGTAGTTATATCAATAAAATTTGCTCAATATGTTACGAAAAAAAGAAATAGGTGACTTTAAAGATATACGAAAATTTTATGTTTTTTTTTTTTATCTATAGGTACGTAATTTTGAAATTGTTTTCAGAATCCTCATAATTTACAAAACAATAATTATATGACAACCATGAACTTAAACGCACTTTTACCGGTAAAAATGGCATATTACTTTTTGTCTCCATACAAATATTAGTAACCAATGACAATGCAATGACATCACATGTAGGTGGCCATTTGTATGAGGCGTTTTAAGCGCTCCGTAGGAATGATGAACTTTGACGGTTATTTCTGACTACGTTTCTGACTTTAAGAGTCTTAGTGTAGTTTGTGCCATATAGACATTTGATCACAAAAAAATTGAATCGATTGACATCCTAAAAAAAAATGTCTACACGCCAATTGCGACGCTTTTCAACCGACTTCTAAAAAGTTTATTATTAATGTTTGTCACCTCGGAACTCTCTCATTTATAAACGGGTTTGGAAAATTCTTTTTTTGTTCGAGAGGAGGCATCTCCAAGTTGGTCCCATTAAATTTCAGTGAAGATCTGACGACGCGATTCATGCGGAACCAAATTAACTTAAATATTATAGGCATATCTATGGCGATTTCGGTGATTTTAATACGCTTTTATTAGCTTTATTTCTGTTTTTTAACTAAAAATGTAAGTAGTCAAATCATAGAAGTCAATTTTAACCTCAATCTAATTGTCATATCGAAGTGAAACTGCATGTATGTAGTTCACGTGACGATGCAAAAATATTGTATATTGGAGCTGATCGATAATGGAGACGGAAGCCGACCCTAGGAACTCCTAAACAGGACACGATAAAATAAACCCGTCGTGTTTGCGCTCATTTGATTGGCCTTGATGAGCAATTAATGATTGTTTAAAAAAATAATGTAGGCAATAAAAGCGTGTCGCAATAATATTTTTTTTTACTAAATCTTATTCATAGTAGGTACATCATTAATGTTGTCGTCGGAAATACGATTTTTACTCGTTGAAGTCGGTTTGTATAAGTTATTTTATTACCCAACCAATATCACACTACTGTTCTCGCCTTTTCGGGTGGCTTTTGCGCGGATTTAGAGGGAGAACCTTCTGTCGGGTTTTAATCTATGACTACTTATTAGTAACTATACTATAGTAAGTCAAATTCTTGTCAATGTAGCTGATGTAGTATGTAGCTGTCTTCATCTATTCCTATCCATAGCCCACTCCTTGTTTTCCCTATAGGACATGATGTTTACCGTTTGTTTTATGTAGCTTATTCTTGGCCTTCCTCTGCCTCGCTTCTTTCAACTTTTCTTTCGACGATGTTGCTTATAAAAGCGTCATGTTGTATATGGTGACCTAATATATGCTCTTCCCTCTCCTCTTCTCTATGGTGTTAAACAATATAACGGAAATAATGTGAGTGAATTCATGACTCACTTGAGTTTGGGAGGCAGTGGCTTGTCATGTCATTGTGACAGGGTTCTACAGATATAGTGCTTAATGTTTTCCATTGTTTTTGTAGAAAAACATTGTTTTAGCGTTCTCTATCAACTAAACTTTGGGGGAAAAGTTGGGGTGGATATATAAAAACGAGCTAACCCAACAGAATACGATAGAAAAACATCCACTATATCCATACAGTGAACCGCGAATAATTAGCCTGTCGTACATATTGTAATTTGTAACTGTGGTTGTTTTAACACTAATTTGACTCATATTCTAAAAGGTTGTAATTATCATTTTCAGTAAGCAAAATCATCCCACAACGAAGCCGCGGCTCCGGCGGTCTCTCCGACGTTATTGGACAGCTCAACAAGAAAAATCAACTGTCCACTTTGGAGAAGTCTAAACTAGACTGGGAGACATACAAAAAAGAAAAAGACATTGATGACGAAGTTAAGAATCACAACAAAGGAAAGAATGGGTAGGTTTTTGTTTATTTTTGATCGTTATGAATTATTGAATTTGAACTTATAATGTCCAGTAATAGTGATAGATGTCGCTACCAGGCTTACTTACGGTTTTAGTAAATAATTTCTTCGATCAGCGCCTACTGTGTCGAACGACTCTATCGCGCGATAAACATTGCTTTTCTCATTCATTTGAATACCATGCGAGCAAGATAGTGATAAGGTTAAATAAATACATTTCAAATATAAAATAGGTACAGAGATCAAAATGGGGAAGTAGAAAGAGCACCTACGTACAAGTGCGTCTCTGTTCGAAAGGTTAAGACGTTGGACCGGTAATCCAATCGGTATCGGGTTCGAGTCCCGGTGTGGACCACGTATGAGCGCAATTTAGTTTTTGTTTGCGTGTTGATCTTTGTAAAGCAATAAAAAAAAATGTGGTGTTGATTTACCCACATTAAAAAATCATTTCGAAGAACATAATTGTGAATATTGAGAAAAAGGTAAATTATGAAAGAAAAATGTAATGTGATCTATTATGTAAGCAGGACTCAAACCTGCGACCCTTCGTTTCCGGCGTAGTGCTCTCCCAACTGAGCTATTAGATCGTTACGTTAAAGGTTCTCACACTTGCTGTAAAGCAATGGGGACTGGGAATCGTGCGTATAAAACGCATATCCCAGGGTAATAGCTAATGCGCTTAAGTATTTTATCTACACCCATCTTGTTTAATTCTTATAACAAGTTCAGATATTATAGGTAAGGACCTATTTTGCTTGGCAGCGACCAAAATCAGAGATGTAATTCATAACAGTACCGAAGCAACCGCGAGGTCACCAAAACATTATCAATTTTGATCAAATTATGTTATCTGTTATGGTGACCTCGCTCCCGCCGCGCGAGTCACCTCATGTGCTCCTCTGCTCCGCGGACTGACTGGCAGGACTGTGATTCAATCTTTTCATAAAAGAAAATCTATGATAATGATTATGAATATGTGTGTCAATAATTAGGTCTTAAAACACTCGTGTGATCCCATTATGAAACTCGCCTACGGCTCGTTTCATAAAACCACACTCGTGTTTTAAGACCTCTCATTATGTAGCCTAAACTTATTAAAGAACATATGACGCAGAGGGCGCTCTAGTAGCGTAGAATTATGGAATCATAGATTTGGTGTTATTGACGAAAAGAAATCTAATAGTTCAGAGTTGGGAGAGCACTACGCCGGAAACGTAGGGTCGCAGGTTCGAGCCCTGCTTACATTTTAGTAGATCACGATACATTTTTTTCTTTCATAATTAACCTTTGCGTTAATATCTATAAAAATAAAAATGTGGTAGATCCACGTAAAAAAATAGAATCGACAAAAAGATTCTATGAAACAAAACATAATTGTGTTTCGAAATAAAATATGAATAAGTTATTATTCTCATGTGTTGTCCCCAGTTACCTGGACCGCCAGGACTTCCTGGAGCGCGCCGACCACCGCCAGTACGAGCTGGAGCGCGACATGCGCCTCAGCCGCCGCACCAACCGATAAACAGCCATGTTATTAGCCATGTTTACTCTCAAATAAATGTTAGCTTGTAATTATTTTAGTATTATTATTACAGATTTTGATTCCATTTTCGTGGAACCCACGATTGTATTTTATGCAATAGTGGCGAGTGGCATAGGTTACGACGTGAGCGTAACGAACATCATAAGAGAAGATGCCACGAGCATTTTTTTAACTACTTATACAACGTTGCATACAATACTTTTAGTACAAGAAAATTAGATTGAAATGTATGGAAAATTTGGCAAAAATAAAGGACAACTTTTATCTATCAGGATATGTAGGTTATAGAGCCAAGTTTAATTTTATCTACTCTCCCCCCCTGTTAGGGGTGAGCGTCACCCCCCCGCGCCCTCGAATGTGTCCCGGAGCGCGGTATTTTCCCCTTTAAAAGAAAACCGTGTACGATACATACAAAGTGTATAGGAACGAAATAATCCTGAATAAATTTACTATAAACCTTTCATACATACAAAAGCGATATCACTTATAGAATCGGCGCAATCTGTTATCAAATACTAACGTTTTTAATTATTGATCTTTTTTTTCTGCTAAAAGGTTAGTTATCTCAAAAACTTCACACTTCTCGGCCAAAATATGTATGACAAAAGTAAAGAATAGAAAATGTTCTTTCTAAAAATGTATAATTTATTTCTGTTACTCTTTCATTTACCGTTGCAATGCTATTTTTTAAATTTAAGTAATTTGTCCATTATGTGAAATATAAATATTCGTACTAGTTAAACGATGTTACTTTCAATACCATAGACTTCTTATATATTTCTCTGTAATCTGTAAGTATTGAACTATATTCGTTATTTTTTTTTCCTTTTTTAGAATCACTATTTCAGGAAATAAGGGGTGTGTAGGGAAATCGTCAAGTTTTGCTCATTTTTGTAAATTACTTCAAAACTGTTTAATTTAGAATTATGAAATATATATATTTGAGATGTTCATAATGTACCCTTTCATTTGATATGTCACACGATATACTTTGCCATTTTTTTTTCTACTTTACCCCCCAAATCTGGCCCCCATGTTTCAAATTACTTGATTTACTTTACGTTACGTTACACGTTCCTGTTTGGGTCATCAATTTACATACGTGTACCAAATTTCAACTCAATCGGTTTAGTAGTTTCGGAGAAAATTCGCTATGATTATAGTAGGATCACTCGTGTGTCTGTGTCAGTCCGTCCGTCTGTCATAGCCAATTTTCTCCGAAACGACTGAACCGATTGAGTTGAAATTTGGTACACGTATGTAAATTGATGACCCGAACGTGGACGTGTAACGTAACGTAAAGTAAATCAAGTAATTTGAAACATGGGGGCCAGATTTGGGGGGGTAAATTAGAAAAAAAAAATGGCAAAGTATATCGTGTGACATATCAAATGAAAGGGTACATTATGAACATCTCAAATATATATATTTCATAATTCTAAATTAAACTGTTTTGAAGTTATTTACGAAAATGAGCAAAACTTGACGATTTCCCCACACACCCATTATTTCCTAAAATAGTGATTCTAAAAAAGGAAAAAAAATACCGAATATAGTTCAATACTTATAGATTACAGAAAAATATATAAGAAGTCTATGGTATTGAAAGTAACACCGTTTAACTAGTACGAATATTTATATTTCACATAATGGACAAATGACTTAAATTTTAAAAATAGCATTGCAACGGTAAATGAAAGAGTAACAGAAATAAATTATACATTTTTAGAAAGAACATTTTCTATGCTTTACTTTTGTCATACATATTTTGGCCGAGAAGTGAGAAGTTTTTGAGATAACTAACCTTTTAGCAGAAAAAAAAGATCAATAATTAAAAACGTTAGTATTTGATAACAGATTGCGCTGATCCTATAAGTGATATCGCTTTTGTATGTAGGTATGAAAGGTTTATAGTAAATTTATTCAGGATTATTTCGTTCCTATACACTTTGTATGTATCGTACACGGTTTTCTTTTAAAGTGGAAAATACCGCGCTCCGGGACACATTTGAGGGCGCAGGGGGGTGACGCTCACCCCTGAGAGGGGGGGGGAGAGTAGATAAAATTAAACTTGGCTCTATAACCCACATATCCTGATAGATAAAACTTGTCCTTTATTTTTGCCAAATTTTCAGCTAATTTTATTGAATTATTTATCTAAGACAGTCGAGTAAAAAGTAAAACTTAAACAGTACAAAGTAGAAATTAGAAGCTAAAACGTATAACATGTGACACACGCATCAGTTAACAGTGCTAACGATGTTATAATGTCGCCAAAAAAGCATCCAGTGGTTTTTGATCAGCAGACTATAGGCTTTTACAAGGTTCACGAAATACATTAAGACCATTACCATTCTTTATATAAGAGTTAGTAACTCATAGAAAAAAATAACAGGAGTAGATAATAGTAGTTTATGCAACTGCTACATAATGAGAGGTCTAAAACACGAGTGTTTTAATACACTACTTTTTCTACACACATATTCGTAATCATTATCATGGATTTCCTTTTAGAAAAATATGAAACACTCAGTCCTGAGTCCGCGGAGCGTGGCGGAGCAGAGGAAAACATGAGGTCACCATTACAATATCAATTTTGATCAAAATTGATACTGTAATGGTGACCTCGCCCCCGCCGCGGTACTGTTGTGAAATTACATCTCTGATTTTGGTCGCTGCCAAGTAAGGTCCTTCCTTACCTGTAACATCTGAAATTGTTATAGGAATTTAACAAGATGGGTGTAGATAAAGCTATTTACGATGGATCACCTCGACGCGAAGCGATTGTCCCCATGCAATCGACATTCCTACATTCCTGTATCGTCCACTGTACGGTCACCATCAAAAGTAGCTGAATTCACTATTGGCAGTGGCATAATGTCCAATTGCATACTAATGTTGTCGGCTACTTTTGATGCTGACTGTACTAACACATCGACATTTGATTGTGCTCTGTTCACAATAGCTGAACACGTTAGTAAGTTGACAAAAAAGGAACGTGTTGACCCTGCTGAGTTGGAAGGATTCATACTTCGATTGCTTACTCACTTTTAAGGGTTCCGTACCCAAAGGGTAAAAACGGGACCCTATTACTAAGCCTCCGCTGTCCGTCCGTCCGTCTGTCACCAGGCTGTATCTCATGAACCGTGATAAATAGGCAATTTAATTTTTCACAGATGTATTTCTGTTGCCGCTATAACAACAAATCCTAAAAACAGAATAAAGTAAATATTTAAGTGGGGCTCCCATATAACAACGTGATTTTTTCCCGTTTTTTTCTTTGATAGTACGGCACCCTTCGTGCGCGAGTCCGACTCGCACTTGGCCGGTTTATTAAGGGGCTCCCTGCAGAAATCAGCCAATTTGATGATTTTTACATCGTATCTAGTTTGTGGATTATAGAGTTATAATGTCCTATTTAATATATATTGTAGTATGGTCTATGCTTAACACTTTGTATAGACCCGAATTTTGATTTAACGACTGTGTATTTTATAAAAAAATATTCGGTGAAGGACCAAAAACACACTAATCTCGTTTCTACTTTTATCCCCGGTGTATATGTAGAAAATATCTTACATTTTATTGTTCTAAACCATATTCCACAAAATTTGTTCTGAAGCTTTTTCTATTTTTCTCAATACTTTTCGAGAAAAACGCAAAAAACCGTTTCCACAACTTTTTCCCCGAAAAAATCGTAAACTTTGACGGCCTGTATCTCAAAGTCAGTGACATGTGAAAGGTACTTGATACGGTATTTTGTTGTGGAAAAACTATGTTATTATGATTAGCTATTTATAATATGGGAAAATCTATCGCAACAGATCGAAGGTCATTGAGAGCGGGTAGCCCCTTAACGTAACGGGTAAAGTAAAATAGGCGGGTTACTTTTTTATTCACAATGCACAAACGTTTACCGAATCAATTGAAAACCATAAGCCTGTTGCCACTATTTCTCAATTAATTGGTCGATTAACAACAAGCAGCAATGGTGATTGATCGTGTGACCAGTTGATTGATGTCTTCTATTTATATCTTCTATTATCGGCTATTACGCTCTCCGCAGACTACGGCTTCTTGTGGCCGCCACAGTACACTTGTCCCTTTTCCACGCTCGAAGTGAGAAAAAGAGAGATGTACTGTGGCGGCCACTAGAAGCCGTAGTGTGCGCCGGCTGCCTGTCCACAGAAGCGGAGAGGAAAAATGAACCAATCAGGTTGCGTCTTTGTAAAGCACAAGAGAAGTGCATTTAAATCTAAGTAATGTGATTGGTCGGTTTTAGACATCTCCGTTCCGCTTCAGTGCCAGCACCCTAAGTGTATCAGAATGTGCCAACAAGTGTTCTTCAGAATAGAATGAAATAAAGTTTCATCGTGATTATGGGATTTGATACTCATGGGATGTTTGTTAACTGCTAGAACCGCGGGTATCACCGTGAACGAGATGTCGTTGCCTGACGAGAAGTGCAGTGAACTGTCGGCCATAGTGCATGTACTTACCTGTAATTACCAAGTAGGTAAGCATCTCATTAACGAAACGGTGACTGCGACAGTGGACTGATGACCTGTCTGTCGATAATACGGTCTTGTCAATATCGCAACCTATTATAGGATTTTTAGAGTGCTGTTATATAGGCGGGGAATTGGCTGAGCAAAGCCGAGGACCAGGTTCATTGTTGTAAAGAAAATACTTACGCTCATCAGTGAACTGAAATGAACCCGATCATAATTAGAAATTATTATAAAGGAACCGATGTTTTTTTACTGAAATCCCTTGAAAGTTCCTTTCTTGTCAGAATTGATAGGCAATGATGGGATCTATAAAGGATCGACGTGTGAGTCCTCAATTGTTTTGGGTGCATTGTAATTGTACCTATTTGTATGGCAATTTAGGTGTTTTCCATTTTAACTCCTATAATCGCTCTAAAAATGCCATAGTCATAGTCATTTATTCAATAAACAATATAGGTGAATTGTGTTTGAAATAGTGGTATATAACTATACAAATTAATTTAAGTACATCTTAACAATAGAACAATAAATTACTATGTCACAAAGAAGAATATTAAATTAAAAATTATGTCACAAAATAGGTAAATAAAAAAAAAACAATTTATTTCGCAAATTAGATATAAGTCTAATATAATCAATTTACAATAGGTATAGTTTAATAAATTAAATTCCAAATTAATAATTAATTCAAACAAATCATAAAAATATAATGTGAATGTGTGATAATAGGATTTCTTACTGATCGGGTTAATTTATTTATTTATTTAAACTTTATTGCACAAAAGAAAAACTTAACGCACAAAAGGCGGACTTAATGCCATGGTGTTCATTGGTGTAAAGAAAAGACGTAGGTACCTATGCCCATCAGTGAATTGAAATAGCCCGAGAGACTATATATACACATTAGGTAGGTACCTACGACAGTTACAGACGTTTGGCTGAATTATTAATGAGCGTCTTTATTTAACTAGGTACCTATGGTATGATTTGTAGTGTAACACCATGAGATGGCATTCTTCGTTCTTGCCACGCTCATGAACATGCAGCCAGGGCCGGCGTTAGCCGTACAGGAGGCCTGGGCAAATGGTGCACCCTGGGCGCCCTAGGCCTCGTTATAAAAACGCCTTTTAGGAGCCAGTTACTCGGGCGACCGCCCGGGTCAAACCTCCGTACAGCCGTGACTGCATACGGTTCTGCAACAGTGCTAGAAATAAACTACGCTAATAGCAACTCTACGGATAGTCGTCTACCTACTTGTACTCCGCGACTTTTTATGTAAGTTCAGACGCGTAATAAAATGTTATCGAGCCACGACTACTATGGATACTTGTCAGTCTATTTAATATAATAACTACCTTAACAAAGGCATAAAACGCGCAAATGGCTACAGTTGAAGTTGGGTCGTAAAATTTTTCGCTCTCCTCAGTATAACAGTACTTGGTCATTAGCATCAGCCTTCGCCGTTCTGCCGTGTTACACTGAAAGGTCGTATCTTTATACGAATTACATAGTTAGATACGGCTTTTTCTTATAACACGGCAGCATTCCCGTCATTAGCAAAACTACGCGTTTGAAACGAATGATCCCTTATGTTTGAAGGATTGCGGTTCATTTCGTACTGTTACGCGATGCGGCTTCCTAATTAGTTGCTGCAAGAACGGTTTTGTTGACTAAGTAAAAATAACAAGTTTTGGTTCTTAGTTTGAGGAAAGCTGGATTGAACCAAAGTTTTTATTTGCATGGTTATGTTGCCACTTCCCGCAGTGATATTTCGGGTAACAATGGGTAATTCAAATGTTTATACTTACTTAATGAGGCAATAAGTTAAAACTAAGTCAGAGACTAGACCAACACAGGCGCTTTGTCCATTAGCTACCGAGTCCTATACAGGGTTCGAATCCCGGTCGAGGCATTGAACTTAAAAAAAAAATCGCCTCAGCGAAGCCATATAAGTATTTTGTTTTACGCTTGCAGACGTTACCTACTGCTTTAATAAATATAAAATAAAATATAAATAATAAGGGGAAATCTTACACAAATCGACCTAGACCCAAACTAAGCAATGCTGTTGTACTATGGGTACTAGACGACGATATGCATAATATATATACATAATTACATGACCCAGGAACAAATATTCGAGTTCATCACACCAATATTTGTCCTTGCCGGGATTCGAACCAAGGACCATCGGCTCAGTAGGCAGCTGCGCTACAAATTCTGATTCTGATTCATTCATTAGACATTACATAAGAAAGTTGTCACTTAATGTCTTGATTATTAGGCATCTTTGTCAGTTTTCCCTTTCTATGGGTCAGCTCATCTTTAAGTCTAGATTCAGGATCTGTATTAGGATATCTAAAATGTCCACTTACGTAAAGTTCTAATGGCGTTATAAGACATTTCAATCTCAAAAAAATAAGCCTACAAACGCAATACGAATAAATTATTTTCCATTCCATAACATTAGCCGTCGCGCCGAAATGCAACACTGCACTACAAGGTGGCCTTATTAAATCGCTTGATCAGCGTCTTAGCTGATAGCTACGTGAAACTATGCACACTCTCCGACAGTCACTTGTTCTTAAGAACATGAACTACAGGCCTAGGTATAACATAACTAAATGCGTCAATCGACAAATCAGAGTAAACGGCCCCAAGGACCATATCGTTTATTCAGTCATTGAGATCAATGAATGTGGACAATGAATTTGAATCTGCGTCGGGCCGCGGTTGGTCGAGTGATTTGCGCACTGTGCTAATCAAGCACTAAACAGTTTAGTCAGCATATTGGTCGAGACTCAGTGTACTAGAGAGCTGCTTACGCTAAACTTGTGCCTAAACTACCACCAATAAATAAATCAGGAAAAATACACGGTGATTTGTGCAGTGATTTGACTTTCATCGATTTATCTGGATTGGTTTGTGGGATGATGTGAAATTGGTGAATTGGACGTAAATATGACGACTTATGGACGTTGGACCCTGTATGATGGTGGAATGGAAAATGTGCAGGTGAGTTGAAGATACTTTCTTTTAGTTAAATTTAAAGGTAATAAGTAAATAGGTACTACAAATCTCTATTTATTTATCTAAAGCTTAAAGTCACAGGGTAAATATTTTTAAATACGAAAATAATTGTGTTGGATGAATAGGTATGATTCTTATTACATATTATTATCAAATTATGTACTATAGTAATTATGTAAGAATGATGTCCTTGATCGATAGGGAAAATCCTTAAATATGAGTTCCTTATAATATACCACTTATACCTACCTATGCTACACTGCATGGAAACTAGTTAAGCCAGCGAAGTCTAATAAAAAACCGGCCCGCCAGTCAGACTTGCGCAGCGAGGGTTCCGTACCTCTGCAACGCATCATGTGTATGACGGCTAATTCGTCACATATACACTTAACCTAACACCGGGTGACGAAATAGGAAAATTATATTGGACTTTAATTTTCTGTCTTAATTATGTACAAACTTTTTGAGAAATGCTCACATATGTTACGTTAAGTGTACTCCTGATCTTTGCCGATACCGAATGGCAGGGTTGGACTGAGCGGGTCACTTCACAAACCTAGGTCTGAAACTGGATAATGGTGTATGGGATAATGGCTTCTGACAAGGCCCGCAGACCAGACTAGGTATATCCACACCTGACTTTAAAGCTAGTTCGACGATTTTGCCGACGGGCGCGATTTAGGATGCCTACAAGGGATTATTTGTAAGTTACAACAATAAAATACTTCAATCGGAGTTACTACGACGTGCCGTAGGACGTAAGTACCTACTTACTTGTGTTTTTGTACTCTACTTCTCTTATAAACTCCAAACAGCGTCTTGCACTCAATGTGAGACAATATCCTTTCGGCCTCAATATTTTATTTCGTCTGGGACCATAAAATCCAGGAACAATGAGCAGTCGATTGCAAAACCAATGCACGAAACCTTGAACAAAAATGTTTAAATGACCTAAGTGTTACTCACTATTTGCAGCATCTATAGGTATTTTACCTCTCATCGGTTTAGTTGTTTTTATTTGCATTTACGATTTAAGACTCGCTTCGAATTTAGAAGAAAATTTTGAAGACGTAGGATTAGATCAGATCATATATGACGTAACCAAAGGGCTAACAAAGGAATTGTTCCTCGAAAATCATTATAGTTATCATTATGTTACGGGTAGGCGGGTAGGTGTCTAATAACAAACTGAGCTAACGTCGAAATTTTCCGTCAGCGGAAAATAGCTTTTCGGAAAATTGTGCTTTCTTAGTAGCTTGTTATTAAGAATAAGAAACCAGCAAGTACGTAGCTACCAGCTTTTATAATAGGTAAGGATTGCTGTTATGCTAACCTGAATTCTCGTCAACTATGATCATTTGTAGGTACAGGCATAGTTTTATATAAGTCATAGCGGTATCATGTTTCATGTTACACATTGTTCGCTTATTATTCTTATTATAACTAGGTATGTAGGTGTTGTTTTATCAACTGTCTTTGTTCGACTTATTGCAACAGATATATATTTTTCACATTCAGACATATACAATACTTACCTACATTCACTATATTTATCATATTTCACGTCTTGGTTCGTCTCAGTACCCGTAAAACTTGATTACGGATATTTAGTTTAAATTTTATTCCCGATAAGTTGGTAAAATCCCGAACTTTTTACTCGAGGGTTTACTGAACTTTTTGCTTACTTCACGTACGTTATATAATTGGGACATACCTAATTTTTTTATAAATATACACCTGAAAATCAGCAAGGACAAGTGAAAGTCGAAAAATTAATTATGGATAACTTTTCACGTGTTTCACGTTGTCACCATCCATTGTTTATTGCGGTATAAGATCCCTATTCCCAGAAATTTTGGTTTCTTGACAGTTCCCATTGCAACTTGGGCTTCTCTTTTTGCTTACCATCAGGCGAAGTGTGCCAATGTAAAAAAATCACATAGGTCGTAATAAATTGGTAAGTATAGTACTAATTATCTAAGCTAAGCTAATCCACTTAAGAACTGAATACCATTGAACAAACCACAACTGGTAAACCACAAATTAAGATAACGAGCTCGTAGTAAAAGCAGATTGTAACCACCTTGGAAGGTTAATATAGATTATCGACTCTATTTCCTTGGACATTAGACTACAAAATGCACTAACAGAATAATGGTGATCATAACTTTTTGGAATTTTACAACCGTCCGACCCTCCACAAGAACGTATTCTCTTGAAAAAGGACTATGATCTCTCGTCAACAAACATTTTAAACCTATTCAACAAGGAATAAGGTTGAAAATTCAATATCCACGCAATGTAGTTCTAACCTTTTTTTGTAAGTAACTGGTTGGCGCCAGGTTGGCGCTTAGGAGAACAAAAGCAGATAGATTGTATTAGAAACAATGCTATTGTGAATGCAGGTAAGTGGATTAGCTTAGCTTAGATAATTAGTACTATACCTATATCTCAATTGCCGTACTACCTAAGGTAGAGTACCTAAATATACCCATTTTACCAGTGAATGTGAATCCTTGTGAAAAAGTGCAACTAGATATTGTTTTGGAGGAGGAAACAGACAAGAACAACGAAACCTTTGTATAACCCGTTTACGTTATGTTTGGACATCATTTGCATGCGACGCCATAGTTACCAGGTGCAAATTTAACGTAAACTGATAGTACGGGGATAGGAGCAGTTATATATATATCGTCACCTGTAATATGAATTAATGTAACCGCCAAAATGACGAAATTGAGTTAAGTATACAGTTCGTCTGCAAATTTCACGATCTATCCATTGCTGTTATTAAAATTACGATATCTTGAAAAAAATGTTGGTTACATTAAACAAAAATTTACCATTTTTTTTAGTTTTCTGTATTTATTTTGGTGTATGGCACATTGTTTGTAAATTACTTTATATCAGATTAACGTAACCACAAGTATTGGCCAAAGTTGAACAAAAGTCATTAATGTAAGACTCATCGGTAAGGTAAATGACTCTTACATTACTCAGTTTATAGCACTTTATTACCGATTGACTGTTACGTTAGCTTCAAAGCTAGATAAAAATTATAAAATGGTTCTTACATTAAATGGGTTATACTTTTAGTTTTTGAATCAAATCATGTAAATAATAAGGTACATAAATGATTAACATGCTCAGATTAGATAGGTAAAGAAAAAAATAATCGAGATTATAAGAAAGCAACCATTTAAAGTCAATTAAAGTCTTATCTTGTCACAAATTGCGCTTACTGCAAGCTGGGTGAATATATAATTTAGTCAGTAACATTAAAGTGTTCGTAGTTTTTAAAGCAATTAATGCCTTTTACATTATTATTTGTCTTCCCAAGCCTCGAGTGATGACGGTTACATTAAAATTATGTACTTAATTTAGACGGACCTGGTGCTTACGTTATTTTGGTTACCAGGAACTTTGCGACCATCTCTTTCCTTTGCAGTGTTAATGAGTAGATACTGGTGAGACGACCATACATCTGCCTGTAGGAAGCAATTACAAACACTACCGCGTGCGTCTGTTTACGATTTGGTGTTGTGATGGATATGATAGCCACTTTAGTTTGTACCGACCAGCGATCGGATGCCGGTATTCGACTCCATAAAAATACCGGTATTCAATTTCGGTATTTCGCTTATTATTACACATTTCTTTATTTTACTGGGCTAATTTCAAAGTTCTGTACCAATAATTTAATTATATGAAATGGCATTTGAAATAAAATCTGTAAATTTTTTTTTGTAATTTTTATGAATACCGGTAACGATCCCTGGTTCCAACAATTCGTGATAAGGACAGTATTGTGTCATTGCGTTGTTATACATCAATAAGTACAGTTAAAAATTACGAGTTAAATACATTAATCGCTTTACATCAGGCGATCCGTTTGCTCGTTTGCCCTCTACGATATAAAAAATAAATAAATAATAATATTACACAAAAAATCTTAAAATAAAGGGGAATTTGAAAAAGATAAGTACTAAGTAAGTACTATAGAAATTGTTATCACCTCAAAAGGGAGTCGTATTTCTAAGGCGAAATGAAATTCGTCGGGATTTCCAGTATCAAATAGAAATTGATGTTTTAAACTTTTTAAAGTTAAGTTATTTATTAATTAGCTATTATGCCTATTTATACCATGTCTTATTCTCGAAGTAGGTACTTTTAATTGAAACAATCTGGCTTAATGCATTTCGTTTTTAACGGAATGTGAAAACTTTTTCTGTGAAAATCAGTCACTGCCACTATAATGTAGCAACATGTAGGCATAATAAAATGTATATACTTCTATATTATTTTTAGAAAACAAGAGACAGGAATGAATGATGGTAGTAATAGTGATATGGTGGAGGTTAGTGACATTGAGATACTCCCAATATTTTTTTTCAGTAGCCTACGTATCCAACGTAATGGCATGGTATTAATGCGATGATTCAATAAAATATGTTAACTATTTGCTTGCCCCTTGACCATTATTTTTTTCAGCCAGAGAAAGGCGTTGAGCTGGGCCATACTTTCTACTAATAACGGGACACCAATGATGCTTCAAATAAGTAGTTCGCGAGAAAACAGCAGCTTACAAGATATAAGAAAATCTTTTAATCCGTTTCAGCTCTATAAGAAAGATGTTCAAGCCCAATAGCGAAGGTATTCGAAGCATTTCAGTCGTAAATTTACCCCTTGACGTTCAAGTTCATAATTGTGATGTGAGAGTGAGTTACTAATTATGTCGAACATTTAGTCACCAGTTTGCCAACAAATGGTCAAATTACTAATGAAGAATCAAATAAAGATCATTCGGCTAGTTTCAGACAAGGGCAAGCCTTACACTGAAAATAGACCTTAGGCTTTTTAAAGACAAAATTTATTATTTAAACGAAATTATACAACGTAAAGCTGAAGTTTAAACTTAAGTCACTAAAATCAAAAGGAGGGAGTTGATGAATGGAACAGAAAGAAGGTAATAAATACGAAGAAACTATATAGAAAGAAATAAAGAAGAAAGAGAAAAAGGGAAAGCAGAATGTGCAGTAAAAGTCGTAGGTAAGAAAAGTACATAAATATTGTAGGAAAGGGAGAAAGAAAAGCAAAGTGAGGAAAAACAGTGAGGAAAAGTATCAGATTGGAAAGAAAATTAAGTGTTTTTTTTAATACTCTTTAAATCTAAAGGTGCCTTTACCGAATTTGGTTTTTATAAACAAAAAAGAAACTGTTTCCCGCTTATAAACGGGTTTTTATCACGACTTGCTATCCTGCCACTAATTAACTGAAAAACAAGAAATAACTCTATGTTGAACTTTATTACAATTGTATAAGTTTAAAAATTCCATAGCTGAATTCCGCTAATGTAAGTCCACGTTTTGAAAATGTGTGTCCCTTACGTTAGATTTTTTTACCTTTTTGTGACTTACATTAAATAGTTTTTCATTTTTTGAAATCAATGTTGTGTTGTGTTAACGTAACTCCTCATTTTTGGAAAAAAAATAACGTAAGAGCCACGCTATTTTTTAAACTATAATAGCTGCCTTTTTGAGACCATTATCGACTGAAAGATCTTACAAAAGTAAGCTATAACTACTATACATAATTTTAATCGGATTAGGAAATAAAAAGTAACTGCACTTTTTTTAATTTACAATTTCGTTTTTGGCTTCTCCTGAAAAATCGTCATTTGGCGGTTACCTTAATTCATATTACAAGTGACGATATCCTCTTAACGCTTCCTTCGAGCTACGGTTAGAAATCTAACGGTTGCTTAGTCAGCTTCGAATTTAGCTGACAATTTTAGTATGCAATTTGACATATCGTCGGGGATAGTGCAATAGTGCGTAAGTAACAAGTGTAGATACGAATCAATATTCAAACAAATGCTAAGTATTTTATTGAAATGAGAACTTTATAGACAGCTGTTATTTACGCGGTATTGCACTATCCCCGACGATATATGCCAGTAGTAAATTGACAGCTACTTTTGGTGCTGACCGTACTGCCCCTTAGCTGTGATTCAACCTTCAGGCTCGAGATGAGGTCCTTATTTTCCCGGATGTATTTACAAGTGATTCTGATGTGAACCTGTATATTATTTATAAGGTAGCCTATTGAATTACGGCAGGTTTGTGCTCAAGCCCTGCGTAAAGCGCACAAAATCTCATAAAGCCGGTTCGCAAATTCATTCATTAATGAGCATAGTTTGTTTCTGCCCACGGGCCTTAAAGGTGCAGCTGACGTAATCTGGAACGGTGAATGTAGCTGAGAGGAAAAGTGGGCGCGCTACCGAATGCGCCTGCAACCTCGGGCCCACGCACTCCTGCCTCCCGTGTTCATTCATTAAAACTGCATCCACTACGTTGGTCTACTTAAACTATAATCAAACATTTTGAACAAAAAAACTGACCTCTAAAGTTTGGAAGCCATTATATGGTTTTCTCATGGATGCCGTTGTCAGAACTGGACAAACTTGAAATGGGACTACACGGGAAGCACCAGCTTTCAAATAAATAAATAATCATCAAAATCGGTTCACCCATTCAAAGTTCTGAGGTAACGAACATAAAATAAAACAGTCAAATTGAGAACCTCCTCAGTTTTAAAGTCGGTTAAAATACTTGAATACTTACTACTTAATTTAATTATGTTCCCTATTACTTACTAGGAAACGTAAAACGTGCTGCTAAATGGTGACGCCAAACCGAATCTTTTACCTTGACACTGAGTTGACGTTGATAGTGCTGCTACCTGTAGTTTCTGCACGTTCTCCTGCACAACGAAGGTGCTGCCAACTGGTGTCGCTAATTTGAATCTTATACCTTTTCATTACTTGAAATTGTCATTTACAATGCCACTTAGTGCACGTTCCCTTAGACTACTTGTGTTTTGAATTTTGTTTGGCAACATTATTAGCTGACCAGTCAAGGGCTTCCACTATCCTGACCTTTTATACTTACATATAAGTCGAATGTAGTGAAGAGGAAAAGTGGGCGAGCCACTGAATGGGCCTGCAATCTCGGGCCCACGTACTCCTGCCTCCCTGGTAGGGAATGCAAACCCTCTTATTTTCTCATCGGTTATAGCCGGTTATTTTTATGGTAAAATAACCGGGTTTGAATTCCCGACTCCCTGGTACATTCTTTAACACCGCAGTCACACATGTACCTACGACAGTCTCCCAAAAGTAAATATTTAGCTATTTAAGTATTTAAAGTGGTCACGAGGTGCCCGAGGGACTTTTAACAGTTAATTTCAGATGTCTATATTTCCATATAAAGGAATAAAATCCATACTATCTATATATATAAAACTCAAAGGTGACTGACTGACTGACATAGTGATCTATCAACGCACAGCCCAAACCACTGGACGGATTGAGCTGAAATTTGGCATGCAGGTAGATGTTATGACGTAGGCATCCGCTAAGAAAGGATTTTTCAAAACTCATCCCCTAAAGGGGTGAAATGGGGTTCCAAAGTTTGTATGGGGAAACACGATTAGTTAGACTATTTTATTCGAAACTTCACAGGAGTATTCCTAACGATAAATGAGTAAACACGTGTTTCAGGTTTTTTGAAAATTCAACCCCTAAAAGGGAGAAATGTGGTGACAACGTCTGAAAATCAGCATGGGTATTGTTTTTATGGTTTATCGGGTCGCTGATTACGAAAACCGCAACGATTTTAAAATCCAACGTGGCGGACGTGAGTTACTATCTCCCCTGTTGGGGTGAAATGGGGTTGAAATGTCTAAATACTAAACCGCTGGTTCTAGAGAGTTCAAATTTGGCACGTAGGTTCCTTATAAGGTGTAGGGGTGCACTAAGAAAGGATTTTTCAAAATTTACCCCCTAAAGGGGTGAAATGGGGGTCCAAAGTTTGTATGGGGAAACAAGATTAGTTACACTATTTTATCCGAAACTTTACAGGATTATTTCTAACGATAAATAAGTAAACACGTGTTTAATTTTTTTTTGAAAATTCAACCCCTATAAGTTAAAAATGTGGTGAGAAAGTCTGAAAATCAGCATGGGTATTGTTTTTATGGTTTATCGGGTCGCTGATTACGAAAACCACAACGATTTTAAAATCCAACGTGGCGGATGTGATTTACCATCTCCCCTGTTGGGGTGAAATGGGATTGAAATGTCTAAATACTAAACCGCTGGTTCTAGAGAATTAAAATTTGGCACGTAGTTTCCTTAAAAAGGTGTAGGGGTGCACTAAGAAAGGATTTTTCAAAACTCACCCCCTAAAGGGGTGAAATGGGGTTCCAGAGTTTGTATGGGGAAACAAGATTAGTTAGGCTATTTTATTCGAAACTTCACAGGAGTATTTCTAACAATAAATGAGTAAACACGTGTTTCAGGTTTTTTTTTAATTCAACCCCTAAAAGGGAGAAATGTGGTGACAAAGTCTGAAAATCCATTGGTATTACTTTTATGGTTCATCGGGTCGCTTATTACGAAAACCGCAACGATTTTTAAATCCAACGTGGCGGACGTGAATTAACATCTTCCCTGTTGGGGTGAAATGGGGTTGAAATGTCTAAATATGAGTATGGGTGTAATTTTTATGGTTTGTTGGGACGTTAATTACGAAAATGCCACCAATTTTGAAATTTTATTTGTGGTCATGAAAATTCTTGAAAGCATTTGTGCCAAATTGCAGTAGTTTTGCAGAAAATCGGTTGTAACAGACGGACTGACAGACAGCTACACGTGATCCTATAAGGGGGTTCTGTTTTTGCTTTTGAGGTATGGATAGAGACCCGCGTTATCCTAATTGATTAAAAAAAATGTATTTGGTGGCATCTCGATCGTCGTCAATCGGTACCTATAGGCGGGCGGCGCGTTGGGACGGGAGGAGTAATGATCGGGAAACTCCCTGCATCCGTAATAAATACATTCAAGCTTTTCAATAATTATGTTAAGTCATTTCAGAATTCTGAATTACGTTTATCTGGCTCAGAATAATACATTTTTCATTCATCAACGAAGAGAACCTCAATATCTTACAATAGAACATGACGTAACTTAGAACATGGCTTAGAATCATTAAATCAATCTCGAATATCACAAGTCAATAAGCGGAGGCTCGGGACATTATAAAAGCTTTATAGGTACAAATAAAATGCACACATATCCCGGTGTCTTAGCTTCACTTCGAGTTATGGATTTTGAAGTGAACTTTATTTGGTACAGTAAAAGCTGAGATCGTTTGATTTGAGTGCTTGAGTTTTCGGTTTGATTTGATAAAGTGGAGTTATGATAAAATAAAAAGTATTTCCCAGTAATATTAGAAAAGCGAAAGTCTGTGTATGTTTTGTTACTTATTCACGCTAAAACGGCTGGACGGATATGCATCAGGGAAATGAAGATTGCAGATTATAGCCTACTTTTAATCCTGAAAAAAAGAGCATTGTTCCCGTAGCATGATGTATATTGTATAGGCACGCGAGCGAAGCCGCGGGTTAATGCTAGTAATATTATAAATGCGAAAGTGTGTCTGTCTGTCTGTTACCTCTTCACGCTTAAACCGCTGAATCGATTTTGATGAAATTTGGCATGGAGAGGAAGGACATAGGATAGTTTTCATCCTGGAAATTATCCCTAAAAAGATTGAAAAGAGTAATTCATGATGATAGGAAATGTAATGATTAGACCAAAAGCACAATTGCTCTTACATTTATTTAGGCGCTTTTAATAATCCTTTTTATTAATTAAGGTGATTAGGTGGATATCTATCGTGTTGTACGAGGTTGCTTCCATACCTCCAAGTTCCACGCAGACGTAGTCGCGGGCAAAAGCTAGTAGGTTTTATAAACATTGGGCCAATTTAGCTTTCTTAACGCTTACCATCGTGAGCACGGGTACTCGTATTTTGAATATCGGTGGCCAAACATTAGGTATATATATACATATTCTGAGCAAATCTTCAACTTGGACTTCTGACTCTCCGTAGATAGACAGAATGCACATGCCGACGAGTTTGCGCTTTAGTGTTAATGGAAGGGTTCCCTTCATCATAGCTTTCATGGACCAGTAGCTCTTCCAGGCGTTTGAGACTCGTCTTTCGACTTCCTTATCATGTCTGTTGCTGAAAGAGACTATCTGGCCCAAGTAAATATAATAATAATAATAATAATAATATCCTTTATTGTGCACCACATGATATACTCGTCGATGTAATGCATAGTCTGCCCATCTACCTCGACCCTACGTTTTGTGCTGTTGGTCATAACTTGTGTCTTTAGGCGGTTCATTTGAAGTCCATAAAACATAAGTTTATAAAACAAAAAATAGCAGGTGTTTTCTATTGTTGTGGTCTGTGATTATTGAGTAATGACTATAATTCTCCCTTGCCATTTTATCCAGAGCTATCGAGCGTGGCGTACCACGCGGGCCCATAACATATCCGCCCAGTTATAAGTACCTACTTAATTTTACTACGTGCTGCGTGAGAGGAAGCAAATTTACAAATTCAGTCAAGTGGGCCAAGTGCGAATTGCGAGACAAATACCTAACACCTTGTTTAGGTGGCTTGCACCTTAACACTAGAATATCGAAGATTACGTGTTTGAGAAGATTAGGTAATCGAGCCTGCATTTTGTTTTAGTTCGTTGCAAACCATATATCCTAACTTTTACATGGCTTTAACGAAGAGATAGTACTTTTCCTAGATATAGGCGTATCGAATAAGTAGGCCTCAAGACTTGGTGTGGGTGACCTGAAAACATAAATTGTAGCGATTCACATGTTCTCGTCATGTGCTCGCCATCGTAAGACTCACATCATCATTGTCATCGTCGGGTTCCCAACACATTGGCATCATATACATTCATATTCATTTATTTATAACTAGCATTAACCCGCGGCTTCGCTCGCGTGCCTATACAATATACATCATCCTACGGGAACAATGCTTTTTTTCAGAATTAAAAGTAGGCTATAATCTGCAATCTTCATTTCCCTGATGCATATCCGTCCAGCCGTTTTAGCGTGAAGAAGTAACAAAACATACACAGACTTTCGCTTTTCTAACATTACTGGGAAATACTTTTTATTTTATCATAACTCCACTTTATCAAATCAAACCGAAAACTCAAGCACTCAAATCAAACGATCTCAGCTTTTACTGTACCAAATAAAGTTCACTTCAAAATCCATAACTCGAAGTGAAGCTAAGACACCGGGATATGTGTGCATTTTATTTGTACCTATAAAGCTTTTATAATGTCCCGAGCCTCCGCTTATTGACTTGTGATATTCGAGATTGATTTAATGATTCTAAGCCATGTTCTAAGTTACGTCATGTTCTATTGTAAGATATTGAGGTTCTCTTCGTTGATGAATGAAAAATGTATTATTCTGAGCCAGATAAACGTAATTCAGAATTCTGAAATGACTTAACATAATTATTGAAAAGCTTGAATGTATTTATTACGGATGCAGGGAGTTTCCCGATCATTACTCCTCCCGTCCCAACGCGCCGCCCGCCTATAGGTACCGATTGACGACGATCGAGATGCCACCAAATACATTTTTTTTAATCAATTAGGATAACGCGGGTCTCTATCCATACCTCAAAAGCAAAAACAGAACCCCCTTATAGGATCACGTGTAGCTGTCTGTCAGTCCGTCTGTTACAACCGATTTTCTGCAAAACTACTGCAATTTGGCACAAATGCTTTCAAGAATTTTCATGACCACAAATAAAATTTCAAAATTGGTGGCATTTTCGTAATTAACGTCCCAACAAACCATAAAAATTACACCCATACTCATATTTAGACATTTCAACCCCATTTCACCCCAACAGGGAAGATGTTAATTCACGTCCGCCACGTTGGATTTAAAAATCGTTGCGGTTTTCGTAATAAGCGACCCGATGAACCATAAAAGTAATACCAATGGATTTTCAGACTTTGTCACCACATTTCTCCCTTTTAGGGGTTGAATTAAAAAAAAACCTGAAACACGTGTTTACTCATTTATTGTTAGAAATACTCCTGTGAAGTTTCGAATAAAATAGCCTAACTAATCTTGTTTCCCCATACAAACTCTGGAACCCCATTTCACCCCTTTAGGGGGTGAGTTTTGAAAAATCCTTTCTTAGTGCACCCCTACACCTTTTTAAGGAAACTACGTGCCAAATTTTAATTCTCTAGAACCAGCGGTTTAGTATTTAGACATTTCAATCCCATTTCACCCCAACAGGGGAGATGGTAAATCACATCCGCCACGTTGGATTTTAAAATCGTTGTGGTTTTCGTAATCAGCGACCCGATAAACCATAAAAACAATACCCATGCTGATTTTCAGACTTTCTCACCACATTTTTAACTTATAGGGGTTGAATTTTCAAAAAAAAATTAAACACGTGTTTACTTATTTATCGTTAGAAATAATCCTGTAAAGTTTCGGATAAAATAGTGTAACTAATCTTGTTTCCCCATACAAACTTTGGACCCCCATTTCACCCCTTTAGGGGGTAAATTTTGAAAAATCCTTTCTTAGTGCACCCCTACACCTTATAAGGAACCTACGTGCCAAATTTGAACTCTCTAGAACCAGCGGTTTAGTATTTAGACATTTCAACCCCATTTCACCCCAACAGGGGAGATAGTAACTCACGTCCGCCACGTTGGATTTTAAAATCGTTGCGGTTTTCGTAATCAGCGACCCGATAAACCATAAAAACAATACCCATGCTGATTTTCAGACGTTGTCACCACATTTCTCCCTTTTAGGGGTTGAATTTTCAAAAAACCTGAAACACGTGTTTACTCATTTATCGTTAGGAATACTCCTGTGAAGTTTCGAATAAAATAGTCTAACTAATCGTGTTTCCCCATACAAACTTTGGAACCCCATTTCACCCCTTTAGGGGATGAGTTTTGAAAAATCCTTTCTTAGCGGATGCCTACGTCATAACATCTACCTGCATGCCAAATTTCAGCTCAATCCGTCCAGTGGTTTGGGCTGTGCGTTGATAGATCACTATGTCAGTCAGTCAGTCACCTTTGAGTTTTATATATATAGAGGTTTTATAAACATTGGGCCAATTTAGCTTTCTTAACGCTTACCATCGTGAGCACGGGTACTCGTATTTTGAATATCGGTGGCCAAACATTAGGTATATATATACATATTCTGAGCAAATCTTCAACTTGGACTTCTGACTCTCCGTAGATAGACAGAATGCACATGCCGACGAGTTTGCGCTTTAGTGTTAATGGAAGGGTTCCCTTCATCATAGCTTTCATGGACCAGTAGCTCTTCCAGGCGTTTGAGACTCGTCTTTCGACTTCCTTATCATGTCTGTTGCTGAAAGAGACTATCTGGCCCAAGTAAATATAATAATAATAATAATAATAATATCCTTTATTGTGCACCACATGATATACTCGTCGATGTAATGCATAGTCTGCCCATCTACCTCGACCCTACGTTTTGTGCTGTTGGTCATAACTTGTGTCTTTAGGCGGTTCATTTGAAGTCCATAAAACATAAGTTTATAAAACAAAAAATAGCAGGTGTTTTCTATTGTTGTGGTCTGTGATTATTGAGTAATGACTATAATTCTCCCTTGCCATTTTATCCAGAGCTATCGAGCGTGGCGTACCACGCGGGCCCATAACATATCCGCCCAGTTATAAGTACCTACTTAATTTTACTACGTGCTGCGTGAGAGGAAGCAAATTTACAAATTCAGTCAAGTGGGCCAAGTGCGAATTGCGAGACAAATACCTAACACCTTGTTTAGGTGGCTTGCACCTTAACACTAGAATATCGAAGATTACGTGTTTGAGAAGATTAGGTAATCGAGCCTGCATTTTGTTTTAGTTCGTTGCAAACCATATATCCTAACTTTTACATGGCTTTAACGAAGAGATAGTACTTTTCCTAGATATAGGCGTATCGAATAAGTAGGCCTCAAGACTTGGTGTGGGTGACCTGAAAACATAAATTGTAGCGATTCACATGTTCTCGTCATGTGCTCGCCATCGTAAGACTCACATCATCATTGTCATCGTCGGGTTCCCAACACATTGGCATCATATACATTCATATTCATTTATTTATAACTAGCATTAACCCGCGGCTTCGCTCGCGTGCCTATACAATATACATCATCCTACGGGAACAATGCTTTTTTTCAGAATTAAAAGTAGGCTATAATCTGCAATATGCATTTCCCTGATGCATATCCGTCCAGCCGTTTTAGCGTGAAGAAGTAACAAAACATACACAGACTTTCACTTTTCTAACATTACTGGGAAATACTTTTTATTTTATCATAACTCCACTTTATCAAATCAAACCGAAAACTCAAGCACTCAAATCAAACGATCTCAGCTTTTACTGTACCAAATAAAGTTCACTTCAAAATCCATAACTCGAAGTGAAGCTAAGACACCGGGATATGTGTGCATTTTATTTGTACCTATAAAGCTTTTATAATGTCCCGAGCCTCCGCTTATTGACTTGTGATATTCGAGATTGATTTAATGATTCTAAGCCATGTTCTAAGTTACGTCATGTTCTATTGTAAGATATTGAGGTTCTCTTCGTTGATGAATGAAAAATGTATTATTCTGAGCCAGATAAACGTAATTCAGAATTCTGAAATGACTTAACATAATTATTGAAAAGCTTGAATGTATTTATTACGGATGCAGGGAGTTTCCCGATCATTACTCCTCCCGTCCCAACGCGCCGCCCGCCTATAGGTACCGATTGACGACGATCGAGATGCCACCAAATACATTTTTTTTAATCAATTAGGATAACGCGGGTCTCTATCCATACCTCAAAAGCAAAAACAGAACCCCCTTATAGGATCACGTGTAGCTGTCTGTCAGTCCGTCTGTTACAACCGATTTTCTGCAAAACTACTGCAATTTGGCACAAATGCTTTCAAGAATTTTCATGACCACAAATAAAATTTCAAAATTGGTGGCATTTTCGTAATTAACGTCCCAGAATTGAGCTTTATTTATACTGCGTAATGATCAAAATTGTGAGAATGTCCACTTTGTCCACTATGTCCACTATGTCCACTTTGTCCACTTTGTCCACAGTTAAGTATAAATACGGAGGGGAATTGAAGGATGGGATTCATTCTTTCTTGCGACTTCGACTGGGTAACACTGTTGTTTGGCAATAAGGTATTAAATTTAATTCTAAGGGGAATTTCTGTTGGAATTACATTATTTTTCTGATCTATAATTATTTATTGAAATATTGTGGGATTTTGTTGTTTTATGGCTATCAAGCTTAATTACATGCCAGAAATAGTGTTTTGGTACATGGTTGCCAAATGAAAGATATTTAACCTTGCGGCTGTTAAACGAATATCTTTCAGACTCTTTAGTTTTTATCTGGGCTAGGCGACCCGGACACTTGCCATTTACAAGCGCAATGATAAGCCTACAGATCTAGAGTGCTTTGTCTGGTGAATGCAAGGTCCACACGTTGGGCATGCGGGATATCCGCACTTGTTGAAATCAGATGGACCTCCAGGTTTGGTCTCATATACATATATATTTATATATTTGCATTATCTACACATATTAGGGCGGGTTACTCTGCGTTTCCGGTGTCTTAGCCACGCAAGGGGGGACCCACTTACACTGATTCTAGTCCAACCTCGGGTTAATCTCCCGAATTTATAGTTTAGCTTACCTAGGTTCCATACACGTTTAAATGTAAATATGAGGTTTAGGCCTCTAGTATTGGTGGTGCTAGCTAGGGCAAACAGGGGCATGGCGATAGGTACACTTCAGTAGGACTATTAGAACGGGGTTTTTTTTATCTTCCGAGCAATCGGCCAATTATCATTAACTAACATAATATTCAACTTATTTTAATCTCGCCTGGTATACAAATACAAACAGCTGATTTCTTGTATTACTAGTGCTAGGGTTAAAAAGGAAACAGATTACAACTTTATTAGGTTCAATTAACAAAAATACATAGTAGCACAGTGTATAGGCACGGAGGCGCTCAGCGACACATCACGGTTAAAATCCCTTAAAAGAAACTGAGTTACTACTTCAACGTAGATTCCTACCATCTAGACTTTCACACCTTTGGCCATTAGTTATTAAGAAATGTTCTAGCTCAATTGTTATAAAGATCCTTTCATATTTAGATTTGTTTAGTTGTAGGATATAGAAGACTGGGAGCTGCTGTTAAGATATTCTTAGGTAATCGTTGTAGGCTTTTCTTAGGGTTTTCGATGTAGGAGTAAAGTTTGATAGAGGTGAAGCAGGCGAAGGACCTGTACCTTTAGTTTAGGGCTTAGCAGACGTTACAAAATGACTAAATAAATATCTGTGCCAGTCAGATTTTTTGTCTAGTTATAAAATATTACGCCATTAAAGTGAAAATGTAAAATACACACTAATTCTGCCATGCTACGGTAAAAGGACGTATCTTACTATGACATCCGTACAAAGATACGACCTTCTACCGTAACACGGCAGAATACTGATATTAAGGTTTTCCTGGTACTAACCACAGTAGGTATAATTAATTAATAAAATTTACCTCAGTCATTGGAAATCTGGGCAGGACCACCCCTCACAAACATTTACGCAACCAATTCATAATTAGTTTTAATTTTTACTTTTTTTATGGACATGAGCGACTATTGTCGTTATAGGAGATATGAGTGTTTAATCGGCCGACTTTATTTCATAATGGAATTTAACATCAAGAAAACAAAAGAAACTTGTTACGAGGTTTAAGTTTTACTACTCTATACGTAGAGTCATAGCAAGATTCTATGTTTAGTATTCGAATCCTGTTTCAAACTCGTTTGAGTTTGTCTTGAAATTGGCATTTAAGAAAATCTAATCACATTCGAAACCTAATGAATGATCCAATAAAAGTTTTATAGGTGGTGTCGATGTAAACCTTTAATCATTTTAATGATTAACGCTAAAGTAGCTCTAACTAAGGTATCATAAAAGTGAACTGCATCCGAATCGTTGATTGATCTAATTTATTTATATTCCATCATCATATTGGTTGATTACCAACCAACATCGCTTAAATAATTTAGTGTACATAAACTATTATAAAACTAAGAAAACTTAGTTGGGAATTTTATTAATGAAACTTAATAGAAAATCTGAGCTCAATATTATATTTTGCAATACCGTGCAGCATATGGAATCCAAAGAGCGGACAACGGAATTCCTCTGAAGCGTGCGATAATGAGTTCTCCGATAATTGTTACGAGCACAACGCACCTATTGTCGTCGTTCCATAATATTTGCTCAGGTGTGCGCGAGCTGACCTGTGCAATGAATGAGCGGAACATCCGTGTAACAGTGCGCAGTGTGCGCATGTGTACGAGCGCTCGATAACCGCACTACGAGCCCGCACGTGTTCATGTGACCAGGGTGAACCACGGGAGGCTGTGTCTGTGTCGCTCCGGAGAGCCAGGACCGAGCGGGGTAGCGCTGCGCGCGGCTCCCTGTCGCACCGCGCGTCAGTCGTACGCTGCCTTTTCAAGCGGCCGCCTGTACGACCGCACCGCGTTTTTATACACCGTTCCAATCGGAACCGGACTTATACACGACATTAGTGCTTCCGTTTTGTATGATAAAATCGGATATGTGTGGATTTTGATGATATATAATTATTGTAACTTGTGTCCCGCGTGAGTTCGCGTTTTTGGAAAAGTGTTTTTCTTGTTTGTGATCGGGGCGGGCGGCTGAGGGCGGCGCGCGGCGGAGTGGCTGGTCGGTGGATGGTGCGGCGCGCGCGGGCGCCGGGGCGCGGCCGGCGGCGCCGCTAGCAAAATGTCGATACCCCTGGGCCGGGATACGGTGCTCCCCACGCAGGTGAGTTCCGTGCTTTTCCGAGTCGAGCGAACCTGTCCGCTGGCGCCGAGCGTCACCGCGCACACTTACGGTTAACTTGAGCGTACTAGTTGATCAAACAAGTGATCCTGACCAACTTGAATTGGCTTTTTTATAATACTATTGGTATTCTGAGGTAATCAAACTACACACTGTATATTAATATTAATTACTTGTATACTTTTTAGTTTACTTTAAGTTACATTATATGAGTTATTTATAGATCAAGCAAACGATCCCGGGCCATATTTAGGAGACAATTTTTTATTATGATTTAGGGCTAAAATTCTACACATGCTTGCATACGACGTAGTTGTTTAAGTACTTAACTAAAAAAACAATAATATTTCCAAATTAGTCATTAGTAGGTACGTGTCATATTTAAAATCAACTTGGTACAGTAAACACCTGCGGCCTCGGTCGTCTCCGCTATCAGTTCGATAGTGGACCGGCCGATAACGAGTGGCTTCAACTAGCTTTTCCCACGAGTTTCCCTGCGAGAGCACATTACAGGTGCACTCGCGGTTAGACACTTTTTAGTTATAGTAACGTTAAAATAATGTATATCTTTTATAAAAAAGTAAATTATAATATCTTTAGTAAATGTATACCTACTTATTTTCTAAAGTAGGTACATGAAAACATTGGGAGGTGAGACTCTGTGTTGCTTTTTTATTTGACATTAAATTTCATACAACAAAAAATCTAATTGATAGCGCCATAAGAAACAATTATAAAAACTAAGTAAATCACGTAAAAAGCAAAAATATGTACAGAATATTTTTTCTAACAATAATGCCTTTATAACTATTACTCAATTGTCGTTTAAAAGTGGGTTGTACTCATAATCTGGAAAAAAGTCAACCTTCTTATCATAGTACCAGTACCAACATGTGTCTGTACGACTTGTCCTATGGTTATTGGTCGTATAGATACTTTAACAAGGGTATTACCCATTTATGCTATCCAAGCAGTTACTTAAGCAGAGCGTAATAACATTATTGTGACCAGTATTTATTGCCCCATGTTCTATTCTAATTTTTAAGTTCATTCGTGTAAAGTTTGTAAAGAGATATCAGAAAATGCCGTATAAACAAAACAATTAATAAATTGTCAGGAATCATATAATTTTTGCCACAATCTTGTAGGCCTAGTATGGAATGCGCTTCCTTTATAACGGACACAAATTTATGTATAGCATCTAAATAGGAAATTCATAGGCATGCTTCTAGTGCCACATATTCATTACCTATCATTTTATACCACTGTTTTTCAAACTGTGGGTTGCTACCCCTCAGGAGGTTCGCGGCATACCTATATTTAGGGGGGTCGCGGGGATCAGCATCGAGAAAGTGTCGTGATTACAAGGAATGCAGATTTTTACAAGCATGCACATTTTAATAAAACAGCAATGAATGCAATAATTGTTAGACATGTTCATTTATCGATTTTACGATTATAATAATATTATGTAATGTATAAAGTCAATATCCATTTAAATCGTTAAATTGCAAAAGTATATGTACAAATAAGTACGTACCTACATTGTGGTAGGGGGTTATATATAGGGTTCTCCAACTAAAACGTATTGTTAATAGATACGAGTAGTTAACTTGACTGCCGCAGTGAAGGTGTCAACTATGTATGGATGATAAAATTAATTGGATAACTTGCTCAGTAATGTTTCTCATTGCGTTAATTTCGATCAATTTCCAATTACAATCTAATAAGAAAAATAATCACGTACGTACATTAATTTTACTAAGAAAAAATATAACGTCATGAAAACTCTGTCTCAAGTTTTATCAATTATCAGAAATTGATAATGGTAGTGATACCAAGTTTGATAACTAAAACAGTACGAGGTACAAGGAAAACAATATGATAATTTATAATCGACAACTTATCTGTGAGTTCGATAAATAATCGTAATCAATAATCGTATCATAATTCATTTACATAACTATACAGCCGGGTAAAAGATAATAAAGATCGGATAGGTAGTACTTTTAAAATATATGAATATTGATACAAAAGGTTAATTTTGGATTCTGCAGATAAAATTTTATGTGATCAAAATGTATGCGAAACACGAATCTGTGAAGCTACTTTTCCCGAGTAGTACTCTACCATCTGAGCTGCCATATACGGTTTAGTATTTCCACAAAATAACAGAATAAACTCACGATTATGAGACTGTTAGGATATATTATCGAATTATTTTAACAATGGCAGGCGACAGTGACATTCTTATAACCTTACCGGATAGGTCTTTTTAGAGTAGGTACCTAGAGCTCCTGCAACGTGACCCATACTAAAGTACAGTAGCCAGGCATCGCTAAATGTACCTTCCATGCATCCTAAGTACGTCTTGTTAAGATAAGATAGATGGCGACGATGCGTCCCAGTAAGGCATGGGACTTAAAGAAATCGAGGTCTCGTTCTCGTTTGTGTCCTCCCCCAAAAGCTAATTCTAAACAAATTTTAGGTACTTAATGGGAAGGAAATGTTCTTATAATGAAATTTGTGTACTAGCCGTCTGTTTGTGGCCAAAATTCCCCCGCAAACGGCCACCTAGTGCACAAATTCTATAATCATTTTCGCAAAACGAACCGGTCCGACACAGAACCTAAAATTTAATTAAGACTTGTTAAGTTTTGGAGGATGAAACAGACGAGAACGAAACCTCGATTTGTATAAGCCGGTTACGTTAAGTTTAGACCTAATTTGTATCCCACGCCATATAGTTACCAGGTGCAAACTAACGTAAACTGATAGTCTGGGAAAAGGAGCCGTGATATATCCTCTTAAGCTCATGGCAGAACCGACGTCGTCATTCATGCGGTTTGGCAGTAGCATGTTCCATAATCTACCTGTAACTGAGCCTGAGAGTCTGACCTGAGCTTTGCGAGGGAGCACACGTAGTGTCGTGCATTGGTCGGTCTGTAACTTTGGATTGTGAACGCCATTATGATTTGGAACCATTATCATTTTACGAATAACAAAGAATTAAGTGATACCAACGTCATTTTATATCGATGAATAAATCTTTGTAATGATGACATCCCTACCAAATGAAGTCAAGTGTTGGATAAAGGACCTCCAATTGATCGGTAAGAATGTTGAATTATGATAAATATTATGATAAATATCAGCACCACTAGGTAACTTAATGGGCACTAAAAGACGCTACCGATTTATGACTACCATTTCCTCGTAACTTCATCCGCATATTAAGTCTAGGGTCATCCACCTATCTCAGAGATACTAAGGAAATCCTGCATCGCGCTCACACTCGATAGATAAAATCAGTTAGTCCGCAAAATTGTTTTAAAATAGTATTATACTTAATATAACAAACAGTTCTTGGCTTCATCCGCCTCATCGAGAATTGATTTACGAGTATGTTTAATCCATGACTTGATTATTTTTTAAAGAATCGATATCACAAACTTTCAAATAATATCAGTAAGATGCTGTAGATTTATAAGTAAATCGATGCATTAATGCTCACATACTTAGATCAAACGATGTATTGGAAAGATATACAGTTACATACCATAGAAGTTACTAAAAGCGCCCTTTTTACTTTTCCGCTGATCTTGATTAACATGACACCGAAATAATTATATTCAAGAAAAAATAAAAGCGGATGAAAGATAAAAATATCAAGTAGTAAGCATAATAAAGTAAATCGTAACATATTATTTATTTAAACCTAATTGCCTAAAACAGTCGGGTCAGGCAGAGAAAGCCTGAGTACACTGGCAGTGTTGATATATTGATCAGCCTTATCAAGAACTTATTGATTAAATTCTGTACCAAAGCGACCTATTTCCATTTAGCTCAGTGTTATGATTGAATATCTTGAATACCATAGTATACACCTGTCTTTTCGGCCTTTGGCTGCCAACTTTGAAAAGCTATGAATAATTTCTGAAACTTGCCAAGACCTTAGAGATCATAGAGTAATAAGTACAGCGTTCGTGCACTGCAAACTTACGTGTTCACTCGAGGCCTCATATAGTATAAATGTCTATTGTGCAGGTAACTTACTGGTACCTACTGCACAAATGGTTAGCAATAATCAACTTTTATTTATTCAAGATTTTTCGACGGCAAAGTCCTTTATAGGATATATATAATAGGAAACGACTTGAAGGTGGAATAATGTGAATTTTGAAGATGTAATGAAGCGTAAATGACCCAGTTCTACGACATGCTATTAACTTTATTAGCATATAAATGTTCATGAGGTGACGATGACGGCATTAGAAAGCTAGGAAGTCCTTCTCAGATGTTTGTCTTCCCAGATGGGAAGACGATGGGATGGGAATACCTATTTCTGAGGCTTCTGACTCTCTGTTGGAAGATGATCGAGAACTCTACATAACTCCGAAGGTACATTTGTTCGAATGCAATCCGAAGGCACAAGGCAGGTGAAGCAATACTTTATCATTACCTTTTATCGTACAAATGAAAACAAAATCTTATTGTTTCACAATCAAAAAAGCCATCTAACAACATCCTCAAAGTGAAAAGATTACTAACCAGTTAATTGTTATGCCTGAAGCACCCTGAAGAAATTATTTAGCTACAACAATTTTAGTCATCAAATAGGGTTATGTCTAATATCATACTGCTGGGCTATATTTCAGTGGCTGGGCTACATAGCTAAACTAAAACTCATCCTTCACTCCTTATCTGGTATGTTATATATCAGATACGGAGAGATTCAATGTTAGGCTGTATTTATAGTCGCGCTATGTTTGGCGGTTCGGGCGGTAAGTTCAAGGCTCTATTGATCCACAGGCGGGTGCAAGGTTCCCGCCGCTATTTTCCTCCATTTTAACACTATTTCCGCGTTTATATTTGGTTAAATTGCAGGCATTTAGTTACATTGAAGATTTTCGAGTCACATATCTACAGCCGGGGGGTATATTCGAGCATATACCAATACTTATGTAAATGTGAAGTTTATACCGGGAACAGTCGAATATATATCGACATACACACGATATCGGCATTCATTTCAAATATCAGAAATAGGAGGTGTTTTTATAGGAGTCTCCTGTTTTTATTTAATGCCAACATTATAGTACATTACATACCTAGGGCGGTGAATACGTGAATGTCCCACATCGCAGGTATTTGCGTATACACATGCGATCAGGGCTTTACAAATGACCGCTCGTGGTTTGTCTTAAGTTTTACGTCTTGCCTTGGCCAGGAAGTAAGATTTTCTCCTCGTAGCGGGCAGAAAGTCCCACTTACGGCCTAAGGGTGATGTAGTATATTACGTTTATAAGATCAGTTGGCGCATTTTCAGTTACTACCTACCTTAACTCTTCTCTCTTGTTAACCAGAAGTGCCAAACTTAAGGAAGTGATACGAGTCATTTAATGGTATATAAAACGTAATATAATAATGTAGTTGCCAAGAGACGCACCTTTAGTTTGGGATTGGGACTAGGTGGCCTGTTAATTGATACGAGTATTTAATGATTGTGCTAATAGAAATAGTGAATTCGTCTTTACATTGTCACAAAATATTTTCAAGCTCTGATAATAATCCTGTCAACACCTGCGTTTATAGCCGCATAAAGCGTCAATTACAGAACCATTTATAACTGACAAATGTTCTCCTTGTTCCCCGTCGTGCTTTATGTCGACAAATCGGTCTCACTTTAACTGCCGATTACGTAACGCCGTAATAATCGGTATCCATTATAATGGTATCCACATACCTATTTGGTTTACCGTGATAAATTGTGTATAATAATGTTATCTGTAAATATTGTCTCATATAAATAATAGACATGTTGACTGTTATTGAACTTATTCAAAAAGTAGATAATTAACAGCTTAGGCATTAATTTTTCAACCATTATCGTGATGTGAATCACGATAAGCGGTGGTAGCCTAGTGGTTAGGGCATGCGACTTTCAATCGGGAGGTCGCGGGTTCGAACCCGGCCCGTACCAATGAGTTTTTCGGAACTTATGTACGGAATGTCATTTGATATTTACCACTCGCTTTTCGGTGAAGGAAAACATCGTGAAGAAACCACCTAAGCCCAATAAGGCCTAGTTTCCCCTCTGGGTTGGAAGGCCAGATGGTAGTCGCTTGCGTAAAAACTAGTGCCTACGCCAAATCTTGGGATTTAGGTAGCCGACCCCGATTGAGAATTCATTCTCAAAAAATGGGACAAAGGCTAGGAGGATGATGAATCGTGATGTGAATGGGGTAGACCAGGACTAGGCTATAAATGCAGTACAAGTTGACCTAAACAAAATAAACTGAAAAACTGATGGATATGACATTTCGGGCCATTTTTTAAAGTTTAAATAGTGAAGTGTTCCGTGCATGAAATCAGTATTAACTTTGAATCGTGATGTGAATGGGGTAGACCAGGACTAGGCTATAAATGCAGTACAAGTTGACCTAAACAAAATAAACTGAAAAACTGATGGATATGACATTTCGGGCCATTTTTTAAAGTTTAAATAGTGAAGTGTTCCGTGCATGAAATCAGTATTAACTTATAATATGTAGGTATCTGCCTTGATTTCGACTACCGCTGCACCGAAATTCCCTACGATTAATTTGAACCATTGCCAGCGTCGTACGCGGTTAGCTCGCCAATTGCATAGTTAACCAACTTCACATAATCCCTCAGTTGCATCGCTCGAATCAGATCCTATTTGGGCTATTACTATAGGGCTCCCGACAGCCTAGTTGGACGCGTCAAATTAGTCCCAATCCGGATATTAGTCCTTGGATCTAATCACTATATGGATAATATGTGCTGAGTACTGACACCCAATCAAATTGAGGACAATTACATACTCGTACATCTTTGGTCTGCGATTAGAGGCATGATGTCAATTATTTTGAAATGGATTAGATATGACGATTATTTTTCTATATGGGACTTAAAAGCAACGGTGGTATGTAATCACTTTGTATAATTAGTTAGTTTTAAGTCTGATCGCGAATTGAGTACCTATGTTATGTAGATTTTACAGCAGGTTGGTTTTGTCATTCACCGATATTTTTTCCATTTCGTAAATAAATTCCCTGGTCACGGCACCAATCTCATATTAAATTTGTGGTATCGTAGTCAATTTATGTTTAAATCTAACATGTCGCTTAAATAAATGTCAGAAGAATATTTTGAGTGCCGTAATAAAGATCACTATAAGATGCTATCAATGTTTCTATAGGGGAAACTTTCATCGCCGCGATGCGCCGGCGTCGCTATTGACACACTAACGTTCTAATCTAGTCAGATGGCTGCAACATATTGGGACGGGTCACGGGTGACATGTGCTATGTGGCCCATCTGCCGTCGAGGTTATTTTAAAGTTAGACGCGAGTTCTGCGAATTAATAATATTAGATGGTAATTTTTTTCTCAAGTTCCGAATTGTTTGGCTAATAAATTTAATACAACCTACATTACCAAGTATATAAATACAGAATTATAGACATATTATATATACCTACAATTCCTATGAAACTGTTCCGGAAAAGTAAATCAATCTAATATAATATATAGTTCGAATCCCATTTGTTAAGCGAATCCCATTAGCTTTGTACCCGATGAACAATACTCATTATCTGTATTGTTAACGGTGGCCACAGCTGCCACTTCGAAATGTAAGGCGTTATAAGTGCAAATTACTTTTACACTAAATTAGTCTTTAAATCAAACGAAATAAGGTTTACTCTTAAACAAAGAGAACACAGATGTTGGTCACTTCGTAAGTGAAAGAGCAGGTAAGTTCCTATCGATGCTTATAATGACAATGAAGTGACCAACATCTCTGTTCTCTTTGTTTAAGAGTAAACCTTATTTCGTTTGACTTAAAGACTAATTTAGTGTAAAAGTAATTTGCACTTATAACGCCTTACATTTTGAAGTGGCAGTTGTGGCCACAGCTAACAATAGGTACAGATAATGAGTATGTTCATCGGGTACAAAGCTAAGTGGATTCGCTCAACCAAAAGGATTCTTTCTATAATTTTAATTCCTGTTTGTATAAATATAAAGAAAACATCATGTACATAGTTATATAAGAATAAAGAAACTTCTGTTATCGGAACTCCTACCTTAGGAAAGTTGAAAGCCCAGAATAAAGAACAGGTATAGGTTTACATTTTTCATCTAAGTTATTCTTTTATACTTTTACCTGTGGATTTACCATGATACTTGCATTGCTTTCTAATATTACTATGTACATATTAGGCAACAGATAAGCAAAAGCATGCGCTGGTTTAAATAGTAGGTATTGTACTCTACCCCCTGTGCCCTCATTCACACTAGCTAATTTAAGGTAAGTAAACCACACCTCAGAAGATAATAGTTCAGTGTCCGTACTCTATGAGTAGCCCGGTTGAGCTAACTTGGCACATGGGTTCTATGGCGATGCATATAACTTAAGTGTAAACTTAATTTAACCGGGTATTACGCCTGCGTTGGCGCATCGCTCTAACGTGAGTCATAGCTTCTGCGAAGTGGCGCTTATCTTTTTAGGTTTAAGTATAGTCTGTAACGAAAATAAAGGGCTGGAAATAGACTAATGTTATATTATAAGAGGTGGTGTACAGTCCCTTACAATTAGCCGTTACACATGTTTTAAAGATTTTAGTTGTATAAATAATACAAAATAAACAATTAGAAACGGAGGTTAGGAACTTTTAAAATATGTAAATGTCAGAAAATAGTAAGTGGAAACAAAATCACTATTCCTAGTACGAACACTTATAGTCTTCATAACAGGTAAAAGAAGTATGTGTCATTCAATAAAATTAGTATTTTAAAATACATTCGTCACACGTTCCTGCTGTGAGTCATTCATTATAGTGTTGAAATTGAAGATTCTACCTTAGGGTTTCGTTTCTCTTCCTTGGTCTAGAGAAAATCTAACGTAGGTGCATCCATAAATGTTGATGATACTTTTTTACTACCAGTTAACGTCTTCCTGTCATTGTTAAGAATTTCATTAAACAGACTACTTCAAACCCCTTGTACTTTTCGCCATCGCGTATCTGAATTCGACTGTACCGGTGAATAATGATGCTATTACATCGACGCGGGAATTAATCGGCCGAATAGGATGCGCCGTGTCAGGCGACAGCGCGACGGATAAGCAACCTCTTTCACGCCATTACCTTTTATTGTAGGTTCCAAGTCTTGACCCTTTTGCTATCAACACTAACTCGTGGTTAAACGCGACGGTTGTAATCACATTCATCACTATTTTAGCGATATGCTCTATTCATAATAGTTTTTCACATTTTCTGCATTAATTTTCAAAATGGCGACTCATTTTATTAATGGCGCTCACTGCTTCTCCCAAACAGCTAATGATAGATAGATAGATCTTTATGGCTCTCATATACTGTACAGATGTCTTAATTCTAGAGGTTTATCTATACCATTCATAACGCCCTGTAAGGGCATTGCAATATTTTGCAGTACCTATCTTATTATCTGATTATGTTATGTTAATGTCATAGTATTTGCCAACGTAACGTTATACGTACGTTATAGCATTAGAAAAATTTAAAAATTTCCATCTTTGCTTAAATATTTTTTCTTATTTTTTTTAAATGACAAATTGTCTATGGCAAAGGTCGTCGCGATAAGTAATTGTTAATAATGATCTTACTAGCTCTAAAAAAAATTCTTGTATTTTTGTGAAAGCTAGAAAGCTAAATTTTATCAATTGAAAATGAGAAATTTCATGAACAGTCAAAAACGCCGTCCGCCATTTTTCCCTTTTGCTAACCTGTGGCGTGACGTAGAATTACCTGTAAATATTCGAAATTCGACCGTCGTATAGTGCAATTCCGCTCACTCCAATATACTTTGACAGGAGATCGAGAGGGACGGCACTATTCGAAGTCGTCAAAGTAGACTTTCAGTTTTGTTTACATGACCGATGACGTCACTATCATAGCGAAAATTGCGGACAGCGTTTTAAGCATTTCAAAATACAGATTAAAAACCATATTTTCAAATTCAATTTTTTCAGCCATCTTTCACTTTTATGAATTGAAAAATATATATTTAGGGTTCCTTTGCTAAATACTATAAGTACGGAATAAACATTATTATACCATGGAATAAACATTAGTTTATTACAATTTGACATGAGTCAACTAGCCTATTGGAGGCATCGCAAAGCTGCGTTGAATTCGGGTGCCGGTATCCTAACCCAATTTTACAACAACCATTTAAGAGTGTAAGTTGCAAATCCTAAAAAATGTCTCTATCGCGTTTATAATATTACACGCATCTTCCTATGAAAATAACATTATCACCAGCTTTCAAGTCATTTGTTCTGCTACGAGTAACTTCAGAGTCTTCAGACTTAGTTTAGCGAGCGAGGATTCAAATTCTATCAAACGCTAACCCTTGATACGTGCGTGCGAAAGTTATGCACCGCTATTGATTTAAACATAATCTGGAGGTCAATGAACTCTTGCGTGGGAAGATATCCTGGTCCTGGCACGGTTTTTTCGTAATTAGTCGTAACATTGTTATTATAACAAAACGGGATTTGATCACGTTCAATGGAGTCCCTTCGAGACCGTGAACGTAACATCGCGTTCGAAACGTCGAGGTCATTAAATAAAGTCACTTTTCGAACGCGATGAAGTCCCGTTTTGTTATAATAGGTAGTGTGCTTGGATTTGGCAATTAAACAATCTAAAAAGATTGTCAAATAGATCGTACATATGTGTGATTGTCAGTTATCCATCCTTTGTTTAGTAATTTTTGATGAGTTTGTTCTAGTTTGTGATTTTTGCATCGATTTGGAATATGAGCCAAAAAATTACAATAGTTGTTTTTTTTTCGTAAGTTTCCGAAGGCAAGATAATATTTTTCTTGTAGTGAAAGTTTTCAAGAAAGGCTGTAATTATTATAAGTTAATATGCCAAACCACATAATAAATCGATGCAAATAAGTTGCAAGCTTTTTTGCCTTCCCTAAATATTAAATTAGTCGTAATTTATAGTCCGTCTACTTTATGTTAGTCGTGGTATAGGTAGGTACTTATAAGTGAAATTAAAAGTATAAGTATAACTAAACCTTAACAAACTTAAATTATGAGCTAATTAAACCTAACTTAAACTATTGGGACCTAAACTATATGTACATATATCCCCATATATCTTATAAGTTGCACAACTCTAAAGTATTAGTAAGTGAGTAAAATAAATAAATAAAAATGAAAAATTTTGCTCTTAGCTTGTCTCACGTTTATTTTTAAATATCAAGTCACATCGAAATGGCTTCATTCAGTTGTGTCATGTTAATTAAGTATTTATTATTTGACTATTGTTAATATCAAATAATTACTCAATGCCAGTACCTATTTTTAGTAGAATTCTAACAACTAAAGCGACAAACACTTGCAAAACCACAGTGACTTTTAGTTATAAAGAAACTACTTAAAACCGCAAAGTTGTACATACAAATCAATAATAAATGCTCTACACGCTTAGTTTGTACTCTTTTTACATCATGTAAAGCGTCCATAAAACGTATTTTTTTCCAATAAACTTACTAAACTGGCGCAATTCGTCGAGCAAAAAGTATCCTAGAACCTAATTTGGGTGTCCAGCAATCCCTGCGCAAAAACCTGTTAAAATTAAAAATCTATCGGTTGGATTTTCAATTTTGCTGGACTGTCCAGCCGTTTCGTCGTGATGAGTGGACAAAGAAATGATAACCAACAGATGGCGCCTGTTCGGCTGACACCGCGCGCTCATGCAAATCTTGCATCGCGCTGTTAACATTTAACCTGAAATAATGACTCCTCTCCGTAGCCAACTTGGTTTACAATACTATTTAGTATAGATGATGATGTGTTGTGATTTTTAATAGTGATGTGATGTGTCTATCCTATACAAAAACAGTATCTTGCTTATCCGTTCTGTACTATATTATCTACTAAACTTACTTCGTAATTACGACAATAAGTACACTGAAAAAAATAGCCAGTGGAGCCTACTGACATTACAGTAAGACTTACTGCAATAACAGTTAGGCCTACTGACATTTCAGTAAACCTAACTGCAATAACGGTTACGCTTACTGTAATGTCAGTAGGCTTCACTAGATATTTTTTTCAGTGTACAAAAGTCGTCAAGTAAACAACATATATGTTCTCTCCGCTCTACACCACGCGTTTATTCAACACATCGGTATCGATTTTCTCCCTCCTCGAGGAAAACCAACCGTTCGCCTGAGTAATTGAATATATTCATTTCTCACTGTATATTAATCAGTCTACTCATGCTAAGCTTGCATAAGGTATATTTTGGCAAGTTGGCAATTTCACCCTAACCGTCTGCCGATAGCCTTGGCACTTAACGTTCAGATACTAACCACTTAACTTCTGAGGATTGCCTAGAGACGTTAGGCGACGAAGTCGGGGCCCTTTTTCTCACTGTACACTGGGCACGTGCCCAAACCCCCAAATCTCACATTAGGAGGTCCCGTCAACAGAATAAGCTTAAATGAGTTTTTTGTCTATATTTTGTTTATTGTATTAATGTGGTATTGTGTATGTTAGAATGTAAGTTACCTATATATGGTTGGCGCTTGATGCTTGAAATTAATGGAAAGATTGTAAGATTGTTGTAATGGGAGCGCATATGTGAGTTGCCGGCACTTAATGTCAAGCTCAATATTGGATGTTGGTAACCTATCAAGCTCCCAGATATCGTACAGATAAGACTACATGAGTGTAATGGGAAATACTGCTAACTAGGCTATCCTGGAGCTATAACGTTATCTGCACTACATTGTCTGCATCTTAGCGCGGCCCTATTACGATAATGGACCGCTGCTGGCCACGTCGGCTAGCCCAATGAAGTGTGAGTGAACAATGCCCGGCTTTTCTTATAGGCTGAGATACAGCATCCGTAACACTACATGGTCGAGTATCACTATCATTTATGAAGGTTTCGCGGCAGCAGTGCCTATATAGCAAAGCTAGATGAAGTTAAACTTACCCAAATTTAAGGAGTGCACTTTCCATAAGAATCTTTGTGCCATTATTTTTATGTTTTACGTAGAGAAGCCACGTTTTAAACAGATACATCATGTTTTATCTTTTCTACGGCAATAAAACGGGGTCGTAAATACGAACTGACTTTTCTCTAAAACGATTTGTATGGCGGCTAGCAGAACGTAGATATGAGCTCTGTATAAGTAGGTGCCAAGGTGCTATGTTGTTTTGTTATACCGCTTGTAAACCTATACAGTATAAAGCGTAAACAGGTATTACCATGGTGACTTATTATAGTCTGCTGATATTCAGTCACGTAGCCTTAACGACTCTGTCATCTTGGCCTCTAAGCGGGCATCGGAAGTCATAGAACCGTCCATTTCTTGGATGCAATCAGACTGCGCATTTATCGAATAAACTCTACATACATGACACACTTTATGGGTGCACGGTATTGCACACTTATCTCTCCAATCGTACACTCGCACTTTGTATGGTTCGCTTTATCGATACTGATTATGTCGCGATAAGGGGATACGTGTGGTACCGTTTTTGATTATCGAAATGATATGAATTTAAATTGTGCCCTTGTTGTATAACTTTTGTTGCATTAAGCAGTTTATGTACGAGTACACGAGAAAATAAAACAATTGCGGGCGACACACGCTTTTATGATAATTACATCCTCGCTTAGTAGCGACGTCGCGTCGCCATACGAGGAATGCATGCTTATGTCAGAGTACTAGAAATCCGTACAATGCGCATTATGCCAAGTCAGAGATGGCATTCTCCTGCTTCGTCGCGACGATAAAAACCCCGAAGCGTCCAAATTACGCTTACTACGGGCATCGCGTGCGTGATTTCGCAGAAAGACAGGTCCTTAAATAACCTCTAAGACGATTTGGCTTCTTGCAACCCGTCCCCGGCGGCGTCCTTTGCACCGCCTTGAAGAATGCCCCCGGCCCATATTTGGCTACATAATAACCATCCTCCTGCGTATCCCAAGGACTCGATTGTTCGCCCTAGTTTGGAAATTGACGGCATTTTTGGCCGAGACTCCTGACGGCACGCTTTTTGGTTAAACGCTATTTCCAAATCGACGTTTTTAGGCTACCGCTTATCTTGATTCGTCGTCCCCTATGAGACTTTTAAATCTATCATCGGTTCCATTTTCGGAATTTCTGAATATTTTAATATATCAATTTTAATACCATGGCCCGACATTTATTACACGAGGAATGTGTTTTTCGAACGTGCTTCACATATTTTCCGCAATTAGCATAAAATATTCACAAAGTTCACCACAGGTAGTCCGTCTTAACGCGATATAATCAATGTGATAAACAAACATGCTGTAATATGGAATTTGCGGTGTGTTTGAAGCTGCTTAATTAGGTGTGAAATTAAAATTAACATATCCATGACATTTAAATACGTAAGAAACGCACATGAACAATTTAGGGCTGGTGGTAAAATGCCGCTGTCGCAAGTCGGGTCGCAGTCACAGCTCGTCGGCCGCGAGCCCCTTATATGGCGGCGGACAACGAGGCCGCGTGCGCCGGCGCCGCGCGTGAGGACATCTCCGGCACGACTAGGGTTACCAGATGCATTTGAAAGTCCTACAAGCGAAGATCATCGCGTTTATCGCGCGATAAATAGCTTCGAACTATTGCGAGACGATTAAATCATAGCCCGCTGGCATTTTTGCTGTGTTGCTTGTGGTTTTATTTTAGATACCTAAATAAGTATTAAACAGTGTGGGCTCTTAGATTGGGATTCGAGTTTGGGCGAAATCGGAGAGTTTCATATCTCGATCGCATAGGAGCGAACGAGACAGGTATAAAACGATTCACACTCTGTCAACTCATGTACAGTAATTTGATTGGCCAACTTGCAAAAAAATACGAAAAAGTTGATAATTTGTCTATTTTGTGGTAGAATAGAATAAAATAGAATACTCTTTATTGCACACCTCAAGAAGAAAGTGGTAATGGGCGAACAAGACAGTGGGTGGTCATAAGTTTGTTTTTTTAACCTATATATATATCTATAAAATTGCCTCTTTTCGAGAGTTCCATTAAAGGAGGTATTTCATATTAATAGTAATTTTCAAAATACATAGTTAAGGGCTTTACTTAAAACAAAACTTAATTGATTTTGTGTAACGATAGTTACCCATATCTTTTGTATGAGTAACTTATTTCGTACCACAAAAGAAGCGATCGTAATTTTGTTTTTATTAAGCCTTTAATTATGTACATGTACCTATTTTGAAAATTACTCATAAGTCTTCTGTAGCTATTCCACTTATTTAGCAAAATCCTGGTGCTTGTTTCCGTAGGTATTCCAACCACATTCTTGATAAAAGATCAAAATTCCTCAGGTCTGGTAACCCTAGGTACGATGCCGCCAGCAAGCTCGCATTAACTCCTGTCATACCTCCTATGGCATACACAAACAACAACAAAAACCACTTAGCTGTTTACCCAAAAATCACTTGCGTATAATCTAGTACCGTCAAATATGTGGTATACTTTAGGCTAACTTGAGGCAAGCAAAATGCTGAGAGCTCTTAGTTTGGCTTTTATAACGGCCATCGGCAAAAACCCCAACATTGTCTACCATTTCCAGGCTCGTTAACCTTTTAATTTCACGCACAAGCCTGTACACTGATTACAGTTTTGGGAAATATTGGCTCAATTTTCGTTACTGCGCGCCATTATCGCAAAATGGCTAGGTCGGCGTTGTCAACGTCACAAGTCAGAACAGTTAAATTTAACTGCTTTGCATTGAGGGCTTAAATAAAATATAATTGGGCTGTACTGACGTAACTTAATGTAATATGTTATAAAGGGCCATACAGAGATTTAACTTCGTCTTTAAATAGTCGTCTTTACTGCGGACGAGACAAAGATTAATTATTTACATGTAACATGAATGCAAAATGCTTCAAGACCTTAGCACGGCGAGCTTGGAGTTTGGTCTCACAATGAATAGAGCAAAAACACAGTTGATGACCAATAGTGCAAAACGTAGGGTCGAGGTAGATGGGCAAGAAATACAATATGTCGACGAGTACGTCTACTTGGGCCAGATAGCTTCCTTCGAAAACAGGCAGTGCAAGGAAATCGATAGGCGTATCGACCACGCCTGGAAGAGCTTTTGGTCCATGAAAGCACTAATGAAGGGCAACCTTCCTCTTTCGCTAAAACGAAAACTCGTCGATATGTGTATTCTTCCCGTTCTAACCTACGGAGCACAAGTTTGGTCATTGACTGAAGCTCAAAAGACCAGGCTCAAGGTTTGCCAAAGAGCGATGGAACGTAGCATATTGGGTGTTCGTAGACAAGACCGTATAAGAAACACCGAACTGCGTTCCAAAACACGCGTTGTAGACGTAGGTGCCAAGACCGCAAAGTTGAAGTGGGACTGGGCTGGACATGTGTGCCGCATGCATCCGGAACGATGGGCCAGAATAATCACCGACTGGACACCACAAGGTTACCGGAGCAGAGGCAGACCGAAAAGAAGATGGCGGGATGACCTGGATGCATTTAGTTACGAGTGGAGGGAGCATGCAGCCAATAGAGACGAGTGGCGCAAGAGAGGGGAGGCCTTTGCCCAGCAGTGGGACACAAATATAGGCTAGGAAAAAAAAAAAAAAAAACATGAATTTATCGTGCACGTCTTAAATAGTAGACCGTTTGTACCCGTTGATTAGGATCCAACCAGGAAATTAAGATTTGAAGTCCCTTAATTTATGAGTATTAACAGAAAAGTCGCCTCACCGCGACTCCTTGATGACTCACAGTAAAACAAAGAATGATCCAAAAATGGAAATTTCTAAAGACTGCTTGTTACAAGTGGAAGTTTTAAAGCTCACCGAAGCTCGATAATTTGCGAATCTTAATCCAGTATCAATTAGGCACTCACGGAAGATGGTAGATAGAATGACTGGGCGTACTACGAGATAAGGCACGCCACGTCGTCAAACTAGAAGAAATGTTCGCTAAAACAACGTTGTCAAGCTGTCGCCACCACAACCGATGAGTGCCTCGTATGTGGACCTAGATGATCAAATCTGAACCTAAGAGCTAGCACTTAAAACGCAATTGGAATCCCTTTGAACGAGGTTTCTAAGAGGCGAGTGCACATGCTTAATGCGTAGCTCTGAATGATCTTGAGTGCTCTCAAGAGCGCTTTAGACTTTATTCCAATTAAGTTAAGGCGATTGTGACCGCAATTACCGGTATACATACGTTAATAGTGTTCGTGGAAGGCGGTTGCGTGACAAAATGGGAATCATCCGAAGTCGAGAGCTCTGCCGTTTGACACGGATAGACTCATACATATCCTGAATTCTATACCATATAAGCGTACAAGTTTAACTATTCAATACAGTATTTGACGCTGCATGAAAATTAAACTCGTATTATGGAGGGGCGAGGGCCAACCCCTTCGGGACGGTCCTCGAACTTACTTTCATCTATTGCTTACTTTCCAACCTCTGACAACAATGTACATACTTTGTCCCTGCAAACTTCAGTCAAATAAAGCAATATAAACGTATTTTCCAGCAAAGTCCAGTCAAATACAGCACTGGAGTTGTATCTAAGATCTAAACTTCTCACTTTCAATTAAATTATGCGTAAAGTTAATTGTATGCGAAATATATTCATGAATGTGAGTCAAATTGGTGGGGCCGGTCACCACTAAATTGAATCGTACATCTCCCTGTCGAAAACGTTTCGCGATGCAGGCGGAGCGAGTTTATGATCCAATTTAAAATTGACTGAGGTTTTATTAATTGGTTTGAAGCCCGTCATATACAGACGTTGAAAGTTGGTAAGTATAATATATATGTATAAGTTAGGATAAAATCACCGAGGCTATGATGGTTGTGTTTACCTTGTTATAAATAAATTACAAAAGCATCTGTTAACCTCAAACTCGCAATGCTAGAAAGTGACGTGCGCTGTGCGTCTACTGTATCATACCTAAGTTGACCATTATACCTAGACCGAGTTTGCAAGAAGAATACGGAGAAGAGATTTGTAATCTATACATTTTATTAGTACTAACCTTTCTAAATTATCTATCATTGTGAGAATCATTGACAATGAGTGATATTAACTATGTAATATGCCAAAAGTAGAGCCCACAATATTGTTCCAGTGTAAGTGCCGATGTTAGACGCAGCCAGTCATCATTTATCAATCTCGGTAGACGGGCGACATTACTTATAGCTGGTACAGGATATAAAAGCAATAAATATTGCGATTTCTACCATTCTCTGCCACGGAACGGTAACGACATGTTGCGAATTTTCTAGGTAACTCGGTCACGCGTTTTATGTCCGCGTCTCGCAAATGCCTTTGTTTGCTATTAATTAAGCATGGCACCTAATTGCCTATTAGTTTAACCACACCCATGGACAAATATATTCTATATCTTTAACCTAGTGACACGAATGTATCGTGTCTTCGAAGTTTCATTTCTTAATGCATTAGGTACCTACTATAACTTAATAAAACTTAATAAGTTGAGTAAATACAGAGGAAAATGAAGAAAGAGTTTAATGGAGCACAATCTGTAATGACAACGTAAAAGTGAGTGTCATAAGTCTTTATAAAATATATGAATACAAAATGATAGTGTTCTTATTACAAAACGAAATAAAAATAATGGTTTAACACTATAGTGCCGCGCCGCGCCGGGAAGAAGTCAACTTTGATACCTGAAAATGTATTCAGATGACAGGTGTCAGAATTGACTTCTTACCGGCGGGGCACTCTATGTAACAACGAAATAATTTTTTCAAAAAAATCAGTAACATTTTCGATAGAGATGAGATGAAGTTGCAAATTAAAACAAAGTGCTCAAAATAGCTAGGTTCAGCTAAGATTCCTTAGTGAGCAAAATTTGATCTTCTTTCATGTAAAAGGTTCTTTGTACCTTTTGACTACGGCTCCTGAATGCTTAATGCGAATTTCAATGGTCCATTTCAATTCGGACAGCGGAAATAAGATACAAACTAAAGTAGATGATTGCAGAACTTGGGCTTTTACAATCAGCCCAGTACTAGTAGCAAATTCAAACTGTCTTCCAGTAAAATCGCCTAAGGAAGCAATGTTCCTTGAGTGAAAAGATGAGTTCGACATGAGAAATCGTTTTATCTTCACTGGAGGCGCGATATCGTTATCGGGCTCAGCGAGACGGCGGCAACTTGTTCTGCGTTGTCACAATTATAGCACCTTTATAGAACCGTGGATTTAACAACGGTCCTTTTCACACTACGCTAATGTAAAAGAGACAAGTATAAAGAGACTGGTGGCTACTGATAAGTTGAGGACGGTCCGACACTACCCTTGTCGAGATACGCGTCTTCCGCCTCATAATTTTATATTATCATCGAAAATTATAGATACCATTAATATAGAGGGCTATTCTCGATTTAGCTCATTCATTATTATGCAACGCTCCTTTTGTCAAAGATAAAAGGCTGTCTGTTCACTGGAGTGGAGCTGTGTAAAATGGACGATTCACTTTCCTCAGATTTAAATGCTCTTCTTTTGGGCTTAACAAAGACGCAGCCTGATTGGTTAATTGTCTCGGCTGTGTTTCAGTGGAGAGGCACCCTAAACCTGTTATTTTAGAATTGAAATTATATAACCTTGACATGTGTTCTTAAATTTGTCGTAACATGGTACAATTTCAAGATAATCCGAAACAAGATCAGCGAATCGAGCGCGAGGTCACTCGCACTCGGTTGCTATCACGTAATCACGTAAAGGTCAGTAGGCGATATATTTCCCGATGCAGTACATTGACTTGCATTACTCTGTTTAGAGCGGTTCAATGACCTCGCGTGTAAAAAGTAACCCGACCTGCAGACGCATTACTGCAAATTGACGCCATATCTGCCCACCGGCTCGCGTCGGCGTCTTCGGTGCTTATATGGAGTTTTAATGCATGGGAAACGTTGAAAACGGGAGAATGACTTAATAAATAAACAATGTTTTTAAAGTGAATGTTTATTGTTTGCTTATTAAGTTCAATGTTTTTTCCGCCCCGTCTTAGTTCAGTCAGAACAGAAAAGGCAATAATATAAAATCGATGAAAATGCGATGTAAGAGGCGTATTCGTGCAAAAAGAGAGTTAGAAGAGCACCCGGGCCGAGAGTTATCGAAGCTCGTTAGCTCGACTGATTGCTCCAAGACACCCGGTGCCGAGCGAGTTCCACTTCCAAGTTTCTTTTCAAGAAAACTCGAGACGATTAAGATATTTAATATTAAGGTATAATCGTGATGTTATAACGACCTTTTTGTTGTTACACAGTTTCTCAAGAATCTCGAGTAATAATCGCTCTATTGATTTCACAACGTGTTTTACCAACTTGTGATTCATCACGGTATTGACTTAACGAAAAAGAATCATCGATTGCTCACGTCGGTTTTGCAAAATTTCTCATTGTTTGTTTCAGTTGATTTATCTATTAGAGAAGGAGAGACGATTACATTACTCGAGTGTTCCCTTCGGGCTCACGACGAGACTTTCACTGATCAAATTTTTGCTAAAATCCGGTCCTGGATCGCGAAAGTGGTCGGCCGGGTGCAGATGTTGTTTATGAACCGGTGGCTTGACTCGGTTAGACATATCGCGTATGCCTCACTTGCTCTCTATTATTACTTCTTACGTAATGACTAATTACCTGGAAGGAAGCAGGAACTGAGTCGCTTTTAATTATTAACATTTCGTCGATTACCAAATGTTAGATATAATTATCGACCAATTAACAAAGTGGTCACGGTGTTCAAATGTCGCTGTCAGAGTTATGACACGGCTGGACGCGTCGCTGAGCGTGTCCCGGCTTCGATGACACTCATTATGGTGATGATTTAGTGTTATTTTAAATGAAAGCAGTCGTAAAAACTATCTTCATATCCTTATTGTATAACGAAGCATAAATGAATACAAACAAAGATGTCCTACAAAAAGGAAAAGGAAAATAAATGGCAGCTTATTTGCAAAGGCTCAGCTTAAGGATTGCCGCGAATAAAACCTAGGTACCTATCCGGTATATGTAACGGGCGGGACGACATCGACTTGTCTGTTCGTTTCACAACTTATTATCTCTCTCGTTGAATAGCGTTGTGAACTTTGTGTCAAAGAGCTAGGCTGTATGTTCGGTTTCACATTTGAGATAGATACGCCCGGGCTCGAGGGGCACAGTATGCAAACAAACTGCTAACAACCCGCCCCGGGCCGACATCCAGTGGCTAAATTTCCTGGCCGGACTCTACTCCATTCAAACTTGTAACGATGTTACACAATTCGATTTTCCGCGCATCAAATATGTACGCTTTTTGATGTAAAACGAGGAATTTCATATTCATATTAGGCTCTTTTTCGTTCCGGAGTTAAGCCTAACTTTTGACTTAATCCAATTTGAATAGATTTGTCATGTTGGGTCGTAATCAAGGGAAAAGAAATGTTTCCGAGTGTTTGGATGAAATGTATTTTTTTATAACTCATTTATGGAAAGTCATGCCGTTCCCTACAAGGAGGGGCATAGAGGCACGTCGGCAGCACGCGCTCCCTGATACCTCCTTTATTATGGACTCTATAAACACTAGTCACGTTTAAACAAATTGATATTACACGATTATAAGAAATAACGTGTATAAGAACACATTACGGCCGTATTAACATTCGTGAGGGGCCCTAAAAATGATAAAAGGCCCTGCACTGTGAATGCCTAATGGGATGGAGCGATGGAATAAATCAAATTTTACCTGATTAGAATACCTTATGAGACTCGACGTAAGTACCTGATTCTTCAAAGAGTCCTTTGAGATATTTATAACGAAACGTTTCATTTGATTGTTTGTTTTTCCGTGGAAGACTTGTGTACGTGAAATATCAAAGAGTTTGAATAACGAAACGTATAATTAAAACCGGCCAAGAGCATGTCGGGCCACGCTCAGTGTAGGGTTCCGTAGTAGCTCATCCTTCACAATAGACTTAAGTTATGAGAAAGATTTCAAGCTCTATAAAAAGGTTGTAAACGCCAAAGTAACTGTAGTTACTTATTACCTTCTGGAAGTCAACTTAAGTCCTTTTAGGAAAATTATGAAAATTTTGCGATAACTCAAAAACGGCTCAACCGATTCTGTTCAATATAGTTTTCATTGAAAGTACTTATAAGGCCTCATTTTCATAAATTTTTCCATAATTTTTTGACCTGTGGTTGAAAAGTTAGAGGGGGGGGGGACGCTATTTTTTTTATTTTCGGAGCGAATATTTACAAAACTGCTGACTTTATCAAAAAACCCGAAAAAAAAATCTTTTTAGTTTTTATTGTACCGTTTTGACTTTTGTCGGCGTGATACATACACATACTCATACCAAATTTCAGCTTTCTAGTACTAATGATCACGGAGCTAAGCCGCGGACGGACGGACAGACGGACATGGCGAAACTATAAGGGTTCCTAGTTGACTACGGAACCCTAATAAAAATAGGATGTAATCTTTTAACATTTTCAATCTTAGCTAATCTTCGATAAGGCAAACTCAATGATCGATCGTCTCTATAATGAGATTAATAAAATAAATTCTTATTTTCAATCCATAGCTTCTTGTATGGCGATAAGGATTATAAGTTTGATGATCAGTCAGGCGGTGAGCCATAACGCGTTATCCGGCTTCTCTGAAGTCGTATGGCTCGTGTCGAGATTATCATCAGACGGTGGCAGCTCGTGACTCCAACATTTACAACACCCCGCATACACGGTTTTTGTCCATAGATCTCGATAGCAGTAAATGAGAATCACAAATATGGACAGTAGTTAAAACGGTTGTTACGGTTTTTTGTTGTAAGTCGTTGGGTCTGGTAGGTCTCCGCGGTTTGTTTTTTGTGAACTGTGTCAGTAGGTACAAGTAGCCAATAAAGGTTATAGAATCGATATTTTTATAACGCGTGATATTAAATGGTTTGATTAGATAAATATTTAATCATTCAGATGTGGTGTTCATATTTATGATCAAAAGCTCTTTAAAAGATGAAACAGTATTAACATTCGCTTTAATCGTATGTAAATAAACGCATCGAATTATATGTAGATGAAAATAGAGTACTCGTGTATAATTAATTGTACATTAACTCCCGTAATCCGAATGCAGGTCCAATGCGCGGTGCCAATAACCATAATAATTAATTTAAAATGGGCGAATCCCTTTTGTTCGCTGCTGACAGAATAAAACACATCATGTTAAATTGTCCATTTGTGCGCGCTCGCCCCTCAGAACATGTCTGATATGCAAATAGAACAACGATAGCTGTCAAAACCGATACAACCTTTAATTCGATCGACGCATAAACTAATGAATTATTCAATACGTATATAGTCCACAAATTTAAATGCCGCGCTAAGTCATCTGCGACGGAGCTCGGAGCCGATAACCCTAACGTAGAGAGTAACAATTTACAACGTTAACAAAAATAAACGAACATAATTGATTATTCAAATTAAGATTTCAATCTGACACATGATTGGAAGGTAATGAAAGAGTACGATCGGTACAATGACAAATGTTCAGGATAAGTTCCTGTTTAGCAGTCGACCTTCGAGGAATCAGGTTTTCAGCCGTTTATCTCTCGCGAAATCGAGAGTTTCGCTTGACTTGGATGTTTATCATCGTTCTGCAGCCAGACAGACGATTCATATTCAGAATGTAATTTTGGATCAGGCGGGCTGTTTGTCGTACAAGCAATGCATTTATTTACAGACAGTACGTCCTGGTTTACGCGTGTCGTATTAAAATTGTGCCGTTTGCCTTTCGTCGGGTGTACCCCGTGTACCGTGCACCGTAAATGCAAAGGTTTATTCAGAATTAACAATCAGATAACTTTGCTTTGTTTGTCTGATTTGGATCAAGTAACTACGACAATTTCGTAGTTCACGGCACCTGTCGTCGCTGGGCGAGGCGGGGCCGCGTCATTACGCTGTCTGCGTCTAGCGAATATCAAATTAAGATCCGACGGCTCATTATTAAGTTGTGGAGCCGTCAAACGCGCTAAAAGGCTCTTTAACAAGTCATGATAGTTTGGATTCACCATACTTTTTGTTTTGTGCGGCAATCTCACCTTAACTATCTTCTTGTAATCGAGGGGACATCATGTGTAGAGGGGATTTAATGTGAAAATCATGCAGTCGCATTTAAATACTGTATTGTGGTATACCTACCTATAGCGTTGAGAGCTGATGTAATAAAGGCATCAAAGTTATTACTATACAATGCATATTCAAGCGAAATCTTGTTTAGCGTACGTATCGCGAAATGTAAATGTTATGGATACCGGAATATCGACAAAGGCTTTCTGGTTCATCAATAAAATGTGAAGTAGATTGCGAAACTATGCCCTCTCGAGAGTTTACAATAAATGCATTGCGGCGCATCCGAGGTGGGCAATTATTTAAAATTGCGATGGTTTGCGGAGCGCCGGGAGCGATCGACAGCCAATAAACACAATTTCAAATAGGAAAATTAAAAGATCAGATAAACCGACCGTATTATACCTAATTTCCCAAAGCTTTTACGCTGATATGATATATGACTTTCGGACAGGGGAAATCGACGCTACGAAAAATGCAAATAACAGGGGTCAGTAAGTGCCCATTATAAGTCAAATACATGTTACGCGATAGTAATTATTATGGCTGTAATCCAGCTAGAGGGCTGAATTACTTCATCAAATGACCGTTCATGGGGCTTAATTATAATGAAGTGGTATAGAAGTGGATTGAAGTCGTTTGTATTTAGTCTTTAGTGATGAAATGCGGGGCATTAGAGAAGGTCTTTGTGCAATAAATCAACAGAGCACTTCAATTTGTTCGGCGTCGGTCCTCTATTAATTATTCTGCGAACGATCCTTCTACAGCCGTTCTCAGATAAACTAGTTCAGCAAAGTTAATTTGTTTGTTCTGCCAACTTCGACGGGAGGAATACTAAAAAATCCGATTTACAGACGAGGCAGATACTGTAGTGACACTTCAATACTTATAGATCACCATATGAGGCAACTTGCACTGTTAAAATACTTGGAAATGTTCCTTAAATATACTTAAATGACTACAGCCGTAGGTTACGCACGCGGAAATGGGTTTATGTGAAAACCGCTCGTAATCTCTTTTAATTTTATAATGCGGCTCGGACTGTTTGCATTCAGCCGCTATTAAAATATGCAAATTAAATGTGGATTTTTGTAGCGCCAGCTTTAATTAATGTCTCATAAACATAGGCAGAGGCACTAACTTGGCTACGAGCTGTGCTAATGAATGCCACTGCAAAAAAATAATAATTAAATTATAATTTTATTTTTAATGGTGGTTAAGAAATTGTTTCGCATTGTTTTGCAACAGTCATTGTGGTCACTTGTTTTCTCAAAACATGCTTTTGAATGACATAAAGTTTTAGTCTTATTTCTATTTAGCAAACAAGTGTGCTAAATAGAAATAAGACTAAATAATATATGAAGACATGTAATGTCCGTTCGTTTCCTTAAACAACATTGGTTCTAATGATTCTGGGAGGCGGATAGATACGCATCGGGCGAACAAACAATCTCACGGTGGGAGTTATCTCGTTTCCTATCCCGCAGGAATCAGTGTCGGTAGCGAGGTCAATAACCTCCAAAGTCACGTTCCTGACTAAAATCCTATAAGCGCAATAAACTATGACACTTCTCATGTCCTCTAATAGCCACCACACGGCTGATGCTTACAAGTTCTATAACTTACCGCTCTCTGTAAAAAAAGAAAAGTATGCTGTTTATTGAGGCTTTTATTGTTCTCGCTTGCACAGTCCTTTGTACTGTACGGAATCTCCGAGTTTTGGTCTTGAAAACGAATAATACCTTTGTATTTCATCTTGGACTGTAAATAATGTCTTGTATGTCGTTTTGTTAATAAACAACTTCCTCTGTTCCAGGTACATATCGAGTGCAACAAATTGATAAGAGTGCGATTACTTTGAAGAACATTCGTATCGTAAGTTGTAATACAAAATGTTATACAGTATTTACTTATACTTACAAAGACCGGTATACACAAATAAGTATACATATATCTTACGTAGAGGTCGTCAAATTTATCTACTTTCGTGCTCTACTGGGTAAAGTTGTAACGAAAGATAGACAGCTATCGCTCTTTGTCAATAGCTTAGGTCACGGTTTTCAAAGTTATGAAGTCGTTTCATTCTTCTTTTGTATGTATTCAGTAGGGCGTAGACCTTTTGGTACAGTCGCCATCAAATTTATCGCAGCATGTAAGGCGTTCATAAATATCTGAACACGACTCTTATTAACTGGGCGTTACAGTAAATGTTCAGATATTTATGGACGCCTTATATGCTGCGATATATCTGATGGCGACTGTACACCGCTTCTAAGAAACGATAGATTTGTAGGAAGATGTCCTTCTAGTCTAGGTATCTTTATTTCCGTGGGTCGGGTTGTGATAAACAGCGTTTCAGTTATATTGTTTTGCTGACATATAAATGCAGTAGGTATGCTTATTAGCATTACAAGGAGTATCACTGGCTATCGGATTGAGTCACGTTTATATGTTGTTTTATTTTTGCCCACTATAACCCTGTTCATTTCGAGATTACCCTCAAGCTCGAGCACAGTACTGCCATGCTACGTTCAAAAGTAGTATCTTACTATGAAATTCATATAAAGATATGACATTTTATCACTGCATGCCTGCACGGCAGTGCACACTCGCCGACAAAGTGAGCGTCGGACTGGACAATCAAATCTGCCGCGACAATTTCTCGACATGACAGTACCTCTGTCCTTTGTGTCGGGCTCGTGTGCTTACCACTCGTGTGACGGCCTTTTTGAAGTCGGCACTGTATAATTTCATGGGTTATTGTGAGTATTCCGGGTCAGAGAGTTGTTACTCGGGTACTTATTAATTATAGTGAAGAGTAACGCACGAAACCCTAAAGGGCTACATTTATGAGTTCAGTTACATTGGAGATAATCAACAGATGATTACAGAATCTGAACTCAGAAGTGTTCAATCATATTCGCTCCTATAATTAAAATGCAGTGATGCACCATATGGTCGTGCATATGTTTGTTTATACGTCACTCGAGATTGTACGAGGCCTCATGACCATACAGTATTACCCCAGTCTGTTTGGAAAGGTCCCCATATCGCCCCCAGTTCACGGATTGATGATCGAATAAGGTCGGCGCATATTTGTGTTGCCCTTATCTCGGCTATAAAAAGCAGGTAGTTGCATTCCCAGAAGTGTGTGACTACTTGACTCTCGCGGCTTGTTTACTGTTTTAATGGTACCATTTGAAAAATACCGGTTTTTATTCAAGTTTTTGCACAAAATGAACGAGCAACCCCGATCTGCGCGCCATGTGTATTTTATCTTTTGCTAATGAAAAAGTAATTCGCCTTGAAACATTAATGGCTTTGAAAATGGCGCTAAGCCTGTCGATGTCATCCATAGTATCGTAATTTTTTTAAGTCCAACTCGATGACACAAGTTCAGCTTTAGGTCGAATAGTGGTCATAAATCATGACCGCTCGCTCATTCAGTAGGACGGCTCTTTTTGTGGTATTTTGACGTGGTTCATTAACTAATTCCCAGCGAAAAGGAGAGTACTTTTTTTACTAATCTTTCATTAACGCATATGAAACAAAAGTGTCGGTTCGCATCTGATTGAAATGTGATGCGTCCTGGCTTCCCGGAATTTTGTTCTTGGTGGTCTTTTTGCTGTCATTTTTAATTTATTGACGGGACCACACCACAATGCCCCGGCCAGAGTTTGACCACACCCATTTCAGTCAAAATTGCTTTGGTTTCTGTTACAGCGCAATCTTTTTAGGAGAAATATGCTTATAGGGCGTTTTAAGGTCACCGTAAAAACTAAAAGGGAAGAGATTCTGCGTGGGAGCTTAATAATGTCATGTTTTACTTAATAATAAGAAATAATATTCGTCATTTGTTTTAGATTTAGAAATTCTTTTAGATTGTAGTAGGTATGTAACATCAACTGAACATCACAGTATCATCAGTGGCGGATTAAGGGTCGAGAGCGCCCTAGGCAAAAACCTCATCGGCGCCCCTTTGCGTTCCTTTGCGGCCCTTTGCGCCCCTTTGCGCTCCTTTGCGGCCTTGCGCTCGTTCAACCTTAAATAAAACATTTCTGGCGATCAATACCAACGCAACCTACGCTAAATAATAGGGTTACCGATTTTATGGGTTTCATTGATAAATAAACATCTGTTTGCCCTTTCGGCGCGGTGGGTAGAATACACAAACTTTACATTGAGTAAAATAAATATTTCTTTTAAACTAACGGTTACTTAATTTTTGTCGCAACTGGTTCAGGATTCCTACAGCTGTTTTAGTAGGTAGTATAGGTACTTACCAATAGTTAACTATAGTGCCTACCAGCGATGAGGTGTCGAATAAAGTTTCGAAAAAGTTAGAGAAGATCTAGCTTAGGTACCTATTCTTTTTTAAGATCATTGAATATGGTGCTAAATTACCTGAAAATAAAATATTTAAGCAAGAGGCTATCGGGTTTCATAGATTGTTCGCCACTGAAACAACTGTGAACTGTGACTATGACTATACTAATTGAGATAAAGCGTATGGAAGTACCCATGTCAAGTGCAGGAATCATTTACGAGAATTGCTTAAAGCCCCGATACGTCGTTGACTTCGATCTATATTTAGGTTTTATGCGATGCAGTCGGCTTATTTGCTCTAAATACATTCCCCGTCTTATTGACTATTGGCGCCCTCCAACCCTTATTGATCTTTCTTAGAAAAGGTACTAAATTAAATAACGTTGCGTACTCTGTAAACTCTCTTCGGTTGGATGGTCGTCCATTCCTTATCCATTATGATCGATCGGTAAGACCAGTCAGCCGTCTTAAACACCACACTTTCTTCGATTTACTAAAGCGTCTTGGGGTTCAAGAGGCATATCGAATAAGAGATTATTTCTCTTCCCATTACTTAGTGTCTCCTGTCCGTTGACACGAGAAACTTATCTTTGAGTTTCATTAAAGGCTCGTCTGATATGATTAAGTAAATCGTTTAACGTATGTTCAGCTTACGTCAGATTACTGGTTGACCCCGTGACTCACGCTACTGTAGCCCTGGACCAGACAAGGATGTAGAAAGTGCTAGAACTGGGCGTGAACTTCGTAAAGGTCGGACAAGTGAAATATGTATAAGTGCCTGGATTGCCTAGTTTCGACGGAAACGATTAGTATTGGGAACGGTCGGTAAAGGTTAGGCTTCTAATTAATTACATTAGTTTTCTGAATTTGCGCGTGGTTAAAGGTCAGACAACTAGGACCAGCTTTAGGATAGGGCTACCCAGAGGGCTGCCCGGAGCGCTGGCTCCTAAAGGTGACTATTGAACTAGATCTACGGGTGCCTAGGGCTTCACACAATCATTGAGTCGCCCATGGAGCCTGAATAGTTATGGCTAATTAAATGTTTATACAGTCATTTTTACGGAAACAGAATTTATATATTGCATAATCGAAGAATCTGTACTAACAAGACTTGAACACATTTGTCGTGAAGCCCATTGGTATTCGAAACAAATCGTAAGCAAATTTAACTTGCATCGTATGCACAGCTTATCTCCGTTTAGGAAGTTCCTTTGTTCCTCGTACAAGGCGTACGTAAAGTGTGCGAGCATACACTCGCACATAAATCGTGGACCGATTCGTCACACCGAGCGCGTATTCGCCACGGGCCCCGTCGTCCGTCAGAGTTATAATCACTGGCCTCATCATCCATCGATAACTCGGGAACTTACATGGATAATGGGGCTAGTGTGAGAACTACATTTTAATAGACCGCTTGTTGTTAACGCAATTAAGTGATCCACTGCAGCTTACAAAGTATTCAAGTTGTTAGAAAACTTGTTGCTTCTGGGCTTCAAAGTTCCGATGTTCACGTATCGATACATCGAGGTAAACAGAGGATAACAATGTTTACGCAACCCGCCTGTGTCTAAACAGCGCAATACTGCTATCGATATTTTATCCACTTTTATGGATGCTTCAACGGATTAAGAAACAAATATTGCTGTTGGCATGGAATGGAATGCTATTAGCAGATATGATATTTTCCATCCGCGACCGGAATAAATCTTTCTGCGCCGTCAGTTGTTTTTACTGTCACAATGACAACTTGCGCCATGTGGTGAATGTGGATCGATACAATAAGATCGGCTCGTGACGTCTTCGTTCAGTTGGCTCCGGATATGACGTCACATGTTTGTTATTTTTAGCTCAGTGTTAGAGATACAAGATAATTAAATTCACAACCTGACATGTGTGCATTGTGTGCATATTGGACCCATTGTTAATATAAACTGCACATGACTGTACCGCGTAATCATCTAAGTTTATGCAAGACGAAAAACAACGTTGAATAATTACACAGTCCTTTTGGGTGTGAAATGGTTTAATGTTATTTCCGTATTTAAAATAACGATGCAACCAGCAACAGAATTGCCTCCACTCATTTAAGGAATGCATCTTCAATCGCCATTACTACATCTGAAAATAAGCCTGCATCCGCGACTTGACTGCATCACTGCATCGCGTATATAAACGTGCTTGCTGTGCTCTGTTTAACATCATTCGGTTCGATTTATTTGGAATAAGACTTAACTGGTCAAGAACCAGTCCCGGATATCTGTGTGTTATGTAAACAAAATGTACAGTGCACTACCAGGAAGAGGTGTTGTCGATGACCGGTGCAAGCATGCTTTGGATATATCACTTTTAAAGTTTGAACTAGATAGAAACTTGGGTACCTTTCTTAATCAGTTTGACATAAAAGATTTAAGATTATATAGATACACGTAAACGAAAGAAAAAATACACGACATTCACAGATTATCGGAACGAATTACAAAATATGTGTAAGTAGATATTAATATTAACTAAGTGCTGTGCTGTCTGAATTCTACTCTGTGATCTTTCGAATAGAACCTGAGCACACAGCGTAAGTTATCTGATAATATGTTTAAAATGTAACTGTAAATAAAATGCAAATGTAACGTGTCGGGAAAATTCAATCAGTTGAAAGACTGATGGACGCCCTTGCGTACAAATTGTAAGCTGGCAGTAGAACAATAAAATGTGAGCGAATAAACATTGGATCCCGCCCCCTGTCAATAGCTCTGATTGGAAAGCGGGACGGGGCTACTACCCATTCATATCCATTCGACAACAAACAAATGGCTTCAATGCCACGTTCTGTTGCCGTTTCTTTCGCCCCAATGGTTTTTTATCAGTTTGTAAAGAGAAAAGTTGGGCGCGTGAACGTTTCAGGAACAAAAGGGGTAACAACATATCTGCTGCAATTTTGGGACGATGTTTTATTACACTCTTGCACGATTTACGGACCGAAGCCTGCAAGCTAAATCTCGCGGAATTATTAAGGGGGGAAATGTCTTTTTTTATTATTCTAGAGCACATATTAAGGGTCTTAGCTGCTCTATGATATGTTGTGGGATTTCGTCGTGCAGTCGTGGGGTAAATAATAAATAGGTGCAATTTCAAGTTAGTGGTAGGAACACGGGTTGCTATAAAACAGCCCCTGCCTTGCAGCCCAACAACGGCGTAGTAAAGACCCGTTTAATCACATTACGCTGAGTTGCGCCCTTCTAACTCGTGTGTTTGCTGACTTTGACTTCGACTTTCAAAGGTTCTTCAGAACTTCAGAATTTAACTACTTAGTTTTGCCCAACCCAATTTTCAAAGCAATCTGATAGAATATTAATTTGTATTCAAAACTTCAAAATTAATACGCGTGTACAAAGATGTTTACATGATTAGGTTTATCGGGATTTGATTTCTCAGTGTTGAAGAGTTACAAACGTGTCTTGAGACTTGGATACGACTTGACAACAATGACGTCCATCACAATGAGAATCGAATGAAAGGCAGTGAAGAAACATATTTATTCCATTTACATTTTCGATAGATCTTTGTTGCTTTGTTGTGAAGACTTTAAAAAGCTTGGCGTTATTTGCTGGTCATTGAATGAGCCCGGAAAATGCTTCGTCAGCCGTGACAACTACCAACAACAACAACAAATCCATGTTATGTTATAATCGACACAATCGAGTCCCACACATGGTAAATAACAAAGTATCCGTCACATTTCAAGTATGTTGCAAAGAGTGACTATACTGCACGTGTAACATAACTGTGACACGTGACTCTTTGACGCGCGACAAATACTACCTGTATGTCACTTTCCTTTCCATACCGTGTGAGAAAGACAAGTGATGCTAAGTCGCGAGACGAAGCGAAGTTGGAGCGAGATATGTTAGATCTGCTGCTTTGTCATTTATTAAACGCGTGATAAACGCAAGCCATCATAAGCAGTACAAGACGATTTGTACCTAAGTAAGGACTAGACGTTATTGTCTGAAAACAAATTTACTTTCTCCGTCATATGCCGCTATGAAAGCCTCTTTTTTTGAGATTTTGACTGTAGTTAATCTTGTTTGACAATCACACGGTCAACATGGAAATTAGTTTGTTAAGGATACTTGGGACAATATTTGTCGGAGGCGCCGCATTTTACAATTATGGCTGCAAACAAACTTAGACATTCAGTTTCACAGAAGCCTTAATGGAAGGGCATTAGCCCATTAACGAAAGTTGATGGTGGTTATAGAACATGTTGGAAATATTCGGAGCGTTTTATGATCGGCTTGGAATATTATTGGAGTATAAAACTAGCTACAGACTTTCCGTTTTATCGGCGCTATACCATTGTTCAACGCATTCATTTCTACGACATGTTCCGTTGAAACTGTACGATTTTGTTCGATATTCGGACGAGTTTTATTTCAAATGCAGTTTACAAACTGAAATATTCTGCTAAAGCTTATATTTTATACAGAGGTTTAATGGAATCACCCAATAAAATAACAATATTGTGTTGGTCCGCTTACGTGTCGTTAGGGATTCCGAATTTTCATAAATCCCAAAGCGATTTTTCACAAAAGAAACGTTGTTGCTGTAGATGATAGATGATATGTTCACATTACAATTAGGTTAGGTTAGGGTTGTATGACGTCCTAATTTTTTTTAAATTAAGTAAGCGGTTTTCGGAATTATGGAAATCCGGAATATTGATGTTTTCGGACAAATGAAAGTTCGTAATAATGTAGCGTTGTATATCTAATGAATTTACCACTCTAAGACGGACCATTCTTATTTATTTTTCATTTAATTTTATAAGGGTTTCAAAAAAACTAAGCCTATTATCCAATGACAAATCCTTCAAATATTTTTTCTGATGTCACTAGACTAGATTGTCGAATTAGCCCCAGTATTGCGACGAAGTTGAGCATTTTATATAATAATATTCGCCGAACTTTCATATATTATGATTTCAGCAGCATTGTCAGCTTTATATAGTGTCGCGGCTACGACGCTATCTCGGTGCCCATGCAGCCGCGCGTGACCGCTCATCTCTTTAACGCCCTACCCGCCCTAGGGGGTTACTCCGAATACTCTGATGCTCGAAATTAGGGCTACCGATATTGTACTCGCAACACAGATCTGCACAATTCAGTCATATTTTCGGCAAATCAACGCTTTTTAGAACACACTAACACCTAAACAACTCGACTACATACAGGGTACCCACCTAGTTCAAACTCCAGTCTCTCACAAAGGATAGTAAGTACAGCATAATTTATTAGAATGTAATCAGTCTCATTACAATTTAGGTTTGTCCTTTGTGAGCTGACAAATAAATACATTAAATACATTATAACAGTACATGAGCCGTATTATAGGTAATTTTCATAAGAATTTCATATTGTGACATCCTGCTCCTTAAAATATTGTTTGACAGGAGAGCGAGAGGAATATTAAGCTACGAACATCGTAATTTGAATTTCGGAGTAGCCGCCCTGCTGCCTCTGCTCCGCCCGCCCTAGGGTTGCCATGGCACTATTGTGCCACTACAAATTGAATGTTATTGTGAACTTGATTGAAAAAAGGTTCATGTAAAAGCGATATCAATCAGCCCTAAAACCTCGGTAATGAAGCCTGGGGTGCAGTGACTGATATCAAAACTTGATCAAGATCCGAATACGACTCGATTGCTCCGACATTAATGAACTATATTGTGCAATGTGCGTTTAATGTGTTTAATAATATGTACATGCACTCCATTTATTAGCATGCTTGATGCTTGAGTAGGTTACAAGCTTATAGCTCGTGTCTATATGTGATACTAACTTTAATGGTAAGGTATATTTCGAATGCTAATTAAATTAGGATTGTACCAATCATCACAAAAAACGGCCATGTTTGAGTCGCACTCACAGGAATAGTTCTGTATCAGTATAGCCGTGAAATAACGATTTTACTTTGTTATTAGGTTTGCTAATAGATGACTAATAGTCACAACACTGTATGAATTACACTGATATCTTAATGTTTATGAACGTGTTGGATTATCCAATTACAGGCAAACACAACATGCAATTTTGAGCCAAATAGACAATGTAAAGAGACTATGTTTTTATGACGACGCGTTTGGCTCGGTTGGTAGACACCTGACTACTGAGTCGACGGTCCCGGTTTGTACAAAATATTTGTTTGGGTCATGGATGTTATCTATATATGTATTTATATATTATGTATATCGTCGTCTAGTACCCATAGTATACAAGCTTTGCTTAGTTTGGGACTAGGTCGAATTGTGTATGATTGTCCCTTAATATTTATTTATTTATGTACTTATAAAAGTCATTATTCATAATCTTAATGATCGTGAAATTGTCAGAAGACAAAGAGACGAGCGTGACAAAGTTAGGTCCCTGATGAAGAGCTCCGGACGAGTTCGAAACATGTCAGGCCGTTCCTGACGTTCACGTGAGTGTGAACCACACACAATACACGTAATACAGTAGTCATTATTCATGCTACAGACTAGAAAATACACTTATCTACCTAAAATCATAATTCTGAAGAAACTTGAATTTACTTATTTACTGGTTTAGCTAAATAAGTATATCAACCCTAAATTTATTTTAAATTTTGTTGTATTGTTAGAACTCTCGTATTTTTGAAATTCTTATCGAAATGATGTTGCTTCTTATGGATTGGCCTAAATTCCGGCCAGAAAATTTTGATAAATGGTGGTATGAAGGTAGCTGACACCCTGGATTAACACAATAGGGTACTTTTCATCCCGAAAAAATGTAGTGTTCCCGTGGGTTCAGGTAGCACCGCGCGGTTCAGCTAGTATGACGATAAAGTAGCAGTCGGCGAAGGGGATGAAATAAAGGATTCTGATCACAAATTGGGTAGCCTAAAGTTTGGGAACCCTGCTCAGTAGCACCACCCCGGAGCTCGCCGCATTATAAATTTAACTTAATTATCGACACTTCCGGGCCGACTTTGTGTTTAATGTTTGCAGAGGTTAATTACGTTGTGCTAACGGGGTGTTGCTGCAGTTTGCTAAACAATTCATAGGCCTATGAGAGATTGAGGATTTGCAGGATGCTTGGTAGAGCAAAAATGCTCCTTTCTCTTTGTTAAAAATTAAAAAGCGCAACTTTGCTCGCACATCGAAAAAAAAGTCATGATATGATGATTTCTTTAGATTCGATATGAGTAGGTACGTAATATCCGTCTGTTCATGAACCGCTATCAGGGTTGTGTCTGCTGTTACTAAAAATTGTTATAAGTAACATAAAAGCGAAAGCAGCTAAAAGGACTCAACTCTCCCAATATCAAGAAATGAAAATAGACATGTTGACTAATTTTTTTTGAGGATGTCAATCGATTCTATTTTTTATTGTGATCAAATGTCTATATGGGACTGACTACACTTAAACTGCTCTAAAAGTCAGAAATGACCGTCAAAGTTCAACATTTCTACGTAGCGCCAGGCGGGGCGCACTCCGCGATTAACGTTTCCCGCTACAAGTACATGCCGGTGGCCTCATGCATGGTGCCTATTCAGTGGCTGCCACGCACTGTCTCGGAACGCACGTACACGAAATTCGCGCGCACGCTCTTCCGATTTATGTACGTCGCAAGTGAACGTTCCTCATTCATCTGTTGATACCAGTGTTATAATATAATATAAAGTGTTTAAATGAGTAAAAAGACAGCGAAAAGATATTGTATCGCAGCGGGTTGTAGGAACAATGATCGAAATTGGAATCACGCGTTTTTCGTTCTCCCAATACGTCCGAAGGATGCCGATAGGTAAGAAAATTAACATAATAATATAATAAGTAGTTACTGAATAATAATAAAAAACATATTGCAGGTGTATCTACTACTTCCATATTTAACACTGGTTACTCAGATCAATTTTAATTGTTAAGTACTTATGTAACTTTGAATTGATTATTTGCTGATATTTGTCAATTTAAATTCTAGTAAAATAAGTATGTCTACTACTAAATCAACAATCATAGAGGTTTTTATAATAATATTTGATATCAAGTTTGTAAAATTACTTGTAAGTAATGAATAAACGATTGAGTGATAGTTTGATAGGTAAGTATATAAAATATATAAATAAAGAGTTAAAAGAAATGTATTGGAAGAGATCCCTGATAGGGATAAGTTCGCCTTTATACATGTTTTATTTGTAACTAGCGACCCGTCCCGGCTTCGCACGGTGCGTCCGTGCGTATTTTTAAAGATCTAAGCATACCTACATAGGGGCAGACAGACAGACAGCAGGAAACGACTTTGTTTTATACTAGGTGTATAGTGATGAATATATATGAACAATAAATAAATATCGGACAACTAAGCAAAAACAAAATGAAGCTCAAGAATTTAATTGCATGTTAAGGTAACGCATTCGTTGCATTATTTTATTATATTATACGTATTAAAATGTTTAAAAATAAAGCTAAAATGTTTTGCGGCCTGGTGGTGGATTCAATTCGTCCAAATTCTGTGATTGATTATTTTATAGTTAAATAATGAAATAATAAATATGTATAATGTATGAAGAATATAAACATATTACTCTCTATATTGAATGCAAGAAATAAATGGGAAATACATTTTTATTTTTAGTCGTTGACAGCCCTCGCTCTCGGCGACGCGGCAAGCGAGCCAATTCATTTTTACCGTTGGCACGCAGCTTTAACGTTCCGTTTGGCTTGCGCTGGGGACGACGACTTTAGAAGGGCCATAAATCATATTTTTTCGGCTAAAAAAAGCGGCTTTTGTAAAGATCAAAGTAGTGTGCCTTCTGTACTTGTACTATTATCTATTCTGTGGTAGCGCTAAAAACGCTCCATACAAAACGCGTCAGGCTAGTGACGTCACAGGCCGGTATAGGTTCCAATAATTGTATGGAAAAATTAAGAAATTTGGCATTTTCACCGTGAAAAAGTGCGTTTAAGTTCATAGTTGTCATACAATTATTGTTTCGTAAAATTATGAGGATTCTGAAAACATTTTCAAAATTTATTTTGGATGAAAAAAAAAAACGTAAAATTTGCGTACCTTTGAAGTCACATATTTCCAAAAAAGATAGTTTAAGTTTCTGGATTTTTTTTCTTTGTTTCGTGATATATTTAGCTAATTTTATTCATATAACTACAGTACGCTGTAGAATTCAACATCAGTCAAATAGCCTATTGAGATACAACTCGTTTTTATCAATATCTCTGCTTTAGAAGGTCAAGTTAGAAAGGTAACCATCACATAAAAACTTAAAAATTTTGTTAATTGTTATCACGTTAAAGTACGCTGCAGTCCCTTTACTTATAGATTTTCAGCAGGCAAGTTTAAAAGTTTATTACACCCAAGAAGTAAGGAGCGTGTTCTTCGCTCCATAAAGTTAAACGTGAGCAGGCAGGAGCAAGTTTCAGTACTCCAAAACATTAAGTTTTCACGCTGAGACCCGCCCTCACGCGCCGAGCGTAAATCTCTTCGTTTGCAGCGTTATACTTCACCACAGACTTATCTCCAACAGACAACGCACTCACACTTCTTGTTTCATCGGTCCTTCTTGAGGGTCGTGGTTACTAATAGAACCCCTCAAGCGGACAAACTGCCTCCATTGATTCTGGTCAGAAGTAGCCATCACCAGCTGGTAGAATTTTGATGTAGATAGTTCAATTGTTTCAAAGCAAGCGAGCAAATCTTTACCTGCGTAGGTAATTATTTGTTTTTCTTTTTCCGTGTGTAATATTGTTGTAATATAACCATAATTAATTAACCGTATATATCCATAATTTGTAAGCTCTATCTAAGTCTCCGTCTTAATAATACTATAATAGGCACGAACCGTCCAAACTAACCCAAATGTGCAAAGTGTTGATAGCAAGACATTTTTCTTTCTCTCCGTGCTCGTATGGACATTGCAACATCCAAAATTAGTTAAAATGTTATGAAAACAAAATGAAAAAGTCATATTAAATCAGATAAGACACCGGTTCACTTGCTCTTTATCATTATTAAACAGGGATTAAGTACAAATCTGTAGCAGGGTATCTGTAAACGACGGCCTCTTTGGTATAAGCTGGCCGCTAATATTTATGTTCTTTTGATTGTATATGTCAGTTCAGTTTTTAGTTGTCAATAATTTTCTTTGGAGCGATTTGTATGTGTTTTTCTAAGTAAATTCTGTTTTGTTATAAAAGTGTGTTGTTTACATAATCGGAACCAAACCCGCGGTCTACAAATTGGTCCTTCGAGCCGGATTGATTATGTTTACCACACCGCCGCCGCACCGAGTACAAACGCGTAGTGATACGCGAGCGGCACGCGAAGCAGAGCAGAATGAACCCGCCCTCGCGAAGCCTTTATCACCACCACCGACGAACTTAGATACGACGTTCGTGGCTGGCAGCAGCCATATGGATCTTCGGCAACCGTCGTTGAGGGACGACGGTGCGCCGCACCCGCTGCCACCGCACAGTAAGTCTTCCGTATCTACAAGCGCGTCAGCTAGAAGGAAAAGATTGGAGCTAGAGGTCGCAAAACAAAAAGCTAAAGTACAGCTCGAAGAGCTGGAGCTAGAGGTCGCCAAACAAAAAGCTAAAATACAGCTCCAATTAATAGATAAACAGTTTGAGGCTGATTTAGCCGACCTAGAGAATTACAGTCCACGCAATGAATCCAGGGCACGGTCTGTCGGCCACGTCGAGAAGTGGTTAGATGAGCAACAGCTAGATGAGCAGCCTGTCCACGAAACTGTTAACAAACCGGACAGCCTGCGCCCGCCGGCAGTAGTCGCCGCCAGCCCTTCCGACACGGTTCAAATGCTGGCTAGTGCCCTCAAAGACTTCGCCGCAGTGTCGAAAAACAACGACGGACCGAATAACAGCCGTTTACTGAGCCGCTTAAGTACTAACAAAGACCTACCGAACTTCTCCGGCGACCCAATAGAGTGAATTTATTTCAAACAAGCCTATGAGGAGTCCACTGATGAATGTGGCTTTAGCCTAAAAGAAAACCTATGGAGGCTCAGAAAATGTCTTACTGGTCCCGCGAGAGATGCCGTTTCGGCCCTTTTAGCGTGCGCTACGTCACCTGATGTAATAATGTCGACGTTAGCGCTACGATTTGGAAACCCTGATGTCATCGTTCATAAAGTCATGCAAAATATTATAAAACTGGCACTGGTATCACATGACTACCATAAAGACATTGTCGCATTCTCCGTAAACGTGCAGAATTTCGTCGCCGCAGTACGTGCAGTCGACCGCGAGGAGTACCTACAAGGAATGCACATGTCGACGGTCATCTTGTCAAAACTCCCGCCGTTGCTGATTTCTAAGTGGTCGGACTACAGTTTCGAGCTCATCAAGGATGGTAAAATGTCACGCCTGGATATATTATCCCAGTTTCTGTATGAAGAGGCACTAAAGATATCCACTACAGTTAATATTCTGACTTTACCTACATCAAGCACGCGAAATAGTAATACCTACCTAGTACAGTCAGCGGCGAAAGATGTTAATAAATGTTTATTTTGCAACCGATTAGAACATGACTTACCGATGTGCAAGAAGTTCAAAAGGGCATTACGGAAAGACAGATGGCGCCATGTCAAAAAGCACGGACTATGCTTCAGATGTCTAGTGAACCGTCACGATCGTGAGACCTGTCCCGCACCTATATGCGACAAGGAGGGATGTGGCGGCGCGCACCACCGGCTGCTGCACTACGAAGACAACGGCAACGTTCGCCGCCCGGACATCGTGGGCGCGAGCACTCTGATGATGCCGGGGCCTCTAGCAGTCGTCGAGTCCTCACTAGTCGCGCAGCTTGCGCCCGTCGCAGAGCCTACACCGAGATCGTCGGCACAAACATCGCCCGTGGCAGTAGCTGCGACCTGCTTTCTCGTTGACGAACAGAAGATGATGCGCACGACGCTGGCGGCGCGCTTGACGCAATCATCGCACGCCATTCTCAACATCTGCGAGATACCCGACGTGTCCGTCGTTGCAAACATGCATGAACTACGCGAGTTACATGAAAAGGAGTGCCGCTCGTTTGCAATCGAGGCTCTAAGTTTTTCAGATAAGCCTCGCCAGATGGACTCCACTGACATCCGAGCGCAGGAAAAGCCGGAAAAGGCCGCCGTACGTGCCACTGGTCGATGGACAGTGAAAAGTCCGTACCGCACGTACATACCTGATAGTGTTACGAGCGCTTTGAAAAACCTACAGGGTGTTCAAAAACAGATGCTCGCGAACAAAGACTACGCACACAGGTTTGAGGAGAGTGTCACTCAGCGTGTGGTTCCCGCCAAAAACAGTCACACCAGAGCCGTTGAAGTCTCTACTGCACCTAGTGTGTTACGCCAGTCTGTTGAGCGTGTGGCCTCTGCACCAATACGTGATGAGTGCTAGTTTCGCACTAGGGTGGGGAGTGTAAACGACGGCCTCTTTGGTATAAGCTGGCCGCTAATATTTATGTTCTTTTGATTGTATATGTCAGTTCAGTTTTTGGTTGTCAATAATTTTCTTTGGAGCGATTTGTATGTGTTTTTCTAAGTAAATTCTGTTTTGTTATAAAAGTGTGTTGTTTACATAATTGGAACCAAACCCGCGGTCTACAGTATCTACCATATACGTATCAGGGTAGGAGAACTATTATACTCGTTGTTCAATTAAATTCCATTTTCATACTACGTTAGCACAAGAAAATACTTTTATTTTGCACGTATTCGCTTTATCTACATGAACACATGTGGTATCTGTTCACTCCCAGTCTGCGCTCGTTCTCATGCTTATCTGAGAGTGTCTGGCTGCATTTGCACAAGTTTGCAGTCCTACCTCGGATTAAAAACTGTCGGCGACTCGCATCGACGCTTTAACAGTTTAGACAAAAGAAAGTCGCGAGTTTATTTTTCTACGGATTATTTTCAGCCAGCGAGTGTTGGGAAATTATGTCTCGGTTTTAATAGCTCTGAAATTATTTATACGTGCAAGTTATAAATACGAATATAGGTACCTAATTATGTAACGTTACGTTCTTATTGTAATCAATAAACACAGTATCACATTAAATATATTTAGTATTGCAATAAGAAAGGCATATCGAATTTAATGTTTGGTAAAGTAAGAAATCCCATTTAGCACGCTTTTCGCAATATCTTTAACAATGTTTTGCACGCATATTTAATTGCCACAAGCAGAAGATTTCTGATTTCATAACAATCATATGCGCATAATTATCGATTCATTGCAGCTGCGTGACTAGAATATAATTCGAATACGCCATGGATAACACGAGGATACACCTTACGTTTACGCCAACAAGCAATTTTATTTGTAATCCTGGCTTCGTAACAATATATGAAGTATGAAGCCAAAGGGTTAAAAATAATCCCCTATCTGTAGCTTAAGGCCCCCGCAGAACGGAGACACCTCTTTAACCTGCATTGGAAATCCTTATCTTCCAAGAGGATTGTAAAAGGGACCTTATTTCGAAAGTGGGAAACTCCTGTTTTGAGTTGGGTTAGGACAATGTGAAATCGATTAGTCTGATGTTTACGAAGTGGATTTGTATCGGCAGTGTAATCTCACTCCTTACTTACGCGGCGTCGCGCGTCGCGCCCTATCACAGACAATCTTCTTGTATGATAATTATCTGTGGAGACCGTTAAAAAAACGCAAGCTTTGTCATTTTGTTAGTAGTACTGTACTGGCAGTTTACAAAGAAGTAAATAATGATTTGGTTTGGATTAGAATTACCTACTGTCGTTCATGCTGTTAATGAAATGTAGTATGCCGTGAGTTTCATCTGACTGCCACCGAACTATATATCAGTATCACATAACTGATATTATTGATATCGTAATATTCAAAGTTTAAAATGATGAAATACATTATTATTTGTTTTACTACATTGGCCCCCTTACAGTATGTCAAGTGCCTAGGGGCTCTCGCCCTCTAAGTCCGGGCCTGGGTATTGTACAAAACACGTCATACGAACTGTTCCAGTGTATATCGTAAGATTAACATTCAAGAAAGTAGTTCTGAAAGTATAATCGCCACAAACACATGATATATTCATTTTGTAATCCCGTAAAGAGGAAATGCCACGTATAGCGTCAGGCGTCACTTAAACATTACTTAAATCATAATTGATCCAAACATTTGCATGCGTATGGCATTTCAGAGGCTTCATTCGAAACTAGTTCTTGAGCTTGAGAGGAATTCCAGTTGCATACTTATTTAACATGTCAAGTGACAAGTCTTTGCTAACTATGCATAGCGAGTTGTTTGCATGGCCAGCACGCCAGCCGGCCGGCGCCGGCGTCTATCTTGTATCTTGTTTTATTCGCGTATCGCACGTCGTCAGGTCGGGAGCGGGACAGTCGCCGCGACGGCCGGACGGCGGCGCAGGCGCAAGGTCGCCGAGTGCAAGCCTATCTCCTCCGGCGCCCGCTCTCTCCACACTAATTATAATTACATACGCTGGTATATCCATTTGGGCTCACATTACCCTATCAACTCGACTACCCTGTCTATCGCTGCATCTACAAATCAATATGTCAGCGTTCTGCTTTCGTGCGCCGTCATAGACATCGCCAGCGGTCTTATCTAGTGCGTCAAGCTTGCGTCAACCCTATTTAGAGCACATTAGACGTTCGATAATTATATCAACCCAGAATAGACCCTTCCCTATATTTATCAGTTGAGTATTACGTTATTGTTATAGCAATATTGCTGATGTTGTCGCGTAAAATATTGGTTGGCGAATATCGAAATTGCCTTTTATGTAATGTTCGTGAATGGATTGTGGATAATGAAACAAGTGTTCGCTGTATCTTATTACAGGGGCGTCGCTATCTACATTCCTGCATGTTTTGTGGTTTATGTAAGTCATAATTTTATAAGGGCAATTGGCTGTTTAATATATGTACAAGAATTACTTGCATGCGCCCATGTTTCATTTAATAAACACTTAAATAATTTCGTAAGTAACAGTCATTTATCAAACTACAAGTAAGTAAACACCAATTAACATTATATCATACTTAGTGTCGTGTTTACCGTTCTAACATCAATCTAGCATTTTGAATTTATCGCAAGTGTGAATGAATGCAACTCCTTTTGTAATTCATTAATTAACTGTCGCCTTGCGGTTTACTACAAGTTTTCCTTATAAGGGATTGTTGCATGACCGGCAGATAACACAAATATTTTGCTTCACCACCATTAGGCAGTCATTATTTTTACCCACCTCTAGACGGGAATACGTTGCTTTTAATTTGTGTTTACATTAAGGTGAACCCTCTGTAAACATCGTTTAAATAATTAAACCTGTTACATCAAATGCCTTAAATAGAAATGGCCGCATTCTTGTTTTTAAACATATCGGGCACGATATCTGCTCAAAATCAAGCGTCCATTTTAAGCAATACGGAGACCATACAATATATGTATATTAGAAAAATAATATTTTTTTAGTTGTCATATCAAGTGCAAACTCTACTGTATGCAAGTGCAAGACGTGCAATTACTTAGTCGTTTAAGTAATAAGATTAAATAAATAAATATTAAAAAAACAATCTTACACAAGTAGACCTAGCCCCAAACTAAGCAAATGCTTGTACTATGGGTAGTAGACGACGATATACATAATATATAAATACATATATACATAACATCCATGACCCAGGATCAAATTAGAGTTCGAACCCAGGACCGCCGGCTCAGTAGGCAGTTGCACTACAAACTTTGCCAATCGCGTCATCGATTGATGACTTAGATAGGACAAAATATGTCCCATTTAGAAAACCGATATGACGGTCTTGACACGCTACGAGCAGGCTTTAGGAACGCTAAATCGGGTAAATCTGTCATGAATCGCACACGCGCGTGACCGGCCTACCGTCGGGGAGATTACCCCGCCATATGCGCACCCTCGACAAGTGACGACGGATTCTCATTACATTCACGTTCATTGCATTATTTCATTCCATTAGGGGACGCTATCGCTTCGCTGGGTTTTTTTATACGCGATTAAATGAAGGTTTAGGAAGTGGATTGACTGTTGGAAACCGCGTTATTCTTATCTACTAACCAAGTTTTAATTTAACGTTTTTTTTTTCAATCCGATGATTTCTTTAAAGGTAGTTGAAATCCCTTTGGAATTTGACAGGATTTGTGGGATTTCGTAAGAATAATTAATGGGGAAGGACCAATCAATAACAGTTGACTTTGACGTATTAAGGTTTGTTTAATCGATTGTATACGTCGAGTTAGAGCCGTAATTGAACGCAAGGGCCTTCCTATGGGACAATGGCATACATTATTTATCAGGTCACAACATTAAGTCTTCATTAATATGACAAGTTGACAACGTGCACTCGCCTTGCTCAACGTCTTCTGGGCCTCGTCGATTACTAAATATAAATGACATTATTATGGTCTCTTATATTTAATGAGCTGTATCTAGGTTGGATTCATATTTCCACAAGCCTGCTTCTGTTTCTGCTTTTGCTTCGCAAGGTCTGATGTCACGCCAAGGGTACTCTTTAAAATATTTGTTTCTCATTTAAAACATCAGCGCATTGTTTTATTGCGGGTTAAAGTAAGAAATATAATATCTTTAAGGTGCCGGCATGACACGCACCAACACGTACTTTATTTTTAGCCCCTTACAATGGAGGTTACAGTTACAGCCTTACAGGTTAGTACGTGGCAGCTTCCCCTTTCCTATGTACTGAAATCTGTCTAAAATTTGATTGCCCCATAAAATGTTTTTTTTTTTAAACCCGTTCATGTCAATATTTCTTAATTTTACTCAAATGAAGCCGTCCGTTGTGCATCAGTCTATTTTGCTTGGCTGTTGCTAATTATTTACTGATGATGCCATAATATTGACCGAGCTATAAACGGGCTGGGAGGTCTAAGCCGCTGTTATTCCGATTCCGATATTTATGTAGCTTACCGAACGCCGCATTCGAACTGTTCAATGTATGTTTATGACGGAGATTCAGCTCGTTAACGAATGCTTATGAATCTATAATTTACTATAACATATATCAACTATAGAAACTTTAAAGTAGATCCTCAATTGTTGGGAAATGCAATTCATTTAAGTATTTCTAGTTGAAATAAAGAATCGGAGGTTTGAATACGATAATAGACGGTAAACCTGCTGCCGACTGAGCCGGCGTTTCTGGACTCTAATCCCTACAAGGGAAATCATTTGTGTGATGAACTCGAATTTTGTTCCTGGGTCATGGATGTATTCTATGTATTTAATATTCTTATCCCAAATGTGGACACTATTGCCGTAACCACGACCACTCTGCCAAGAGTGAACGACTGATGATGATGAATATTCTTTTGTGTAGATCGTCGTCTAGTTCCCATAACATTAGCCTGTAGGCTTACTTTGGAACTAGGTCGATTTGTATGAGGTTGTCCGATATTTATTTATATACTCGTATAAAAAACGAACCATCCCTGCATGGAACCCATTAGTCCGTACAACTAGATTCTACTGTCATTTATGGTAAGTACTAGTGTATATTGAACAAACGTAGAATGTTGCACTAAAAGTACTTTTAGTGCAACATTCTACGTTTGTTCAATGAATCGCTACTTAAATGAAAATGGATTTCGTCTATAAGGACGGCAATCCCTGGGATCTCAGCTTTAAAGAGGGTGGCGGGAAAATGGCGCAATCCAAGTGATTTTTAAGCTCTATTTACACCCCGGAGTCGTTCAGCCAATCCCTTCGCTTATCCGACTACGGATTGCTATTGCAGTGTTAATCTCAATGGCGGATAATTTGCCAAGTCTAACTGAAAAATAGTAGCCTTTGTCAGGATTTTCTCTTCATTTTGAGTTTATTTTACTGCGTGGAATCATAATTATACATAAGTGATCTCGTTGCAAGTTGAAGTAGGTAATGTTGAGATACATTAATTTAGAGCGCTCAACAGTTTTTAATACGAATACTTACGAACCGAAATTTACAATTTTAATTAGAGAATGTACAATGTACATAGACTAATATATATTTTACTCATAAAAACTGACGATTAAACACTTACATAAATACGCGAACTTACTGTATATTCCTCGGTATACTGGCATAAATTCTCGCAAGCATTAGGTCGTAATGAGGAATATATCAGCAATTTGCAAATTCATCTTGTGCATACTGGCGTGTCACTGTCAGGCGCGACGTGAGTGCTCCTCGAGCATCGGCGTTAGAGTTGGAGTGGCTGTCACGTCACTCCGCTGGATCCGCTCCAGCCCCCATCCCGAACCTCCCTACAAAACCTATAACCACAACATATATCCCTCTCCTTCACAACACTGTACGCGTAAGCAAGATCGCATCATTTAACAAGTACGGGTTTAAGCTCGATTCCCCACAAAAGTATCGATACGCAGTGAGTACGTGATCCATTTAAGAAATTTGCAATGTTAATGAATAACCCGCATATTCTGTGATGATCTGTCTGGCGCAGGATTCGTATGGAAGTAAAGGGTTCCGGGATGATTGACGATTCTGTGAAATAATTGCTTTAATAATAATATATTTCTGTAGACATTACCACTACGTGGGTACCTACTTTAGGTAACTATTTTATAACGGAAATGATTGGTTGGTATCAGAGGAATAATATCCAAATCAATCATAAACTCACCGCCCTAAATAATACCTTCCGGAGTGTGTACTTAAAATATCGGAATTGAAGGGTTAATTAGTTTGCGTTTCCGCTGAAGTGTAAAATCCAATACTTCAGTTTATTACCTGCCCGACCAGTTACACCATCGCTGCGTGTATCGTAGCGTGGCAAGGACCTCTTATCTAATTTAACGGGCCAATAGGAAGTGGAGAAGTTGACAAGTACAACAAACGAAGCTCGCAATATCCCCGACAAGTACCCGAGTATCCAATAATGTCACGAAAATGAAATTCTCGCAATCCTTTCGACCCGACTCAACTCGTGCGTTATTCGTATATTTTTCCGAAATAAGCCCTGAAGGATGGGACATAGAATGGAGACGTTTCGTTGCATGTTTTTAACAATTTAGCTGAAATTTCGGCAAGGAATTGCTTGAAGTCACCATTATGGGAACACGCAAACGTTGACAAATATGGCGCACAATGGAGGCGGGCAATTGCTGCACCTAAACGATCATGGTGGAACGATGGTCGCTTAATTGGCCGCTGACACGTAGACGCATGGTTCAATGACTGAAAAATATCAGTTGCTTACATTCTAACTTTTCCCGCGCCCTATTTTTCTTGGAAAGAGCGTGTTCGTCCCGTGAGAAACTTGACGCATCTATTCTCCACATTTGTTACCTAATCACAGAGAGCCTACCAAAATAAATATTACCATTAGACACTGAAAAATAGTGCGTTCTTTGTTTAATGTAAAAAAGTTAAATTAAATTTAGTTAAAGATAAAAACTCCGTTTCAATTAAGCTATTAGTCAGTCACAGTCACAACACCTAACGCACGCAACGTAGCGCCGGTGAGAACAATCGCTTTCTTTCTTTGCCAGAAGCAGGTCCAAGCGTATTGACAGACAGACAGAAGCGAGAAGCCGACATCCCATTCATCAAAACGTCGATGTGTGCTCCACAGACAGGCCCGAAAAGGTCTACAGTAGCTGTGTTATCGTGCCCATAGATCGTTATAACCAGCCGTGTTCCCATGCTTTTGTACTTGTAACACTCGTTTGTTTCTGAATATTAATGGACATCTAGTTCTGAATGTGACTTGAATAATTGATTGTTTGATAGAATCATATTGCCATGTATGACTCTATGTTGTTAATTTGTAAACTACTTGTGCTCAAGGAAAAAATGTGAAACATATTTTTGATACTAATGGGTTGGCAGATATTTGTTAACAAATTATCACTTCCTACAAAATGAAATAATTCGTAAAATTTGTTTTGTTTTAGATGTAATCTGAGTCAAGTCTTGTGCGAGCTTTCGTGCACCTAGCAGTTAAGGCGGTGCGTTGTCTTTCTCATTTCCCTACTAAATAAAACACAAAAGCTCGTAAAAGCTCTGCAACGAGGCAAGTTCCATGGAAGTTTCCGGTGAAACGTGAAAGTTAAAAGGCGACCGCTTCATCAAATCCCGTGAATAGGCAACAAACCATTAGCTCCCAACCTCCTTGATGCATTAGCGCCAGAGTTGATTACAGCCCCAATACTTCCATCACAGGAACAAAGGAAGAAAGCAATTTTGTACACGAGATCAACCATGTCTTTATTTTGATGAATAAGGGGCTGACCGGCCGCAATAGGCTTGATACTTACGCATTTTATACGGTTTTATGGTATTGTTCTATACATTAGGGGAAAAAGCCTACGGTAATGAGAGTACTCCATATAGCTAACAAGTGTGTACCTATAGGAAAAAACCTGAAGGGTGGCAAAGACTTTATCCCTCTCGGGAGACCATCGTTAGGGGAGGCCAAACCACGTAAAAAATCCTAGAGCGCTCGATATAAAATATATCGGGAAGCGAGATAAAAGTTTATGTTGCGGCCTAGCAGTCGATATCTCAGATACTGTTATCGATTTTCTTTACAATACGTCTGATTCGATTGGTTACCTAACAGTTATTGGATTTATTTAGAAATAATAGGTACTTACCAGAATGCTTTCAATAGTCGAATTCTCCGATTCATTCTAATAACCTTTCTATTTTTCTTGTACTAGTAATTGAATTCAATTTTTATATTTGTATAAAAGGACGAGGAAAAATGTTACCACGAGAGGGCCGGATGGTTTATTTTGCTATAATGCTGGCGCGTTGTCTCAGGAGAGCCATTACGCTGTCTAGGACGCGGCGGACAGCGGTCCCCAAACTTTGCCCATTGTTTGTTTGACAGACGCGGACTGTCTCCGAAACGAGGGACACCTACTGTTTTGATCAGGATCTAGTTGTATTGTAACTAGGCCGTCCGACCGGGTTATTATTATAAGATAATTCGGTATAGCGGGCGAGATCGTATATCGCTGTTTGCTGATTTAGACATGGCGGCATGTCCTGAAAAGTTGCTGAAATCGTGATGGTCAAAATAAGTAAATAGAATTTAAATTATTTATTTTTTATTACAAAACAAAAGTCAGTACAATGTAAATGCAAATGGCATTCTCTACCAGTCAACCATAGGGCCAAACAGAGATACTAGAAGTGGGTGCAAATCAGAAATTATTATTATTATTCTGTATAAAATAGAATTTAAATTATTATTATTATTCTATTAGTCAAATTAAATAGAATTTAAATTATTATAATATTATTCTATTATTATCATTCCAATATTTAGGTAGGTACAGAGCTAATGGCGATCACCTCTTATCATAGAATATGTAAACCCAAATATAGATTAATAACGACTCACAATTTTCTAAATTTTTACATGCATCAAAGTCACATTCTAATATAAGAATTTGAAAAGGGACTTCCACTTGTAATTTGTAACTTGTAGCTTCTTGAAATGGGCCCCTGATATCGACTAGTAGATAATAATTTAATTTTAAAGGGACGAATATTTATATATAGGGTTAAGTACTTACCTAAGTTATTGAAAGCTAGTCTTGGCGTGGATCTATTGTGGAGTTTTATCATTCGGTTTTCTTTATCACTATAAAAACTAGAAGAATGCAAGTTGAAAGTATAAATTACACGCATGCGCAGAACCCTTATAGTTTGAGAACTGACGCAGGATTGGACAGGGCGTCACCTACCTAGTGCATAATCTAATTCAGTCTGGCTGCCGCTCTTGCGCCAAATTTATGCTCTTCCCTCCATTAAGTATTCCATTATTAAATTATTGTATGCAACATTGCCATCAGCCTAAGATTGGATGTATAATTAATCAAAATTCACCACGATGACACATCCATTTGCATAATAGATAATTAAAACGTAACATTCAGATAAATCCTATTCCTAAACCAACACGCAATGATTCTCGTAAGTTTTTCTTTTAGAAGACTTTTTTTCTTCTGATTTTTCACAACCCCCGAAAATTTGCAAACAAATTACTTTTGCTACTTATAAATGTCGCGGAAAAAGAGTATAAGTACTTATAGTTTAGACTATACGCTGTTTTGCATTACTACACATGATTGCTAAGGTTCATTTTTTTTAAGCAAAGAACTTGTTACTGTTGAATATTTGTAACAGCTCTCATACTCACAATTAGGAGCTATTCAAGTGAATGCATAAAGCCCTGATCCGAGAGAAAAAACTGCTTGCGAACTAAAATGGCTGATTTCATGCCCCGTCTGCATAAAAAAAAAAGGTTTGATTTTTTAATGGAATGCCAAAAATGAATCGGGGAGTGTAGCGAGTAAATAAAGCAAAAGCCGACGCGGGCGGAGTTTAATCAGAGACGGCTCTCCGACGAAAATGTTTGAAGCCGCCTCGAGAGCTCTCCACTGTCGTGCATCGTCGTAATGTACCGACAAGTTTGATAATGGTTGCCTATGTTGCAGTGTCTAGTATACCTAGTACTAGACTGCAGTCAGCCGTGCGTCCTTTCATCATTATGAGTGTTTCTTATTTCCTATAGGTACGGCTTCGGATATCAAAGGAATCGGAATTTGACAACGCGTTACGGTAATTAGAACGCGTGTCAGTGACGGCAACAAAACAGCAGGAAAAAGGACGCACTTTTGTACTGCAATTCTTAATAAAGACGTGCACTGGGTTCAATAGTCGCATAATTACATAAACAGTGTAACCTCGTTTGGAATTATGAGAATTTCATTTTACTAAGTCGTATCATAGGCTTTGCAGAGTACTGTATCCTCTTGACATGGGATGGTAAGTTTTCCTCAATGCATTTACAAAATGTTATTTTTACTACCATCCCGAAGGTGTAACTTGTAGGTAACTAAGTATCTACTCGGCGAAGTGGAGCAGGAAACATGACTCTCCTGTACTATCAATATTACTCCCCGGCCGGGAAGTTAGGCAGCTCATATTTTAGTTCCCTTATAAAATTTTATATTCTGTTCACGTTTACCCGAGCATTGTGCAAGTATGTAAGAGTAAACGTCGCGTCTGGATTGGACACGAGCCAAATCACAGGCTCAAAGCTACAAGTGTCAGGCGCAGGCTTGCAATACTTGGCATCTGTCGACGTCTCTCGCGCGACAAATAATTGGGTAACGGAACGAGGACGCGGGCGAATCTTTTTTTCCTTTTAACGAATGAACGGTAATTTTTCAGCGAATAAGGCACCGGCGGCAATCCCATTGTTAAGCCGCTTTTCGTTCCAAAAAAGTGTCGACGCCGGAGACTTTAAGAATTGTAGCTGGCGGTTAAAACACGGGTAAAATAAGTAAAAAGTCGCGTCTATTCTTCCGCAGCCGGCGGTATCTACAGAATGCAGTTGAAATTGCATCTCCCGGCACCCTCGCCCTCGGCGGAGGGCGGAGTATCCAATCCCCTTCGTCCGCGGCGGACTCCTGCGGTGATGTTTTTATTCAATTCCCGTGATACAGTTACAAAGGCTAATTTACATCTATAATGTATTCCAAGGGTTATAAAGCTATGGACACAGTTTCGATCGTATAGCTTTAGCTCTTTCCGTAAACTGAGACTATTAAATTTATAATAAAAGTGGTAATGTAGGTGCTTATCGACATAACGCTGCAATAAAATCTTTATTATCATATTCATTAGATTTTAATACATGTTGGAGCCGATGAACACATTTGATTCGCTTTGCAATAAAGATAAAAAGTGTATTGGGTATTGGACAGCGTTTCAATGGCCTCTGATTCTCTGTAATTATGGGATTAACATCAACGACAGTAGGGGTCCTAGGGGTCCGTATAATATAGGTACATATACATTATTACAGTGTCCACCTACCCGTGTCATACATTAAGTACTATAGTTGGTAGGCGTAGGGGAAAAATATCATAAGTATTAAATTATACCTATTCGCGGTATTTTTACATGGCACATGATGGACTCTTATCCCGCAATTTTATAAACAAAAACCGGCCAAGAGCATGTCGGGCCACGCTCAGTGTAGGGTTCCGTAGTAGCTCATCCTCCACAATAGACGAGCTTAAAACAGGTTTTAAGTTACAAGAAAGATTTCAAGCTCTATAAAAAGGTCGTAAGCGTGAAAGTAACTGCAATTACTTATTACCTTCTGGAAGTCAACTTACGTCCTTTTAAAGAAAATTGTGAAATTTGGTGATAACTCAAAAACGGCTCGACCGATTTTGATCAATATAGTTTTCATTGAAAGTACTTATAAGGCCTCATTTTCATGAATTTTTCCATAATGTTTTAACCAGTGGTTGAAAAGTTAGAGGGGGGGGGACGCTATTTTTTTATTTTCGGAGCGAATATTTACAAAACTGCTGACTTTATCAAAAAATAATGCTTGGAGACCCCTATTATTTTTAAAAGACCTATTCAACGACACCCCAGACACTAGTGTCGAAACGAAAAAAAAATCACTCCCACTTTAGGTGTTCCGCCTGTTGTCTACCGTTATTTATAAATTGTATTTATCTTGTTTCCTTTTGTAAACTTTTTTGGTGTGCAATAAAGTATTGTTGTATTGTTGTATTGTATTGTGTTCGAGAGGTAACCGAAAAAAAAGTTATTCTTACATACATACTTATACCAAATTTCATCTTTCTAGTACTAATTGATCACGGAGCTAAGCCGCGGACGGACGGACAGAGACAGACGGACATGGCGAAACTATAAAGGGTTCCTATTTGACTACGGAACCCTAAAAAGGCTATAAATAAAGAAGTTACAGTATTATGAGTACTATTATACTTAGTGGATTAATGCATTTATTGTATACTAGCTGTGCCCCGCGGTGTTACCCGCTCATCCCACGGGAACACTAAATTTATTCTGGATGAAAAGTATCCTATGTCCTTCCCCGGTACATAAACTATCTATATACCAAATTTCATCTAAATCGGTTCAGCGGTTTTAGCGTGAAGAGGTAACAGACAGACAGACAGACAGACAGACAGACACACTTTCGCATTTATAATATTAGTATGGATGGACGTACCACTACGTAGTACATCCATAATATGCTATAAATGCATTAATTCACGATTCGTTTTCTCACGCTGTTACTTGTCTTTTTTTCTATTAGCCAGGTATCGATTATCGATTCTCGTTCGGATATCCGTCTATCAGGCTGTCAGTAAACAATTCAACCGCAATTACTTACAACTATTTGCGACCGCTAACCGCCCTGGTTGCAGAAAAACGAAATCCAATTAGATTATTTTTACCCTAGACGCATAAAGGGGTATAGCTTGAAGCCTTTGCTAATGCATCTTTATCAAAGAGGATTCAAATACAATGTAGCCACACAAAGGGTAAGCTTGTGCTTTTCATGTGCAAATTCAATATTGTCTATTTAAACAAAGACATCGGCCTAGTGAAAAGACAAAATTATCATCAGCCAAAATTCGTTATCTGCAGCTCAGCGACTTTAACTAAACATTTGGTCTAATTTTAATATCTTGGTGTGTCCGTGCGTCGAGCGTATACGCTGCACCTAATAGGTACTACAGTGTACATACTTACTTAGAGATATCACCAAAAAAGCGATGCATGTCTTATGTGTAATTAAAGTACAATGTTTGGAATTCGATTTGTGTAAAAATTACAATTCACGTAACTACCCGGTCGAGTTAAGTTTGCACTTGATATCTATGGCGTCGCATATAAATGAGGCGTTAACTTAATGCGACAGGGATGGCGAAGTGGCGATATACTAAGTTTATCGGAGATCTCATCGAGATATAAGAGGTTGTATCTTCGCCATTCATCAATGTATCTAGTTAAAAAGCTTTGTAAAAAAATTTAAACGCTAAGCAATTTCAATTTATTATCCACCGAGTATGGAACACTAATTAGCCTAGAAGCTAGCTAATCGACTACATAACGGATTACTAATGTATTCCCACCATTATAATCGGCGCATTATTTCATTCGCGTTACATTCTTTAAATTGCAACGTCGGCCGCAATAGGGAACTTGCATGAAGTTGGCATCCATAACATAATTCTTTTATGCCAGTTCATAAACGCTATATTTACTCAAAACCATATGTATCCTTACGATAAATGCTAAAGGCAACTTTAAAAAAAACGAAGTACCCATTTTAAGAACTAAGTAGGTACATTGTAAATAGCATATCCTTCCATTAATTCTGACGTTTCAACTCTGCGACATTTTTCTATGGAGCGTTTTTCACCGACGGCAGAAAACGAAGCAGGTTCCCAGTTCATCGGGTTTCGGGTGTAATGTATGTGCCCCGATAACTTGAAAATGGCTGAACCGATTCCGAAAATTCTTTTTTTGTTTGAAAGGAATACTTAGTTGGTCCCATTATCGTAAAACATAACTTCGTTTCCACGCCGTCGCTTATTTATTGTTAAAAAGTGATTATGAACGTTCAATAGACACGTCTTATTAGTCTCCCATTTCTGATGTTCTTAGTCCTAATTACATTGATTAGTATGGGACATATGATTCGTTTACAAATTTAATGTATTTTTTAATGCAAGTTCCCAATTGCCACGTCGGCCACAATTGCTGTATAAATCACTCGGAGACATATTTTTTCTTGAAGTTACGACGAAGGGTCGGTTAACCCACATGAATATCGTTATAAGGACTCACGCGTGGGAGGAGGGTGTTTACTTATCTTCCACTCAGCCCTCGCATGAGAGCGGGCATCGGTTCAAATTGCTGATATATTTGTATGTATGAAAGAATTTACATGTAAATTACCTTTAACCCTGAGCTATTCAATAAGAAATTCGTATTTTATGAAGATTTCACTCAGCTTAAAAAAACTGTTTATTACTAAAATGAACATAAACTATTAAACAATACAGTAAAACACAAATGTGGGTACAGTTTGTATAAAGAAAAACATTTTTAGTAATAAACAAACATTAAGGTAACATTTTTGGTATGGGGTACCAGTCTAAGAATGTGCTAGGCTAGCAGCCCAGCGCTGATTTTATTTGAGTTACTTTGATTATTTAACTAGGTAAGTAATTGAAGTTATTGCACGATTTGTAAACGATATTCGTAAATTACATTAGATGTCAGACGCGTACTCTATAGGTAATGATAAAAGGACTTGCTTAGGCTTAGGAGTTACTATAAAAGTTGTTAGCTCGCATAATTTTTTCATTGAAATAAAATATTCTTTATACCTACTAGCTGATATTAAGTCGATTGCAGCATCCTTTGAGTGGAGTCGACATAGGTCGTTGACTGCTGGCAGTGAGCGATTCAATGCTGAATGATAAAATGTCTATACCTAAAAGGGCAACTTGATCTACACTCCTAAAGATTGGAAATATAATGCTCATGAAGAATTTACTTCAGCTCAGGATAATCAAATAATAAGTAATAAATCTACGCGAATGTCAAGTGCAATACAAATCAAGCGTTACGTACCTACCAACCATATCATCTTTTTAATATCTGCATCTATGTTTCAAAGACATGATTAACTGTGAATGTAAAAACTCCAACATCCTCCAAGATGACTCGGTGCGTGCTTGACTAGTTTTTGCCGTTACATCTTCGAACGCATATTCCCGTGGTAGAGTCACTTTATGAATCACCTTGGCGCTTGCAAAAAGACCGTAAATACGCATTATGCTCGCCATATGCAGTTTTTATCTAACCCATTTGTTGCACTTACCCGAGAATCAAGAGCGCTGCATGTCGACAAATGTGGAGAGAAAAGGAGGCGTTTATGTGAGTTACATAGTTTTATCTCGCTTGTTGAATCTTTGAGTTGCCGAGTAAGGATGGGACACCGAGTGTCCTTGCGGTCGCAGACACTTATGCAGTTCAGAGCCGTAATAAGCACTTCTTGACTTCTTACTGATAAACGGCAGCCTCTAATTTGCTTCTGCATCCTATTTCTTATCTTAAGCGCCTCAAGTGGATATGCGGTTGTTTTTTGCTACTACACATTTCCATTAAAACGTCGTGATGACGAATGTCACCAGTTTTTTGCGTTACAAACTTAGTGGAATTTTAAAGTTTAACTTTCTAACTTACGATAAGGAAACAATTCGCTAAAATATAAACATAAGATACTTATATATGTTCATTATCGTAACTACTGGATGATTTTTTAAGTCGTGAATAGGAGTGCCTGGGGTTGCTGGGGAGGGTTACGGCACACTGAACAAATTTTACTATGGAACCAGCCAGGTAATCGAGGAAAAGAAAATAACTCATTAAGGGTTAATTGTTAACATACTGATAACTAATTACCGAAAATATATGGAACAGCCAATATGGTCCTTGGAACAGCTAAGTTTTTCTCCGCGATTTCGTAAAAATTAATGAAGAATGAAGTTCATTATGAACTTAACTGTGCAAGTAGGCCACAAGGGCTTTTACATGTCTGAGTCTACCGGCATTTCACGAGAGGAGACCACTGTTGAGAAGAAACGCCGAAAGAAACTCAACAGTCAGTAATTTTTTCATAAAGGATAAGTACTTAACTATGACAGTAATATGAACTTAACTATACGTAGTTCTCGAAGAAAACATATTAAAAGTGTATTCTAAGATATAAATGAGGAAAAGTGTAAGAATAAAATATAGAAACTACAAGAAAGTATGACGGTTTATCACAATTTATGTACGTTTGATATGCTTTCTTATTAGAACTGTTGACCCCGTATATAGTAAAAGTTGCTCAGTGTGCTTTTCCCAGCAACTCCTGGCACTCCCATTCACGCCAAAAATTACCCAGTAGGTATAAATATAGGTAGGTATAGATAGATTCGATAAAATTTGGATGGTATGGTACCTACAACTGCGAGTATTGAGAAGCAGGAAAGAGTTGGCTCATCGGTTCGCTTCATTAACATCGAACAAAAAACTATTAAAAACTAATAATAAAGAAAACAACGGGCAGTGGGCAGTCGAGACGCGAGGCGCCAGACGAGTGACCCCATTCGCACAAATAGGACCGCTATATTTTACAAACGCATTTTGCAATTTACTATCGGAGTGGACGAAATAGCTTTCAATTTTCCAATATACGATCCGGCTATGCCGATTGCGATGTGGGAGAGTTAATTAACTGCCCGATGGAGTCCGGCGCGATTTTAAATGGCGGCTGTTTCCTGGTGGGGATTAGTTTAATTCAAAGCTATGTGTGATTTCCGTGTAAAAGCTGGAATTTGTCTAACTCTTTCTCCTTCTTTCGATCTCAGTTAAAAGACAGCTGAAAAGCGTCTCATAACTATATTTTAAGTGTTATATGAGACTGTTAGCCGAAATGACTTAATCCTTCATTTACAGCATTTTATTTCATGTATTTTATGATTTCTGTATCTATGATAGCCATATGTAGGGTCAAATAGTATCCTTAAAATAAACACCATTTCTCGTTTTGTTTTTCCTTGTAGTGAAAGAAATCCCAATCTCGAATCGTAAAGTACTTTAGCTGTTTACGAGTATAAATACATTTCAAAAAGGTTTTGCTTCGAATTTTGAGTTGGACTCTATTTATATACTAAAATAAGAGCGGTGACAGGTAGCCGTAGTTACCAAAAGCAATCTAGTGGTTACGAAAATACGAATTCCGGGTAAAATGACGCATGCGCGGTAACCCTTCGCGTACTACGGGCGCGAAACGCGACCTTCGTAGGTCGGCGCCCCGCCATTCAGTCCCCTTCCGGCCGCCATTGATTTTCGACCGTCCGACCCACTACCACATGGCTCCGGCGAGCGTGAAAACTGCGACCACGGCTCACTTCGCAATATTCCACACGTGGCGTGACCACTGAAGTCAAAAGGGTTAGGGTGTTCTAGGTCACCGAACTAACCTGGATGTTCATAGCTAATTTTCCGACTTTATAAATAAATCGCGCCAGTTGGAAGCCCGAAAACTATTTAGTAAGTTCTTTTTCATAAGCCACTTGACTGAATTTAGCACAAAAAACACACTTTACGAGAGTTTATTTTGCTCATTATGCGCGCCGTAACCGCAGAATATAAAGCTTTGGGTAAATGGGAATGTAAATTTAAATAAAATCCGCTTTGTTGTGGCTAAATAAGATGTTTGTTCTGCGTCTGCGGTTAAGTTCGTGCTACAATAAGATTAAACTGTTAGAGGAAAAGTATTAGTAGGGTTTTATGTCATTGATAGTTTTGTGGCGAGAGGTCAGACAATGACCTCACTGGCGACGTTGCCGATTCCGTTTAACAAGGATTAGTCCGGTTCATTACTCATACTATCTGTGACGCAGCATCCTTTTTCCAGTCGAGGTTATTTCGGGTGTGAGCCGAAGGTGCTAACTAACTAAATAAGTTAAGTGCATGTTAGTATGTAAAAAGAATAATGAATCAGATCGCATCAGCTGACTGCATCAATTAGCACGTAAGTAGAGTGCAAAATACTCACGTACTTAAAAACGGAAATTAATTAACCTTTAGACGCAATATTAACATAATATTTGTTTAAAATTACTTGTGCATTTTGGAGGAGCGCTCATTTTTACATTGATGAGCTTAAACGCCACGATTTTTGTATAATTTGTTTTAATTATTTCGGAAATATTTAATTAAACCTAAAGAAGTTGTAAAAGGTTTTATTTAAGCGTACTATTACCTAATAATTTTACCTGAAAAGAATTACAATTAGCAAAACAAAAGTAGTAAATGCCTTAATAACCGAAGTTCAATCGACATTTGAACTATTCATTGGTAATGTACGAGTAAGCATTGTTTTGATACACATAAACTACGTGACTGACGCCTTCATGATTCATAATCGAACCGCAGCAAAACAACTAACTATTTAATTATTTGCCATACGCTCTCCCGGCTCAGTATCCTTCGTTCCTCCGTCAGGAGCAGACTAAGAACATAAATACAATCACTATAAAAATTATATTCGTGGGTGCATTACGTTGTCAGTCCATGCTTACGTTGTGCTACAAACATGTATATCCCGATGAACTGAACAGTGAGACTATTGACTGAGCGCATTCGTGCGTAATCTACGAACTTTAATTATTTATTTATCATTTAATCAAGTTAATTGATGATGCCGGACACAGTGAACAATGTGAACATTCGTGTATATATTTCGGCGGTGTACAATAGCTGCAAAGGATGTTACTTGAGAAACCTAAAACATGGCCAGCCGAAAAGGGTATGTTTTGAATACATGACTTAAGATTATAAATTCTTGTGATATTAACTTAATAAATAGGTAATTTAATTTGTAGGTAATTAATTTGCCTTGAGTCGGCGACAAAAGGAAGAAAAATACAAAAGCCAAATAAATAAAAAAACTACTGTATTTTCTTTTGTCTTGCTTGCTTGCACGCTTTGCTGATTTCACTAAGTTCCATAAAAACCAAATACCTACTTACGAAGGTAATCATGATGACGATGATTTATATCATCGCAAATAAACATTTTTGTAGTAGGTATAGGGGTTATCCCTAAAAATGGGTGGCATTTAATATTCTCGACCTCCGCGATTCAATCTGAAATGATATACTTGATTTTAATTTATTTGTTGCACGGAAAAGGTCTTTCTGATACACTGAGCCGGATGCTCGTTATAACTAAACGAAAAAAACTTCGACCATTGTTGTGGTTTATATCAATTTTGAAATTGAACTATCCTGCGATCATTTTGTGGTTAGTGAGATACGTTTGTTATTTAAATGTGTTTGTGCATTCAAGAAATATATCTTTAGGTTTTTTATTTGCTACACTTAAAATTAGTTATGTAATAGGCAGGGCACTTATGATTAGGTACCTACCTTTTGAAACTTCAAATAGGATGAACCATCGATGCAGTCATGTACTGTCAGCATCAATACTAACTGTAAATTTTAATGTACATTAGACTATTTACTTAAATAGCATAAAATTTTCAACTATTTTTGATGCTGACTGTCCGTGCATATACGCTTTCTAAGTACACTACAGTTGTTCAATTTGTTTGTTCTTGAATTAATTATTCGTCTAATTGGATACAATTTATTATTGACAGCTATACAGTAGTTAATAGATACTTGATCAATAATCTTAGTCATCCCGAATTTCCCAATCCTTGTCGGCAGTATCTGCCAGTTCAGACAACATGATTTTAACGATGAAGCCGTGCCAATTACGCCCGACATAATATCATTACAACGCCTCTCCATTGCATAGACACGCATAACGAAGTTATCAATTGCATAAACACCCGATCGGAAACGGACATGGCCAGCCCCAATGCAGTTGTTGCACAATCCGTCATTTGCTTTGATATAGGACTAGACGCAGCTGTGCGAGTGCACGCCAAATTATGTGGGCGAGGGTGTCAAATACTAATAACAAGGGCTTAATAATAGTGTGCCTGCACATGGGTTACTGATTAACGGATATTTACAGGTCATACGCCACGGCTGTATAGGGTCAGTTCGGTGGTATGTTACCGTAATATGAATACTTGAAAATGTTGCTTTTCATTATGTTCTATTTAACTGGGTGAAATATACCAATAGCGTTAAAATTTCCCTACTTCTTATTTATTATACAGGGTGGAAAGGAAGGGAGGGGCTCCCGACTCTACTCGCAATAACGATCAACTTTTTAGGTTACTAACATCGAAAACATACAAAAACAATGTCTTTTCCATACAATACTTCTAGCTAACCGATCACTTTAGTAAGTATTTCAGATTTTGATTAGATGATTAGACTCGGAAAATAACAGGACAGACCCTCGTTCCGTTCCAATCTGAATATACGTTTGTGGATTTAGATAATAAATGGTTTTAGGTATTTAGCTTGACCGCGTATATTTCTCTTTGTTGTTGTTAATGTCAAAGATACGTATGCAAATATAATTAAACTATATACCTTAGCAAATAATTAGCTTTCACCTAAATATGCTGGAGACTGGCGCAATGCCAAGGCTCTCTGTTACAAATTCAATCATTAATTAATTATGCATTTTGGCAGTTACTACAATTTTCACGATGCTGGAAGATGAAGCGTCATTTAAATGCAAAGCTGTCTGCCAAGCCGATCTTTTGTTTTATTTAACCAAACATTTCATGCTTTTTATAATATGCATGTCTACTAAAATTTTTTTTTATACTTTTTAAATTAGAAGGACAAGATTTCGTTTATGGTTATATATGATTATGGTTATGGGCTCCGCTTTCCGCACTTAGCCCGTGTATGTTCGGGCTATTGTGCGTACAGATTTGCCAGCTAACTCCGTCCAGAAGCGCAGGATTCGATTCTCCTGGTGTCTTCACAGGCTTCACGAAGTGACCTTGGTGCTTTGAGGATTTCAGCCCGTTGCTTAGCTACGGCAGCGCATTCCAGGATCACGTGGGTAGCTGTTTCTTCGGCCGACAGGCATCCCCTACACAGGGGGCTATCGGTCATTCCTATAACATATAAGTGCTTGTTAAGTGTGCAGTGTCACTACTACTCGCAGGGCGGGCCTGCTTAGCGATAACAGGCGCTTTGTCAGGCGTGTGTCTGGGTATGGGACTGTTTCCCGGGACTGCCTGCATGTACTGGTTTCTGCCCATTGATCGGCGTGTTGTGATCGTGTTCCGTGACGAAGCCATGTACGCAGCTGATTAAACGCCAAGGGGAGCATAGGATCTGGGCCAATTGCCAAGTCATCGGATCCTCTCCTTGCCAGCTGGTCGGCTGCATCGTTAACTAGAGAGCCACTGTGCCCTTTAATCCATTGCAAAGTGATCCGATTATTCATCCCGATCGTTTGCAATGCTGAGTGACACTCTAGTATGAGCCCGGATTTGATTGTTTTATTCTCCAGAGCTCGTAAAACTGCAGCGCTGTCGGAAACAATACGTATCTTTTGGTCTTTGATACTTCGCGTAGCAACTGCCTTGGCAGCCTGTGTGATGGCAAGACATTCACATTGGAAGATGGAGCTATAAGATTTCATTTATGAGGATAATAGTATTTTTTTCCGGTCGGGTGTAGAGTAGAGTAATCGCACTCATAAACTGATGCCACTCAGTTATATCCCTTTTCCGCAACTTTGTATATTCCTGTGCATATAAAATGACATTCGTGTTTTGTTGTTACAGTGCATGGCGCGGGCTCTGTACGACAACATAGCCGAGTCGCCGGACGAGCTGGCGTTCCGGCGGGGAGACCTGCTCACCGTGCTCGAGCAGAACACTGGCGGCAGCGAGGGCTGGTGGCTGTGTTCCCTCAGAGGACGACAGGTAAGCAGAGACATGATGGTAACGATTGATGATTTGGTATAGGGACGCCCGGCCGGGGACAGGCGGGCTGTCGATCGCTTGGTTGCGTTCATTCAGCCCAATTGCCAACTGGAGCCAACGGTTACTGTCCCGGCGGCGCTCCCATACAGCGTTCTACCTCGAATATTCTTATTCTCCTGCAGAAGGAATGGACCTCTTTAAGGTTAATGTCGTTCAGCTCTTCCTCTCCTAGTTTATCTTTTCTGAAGATGCTATAACGTACTGTCGCATAAATGCCACACTCTGCAATAATAAGCAGAGCCAAGTCTGGACAAATGTCTTTGGCTGTGATCGAGCGGACTATACCTACTATGCTAATTTGAAACTCATCCTCCCGTCCTCAGTCCCATGCCATGCTTATTCTTTGGAATAACAATAACTCACGCAAAAGGGCACTTATATTTCGGTGTGGTAGAGACAAATAATATATATGTGAGAGCAATGTACATTTAAAGACTTACCTTGACTAAAGTGGAAAATAACTAAAATTGCATCAACAAAATCGATTATCAAATTAGACGCATTTATGGAGTGCCAACAATATATTGTTATTCGCTTTATTCAGTCAATGCGTACGCCATGAATAGGTAGGTACCTACGTCACCGTCGGCGTCGTGTTTTTACAGGAAATTTAATGAAACCTGTAGATGAAAACAAATAAATGCAAAAATAATGTTAGGGTTATAAAAAGCTTTCTAGATATGTTTTGCCATTGCTTAAATACTTACGTTGCTGTTGTGAATTGATTAACTAGACTAGCGTTCATAAACAGGCACGGACAGCGATATTTAATGTACTTTAATGTACTCGCATGGCATATAAAAAGTAAACAAGAATATAAGTAATATAACTGAAAGTCAATGTCAATATTTTGTTAACATTTCATCAAGTGTGCCGATGTTAAAAGATAAAAAACCGGCCAAGTGCAGTGCGAGTCCAACTGGAGCACGGAGGATTCCGTACCATAAAATAAACTAGTATTTGTAATTACTTAATTCACATCATGCGAGATTTTTTTCCAGTTTTCTGCTCGGAGACGCACGGGCGGACAGACAGAAGAGGCTTAGTAATAGGATCCCGTTAGCGCCATTTGGGTACCTACGGAACCCTTAAAAGACAGATTAGCAGAAAACAGTTGTCAAACTTTTACACAGGCGTGTTCCGATGTTGTCCTCCCAGTCACGTCACGTAGCCATGATTTACCTCATTATTTATGACGTCACGCAAGTCTGACAAATTACAATGATACGGCGGCTCGTACCGATCATTTCATTTATTTTATAAGACTTTAGCACACCTTGTACCTATATTTATTTACCACGTGATGTTTTGTGGCTTCCCGGTGATCCTATCAAACCGTGCTGAGTCGGTACGAATTTTATGGCCATTGGTCATGTATCCCCAGATTCTACGCAATACATATTGTGGGTCTTTCTTAGTTCTCATGTCTTGTGGCAGTATTCATAATATTATTATGGCCTAGCCTAGCTGTTTACCTAAGCTGACTTTTAGCAGTTAGTTTGCCAAAATAGCATTTAAACCAACTTCATATGTATCATAATTAGCCAATTTTTTCAGTCACAGTAAATTTTTTAATGATTGCTATTTAGGTACTGAAAAGATCGCTTAGAAGTAGGTACATGCACTTGGCTGTAATTCTCATGATTAGTATTTCTGTGTATTTGAAGTGTGCGATAAAGTGTATGTATATTGTACTGTATCTTAGTCAATGAACTAAACATGCCGTATTTCCAGGGAATATGTCCGGGCAACCGTCTACGGATCGTGGCGGGCGTATTCGACGCGAGCGCCGCGCTGCAGCGACGGCGCACGCGCACCCCCGCGCCCGTCGCGCACCAGCCGCTGCCGGCGCAGCAGTCGCCGGCGTTCACTAAGGTATTGTGTGTATGGTGTTGACGATGCGGTTGGGGCAGTGGTTAAGTAACTGCAATGCCTACTGAGACGACGGTCCTGGGTTCGAATCCCGGCAAGGGCAAATATTTGTGTGATGAACTCGAATATTTGTGCCTGGACCATAGATGTTATTTGTATTAAGTATGTGTTTATCTGTATAAGTATGTTTATCGTCGCCTAGTGTCCATAACCCAAGCCTACTAGAGCTTACTGATGTGTGAGGTTGTCCGATATTTATTTATTGTAGGTATTCTTTATTTAGGCACATGAGGATAAATGCTACCAGATAACTAGATAAGTATAGCTACCAGAGTAACGGGCCAAATTTCATAGGGAGCCAACAACCCAATAGGTTGTTTCATACCCTCTGTAATAGGTTACGTATGTAATTCAGATATAGCCCTACTTATATTAAACATTGTTTCCTTGCTATTTCAGATAGAAGAATGCTCACATTACGACGTGCCTCGCGCGCCCATGCCAGTACAAAGGATCGGCACTTACGACTCCCCCCGGCCCATTGGTGACTGGTACGTGTTACTTCAATTTTCTCCTTTTCTTTCCACGTTTATTTTTTAAGGAACCCATTGACTGCCGATTCCGCCTTAGCAGTCATTATAACTGAAATAATATCAAACGGGTTAAAAAATATGCAACCAGTTTAATGGAAATTAATACATTATCTTTGTCACTAGAATCTAGTTACTGTCTCTTGATCGATAGAGCTGCTTTACAGTCGATCTGGCAACAATCGTGTTAGGTCAAAGACACAGACTAACAATTTCTCTAAAATGCCGACAGCGGCTACGATCTGACGCCAAAAGCGCATTCTAGTAATAAATTATGTACTATCTGTAGTTGTTGTGACGTAAAATTGTCCACTTGGCTCTGTTGCCTGAAACTGATAAGTATTGTAGAGCGCTTTAAACCAGACGAAGAAACACTGTCAGCCAACATGAATAGTTTTTGAGCTAATTTTTGGACATATTTGGGACTGCAGGTAGACTGAAAGTCGTTGAGACAATTTAAGTACGTTGCGTTTCTATTTCATTGCGTTGCCTTAAAACAAAAGGGAAATGCGAACGCGCGTGGGGACTTAAGTACTTACCTAAGTGGCAGTCCGTTACCTTCATCTCTGCCCTAATGCTTATTGGGACAGAAAGGGCTCTTTTATCCGTACTTATATGTATGTTTGTGCGTCTCCTTGCGTGGGTGCTTTAACCTGAGAATGCCTTCCATTACGTTATTATGAGTAAGTGTGACGTGGGTAAGTAAATAGCTCGGTATACGTGGGGTCGAAATACCTGTGGTAGGTATTTCCCGTTTTTTTCATAAGATGACATCGGTGTTAGGGCAAAGAATATATATACTATGGTTAGGGATCGTCAGTTTTTACACTTGTCTCATGAATGTTGACTGTTAGGAAATATCGCTATATGTAGGTATACATAGATATTTTAGGCGTTGGCGTTAACTGTAACCACATTAAAATTTCATATGAATCTGATGAATAAATGTAGGTCCAAAAGATCTCCATAATCGTGCGTCTTGTGCTCCTTTTACTGCTTACCTGACCAAGCTTTACCATCTGATCCAGGTACGATGCACCTCGTGCGCCGCGGCCCGCCAGTGCAGACTCCGCATGTAGCGGGACAGGGTCGCTGACGTCGGCCACATCTAGCGCCTCCGCCAACTCGGGCTCCTCCGCCCACTCCTCCACGTACGATGTGCCACGTTCCCGAGCGTTGCCACTGCCGTGCGACGCCGCGCTCGAAGCGCTGGAGAGACTACAGGCAAGTCTAACGTCTACCGAATTCTTTCTGTCACTCCAAGCTCTATGACAGCGTAGACTCAGCATGCAACATGCAGTGCCTTCACCAACACGGGGGATCCTCCGCCACGGCTCAACATACAATGAAGCGGAACCACGTTTCCGAGCATTTCCGGCAGCCCTGAGACGCCGCACTTGAAGTTCTGGAGAGACGAGACTAACACGTAAGTTAGGTACTATTGGCCACCGCTATTGTACTCTTCACGGGTCTCCGACTAGAAAAGGCCCGAATCGTCCATGGACACAGAATTACCTGAGATTCATACAATATTAGATGTGATGCTTTACTGCTACTGGTCGTCAATATCGTTTGTGTAATCATTTCTAATCTTTCATGTTACAGGAGGAGGCGTCAGCCGCGGTGTCCCGGCTGCTCTCATACGTGACGCCGGGCTGGCGGCGGCGCGGAGCACTACGACCGCGCGTTCTAGACGTCCGCGTAGCTGGAGCGCGACTCCGTGCTGCGTTACACGACCTCGCAGTCTTCGCAGACGCTACGCTGGCCAACGCGCACGACGCGCAGGATAAAGGTATTATTATTAACCATTTCAGTAGGTATAGGCGCGTTGTTACGGATACCGATACAGCTCTGACTGTCGTATATGTATGAGACGCCGCGTTGCACGACCCCGCCGCGCAGAACAAAGGCGGCTAGCGTATCAAAGTTGATGGCTTTGATTACAATATAAAAGGAAAAATATATTTTAACTGTTGAAATATGTTTAACCCTGCCCACTCTTCCAGGCATCGCAGTGAAACTACGGCCACTAGTGAAAGCGCTGAAAGACGCGGAGCGCATAACGCACGAGGCGACATCGGCGCTGGACGCGGGCGACTGGGCGCCGGAGCGGCTGGAGCGCGAGCGGGAGCCGACGGACGGCACGCAGGACGCGCTGGACCAGCTCGTGGCCTGCGCGCGCTCGCTCACCGAGGACGTGCGGCGGGCCGCCTCCTTCATACACGGGAACGCGTCGCTTTTGTTCAGGTACTTCACATTCTAGATAATCTCTCGTCTGGTAGAAAGCACCGTCATCCATCACCATAAACTAAAATACATCCACTGCTATGTCCTCTGCATCCAGCGGGCTCCAGTGATTTTCAACACCAGGTCATCAATTCACCTTGTGACAGCAGCTTGAAATATAGCAATAAATACTTCGATGTGGCCAAACTGTAGCAAAATTTTTGAAATACCTTAGATGAGTATCTCAGGTATTTTCCACAAAACGGCTGCGAATGTGCCCTTCTTTGAGGTTCTAAGTTCTTGCAAAGATCAGGCGTCTTACATGCAGCATCTTCGTTTTCAAATTTCTTTACTGACTAAAACTTATATTTCCAGGCGATCAGCAAGCACTGTCCCAGAGCACGAATGGACGGAAGAGTATGACTACGTCCGTCTAGAGTCGCGCACGGCGGTGGGACGACGGAACGCTGAGATCCGCGCCGCGCTCCCCGACAAATTGAGAGCGTCGTTTGACGCGCTCGTCAGAGATGCAGACCATGCTGGAGAGGTCAGTACACATTATGGAAACACCATGATTTATACTGTGAAATCTGGTTCGAAGGACTTGTAAGACGATATCACGAGAATCCGTGCGGCTGGACATATTGCATTGGACTGTTCTAGTTCAGAAAGATACGCTATGCTCCCAACCCACTACATCGAGTACACCATTGAAATGATCCTGATTTCTTCTATGAGATTTGCTTTGAAGGACCAGGCGTTGACGGTACAGTGAGTATGAATGATACCTAATTCTAACCATTCTTTTGCAGGTCAGCGCGGTAGCAGCCGCCACCCGGCTACCGGCCGACGATCGGCAACTGGCTGCGTTCTACGCGGCGCAGGCGGCTACGTACGGTGCTCACCTAGCTACCGCCGTCGAGGCATTCCTGCGCACCGTGGAATGTGGTCAGCCGCCCGACGTGTTCCTTGCTCATGGCAAGTTCGTCGTGCTCAGTGCGCACCGGATTGTCCACGTGGGAGACACAGTTCATCGGTGAGTCACTACCAATAGTCATTGAAGTATATCTACATACAGCCAGATTTTCCTACGCACGGAATGTTTCATCGTAGCCGCTTCCAGCGTCAAAAAGTGTAACCTTAATCTATGAATCTACTTTTTGTTATTAAAATCTAAATCTCCCAAGTCAGGTGGTAGGATGAGACAGAACAAAATGTAATCCTCGTATATTTTCTACAGGAGCGCTCAACACGCCGGCCTCAAAGCCCGCGCGCTGCGGTGTTCCGACGCCCTGTCGGACGCGCTCGCCGCCACCGTCGCCAAGACCAAAGCGGCAGCTCAACAGTTCCCGTGCGCCAGCGCCGTGGCCGAGATGGCGGAGGCGGCGCGGACGCTGGCCGCGCGGGCGCAGGAGCTGCGCCGAGCGCTGGTGCGCGCGGCCGACCCGCCCGCGGACACGCCGCTGACGCCCGCCACCGCCGTGGCCCCGTCCGCGCCCACCACCCCGCTGACGCCCTGCACTCCGCACAACCCTACTCCCCCGTCGTTGGCCACTCTACAGATATAATAACCGGAAACTGTTCCTTTGTTGAATTTTAAGCCGGTGATGTGACAGCGTTTGGCATATCTGTGAATGGTTGTTTTCGGACAATTAAGGCTGTGAGATCGCGCCGGCTCGACGCTTGGATGCGTTTTTTCGCGCTGGACTGGACGTTCGAGTGCATAATACGCGGAAGGTCACGCGTGCGCATGACGCCCTCGGCGATAAAAAGAAAGGCGATGAACCACTATTTGTGGCATGGACCGATATCTTCAATGCTTAAAGTTGGAGATGAAATTAAAATTACAATATGAGAAAAATAAAATTACTTATGTAAGTAATTTTTAGAAGAGTCGAGGCACTACACGTCATTAGAGAAGGAAAAGTTTGGAAGCGAAACATTACCAAAGAAAATTGACGAGATAGTACATAGCTACGAAGTAACGCGACTGCCATATGACGACGAAATAGTTGTATTTAATGTTAGCGTAATAAATATGATTATCTTACAATAAATTGAAGGCTGCCATTAGTTATTTATAGGGTTCCGATAGTTCCCCGTGATATGAAGCGCTGTACTGAATCGAGCGTGGTATTGATAAACTCTGATTATAGATGACACGTAGGTACCTATATTGAATGGATGTGACTAAAGCAAAGTTTCAAAGTCTTACCAACGCCTGATAATGACTTCAGATGAGTCTCATTCTTAAAGCAGCAATACATATAAAACTATGCGTATTAGATTGTGTTGTGAAAAGAAACAGGGTCTCTTCTGTTTAGACCAAAATGTGTCATTTATACACATTTTGTAAACACACAGACGAAACATTAATCTTCACGACTCTTTCTTAGGCTGTACAGAAAATATTGTATTAAGCGGTTTACACTCACGTGAAATTGTCACGTAAAATTACTGTACAGAAATAGTCATGTCGAGTAAAAGCATTTTTTGTGGCGGCATTTTGAAAGTGGAATGAAGGTACTAATTAGACTATCGGGACCCTACTCGGATCAACGTAGTTTGTACGCCTCGGCGAATTTATTTAATAATAACATGAACTGTGGTTTCATTGCTGGATGCTCATTTGCCGTAGTGAGTTGAGTTGTCCGTCCAGATTTTATACAATTTTGCATCAGCTAGTTACTCGTAGATAGCGTGTGTGTGGAACTTTGCCGAAGGCATTCCTTTTCCAACGACCGGATACTACTCTTGTTTAATTGTAAAAACTTTAAGATATCGTAAGTATAATATCATTGCATTTTTGACGAATTGTAATTTGAACATTGGCATGGTATAGCATGATTGGTGACTGGGAGTCTAATTTGAATCACTCTGAAAATGATACCCAGCAAATTCGGAACAGCGATTGGACAATATTGTATTAATTTTGTAATGATATTATACTATGGTGCTGTTTTTTCTTGTTGGTGCCATTATTATGTTGGAAAACTATAATAATAGACTGTACATGGAAGCGACCATGACTTGTTCTGAAAGAACATAAATGTTCCTGAAACTTGCCTCACGAGTCAGTAAAAAATAACCGGTATCTGGTAGCTAAAAATCTAATGCGAATAAACCGGATTAACAACGTTTAGATATCAGGGCTGACTCAATGACTATAGAATACGCTCAAATTATCGACTAACTGTATTATGTTAAAAGAGTCCGTTGGAGTCTTAAGGCGAAACGTTCCTGCTGAGCTCACAACCTCGCATTTTTATCATTAATTCTCAAGGGGAACATAGTAACTCGAAATCAGAAAGTGTATTTTTACATGTCAGAATGCGGTGTTTTTTTTACAACAAAAGTTGAATACGGTCGGAGAATTGTTAAATGGCGTTTTGTCGTTTCCAACACTACTCTGTGAAAGTTTACTTTTTTTAATAATAAATTACGATTGTCATTATTTCAGTTTTGTAATTTTTAGTTATCATGTCCCATAATATATAAATCGATCTTTGCCAGCTCAGCATGAACATAACGCCTTGATATTGTTATGGAAAATTGTTCTCATTTACGAGAATTACGAGAAAGCGACGGCGGACTCTAAGCTTGTCTTTAGACTCGTGGCTCATTACTTAATCTTACACTACTACAATAGATCGTGTATGTATGTACGTACTTACGTTTTGTACTTTATACATATTGACATAACTAGATAGAAGTAGTCTATGTAAAAAGCATGTTGTAAATTAGCAATGTGTAATATATTTCATTAGGTGTCGTAGCTTAGTTAGTTATAGATGGAAATTGTACAAATGCATATTTAAAAATATTAATTTTAATATTGAATTATAATTTATCATCTTGTAAAATGCAATTAAGTAAAATATACAAATTTTCGTATCTAAGTTTTCGTTTCATTTTACACTATTCCTTCGGTGGTATCAACAAACGTTTATAGAGTATTTAGTATCGTCATCCAGAGTTAAAACAAAATCTTTACGTATGTCAGCAGCTTTGCCATTATCCATTGATCGATAATGAAATGAGATTTATAATAAGACCGCAAGTTGTGTGCCTCTAATTGTAATATCTTGCGGTGTATTTCTCCTGTATGTTTTATGAGGTGTGCAATAAAGAGTACTTGTATTGTATTTATGCATATAAGGTGGAGATTTTTATACAAATTTCAAGCGATCGTTCTAAATTCAAGAAACATTTGTTTAAGTATGTCATTGGCCGCGTCTCTACCGATCGAGCGGTATAAATAAATAAATATTCCTTAGTGTTTATAGTTCAATCCAGGATGTCTGAGCGTGCCTCGCAGGCCGCGCTCGGTCGGTGGACACGCGGCTATTCTGGTAGAGAGACAAAAGAACGACGACTCCAGTTACTAGGTAAATACTCTAAAAACTCAAATAACATATCATAGATAAATACTAGGGGCGCGTCAATTTATCGGCGGGTGATACAGTCCTTCAGAATACAGCTTATAGATTCTTGAACCTATACAACAATTTCTATACTTTACATAATTTTGGATACTAACAAACAATTCCTTAAAGTGTACTTATACAGGCGTAGGTATCTCTCCGCCGGTTGCTCTTCGGTAGCCAAGAGAAGCGCAGGGTTGGTAAGGGGCAACTTAAATATACTAACAAACTATTTTTCTCAAACATACAATGAAATCTCGTCATAACGTACGTTAATAACAGGCCTCGAAGTATCACGTTTCGGGCGTAACAACTCGAGATAACTGTAAAGGAATTTCATACAAAACTTAAGGCCTAGGCCGGAACGTAACTTTTTTTGTCTGTGTTCGTGAATAGGCTAAACAGCTGAATACAATTTTTTTAGTGCTGTATTTTTTTATTTCATTGCATATGTTTGAGAAAAGCACTATACCTACATGCCATAGCCGTGAAAGGGGCTTGCCGGTTTCGTATCACTATCCGTCTAAACCTACTCACCCGGCGAGCCCCTTTTTCGCGGCGTCTGCAGATAAGTATTGGCGTAGATATCTCTGCGCGGGTAGTTCTGGGGTGAACAGTAACGCGCTGTGCAAAGCCTCAGTGTGGTTCCGATGGCTTATATTACCTTCTTTACCCTTTGACCGCCAAAGACGGCAAATTACGTCATCGGGAATTCGTGCCACTGACGCCAACGACGCCTATTGACGTCAAAAATTTCAGTGGTCAAAAACATGCTAATTCAAACCACTATCTGTGTTTTTCAACCTCTGTTGATTTTGGAATTCTTTTTTTTTTGGTTTGGCGTCAGTGGCACGGTGAATTGCTTTGCCGCTCGGCGCTCAAAGGGGTTAACTATCTACAACTTCACAAAACAATTGAATACTAACATACAACTGCGATTCCTTCAAGTGTGTTCATACTGGCGTAGATATCTCTGCGCCGGTTGTTCTTCGGGGGTGAAGAGTAGAGCGGGGTGGGCGTGCGGCAGCTTGGCGGCGGCCGCCACGGCCTCGAGCCGCGCCGCGCGCAGCCTCAGAGCGGCGGCGACGGCTTGGGTCTCGCGTGCTGCCGCTTCCGCCCGTGTCGCCTCTTCTATTCGTTGTCTTTCTAACTGTAAAATGTAAGACGAGATGTCTTAAATTCTCAAATAATAATATGAAACTTTATTTATTATTAATAATATTCAATTATTAAGTAGTTGACTAAATTCTTTGTGACGTATTTTTAAATATTTGCACATTAAAGGGATTATGTCACCCTAGGCCGTAGCAAGCAACACCTGTGTTCTGGGTCATTCACTAATTCAGCGCCCTATGTATGTAATGTACTATTAACATTCTTAAGGTCTTAGCTAACTTAAGTTGGCCTTTTGCATTTAATATTCGTTATAACCACATATTCGAAATTTAAGATCGAATTCATACTCACTCTGGCAGTTTCCATTTTGTAATTCAATAGTTCTAATTTTAATTTCACAATGTCTTTGTTTTCCTGACTCCAGGAACTTGAATGTGTTGAACCTGCAATTACAAATATAAAAGTAAAATAACGTAAAAATGTGGTAAAGATATTATAAAGTTGGATGTTGTGAACAAGGATCTGCCCTTGCAATAACTTTTGTCCGACGTGACATTCGTGCCACGTGCCTGGAACCCCCTGTTTAATTTGGGGGCCCGAAAATACATAGATGACGTTTGTCCACCCTCTGATAGCTCATAATGAAGAATATCACTGGATCCGTTAAATCGCTATGTGCTTCGAAAATACAATTGCTTTTATTTCATTCAAATCAAGCTAGTAGTTACGATATTGTAAATTTAAACAATGACGTTATCAACACGAAAAATATCTTCAAAATCTTCATACATTCAGCGGATTCGTCAAGTGACACCCTCGCGCCAAAAAAATCTTTTTATGGAGTTGTTAATGCAGCATTATGTAAGAACTAAAAATCCAAATTTGGTGGTATTCTTTATTATGGAGTACCCTTGGGCACTGGCATGCTTTAAGACGGTGGTGACTGACCGATCCCCGAGTCGCTGTTGAGCACGACGCTGAGCGGGTCCGGCGCGAAGTGGTTGCTGTCCGAGTGGTGGCGGTCGTCGTCTTCGTTGTCCAGTTCCAGCTCGAACACCGGCTCCGACTTTATCTTCTTGAAAAAACAGTTGCTACTAAATAGCTGTACGGGGCCGTTCATTCATTATGTAAGGACAGTTTAATTTTGGAATCGCCAGATGCCCTATATGTCTTGTAGAAATTTTATAATCCCCTCCTAGTATGAACCCTTACATAATTTTAATGAATGGCCTTTAAGGTCAGGCAGGTCATTTGCATCACGGGGCAATACTTCTTTTAAGGATTTCATAGAATCAGGATATTGTAAAAGTACCGATTTTTATAAGTACTTATAGTGCTGGGAGGACTGTAGTAGTTTAAGTGCTTGCATTCTACGAAACCTTGAAAGCAGTGTAAGTAATGGACTCTATTCACAATTCCGCGTGATCTTTCCCAAATTGTCAATGACAAAAGTAACACATTAGCTCAAATAAATAGTTAAAATTATAGTATATATATATATTGTCATTAAGGCTGCGTTTCCACCAGTGCGAGGATGCATAGCGAGAGCAAGGGATGTGTTTTTGTTAACCAATAGAATCAGTTGCGCTGAGCGAGGATAAGTAAATGAAGTTATCCCATTGTGTAAAGTACTAATTATCTAAGCTAAGCTTATCCACTTACCTGCATTCACCATAGCATTGTGTCTAATACAATCTATCTGCTTTTGTTCTCCTAAGCGCCAACCTGGCGCCAACCAGTTACTTACAAAAAAAGGTTAGAACTACATTGCGTGGATATTGAATTTTCAACCTTATTCCTTGTTGAATAGGTTTAAAATGTTTGTTGACGAGAGATCATAGTCCTTTTCAAGAGAATACGTTCTTGTGGAGGGTCGGACGGTTGTAAAATTCCAAAAAGTTATGATCACCATTATTCTGTTAGTGCATTTTGTAGTCTAATGTCCAAGGAAATAGAGTCGATAATCTATATTAACCTTCCAAGGTGGTTACAATCTGCTTTTACTACGAGCTCGTTATCTTAATTTGTGGTTTACCAGTTGTGGTTTGTTCAATGGTATTCAGTTCTTAAGTGGATTAGCTTAGCTTAGATAATTAGTACTATAACAAAAACACATCCCTCGCTGCGCATCCTCGCACACCAGCGTACGGCGCGGCGCGGGGACAAATAGAACGGAAATCGCGCGCGGCGGCTCGTAGCGTGCTACATAATATATCGCTATGTTTTTGTTTTTACCGCTCGTCACTCCCCAATAGTCGCGCGTGGTTGTGGCCGGGCGATAAGACTCAAGTCAGGTTTTGAGCGCACTTTTAAGTATACAATGGACAAGTGTTAGGTAAATGAAAATGAAAAGTCCAGCGGGCCTACGATGGTTGCTATTATCACGCGATAAATAAGTGACAAAGCATCCTTCATGTTTTGACAAGTACGAGTGTGAGTGATGGATAGGTATAGTACAAATTATCTAAGCTAAGCTAATCCACTTAAGAACTGAATACCATTGAACAAACCACAACTGGTAAACCACAAATTAAGATAACGAGCTCGTAGTTAAAGCAGATTGTAACCACCTTGGAAGGTTAATATAGATTATCGATTCTATTTCCTTGGACATTAGACTACAAAATGCACTAATAGAATAATGGTGATCATAACTTTTTTGGAATTTTACAATCGTCCGACTCTCCACAAGAACGTATTCTCTTGAAAAAGGACTATGAACTCTCGTCAACAAACATTTTAAACCTATTCAACAAGGAATAAGGTTGAAAGTTCAATATCCGTGCAATGTAGTTCTACCCTTTTTTTGTAAGTAACTGGTTGGCGCTTACGAGAACAAAAGCAGATAGGATTGTATTAGACACAATGCCACTGCGAATACAGGTAAGTGGATTCGCTTAGCTTAGATAATTTATACTATACTTTGTCACTTATTTATCACGTGATAAACGCAACCATCATAGGATTCATAGGCTGGTCCAGTTGTTCCTGACGAGACAAGTATTGCTTACCTTTGAGCTTTCATCAACTAATTTCTCATGTTTCGTATTACTCAAGTCGAAGTTCTTGATCGCATCTTTGCCTCCCATATTCTTGGCCACAGTTTTCATGTTATTGAACTTTGTACGTAAAACTTTTTGCGATCTTTTCTGAGGACTCTTTTTGTTGAAAGCTTCTGTAATCTGAAGAAAGAAATAAATTAGACGTCTAAGAGCACGCTTCCAGTAACGTAGAGCTTAGCGAAGCGGACCGTGATTTGACTGATCAGAGACTGACGCTGCATAGAGATTTTGAGCACAGTAGTTTGTCAAATCTGTTTCGCTCCATCCAGTTTCTCGTTGGTTCCGCCACAACATCGGCGGAAAGCTGCAGCGACGTGCCGGGGCACAGGTGGGAGTGGAAGGTCTGAACGCGGTGTCACGCTCCCTCCTATGGCCACCACTCGCCTCTGCCGCTTATCGGCGATGTCTTGGCGGGGCCGTAAGACTGGAATATGATAGTCTCATTCTGATATTTAGTTAAAGACATTTTCCTATCATCCAAGGGGATGTATAGTATAAAATATATTTTGACATAAGTTACACTTGTGAACGCACCTTTTTCCATGCTTTATTCTTTAAGCTAATAGCATGTGCATTGTATTCTTTAGAAAACACATGGTTCTTCTCATTTCTGACGCATTCCAATAAGAGACTACATTCCTGTGGTGCAAAATTTAGTGACCGGTTTGTCCTGCAACACATCAGTATCAGCAATTATTTATTTATAGAATTCCTTTTAATTCAACTTTTTTGGTTTGGAAGGTAAAGTCTACCATAATTATTAGAGCCCGGAACAGATAGTGCCTATTTTAGATAAATATATAACTTTGCTAGAGTGCATAATTAAGGGTTGTTACCATCACCAATAATAATAATATTTTTTATTGAACACGGGAAGTCTCTAATGACTCTAATTTTAAATAGTATGTTTAGATGACTATGGCCGGCACTACCTATTCCAGGTTCTGCATATTATACATATGATATATCCTTAATAACTAGTCCTGTACCAAAAATAGTCAAAATCAGGCCAGTACTTTCATACATTAAGATGGACATACAAACATTAACAAAAATACACAGGATCTCCAAATAGCTTATATTTTTAGTAGAGTATGAATAATATCATGAATGACAAAAATCTTGTTTTTACAACTTTTTAGTTTATAATAATTTATTATCTGTTACAAAATGTATACTATATGTACACAAAAGTGATGTTTCCTGGCAGATTAAATCAGCAACTTTTTACGACGTCTAATAATGTCAGAAAAGAAATCTATCCTACTAAATTGAATAATATAATGTACCTTCTTTCATCATCTCCATCTGGAAAAACATATATCAGAAGTTAGATTTCATCTTATTAAGCATTACACAAAAATAAAAACACACATATTAGATGAATTGGAAAACAAACTTACCAATTGATTCATCAGAGTCCTTTTCTTCATAGCTTTCCCAATACGATTTCCTTTTCAAGTTTTGACTTAACTTTTCATCATTTAGGGAAGATTCTGCAAATCACAAGACACAAAAATTAATCATGTATCAGTATAATTCCTAACATTGACAACACAAAGACCACGCTTCCCCCTTGCTTGATTGAAAGTGGAAGCTTAAATGAAATACAACAAGACACTACAAAACTCCAACAAGAAGTCCTACAAGAACTATCAACATAGAATCAGTATTGCTTCATTCCAATGTGGTAAGTAGCCACAGCTCAGGTTTTAACTCAATTATTAATATAATAATTTAAACTCAAATAATATTCACACACTATACTGAAAAAAAAAACCGGCCAAGAGCATGTCGGGCCACGCTCAGTGTAGGGTTCCGTAGTTGCTCATCCTTCACAATAAACTGCTGTTTTAAGCCCGAGGTTTAAGTTAAGACAGATTTTAAGCTCTATAAAAAGGTCGTAAACGCCCTAGAAACTGTAATCACTTATTACCTTCTGGAAGTCAACTTACGACCTTTTAAAGAAAAAATATGAAATTTGGCGATAACTCAAAAACGGCTTGACCGATTTTGTTCAATATAGTTTTCATTGAAAGTACTTATAAGGCCGCATTAACATGAATTTTTCCATATTTTTTTGACTTGTGGTTCAAAAGTTAGAGGGGGGGGGACACAATTTTTTTTATTTTCGGAGCGAATATTTACAAAACTACTGACTTTATCAAAAAGTAATGTTTGAAAACCCCTATTATTTTCAAGAGACCTATTCAACGACACCCCACACACTAGGGTTGAAACGAAAAAAAAAAATCACCCCCACTTTAGGTGTTCGAGAGGTACCCGAAAAAAAATTTTTTTTTTAGTTTTTATTTTACCGTTTTGTCGGCGTGATACATACACATACTCATACCAAATTTCAGCTTTCTAGTACTAATGATCACGGAGCTAAGCCGCGGACGGACGGACAGACGGACAGACGGACAGACGGACAGACGGACATGGCGAAACTATAAGGGTTCCTAGTTGACTACGGAACCCTAAAAAGGCATTAAAAAAGGTGTTTAATTACCTCAAGGTTTCGGAGATGATCCATGGTGTCCAAGGGCTTGAAGAGGCTGGCTTCAATCCCTTCGAGACCATGGATGGTAACATCTACATCCGAAACATAGAGGACATAAAACAAATACCTTATTGAATGTTATTAAATCTCAATTAAATATACATTTACAAACATACCCTTACCATTAAATTCATCATTGTCATCCAAAATCTGAGTTGAATCCGCTGGAGCATTATTCTCAACATCACACATCATTGTCACTATTTGACTCGTAAGGTCATTATAACTACTATTATTAGCATCAACCAAGTTTTTAGACAGTTTTCTTGCATCTTTTTTAAGGTTCTCCCATTTAGTCTTCAAAGAATCTGAGCTCCTTTCGTGCTTGAATCCTCTACTATTAAAAGTTTTAGCTATCTTCTCCCAAGAAAGCTCTTTGGCCTGGTTTACAGCAGAATTTGTTGATTTATTCAAGATGATATATTTATGTCTATCAACAATATTTATTAACGTCTGAACTTCGTTTCTGCTAAAGGTTGGGCTTCTGTATCGCCTGTAATTAACAATAAAATTATGTCACAATTTAATAATATGTGGGTGAAATCGATATTATTAGTTCAATGGGAATAGTTTTTAGCCAAGAAACTTACAATAAAATAGAAGCTGAAGGTTTTTCTTCTTGCGTTTCTTCATTCATATTTAGTAAATAATTATTAAATGCCTTGCAAATTAGTTTTCACTAAAATTGTTGTTATTCTCCCGAGACTATAAAAGTGAAAATCCTTACATTAGTGGCTAATAAATGCTCAACCTGAAACGAAACGACGGCTCAGTAGTTGAATTTGACGTTTTGTTTGACATGAGACATGACGGCTGTCGCTACTGAAAGCACGTTCTGAACATGGAGCAATTTTCGTACAACGATACATTATTAATTACTAGTTTTGCAATGTGCTACAGCATAACTCCGAAGTTTAAAATTTGTTTTTATTTTTCGGTCTCGTATAGATTTATTTTAAGCAAGAGACAATTTATTGTACGTGATTTTGAACGAATTTTGAACTGGAATAGCGCCCTTCTGCATGTCCCGTTTACCTTGTCTATGGTTAAATTTATTTGAGCTACAGTTAAAAACGCGGAGACTAATCGATTTTTGATCATCGATATAGTGTTGTACAACAAAAATTTCACGATTTTCACGTCAGTCAAGAAATAAAAAAAATAAAAAGTACAAAACTTTGAGGTTAGAATCATAATTCCATAGTTTTAATTAATTACTACAATTAGATGAAAAACGAGAAAATCAACAACCTGAAGTCCATTTAGTAATCCCAAGTATGTAGCGCATTATAATCATACATTTTTAATACATATTTAAGAAACTATCAGCTAAATATTGAATGTTTTCCATACTCGACCCTTCAAAATGGCGCTGTTTCTCTCTGTGTGAACAACTTCTCACTTCAAATATTTTCTTACGCCGATCCAGACTGAATTTGACTGACTAATTTTAACAGAAGGCATATTTTTTTGTAGTTTTATCTGGTAAACTAAATGCATAACCCTGTGTTCACTTTTCTTAAACTCATGCTTAGTTTGAAATGAAGGAAGTGATATTAGCTATTGTAACCTGCGTATGTAGTGTATTCTTAGTTTTTGTTTTTGTATTGTTTTGTAAGTAGCCCAATTCGCTTTATTAAATTACATTACTAACAGATACCAGCATCGTAAATGTAAATAGAGCACTAAACACAATTCAAAGTTAATCTTGAAAGAATTTTCTTTGTTCTTGTTGCAGGTTGGTACATTGTGTGGAAGTGCTGCTTGTCGAAGTTCCGTTTTGTTCGGGAACTGCTGGGGGGCATGTCAGATACCCCTCCGGCATCAGAGACTAGACAGCCTAAAGCAAGGAAAACTAGAAAGGATTAACTAACTCAATTCAATCAACTTAGGTAAACTAAATAGATTCACTCATGTAGCGCGTGATTTAATAAGATCGGAATAAACATATAGTTAATCAATTGTTTTATCTTTCAGGTCAAGATGAATATCCGCTGTGCCCGTCCGAGTGACCTGATGAACATGCAGCATTGCAACTTGCTCTGCTTGCCTGAGAATTATCAGATGAAATATTATTTCTATCATGGATTATCCTGGCCTCAACTCAGTTATGTAGCTGAAGATGAGAAAGGGCATATTGTTGGTAAATAAATGAACAATTAAATAAATATCAGACAAACTCACACAAATTAATAACCTTTTATATTCCAGTGGTTATGTGTGAAATATAAGTTTGACTTAAACTATGAAAAAAGAAAAAAATATTGACATCCTGCAATTTATTTTCTTTTTACTTCTCTAAACAGACCTCACTAAATTGTAGAACTTGCAGGTTGATATTTTAGGCTGGCAGACATTTTTTCATGTGGAGTTTGTAAAATTGAACTTTTTCATTAATGTAATTGGTACAACAAATGTAACTTAACTTATCCCTCCTTCCTAGATATATATATTTTTTTGTTCTTGTTACAGGCTATGTTCTGGCTAAGATGGAAGAGGATGGTGAAGACAATAGACATGGACACATCACATCACTGGCCGTGAAGAGGTCTCATCGCCGCCTTGGACTCGCTCAAAAACTCATGAACCAAGCCTCTTTGGCTATGGTTGAATGCTTCCAGGTTTGTTGACAGTTCATACAGAGCCTTTAAAGAACACAAAAATGAAAAATACTGAAAAAAACGATTACGTATTAATGAATTACCAAAAAATTCTAATTCAGCTTAATAAATCCTGTTAAATTAATAACACTTTTTGTTTTTCAGGCAAAATATGTGTCACTTCATGTCAGAAAAAGCAACAGGGCTGCATTGAACCTATACACAAACTCTCTTGGATTCAAAATCCTGGAAATTGAGCCCAAGTACTATGCTGATGGTGAAGACGCATACTCTATGATGAGAGATTTGAGCACATTCTCCGCTGATAGCAAGTCAGACAGTCAAGCTTCAGACAACTTGGAAATTAAGTCTGATTCAGCTGTTATATCACAGTGCTAATGGAAATAAAATAATATATATATATACATATAAAGTATTAGTGATTTCTTTATGACCCTTATTGTGCATTATTTGAGATTATTTTCAAAAGGGCTTAGTTTTGTATGGCTTGCAAAGAGAAATAAGTCCTTTCGAAAAGACACTCCTCATTTATATTTGCTCATCTAATTGCATTTAAATGAAACATCTTATGTTGGCTTTGGCATTAATTGGTGTAGTGAGTGTCCAAGCAAGGTGCAGTAGACATGCACGGAGCTAGCAGCAGGGCCCCACCATAATCCCCACCTTTTGTTTGGCACAGTTGTCATATCACAACATCAAAGAATTCTGCTATTAATGCTGACACATTTCATGATGACAAAATAGAACACCTTTATTTTTTGCTGTGGTGTCTGGAGCGTGCTGCACTGTCTGGCATTCAGAAGGTTAACTATATAATGCAGAGCTCATAACCTGGATGCCTAATTATGAAAGGAGATTCAAAATAGCACTTTTCAAATAGGTAATAATATCTAGATAAATATTAAATGTTCTCAATGGCAGCCTAGGTGAATAGGCAGGAGATAGACTAATTTGCTTGAACTCCAAGCGGTGAAGCTATTCGGCATGCCCAAGACACCAACAAAAATGAAGTGCTCCTTAATAAACAAGGATTGGAAAATACTTGTAGCGGTTTGAATTACAAAGTTATTAATCATTGAAATGACAGCTGTGGTCGACATTGGCGTCAGGGGTATGGAGCAATTCTCTAATCTCCATTGTCGGCCACAGCCAAATGTGACATTCAAAAGGGATTTTGTTTTTAGTGAAAAATTAAAATAATTTTACACTCTTATTATCTATTTATTAGTAACAACATAGTGTCAATGTTTTCTTAAAATGTAATTATATAACAACTAGTCTTCTTCTTCATCTTCATAAAGATGATTAAGTTTCAGTTCCGCCTTCTTCTCAACATCCCCATCACTTTTAGGCAATTCCTTTCTTGCTGGTTTCTTTTCCTTTTTCGGAGTTCTCCCAACAACATATTCTGGCATGAGAACTTTACTGCTTTTAAAAACAGCTTTTGGTATTTCAGGTTCTGGTGCCTTTTTGACCGTTGCAGATACATGAAAAATAGGTTTTTTAAACACAAACTCTTCAGGTCCTTCAGATTCTTGTTCCATTCTGTTTTTTTCTGCTTCTCTTTCTTCCAATTCACGGATGAAAGCGTGCGCAGTGGCAGAATTTGTGGAGTCTGACATTTGATCCTGTGTGACATCTGATAATGAGTAATATTTATATTTGCTGGGGTTTTTGAGGTGATCTGGGACACCCCTGGATCGTAAACAGTCTCTCATAGTCGCTTCAGGCCTTTTGTAAATGCTTTCTTTTCCTCTAAACTGCTTCATTTCACTTTTTAGCCTTCTGTAGTGTCTCCTGTCCATGACTCCATTGTCATGTGGGGTTTCGGCTTTGTTGTATTTGGAAAAACTGATTTGATCTTCTGCATCTTTGAGTTGGTTAAATAGGCTCTTCTGCCTTTCAGTAAACGAAGTCATTGTAGCTTTGTGATGATACAATGCTGTGGAAGGAGAAAATCGGAATAATTTTGTGACCATTTCTTTACTTTTTGTTTTACGGTGCTACTGAATAAGTGAAACATAGCGCCACTCACTTGGAAATAATTTCTGAACAATGTGTTTGCTCAATTAAACTAATACAAAACCATATTTTGATCTGAATCAATAAAATATGAGAAGTTATTTCTAATCACTTGATTACAATTTACAATAGTAATAATAGTATAGTGATGGACAAGTGATGGATCAGTGGATCTTGAGTTTATGTTTTGTTTTCAGTATTGCCATATTTTGAATAATATGTCATTCCAATCCATAGATATAGTAGTAGTTATTCCAATCCGAATATAAATTAACTTTTACTTCATTGTTGAAATATGAAGATCTTATAAAATGGAGCTTTTATCAAATTAATAAAGAAAAAGAACGACTAAAGAACCGATTATCGATGATATCGGTTCACCTTGACGCCTCTCTGTTTTTTTTTTGATTAATTGTCAAAGTAAAACCCGCTCCAGACCCTACGATCCGATTCGATTTATCGGAAGCGATCGGATAATGTGTAATTGTCCGATTTATCGGAAGAAATCGGGTAATGTGTAGTGCGGATCGGAAGGTCTGGAGCGGGTTTTCGGGACGTATTACAATATATCGGAGTCCGAAAGGAAAGTAGAAATTAAAAAGTGGCAATAGTTTAGTGTCGTCCCTTTTTCTTAGATTGATTAGAAAGAGATGATAGCACTACAGTATTGCCACTTTTAAATTTCTACTATTGTATTCTACGTACCGTAAAACTACCCTATAGTCCAGTCCACACAACTGTGGCCCAATTTAATCCGAAAATAACTCGTTAATATATGCCAATTATAACGAATAAACTCTAAAGTGAACAACATAATTAAACAAACTTAAATAAAAGCGTATAAAATCACCGGTCAACAACGGCCGCGGTATAGGTATACGTTGATAGAACTATTTTTTTTTTGTTTACGTGCGGGTCCCCCTTTGCACGGTTTGTTGCTGACACATCTCGTCCTTTAGGACAAAACGCCGAGATATACCTACAGTACCGTAAAACTACCCAACTATAGTCCAATCATCCAACTATGGTCCAAAACAAAACTCGTTTATTTTTATCAAAATCCATATTCTATCAGTGGTATTCATGAAAACCTAAACACGTGAATTATATATTTTTTGAGTTTTTTTTTTTTTTTTTTTATCTAGCCTGTTTGTGTGTGTCCCACTGCTGGGCAAAGGCCTCCCCTCTTTCTCTCCAGTCGTCTCGCTGAAGAGCAAGTTGCTCCCAAACGTTCTCAAATGCGTACAGGTCATCCCGCCATCTCCGTTTCGGTCTGCCTCTGCACCGGTACCCATCCTGCGGTATCCACTCAGTGGATAGTTTGGCCCAACGATCCGGATGCATTCGGCAGACGTGTCCTGCCCAGTCCCACTTGAGCTTGGCGGCCTTGACACCCACATCTGTAATGCCTGTTTTGGAGCGCAGTTCGGTGTTTCTGACACGATCAGTCCTGCGAACTCCAAGTATGCTGCGCTCCATCGCTCGCTGGCAAACCTTGAGTGGGGACTTCTAAGCTTCCGTTAATGACCATGTTTGGGCGCCGTAGGTTAGGATAGGAAGGATACACATGTCGACGAGTTTGCGCTTCAGAGTCAATGGAAGGTTCCCCTTCATTAGCGGCTTCATGGACCAGAAGCTCTTCCAGGCATTTTCGATGCGTCGATCGATTTCTTTAGACTGCCTGTTTTCGAAGGATGCTATCTGGCCCAAGTATATATACTCGTCGACGTATTGTATATCTTCCCCATCTACCTTTATCAGTGGTATTCATGAAAACCTAAACACGTGAATTATATATTTTTGAGTGATGTATTTTTTATTTCATTGCATATGTTTGAGAAAAGCACTACTTATATCTTATATACATGCCTTAGCCGTGAAAAGGACTTGCCGGCTTCGTATATAAGTACCTATGTATGTCTATACCTACTCGCCCGGCAAGCTCTTCTTTCCCGGCGTCTGCGGTAATGTACTATTCATCACACAAGCTTTGGCAAAGCAACCCGCGTTCGTGAGATATAAAGTCGTACCATAGGTACTTAACAAATGAATATGCAGGTATATGTTGAATTCAATAGTAATGTCGACTCAAAGACTAATTTGTGCTATGAAAATTCTAAGCCCGGGTAATCACATCTCATCGTTCCGTTCTTCGAATCGATTTACTTTGTAATTTAATGACCCTTCTTTGATTGCTGGAAATGTTGCTAAGTACGAGTAGGTACGTACCTCACGGAGCTGCGTGCGAGTTGATTAGCGTCAAATCATTTTACCGGTTCAGTGACTTCATTTAATCCTCAAAATAACGTAATTGCTTTAAGTACCTAATTTTAAAGTATTTTCGATACTGTAAAAAATGTGTGCAACTAGGTATCGTTGTCTAAATTTACAATCCATTAATGAGACAGACACAATTCGTATAGAGGAGTAGCGAAACATATGAATAGATTTGCTTTCGAGGGGAAGCCGCCGCGCCACGAAGGTATTCGTGTACGTCCAGTACACTCAAGGCGGCGCACGTTAAGAGCGAATTACGAGCTGTCGGAGTGAGCTGGAGCGAATCTAAAGGAGTAGCTGAAGATAGGGAACGTGGCGCGAACTTTTGCTGCACCTCCGTGGTGGTGTCTTTAGGACAACAACAACAATAAACAATCACAACAAAAGTAACTGTGCGGTTCCAGAGGAATTTCCTACCGAGAAAGGAGCTGTCGCGAGCTGTTTTCCCCGGGGGCTACAGTATGCGATTCTTCAAGAGGGGAGCGAAAACGGCGGTAACGTAACTGCTTATCAGGCGGGCCGCATACTTGTTTGTCACCGTCGTAGTATAAACATAAACATTTCTTTCATGATCGAAAATAGACCTAATAGTTTTCTACACTCAACAGTATGAGAACCGGACAAAGCCACATAATCGCAGAAATAATACAGATAGCGTACCAAACAGATACCCAACTGCTTGCCTTAAAAATCAATATTGAGGTATGCTAATCTGTTTAGTCCTTGACCCATTGCTCACCTACATAGTTAACTAGTGGAGTAGCTGAACTTCAGGGGGATCAGTGCGGATTAATCCACTTGTTTGCTTCTGAGGCTTATAGTACAATCGTAGACTTAAACTTAAAACATCATAAATATTATTAGACCGTGTATAGACTTAAGTCCTTTTTAACCAGTCCGGAGGTTTAGCACCGTAACTCTGTTAAGATAAGGCTTATCTTGTAAATATTTTCAGTTGGTATCGCGGACCTTTTATTTGATTTTGACTGAGGTTTAACTAGCTGAATACTGTTCAATTAGATGTTGATTACGAGACCTTAGAGGCTTAAATACCACTGAGAGTATTTTCCTATGATTTCAACAACTTGTGAGATAGATAGAGGAACTAAGCTGAATCCAGTCATGGGGAGTGGTACCGATCTCTCAATGTGCGAGTGCTAGGAATGTCGCATACAGCAACTTATAGCAGCGGCCAGCGCGGCGTTTTCTAAAAAAAATAGGCAGACAATGCGTTTTTGGCTTTTAAAAAAAGTGTCCTAAATTGTCCGTTCCATTACGTCACTTTTGAATATGAACTTTTTTTTATTTACACGAGCGTCACGTAGTGGAAACTAAAATTCCCATGACGAATTTTGGGACACTTTTTTATTCTTCACAATGAAAATGCTATCGATTCTGAGTAGGATGAATTCAAAAACGTCAAGTTCTGGAAGAAACAGGGATTCAGGTTTTTTTCAGTCACGCAGTTTGTGAACGCGCTGTTGCATCGCGACATGCGGCCGCTTCTCGCATTTGCAACGCGCGACAGAAGCGATGCGGTAGCGATACACCAGCGAGTCAGCATTGCTTCTGCATCAGCATTGCTACTAACTCCCGACTTTACATCGGGTATAGGAAGAGTGGAGGGCGTCTGAATGGATCGCGTTGTATTGTATCGACGCTGAATCGCAACTGTGTCAACTAAATCGCGATAGTAGCGATGCAGTTAAGTTTACGCGTGCGACAGCATCGCTACTGAATCGCTGCTAAAATTCACCGTATGCTACCACACGATAACGATTCAGTAGCGATGCAGTTGCGATACAGTCGCGATGCTTTCAGACTCCCTCCCTTACTCGTGCTTGGTAGTGTTTTTGAAATATTCGGTAAAACTATACTGTGATTCCAAATCAATGTAACCATGGGAACTATGCCATTGTTTCCACTCTACATACGTAGAATATAACTTACTTATCTTGGGTTAATTATCTAATATTCCATCTTTGGTCTGATAATTTATTTTTAAAGATCCAAGTTTTATGTTACGGTTATATGTTTCATCAAGCGATAGTACACGGCCAGTCATGCGCTTCATTACCCGTGATTGTTTGGTCAATATACAACCATTTGATTACCAGGAAATAGTATTGGTTTTGTTAAAATTAACTGTATCAATTTACTGAGCATATTAACGGAACAGCCTTTGCCAGACGCGACCGGAAAACCGGAAATATTTGGCGGTCAATTATTCGTTTTCAAATTATGCCTTTCTAGAATATAGAAGGCGAATAATGGACAGTAATAAGTTCAGAGATTAAAACCTGCAGACAATGATAATGGCTGAACGTTTGTTGTTGTTGTTATTTAACGAGAGACGTAGGCATGTGAGTCAACTGGTACTCGATGCGTACCGGCCTATTCTGATTCGTTTCGCTTCAGTAGTTACTGTCGCTTTTGGACCATTAAGTAATACGTTGGCAGCTACATCGGAGATAATAAATCGAGCAAAAGTGTAATTAATTACTATAGATTTGATACACTTTACGTTTTTATATCTCTAAATCAGGATTCCCTATTAAATGAAACGGATACTTGATTTCGTTATCATTCTGTCTCTCTTTCTCACCGTTATGACTTTTCCGCTCTTCCTTTTTCTTCTTGCACACAATAAAGTCCTCTTTAACCTTTCTAGGCTTACACTCTCATTTTCTCTCACAGATCCTCTCTCTCCTTTACCCGTATTTGCATAAGTTTTCTCATTATTTACAATTTCACAAACTTATATTATAGAGTTAGGTTTTCGATAATTACGTACGATACGATCTAGTGTGAGCACCAAAGATTATGTATGTCATAAATTGGGTATGAGTATGATAGGATCCACAGTTCGATTTTGCGTATCTGGTCAGTTCAGCGCATATGTGAGTATTAACGAATCAAAACTGCATCAGAAACGACACAGGCACAGAATAGGCTCGCAACAGTATCGATATGGTACGTGCCCTCGTTCAAACCACAATGAATGCTATCAACTTAAAATAATAGAGCTTTATTTTAAGATTTTTTCCAGGACGGCAATAATGGCCGCTTTGTAATCGAGTCATAGCTAATTATAATTATGGCGTAAAATGTTTGAAATAAGATGATTTATTGTGTGCAATATGAGTGCAACAGTATTAGTACTCATTGTTTGTTTGAGTTTGACTTATTGTGGGGGGAACCTTTATGATAGTTTTAGGCTAGATATCGAAAAATTACCAGGTGGCGCCACTATAGTGCAAGGTCTATTTACCTAACAAGAATCACAGCAACGGCACAGTATGTTGACACTTCTTTTCAAATACTTCCCTTCCCTATATCTCATGTATATTGTGACGCTAAATAATGATTTCTCGATAGGATTATGAGGAAACCTGTACCTTATACTACCTTAAGTAACCTTCAATAAGGCAATGAAAATATTGTTTTTGTATTATGAATTTATTTAATATCCGGTTGTAAAACTACTGGTCCCATTTCGATGCCTTTTTTTGCATTAAACGGCAATAATTTCAGGTTCATAGATATCTTTTATGGTCGTAGACTACCACGGGGCACTGCAGCTGCCAAGACAGCGTGGGCATTTATTTAAAAAATGTATGTACCTATCTAACGTACTGCAACAGTTGCGGTTATCACAAGTCAACTTCTGCCAGTTCAGCTTAACGGTTATTCCTGATAATATTTTTAAATGTTACACATAATTTAGGACAAGGCGTGTCACTGAAAATCTGCGCTGAAATGCGTGCGCCTCGTTGTGATATTTTAGCGACGTGAAGTGAAGTAGTGTTGCCTACTACGACGTGTCGCAGGCTAAGATATAATGGTCTTCAAGCAGATCGACAAATTTGAATCAGTACGTCCAGTTAGCATAACTTAGACACGCGACTTTCTATCGCGCGAGAAATACTACTTGTCAGTTTTCTTTCAATACCGTGCGAGCAAGACAGGGGATGCTGTATTTCTCAAAAACTTTGTACACAATTAAGACGTCATGAATGTTCAATTATATTTTTCCTATTTTGTTACCAATTTTTTTCAGATTACAGTTAAATATTATATTAAAAAAATATAAGCACAAAAGAACCTTCTTATCAAACATAGCCGTAACATTGACATAAAATTACAAAAATAATTGTTAACGAAATAGGTAAATTATATTGGATAGTTTTGTAAAGTTTATTACACTTGGCAGAACCAAAGAAGTTCATCAAAAACCGGCCAAGAGATGTCGGGCCACGCTCAGTGTAGGGTTCCGTAGCGTAGTTGCTCATCCTTCACAAGACACGGGCTTAAAACAGCCGTTTTAAGCCCGAGGTTTAAGTTACGAGAAAGATTTCAAGTTCTATAAAAAAGTCGTAAACGCCAAAGTAACTGTAATTACTTATTACCTTCTGGAAGTCAACTTACGTCCTTTTAAAGAAAACTATGAAATTTTGCGATAACTCAAAAACGGATGGACCGATTTTGATCAATATAGTTTTCATTGAAAGTACTTCCTTCATAAGGCCTCATTTTCATGAATTTTTCCATATTTTTTTCACCCGTGGTTGTAAAGTTAGAGGGGGGGGGGGACACTATTTTTTTATTTTCGGAGCGAATATTTACAAATCTACTGACTTTATCAAAAAGTAATGTGTAGAGACCCCTATTATTTTTAACAGACCTATTCAACCCACACACTTAGGGTTGAAATGAAACAAAAAAATCACTGTTCGAGAGGTACCCGAAAAAAAAAATTTTTTAGTTTTTATTTTACCGTTTTGTCGGCGTGATACATACACATACTCATACCAAATTTCAGCTTTCTGGTACTATTGATCGCGGAGCTAAGCCGCGGACGGACGGACAGACGGACAGACGGACATGGCGAAACTATAACGGTTCCTAGTTGAGTACGGAACCCTAAAAAGTTCATCGTCAATTTTTTGTGATGTCCGAGAGGTTGGCAAATCAAAAGGGCGGAAAACGGGCGGTGAATCTGACACTTGGTCAGGGCATGGAATATGGGATTTACAAATTCAATACAGAACAATAATTTTAATAACGGTAGACAACAGGGATTTGAATGGGATATTAATTTTATTTGTTTAGATTTGGTGCTGATTATTCTAGTATTTGAACTGTTTATACTGTTAAAGCAATCGGTATAAAAATATACGTTGAATGAAGGATCCTGCGTTATTATTTCGGAGGTTGCTTACAATTTTGTACATAGTAATTTTTGAGAAATGCTTGACTACGAATACTTAATATGTGAAAAGAGCGTAGCGGATATTTTGCGAATACGATGGCTGGGTCACAGACAGTTAAAAAGTTACTTCATAAGGGATGGTACCTACTTGTAATTTTAAACAACATTATATACCTAGTTAACTTTAAAACTTCATCTGAACCGGCAAAGTCGTTTCGGTGAAACCGAGGACAATGAACATTGTGTGCAGCTGGAATTGCTCGCAAAATGTAGCGAGATAAGAATGTGAAACTTCAGAGGATTAGTTTGAATTGACCTTGTGTCTTTTGTGGAATCATACACGATGGGTAAGGTAAAACTAAAAATGATTAAATATTGAAGTTAGCTTTGAAGCAGTTATGTATAATAATGTTATATAATATGTTATTTAATAAGAAAAAAAAAATATCGATTCGTTTTCATTTGCATAAGCATAAACCTGATCATTAAACATTTCGACGTTAATAACACTACCATACCAACCTATTTATTTAAATAACGAATAATAATGAATGAATAATAACGATAATGTAAATTTAATGACGCATTTATCTTTATTTTTTTTATTTTTTTTTTGTTGGTACCTACAATAGTTTTGGATTCTGTGATAATTAACTGATAATAAATTAATGAAATTTGTTTAAAGACTATTATTTGAAAATTTGAAATGTTGTCAATTGATAGAATCAGACATGAAAAATTCCTCGAGGCCTACTTGCAGAATGCAGTTTTGAATTTGAAGTAGATAAAGTAGGCTATTAAATAAGAGAACGTTCAACTTTATTTGTTTGTTTTCAGGAGGTATCCTAGACGACCGCCGAGGGGTGCCTAGTAAGAATAGTAAACAGCTATATGACTGTAAGAAACGTGTAGCAGCTTGTCCTGTCTTGATATAACGCATTCAATGCCGTTATTTTAAATAGTTACTTTCAGTTGTTTCCTATCTAAACGGTAGAACCGAGCACGTTATTTAGGTATTAAGACCATACAGGATTTTTTAAAATAAAGTTGGCTTCATGGCAACATAAATTAATCGACTCCAACATTTTTTATATAATACTAAATTATCAAACGTTACTGCTATTTGTCCCCAAAAAAAAAACGCAAATGCCAATAAAATTGAAGCAATTCGACTGTGCCACTCACACGTCGCTTTTTCGTATTTCTCATTTCGTTGACACTACTTAAAAAATACCTATATCGTTTTGGACACTAACCTACTCTTATTTATTAGACATTAGTTAAAAAGTGTCATTGTCGAAAGCTTTTTAAGTCGTTCTTTCTCTAAACTGGACTACACTAACTACTAACTGGACGTGCATCAATACTCGTAGAAGTTTTTTTTTTCAGGGTAAATCTTAAACGCGATCCAAGGACCATTCTTTGTCAGTCGCGAATGTTTGTTTTCCTCGCGCATGCGCCAGACGATGGTCACCGCTCGGCCACTTCAGCACTTGCCCGCGGAGGCTCGAGCGACGCGCTTCTATCGAGCGCCGCGAAAATCGCGCTAAATTTAGCGGCGGGAAAAGCATGGCGGTGGGTTGGAAGCCCGAACACGACTCGTACACTTCGGGTTTTTCCGGGCGAGGTCGCGCAGGGCGGGCGGCGCGCGCCGATTCTCCAGGCACCCTGCCTCTCAATACAACATAAACCATACTCACAACAGCACGCTCCAACTGCATAATAATAAAACTGCAATAGTATATTTAGTGATGTGCGCGATGGATCCGTTTTAGACTGGACACTGAAATGTGAACCAGCTGACTGCGCGTCACAACAGGTAATCAATGTTTCATTGCATGGATACATGTTTTTTGTTTTCAGCGTCTGAAATTCGCATATGGTTAAGCGGTTCCTGAAATAGTCCTACATTTGTGTATCTATATAAGCATTATTATATTGTTTGAATAATAGAAGAAGAAGAATAAAATATAGATTTGAATTTACAGTATTTTTACATATAAGTATCATGATGAATTGGAACTTAATTGAGTGTAAATGTACCTAATTATTTCTTTGTTGATTTCTTTCGAGACCTTAGATATAACACTATGTCAGAAAATATCATAGTGGACAATTAAATAAATTATTGTTATAACTAAGCTATTACGGTTCTTTATGATAATATAAAGTTATATTCATACGCAAAGCAATTTGTTTCTTCTAATTAGTGACATATTGCAGCCATTTGTTTAATTATTAAACTACAGGTAATTAAAACACCTAATTACACATCTTTATTACCTCTGTTTGCTCGGCGTCTGTTCCGTCTTCAAGTTATGACTTACTTTTGTTGTTTGTTTAATACTTTCTGGGTGGAAACAAATAGTACTAAGTAGCAACAATTATGACAAATCACACGTTATGATTTTCCAGGAAACAAGCGGATTTCGTGTAACAATACTTTAAAAACACATTCATTCGTAACTATTGCAGGCATTCCTTTACAGTACGTACTTATTTTTTTAAATAATCCCTGCCTGAAACATTACTTATTCATCAAAGGCGCCTACGCAGTTACATTCATATTTACTTAATGTTAAGAGTTTTATAATGCCTCTTACAATATTATAAGGACTCTTTGTATTTCTTTCGTGACTGACTTATCGGTTAAGTAATAAATAAAAGTTTTGTTAATGGTACAAAATACTTATTTTATCTCCTGCATCGTGCCGTCATAAAATATTGACTATAATGCTTCAATGTAACTTTATTACTTAAAAGTAGAATCCGTCCCATTGAAACAGGAATATGCAATAGTCTACTAAATAAGGGGTTGCCGTCAGACATGGGTGGCGTTTAATTAATTATAGCAGATGGACTGAGTTCGAGTTGCATGTTTAAGTTAAAAACGTTAAACGAATGGGAATGACGTCCAACCCGGCTAGCATAACTTTACTGTTTTGAGTGACAAGAAACAGCAGCACCTCTAGCATAACTGTCATACGCGACTATTACCCGGATGACCCGGGCATAGCACAGTTACTGCTTTGGTTAAAGTCACTGATGACATTCGTCTTAATATCGAACACAGAAAACTTACAGTCCTCGTTCTTCTTGACTTCAGTAGCGCTTTTAATACGGTAGATTTTGATATCCTTATCGGCATACTTCGCTCACTAAATGTGTCTCAATCATCCTTATCTTGGTTTCACGACTACCTCTTTGGTCGACGCCAGCGGGTTTGGGTCGACGACAAAATGTCGGAATGGCGTGAACTTACCGCTGGTGTCCCTCAAGGGGGGGTCCTTTCTCCTCTTCTCTTTTCGATTTTCATTGGTGGGATCACAGAGTGCCTAAGATCTTCGTTCCATCTTTATGCAGATGACCTGCAGATCTATGCAGCGGCTAGTATTGAGGATCTGCCATCGCTTATTGATCAAATCAATGCAGATTTAGAATCTATTCACAGCTGGGCTAATAATTTTGGTTTAAACGTAAACGCACAAAAATCGCAAGCAATTGTCATCGGTAGTCCTCACTTTGTGAACAAGCTGGCGGAAATGGTGGTGCCTGATATTCTTTTTGGTGGGATTCCTATCCCTCTTTCCTCTACTGTTAGGAATTTAGGTATCATCATGGACCAGACATTGTCTTGGTCTCCGCATATCTCGGAGGTCAGCCGGAAGCTCTTCGCATCTCTTCACTCACTTAGGCGCCTGCAGAACTTCCTTCCTATGTCCACCAAGCTTACTCTTGCCAGTTCACTCTTGCTGCTCCTTCTGGATTATGGTGACATTGCTATGACGAATCTCAAAGAGGAACTACTTGACAAGCTCGAGCGCTTACAAAATGTGTGCATAAAATATGTTTTCGGACTGCGCAAATACGATCACGTGTCCGCCTTTAGAGCGCAGCTGGGTTGGCTGCCAATACGTCAGCGTAGAGACCTGCATGTCCTGTCATTGCTTTTTAATGTTCTCTACAACCCTGCTTCACCTCCATACCTCAGTGAAAGGTTTAAATATATGGCCGATGGCAGTGGTCACCGCTTGCGGTCGTCTGCCAATCTCACTCTGGCTGTACCGTCTAACAAGACGCGTACGTACGCCAAATCTTTCACAGTAAGCGCTGTGAAGCTGTGGAACGAATTGCCACTGTCCCTTAGGAAGTCTCCATCTGTAGCATCACTCAAGACGAATCTTAAGAAGTTATGGCTTTCCAATGACTTGTGAATTGGATCTACAATGTATTTATATTTATATGTATATTTATATTACATTATATATATGTATGTATGTATGTATGTATGTATGTATATATGTATGTATGTATTAATAGTTTATATGTGTAATTATTAGTAGTGTTATTATTTTTAATACCTTTTTGTACACGGTGTTAGTTTGTCTATCTTCTTCTCGTACTCACTCAACTGCTCAAAGGTTAACTGGAAGAGATCCCTTATAGGGATAAGTTCGCCTTTGTACCTATATGTTAATTGTAATAGATGTATTTTTTAACTGTTTTTGTGTACAATAAAGCGTTTACTTACTTACTTACTTACTTACTATTTCTCGCGTGATATAATTACTCGTCTCTTTCTGTGCAGCAATGTGAGAGAGTGACGGGTAGCGCTATGTCGTGCGACAAGAGTCGCGATGCGTAGTTGTGCTATACGGGCTGGGCTAGCATATATCTTGCCGCGAATTCGCTTGTCCCACGACTAAGCATCACCATCTTGCTCGCACATTATTGAGAGGAAGGTGACAGGAAGTATTTGTCGCGCGACAAAGAGTCTTTATACATATGTTACGCATTTGCGCCATTGGACGGCCGACAAAAATACCTAAGTTCAGTCACCAACATTGTCTTATGATAACAGTATGTCCCCTTATCCTGTACCGCGGTTTATGACGTTTCACATCGTTTAGACCGGATTTTATTTTTTGCTTGGAAGTGGTCAATTTGGACGTTAATAACGATTATTAAAATATGTAATAAAAAGTTTGTAATGTAACTCATTTATTTTATGACAATAACCTAACATAGGTATGAGATAGTACACTTGGCTTCTGTCTTATCATGTAAAATGGATACACGTCTATCGACCATATATTAATATAGATGTAAGATTGGATAATGTTGTAGTTTTTGGCTGTTCTTCATTTGTAATTTTATACATAACGTATGTAGCCGTTTTTCACAGTGTCTTAGTGTCATACTGAAATGCTATGTGTTAACATATGAATAAATAAATAAATATCTTCGAAACCTCCTTAAGAATTTTAGAGCATAAAAAATACCATTTGAAGTTCTTTTGTAGAGTATTGTTTTTTTATGGACTATGGGGTTGAGCAGCACGCTTTTACAGGAGATACCTATTTATATATTAGATTCCTCTAATTTTTGTAATTTTTTTACTATTAGGGCTTTGCCGGAGTGGTCAGGTTTTAGTTATCCATAAGGATAATGCGCAGTTCCTATAAAGGAACTGTGCATTTCCGCGCTAAATGAAGTATGTCGACGATATTAGCCTTTGTCTTAGTCAAACAAGTCGTGATACGTTGCTGCGTTGTAGCAGGACAAATCAGCAGTTACACATTCTCATTTATAATGGTGGGGATATAAATCGTTATTTGTTAACAACAACAAATCATGAAGTATTATTTGAAATTTGAATAAGAATAAGTTACCAAAGTATTCTTTTCCGACATCATATTTTCTAAAATGGGATATTATTCGCGTTATGGTAACTTAGATATTTTCCGTATTACACGGGTCTTTCGAAACGTATCGAGAACTGGAAATGGAAAACATTGGTTTATCTGGAAGTAAAAAGGGTAAATGACCGCACACATATCAGTGACACATTCTATTTCAAATAAATGATTCCGTCATAGTGGTATTCTTGTGGTTACTAATCGGTTACCAAATAATGAAGGTTATCCTTCTAGTTGGTTAATTAAAAATAAGTTTCTGTCAAAAATGACATTTTAGTGGCAAGCTTTTATATTAGCCGACTGTACTTTTCTTTGGATATCCATCAAATGCTCACTGAGATGATTCTAAAGAGCCCAAGCTCGGTAGGATTGCTTTTTCTATTATAGAGTTCCTATGGCCACCTTCCGGCTCCATCATCAGATCAGCCCCATGGTACCATATTATTGTCATCAAAGTTAAGTAAGTATGCAAAATTTCAGCTCAATCGGTTGACGATATCTGCTTCAAAATTGAGTTGCAAGTTTCACCCGAACAAACATACTTTAAACATACCATGCAAGTTAAATAAAAGCTTTAAAAATATTACATAAAATAAGTATATAAAATTATTTTCCTTCCTTTATAATTGACTAAACGGTTTAAGTAACTTAATTAAATTAGGTTATGATTCATCGGTATATGACCTATACTCCATCCAGGGAGTCGAGTTAATATAGCGTCCTCTTTGTTGCACTTTTGTATGCAAATGAAAAGGACAAAGGATGGCCGGTGGGCGTAAACAATTGCACCTCGATTCCACAATAGGCTTACATGCCGTCGGTCGTTTGGAATATTTATATTTTGTTAGTGCATTTTGTTGGCAGTTGATGGCTTTATGCTGACAGCTTTTCTAAGTTAAATATTTAAACCATTAAATAAATTCAAATAATTACAAAAATCATAAAATGAAATTATAATTTGTTTTTACTGAATGGTTGAGATGCAAAGATAATGAAATTGGTTTAAGTATTTATACCTTTAAATGGATTGATAAAAAGGGTTTCAATAAAGGTACAGTAAATAAGACAATGTATGTTCGTAATAAAATATTTAATCATTATCAGATTCACTTGATTCGTTTTCTAAATGTATAATGAACTGATTATTATTTACATCTACTGCATTCATTTTCTTCTCCACCACTTCTAAGACGTGTTTAATACAGTTCCTCCACGATTCAGCGTCTACTTTTGAGATGGCTTCTATTAATATTTTTTTTACCTCTGTTAACTTAAAAGTTTTGTTATTATTGGATACGTACCCCTTGATTTGCGACCAAATTAATTCAATTGGGTTAAGTTCGCAGTGATAAGGGGGTAACCGTAGCACACTTTTGTTTTTTAGGGTTCCGTAGTCAACTAGGAACCCTTATAGTTTCGCCATGTCCGTCTGTCCGTCTGTCCGTCCGTCCGCGGCTTAGCTCCGTGATCATTAGTACTAGAAAGCTGAAATTTGGTATGAGTATGTGTATGTATCACGCCGACAAAACGGTAAAATAAAAACTAAAAAAAAAATTTTTTTTCGGGTACCTCTCGAACACCTAAAGTGGGGGTGATTTTTTTTTTTCGTTTCAACCCTAGTGTGTGGGGTGTCGTTGAATAGGTCTCTTGAAAATAATAGGGGTTTTCAAACATTACTTTTTGATAAAGTCAGTAGTTTTGTAAATATTCGCTCCGAAAATAAAAAAAATTGTGTCCCCCCCCCTCTAACTTTTGAACCACAAGTCAAAAAAATATGGAAAAATTCATGTTAATGCGGCCTTATAAGTACTTTCAATGAAAACTATATTGAACAAAATCGGTCAAGCCGTTTTTGAGTTATCGCCAAATTTCATATTTTTTCTTTAAAAGGTCGTAAGTTGACTTCCAGAAGGTAATAAGTGATTACAGTTTCTAGGGCGTTTACGACCTTTTTATAGAGCTTAAAATCTGTCTTAACTTAAACCTCGGGCTTAAAACAGCAGTTTATTGTGAAGGATGAGCAACTACGGAACCCTACACTGAGCGTGGCCCGACATGCTCTTGGCCGGTTTTTTGTTTTGCCATCTCGTCTATTACATACGCCTCATACCTATGCTTGTGGGTTCTAACAATATCTAACAGATCTTTTTTTTCATATTTGTAGTCGGTAATATATTTTTATTCTTCATCCAGTTGATTATTTCATCTTTCTTTGAATTTGTATTAGGGACCTTTTCTATTTTACGGGAGTGGTATGGGGCGTTATCTATTACAATAACTGAATCGTTTGGAACTTTGTCGAGTATTTTCGCAAACCATTCTTCAAATACATCGGCATTCATATCCTGGTGGTAATCGCCTTGTTTTTTCGATTCAAATACCAGAAGCCCATCTTCTAAAAATCCGTCTTCGCTTCCAATATGAGTCACAATGAGCCGCTTTCCTTTACCTGTAAAGTACACATGCAACATTAGATAAGACACCTGTAAGTGATTAAGAAAACAATGAAAATCCATGCAGCTGTCGGCTTTACTATTGATAACAGTAATAATAAACAAAATAACAATTAAACACCTGCCTACTTTCGTTTCTTTATTAAAATGCATATGTTAGGTTCATGAATGATTTTGATTTATTTTGAATTGAATTTTAAAATCTCACCTGATGGATTCTTCAATCCAGTTGATAAGCCATTTATGAACGCATGTCTTGCATTCTGGACGGTTGAATCTGTCCATACCGTACTCTTAGTATGACCCTCGTTAATCCAAGTCTCGTCCAAGAAGAAAATCTTTCTTCCTGATTCTCTCGCCGCCTTAATGTTTTGCAAATAATTTCGCCTCCAAAATTTAAGGTCTTCTCGGTCATTCAGCAAACTATTACGACTTCTTTTCACAAACTTGAAACCCATGTTAAGTAATAATTTATGCAGCGTCGATCGTTTCATATTTTTCATTGATTCGTCAGTGTTGGCTACTGCCAGTATTTTGTTCAATGTTGGTATTTCATTTCGTGTAAAAAATGTATGTACAATATTTCTCAATGCACTTTTGGTAAAACTATCAGTCGTACTTATTATAGTTTTACGTTGTTTCTGTCTTCTGGGTGATGTAAGGATTCCAGCGGTCTTCTTTTCCTTTACAATTCTGTACACTGACATCCAATGTATGCCTAACGACGATGCAATGGTTTTTGCAATGTCGTTGTACGAGGCCTCTGGAGTTTCTCGACGAAAAGTGTAGAACAATCTATAAATCATTTCTTTTTCTTGTGAAGAAAAATACCGCCTCGGCCTTTTATTTGGTGAATTAACCATTGTTAAACACTAAAATTCCGTATGATACAGAAGCCGAGTCACAAAATAAACGGGAATCAGTCCAGTACACAAGCCGAGTCACAAAATAAACGGGAATCAGTCCAGTACACAAGCCGAGTCACAAAATAAACGGAAATCAGTCCAATACACAAGCCAAGTCACAGAATATGCAGTAAAAAACAATCCAGTAAGCGAGCCACGTAAACGTTAAAAATCGCTAATTACAAGAAAGGATAACGCGTCCGCACCGTACGAGAGACAGATGTTGACTGAACTTTGACCACCATGTAAACCTCCCCGATACGTATTTGTTACCCTTATCGCTGACCAATGGCGTGCTTGCTCACTTTTCTAGTACTAACTCGTCTCCGTGGATAGAGTATAGGTATAAGTATACAAGGTGGGTCCTGTAACAGGAGCAAAAATTAAAACATAGATTTGACTGGTCAAACTGAACAACATCTATTCAGAAACTTAAAAAAAAAACTGTTATCATATGTTCATTATTTCAAACAAAGTAAATAGCATTTTCAATGTACGCCATCCAACATCGAAATCGCCTTAGCATTGACATAATAGCTGTCACTTTACTAAATATGAAATGATTCGCAATACATTGCTTCTTTGAATAAACTTTATTTTACAGGTTTACATTATAAATGACTTATTTTTAAAAGTCGTTTAATAAATGTTGTTCAGTTTGAGGGGTAGAATCTATGTTTTAATTTATTGCTCCTGTTACAGGGCCCACCTGGTATATAATACTTACGTCATATAATTTGTCACAATTTTGCGGGGCAAGATTCCAACAAAAGTCTGCATAGAATAATTTAGCAGCCCCATATCCATTGAAGGCTTATATAAAAGGCATGACAAAAACTTTTTTTTGAGAATCTCAATCGATTTTATGTTCTATCAAATGTCTATACGTATATAGGACTCACTAACAACTCTTAGACTGCACTAAAAGTCAGAAATGACCGTAAAAGTTCAACATTCCTACGGAGCGCTTAAAAGGCTCCATACAAATGACCACCTAATCCTGACGTCATTATATGTAATGGGTACCAATATTTGTATAGAGAAAATAAGTAATTTGTAATTTTAACCGTGATAAAGTGCTTTTAAGTTCATGGTTACCTAATACAATTATTGTTTTATGAAAACAATTTCAAAATTTCTTTGGATTAAAAAACAATCATAAAATTTGTTTACCTTTGCAGCAGGTACTTAGACATATTTAAACAATATTATGTTTTTGATTATTTTTTCTTTGTTTTTGACATATTATTATCATTTACCTACAGTATGCTCTAGAATTTAACATCAGTGGTCATCCCTATTCGTTGTTGAATGATACGATGTAATTGTAACGTTGATACGACAACGACATTAATATCGTATCCACAATATAGGTACAATGTTATACTCGTACATTTGGACTTCTGTTTTATTTATTTATTGTTTATTAAACCGGTCATTGTACTTTTATGACATTTCTAAGCAGATTTTATCAGACTTAATTACTATAGGCAAGTTCCCATACATACGTTGCAAATACTGACTCTTAGCTTCACTTTATTTGATTATTTTAATTTTGATTTCGATTGATTTTGATTGATGTGTGTTGTTCCGCTTAAACACGCAATCAGTCTGCTTTCATAAAGTGAGTTCATATAGGGCAGGGGGTATCATTTGGTTATTTTGCATAATTTCCTTAATGGAACATTAGAACCTAGTTTAGTCAGCAAAATCCCCTAATCGGTCATATATAAAACATCATCGTGATTTTCCGCTCCACGTCGAAGGAGGCGTGGATATTTCTAGCTAAAAATAATTCCAATACCTACGGTTAAAGTCCTTAAAATGCCTAAGAAGGCCAAGTTCGGAAATGCTGTAGGTATACATTGCAAAAACGATGAATAAGCAACGGCACTATTCTGTAAATTATCTGTTTCTAATGAGACTTTAACTAAAACGCAACTACATAGTAGTACCTAGTTACTTGTCAAACAGTAGTTATGGTTATGTTATGTATTTATTCTTCAGTGATTGTTTTCGGATTGTCGATAGTACAGAAATCTATCAGTATTTATAATGGTTTTAACTAGGTATATCGAACAGAAGTTCTCAGTTGTAAAAACTGTACTTAAAAAATGTAGAGATCTTTAAATTAGTGCGTATTTTTTTCGAGTTTAGTGTTTGAGTCATTTATGATTTTGAAATAAATATTTATGTTATATAAAAATTTGATCTACCCTAATGGTCCCGTTCTTATCCGAATTTATATGTTAGATGTTGAATCGACGCAATTTCTCAATTGTTGTAAGGTCACACAAATAATTTTTAAACCATCTAAACTCATGGATTTTGCTCCCAGATTGTTAAAAATAAGGTTTCTTTTCATTAAAATTCGTTTTCCGGGCTGTATTTCCTGTAACATTGAAGCAGTTTCAATCAAGTTTCAGTTGCGTAAAATTTTCCTTACCGAATCAGCCACCAGACCGGGTTCATTGGATTCTCTGTAATTATCTACGCGCCGATGACGTTTGCATAGTTATCCATAAATAAGGTTAGAATACCTGCGGCTACCACTAACATTTACGAGTATAGTAAACTTGAGGAAAAGAGAACATTGCTTTACGCGTAAGCCGGTCTCGTTCTAACCTGCTACTTGATAAGTTCGTCGTATAGCGGCCGAATTCGTCATCGGACATAGCCGTAAGCTAATGGAAAACTTCCAAATGATTATAAAGCTCTGAATCGTATTTTCCGCCGAGAAAACTTTCCTCTAAGACGAATGGGGTGATGTATATGGTCTAATTGGGATATGTATAAATCCAGGGAGCATACGCAGCGTCCTCACAGTATGTTTGTTGTTAGCGCGGAGTGTAGAGGGTCTTGCTGAAACTTTAATAATGTAAGTAGGGTGTTCCGACAAGTTAAATTTGGTATGTCTTAAACATATTGCTTAGGAATCTAATATAACACTTATGTAGGTGTTAGTGGTGGGCTCTTGGATGAAGGGCGAAATGTTCAGGTTCACTGTACTTGATACACGCACTTCAAAAATATGTACCTAATATGGTAGATTAGTGTCAAAAGTTATGCATCAGTTCCGTTACAAATGAGCATTGTAAGAGTGAAATCATTGTGTTTGTTTCTTTTCAGGAGGTAACTTTAAACAGCGGTTCTTTAATAGCTTCAGTGACCGAGACGGACAGACCGACAGACAGCCGTTAGACAGTGCCTGAAAACCAGCGTATTTAAATATAAATATTCATAAATACCCGTGCTTATTACGATCAGTTTGTTTTTGAAGAGACCATGTAAAATTTTACACATATTAAAATTCTCTACGCAATGCGAACTTTACTTTATCCAACGCTGTAAAAGATGATTCACGAAAAATACGAGCACAAAATAACTGAGCGTGTAAAAAAGACTATGAATCAATCGCCATGAAGTGTATCGTTACATATCGCTAAGTATATCGACCTTCCTTCTTTATGGGCAATTGGATGCTCGGGAGGAACGATCCAAAGCTATAAACCGTAGTTACGTGTCATCAATAGCTTGTTTCGAATGTTAAATAACTGCCAAATCACCCGACAGGTCTTTGCTACAAATAAAAATCATCAATCTCTGAATTAAATCTCGTCAAATCTGATAGTAGATTAACGACTGTACATGGTTTTTAATATTCATGGCATTTGATTTGATAAACGGTGACGCGAAAATGTTTGAAGTGGAGCAACTGTTCGGTCGTCGCTTGTTGGACGTCACCGCAGTAACCACTGACAGATTATCTGGTGTCATTTTAATGGAGTTTCAGTACACGAGCCCTTATACAGCTATTGTAACTACAATATAGCGACTACGGAACAATGTAGTCGCGCTTCAGGAACGTGGCATAGTAGTTATAAATACAATGTACACTCCTAAACGTTCGTTGCTTAACGTAGTCTACTTTATGTAGTTAAAGTAAAGTGTTGACGCGATGGGGATATTTAGACTGCGCCGAGCGTTAGCCGCTAACGCGCCTTTAACCATAGAGCGCGGGGAATGCGTATTTAGATCGGCGCGCGGCCGCCATAGTAAAAATGTATGGAGAATCAAAAGTACTTTTTGATAAATCTGGACCTTTAATACCAAACAATAATTGAAATATTTGATGCGGACAAATTGTAATGTAAACATTCATCTTTTTTTTTAACGGAAACTCAATCAGAATAGATTTCCATTGTTAAAGTATAAAAAAACACTTAACGCCTACTTACGATTTTACAATTTTCGTCCAACTTTACTTAGTTTTCTAGAGTAAAATATTAATAATCTTATAATTTTTCCACGGAGAAGTTGTTAATAACACATTCTTCGAAGTACTAAATATATAGTTTAGAAATGGATTAAACAACTAGTGTTGGCGCTGTCTACTTTAGTGCAACTGCCTATTGTTCACATTTTGCTCGGTGCAGTCTTAACCATATTAAGTGATTTTTTATTCCTCTGTTAAATATCTCCGCTTTATAAATAAGACTTTTCTGTTTTTATTAGTCTCTAGATCTCGTAACCCAACAATTGAATATGCCAGTCTGTGAAAATTGTAAGTAGACACATTTAAACATTGACAATGAAGTTCAAAAACTGAGTAGCGCAGTATTAAAAGTCATACGAAAAAAAAACGCAAAATTTATGTCTCATATTACCAAAAAGTAATTGGCCATTTTGTGTCCCCATATGATAATGTTTATCCACCTGTGCAGCCGATACCAGTGAGATTAGGAGCATGTTCGGTTTATGGCTTACTCTTGACCTAGTTCCCGGTATTTGGGGCGCCCTGTCCGCCCGCCCAGCCGCCGCACTACGTGTTAACTGAAATACTCTCCAGAAACACATATCAATATTATCTTGTAGAACAAATCGTGTACAACATATGTCTTGTCGAACATACCTAGGGTAGGTATGTCAGAACAGATTGGCTTACTATTACCTTTTTTCAATCGAATTAAAAAATATTTCCAGTTCTTTTTTAGGGTTCCGTACCCAAAGGGTAAAAACGGGACCCTATTACTGAGACTTCGCTGTCCGTCCGTCCGTCCGTCTGTCACCAGGCTGTATCTCAAGAACGGTGATAGCTAGACAGTTGAAATTTTCAGATGATGTATTTCTATTGCCGCTATAACAACAAATACTAAAATAAAATAAATATTTAAGGGGGGCTCCCATACAACAAACTTGTTATAGATTATGGTACGGAACCCTTCATGCGCGAGTCGGACTCGCACTTGCCCAATTTTTGAGATTACCGAAGATTGATGTCAACTATCCGGAGATCTAATTCTATAGCGGTCTTGTTACTGCAAAAAATGTTCAGTCTCATCTTTCGCTAATTCGGTACCAATTTGTTCGATAAAGTCGTTCTAGCTAATTGGAAGTGAATCTAAGCTTCTCACGTTAAGCTTAGGAAAATAGGTTTCTTTATTGCGAGAAAAGCGGCGAGTATAAGGCGTTAGTTCTACATCATAAATGGCACTAGCAATGGTGCCCTAGTTCTCTATTACACCTGTCTAGGATATAGATTCTAGACGATTCCACGTGTATGCTGTACTGTACATGACCCACAATAAGTTTGGCAGAGATTAAATTCTGCAAACCAGTATCCGTTGTATCGAGCTACATTAAGACTCGACCGGCTTTATGAATCGACTAAATTTTTTCCCATTATCATGATTCTCTCTGACCCAGTTTTTATCACTGTTAAAAATGTTTGCATGAAATAAAATCCGATAAAGATTTTGGCTCTTTTCCCCAAGGAAACGAAGCTGGCAAGTGCGTACACCCACGTACTGCGCACAAAACCTCACAGAGGCACGATTATTTAACTTATTTATTAAGCTCGTTTCACGTCTATGTGATCTTTGTACATTTATGTATCCTGCCCAATTCAGCTGCGCGATGCATGTTAACTTCCTTTAAGGTCGCGTTATAATTGTACCACAAACAACAGTACAATGCTCGGTTGGCAGAATTCATCTTCATCTTCAATGGCATTGCTGCAAAAGGTCTCATTGTGAAAAATAAATAGTTTGAGTCAATATTATTTTGTAGATTTCTAACTTGTTTGATGTGCCGACGTGTTAATGTCAGTTAGTGTCCAATAGTGGTTCAAATAAATGTATTACTTGTTACTTACTTAAAGTTAACAATTACATAATTATGAAAAAACGGCCGTATCTGAAAGCAACGACGCGAAAGATGCCAGTGGACTGTCTCCTGTGGAGTTGTACGAATAGCTGTCCCTGAAAAAGAACTCCCCACGAAATCAAAATGTCGGTTCCTGTCAATTACAAATTACGTAAGCCGTTTTTAGGGTTCCGTACCTCAAAAGGAAAAAACGGAACCCTTATAGGATCACTTTGTTGTCCGTCTGTCCGTCCGTCTGTCAAGACCCTTTTTCTCAGGAACGCGTGGAGGAATGAAGCTGAAATTTATATCAATTACTCAGGTCTACTGTCCCTTGAAGCTGTGAAAAAATCAAACTTCTAAGCCAACGCAATCAAAAGATACAGCCGTTTATGCCGCAAATTTTCGACACTTGCAAGGGAATCAAAACCTACAGGGTGCTTCCCGTGAACTCAGAATCTTGAAATTTGGTACGAAGCAACGTCTTATAGCATAGATAAAGGAATAATTACGAAAACCATAATTTTTTTTTTTTATACCTAACTTTGCACCTAATTTATATGGGGCGCTATACATACCAGGTGCAAACTTAACTTAACCACTTAGGGATGGAAAGTGTTTGTACGGAACCCTCGGTGCGCGAGTCCGACTCGCACTTGGCCGGTTTTTTTTTTTTAGATTATTAGAGATGTCTCACGAAAATCTTAATAAGATTAGTGAATCATTTAGTAAAATTAGTTGGTAGATGCTTTTTTCAATGAGATCATTACTCAAAATTGGGCGCGTTAGCATGTCTGCGCCGGCGCAGCCCCGTTGTGGTGTTGATTCACGCAGCATTCATTTCCGCATGTCGCGGGCTATTTCCGAGACACTCCCGATCCCGCGATGTTTTGGTCATAATGCAAAATAGAACGAGCACACAACGTTTAGCAATCATGCAAAACAGTCCTCTCTCTGTGGTCGTTACTTCATGACTGAAGACCATGACTGGGTCTATCTCCGTGCGTAATAACCGTGCGGTTCTATCCTAACGTCATTTTTGTACGATTATTATCAGAAAGAAAGAGCAAGTGGCAATAAGTGTAATCAAACTAGGACTAGGACTCGGGAGTCTCTTGCAAGATCCTAAAAAAAAAATAAGTTCAACCATTTATTAACAATATTAGCTGAGATAATAATGAATAAAATATCCACTGTAACGACGCCGAATTTTCACCCGATTATCGGTACTCTTCTTTTTTTAGGAAAATACAACTTGTTTTCATCGGATACTATTGATTCTCATTGGTATAGAACGTTACACAGCTTGATGTTTCTTTTCTTTATCTGATCAGTCCACCTATTATGTAGTTGGATATTTACTATGTTACATAATCTTATTCCTTCTACGTTCCCGACTATAAAACATTAGTCAGTCCAGTAATCTAACTCACTTCTTATCGTCACATTTTATCTTTTAATGTCCGTACAAAATTATGCCAAAACGGTATCAGTTGTTTTTTTGCATATTTATTTGATGTACTTAGTTTGACCTAATATCGTAACAAAGTTGAACATGTTAGTCATCATTGCAAAACTGATATCATGTTTTATTTCTGTATGTCGTTCATTTTACTTACCAGATAGAGCTAAATATTCAGGGCAGCAAAAAAACAATTAGTAGTTATGTTATTGGAAAAACGTGGAGTTTTATGACCGTCGCCGATTTCTGTTTCATTTTACCCATATCCAGAAGCCTCGGAAAATTGCCTTTAGGTAACATTTCAATTTCTATTACCAGATGCTACCCAAGGTAGCTGAGGTGATAATGTTATTTACGGGCAAAATCAATTTATGCGAACGAGCTCTCGAGCCAAAATGCATTACGAGGCAACCATAGCTATACAGCTGTACAGAAGCGTTTACCTAACATAATTATTTTCATATCTTAGATTGAGGTTTTAAAGATACCTTGATAGACGTGCAAGGTTGCAGTAGCCACTCACTCCGCTATCGTGGTCAGTTAATTGGTAAAATGTATATAAGTCATTGAGTTAACCAACTTGTAGGATATACGCCTGAGCACCGAATCTGAGGGCGTCGACGAACCGTGACTATTCCATAACATTTGTTACATAATGCGGCTTTCTTCGGAAATATTTGGCAGTAACAAGAAGACAATCAAGCCATGATGGTAAAGAGATGAGAAATAAGTAATTGAGTTGGTATAAGTAGATCACTTTATTCGAACGGGACCTTTGAATATTTAAATTTCGAATAATTTGTTTAATAATACAAAATTTGTTTATATCATATAAGTTTTTGGCGGGAGTTCGATTAACTTTCTTGTTTATGCCGTTTATGGCGTACTCAAGTGAACTATATGAGATTAAAATTCATTATAATGATAACTTTACTGCAATTCCTAAAGTTACCTACCTACAATAGGCAGGAAGCTTTCAACACGCAGATCAGATAAGTGAGTCTAACTGCACTCTGTGCGATTCTAATAGACTAGAGTGAAACGCATTTGTGCTTTCGTAACATTGCACACATGGCTAAATATAGGACAATCCCAAGCTCCGCCATAAAGCTATGCGAATGTATATGGGTCGGAGTTCGTGTTGCCAGATCTAGTTCGCTGAAAATCGCGACCACCTTGAAAAATTAAAGGGACATCAGATCAGATTTCGAATTCGGGATAGTACAAATGAAACACAAAAAGCCTTAGATTTATTTTTTGTCTTCCTTTGATTTTCGTCTTATACATTTATGTATAAATTAGCTTGCTCAACAAGTGTGCTAAAATCTTTGTAGGGACGTGTCCGTAGACCCCTGAACATCGGCGCCAATCAAATCTGGCAACACTAGTCGGAGTTATCCCAAATAACCCAATCGTAAAAGTCACTGCAGTTTCGAAATGCATTTGGAACGTTACCTTCAATAAAAATTGGAGGAAATCTTCGCCAACGGCTCGATTGTGCAACGGGCAGATGTGGGCCAGATCTGCGACAGCTGCACCGGCATCTTTTCTTATATTTGATACATCCTCCGGGCTTATTCGAACACGGAAACCGAGTGATTTGTGTAACGGTTTTCGCTATATATTGATACCGCGATAGTCAGATGGCTATTTTGAAACCATGGTGTAATCTGGCTTTTTAGGGTTCCGTACCCAAAGGGTAAAAACGGGACGCTATTATATACTGAGACTTCGCTGTCCGTCCGTCCGTCAGTCTGTCACCAGGCTGTATCTCAAGAGCGGTGATAGCTAGACAGTTGAAATTTTCAAAGATGATGTGATGTATTTCTATTGCCGCTATAACAACAAATACTAAAAATAAAATAAAATAAATATTTAAGGGGGGCTCCCATACAACAAACTTGTTATAGATTATGGTACGGAACCCTTCATGCGCGAGTCGGACTCGCACTTGCCCAATTTTAATTTATTAGCTTTGTTTTTTACTCTTGCGATAAACTTTGTAATGTTACTTATTGGAGCGAAGCTCCCATGGATCGACTCGAATGGACTTTGTGACAATGCGCAGATCTCAGCGAGTTCTCAACCGATTTTAGAAATTTTTGTTTTAAAATGCAATAATTAAATTTCGCTAGGTCGTGACGAAGAGAAAATTTCGAAAAGAAAAAAAAAACTCCGCTCCAATTTATGGTGCAAGCTTAGCCGGTGGCTGACTTTGCATCGACCTAGTTGTATGTAATCGCATCATTTTCATTTTATTCTTCTCAGAAGGCTTTGTTCATATTTTAGGTCTATGTTGTACGGAAAGGGTATTAACGAAACTCTATTACCAAGAGTCCAGCACTGTCTATCTGTCTATCAAATTGCTCTAACTATTGGAAAGTAATTCATAGGCGCTTGATATTTTCACCATTATGTGTAGGTATAACTATAATAACAAAAATAAAATAAACATTCAAGGATAGAAACGGTAGCAGAATTTGTTTTTCTCGACGTATTTTGAGTTCATGGGCGATTCCAACCCAGTTGGTTTTAGACAATGTAATTTATTGAATTCTGTTTTGTTTAGTTGATCATACGCGATGTTTCCCAAGTCGCCGCATGCGTTTGTATATTTTTGTTCGTGTGCCGGGAATGCGTGACGCATCGTTGCATTGACGCAAATTTCGCATAACTGCCACTTTCCTGCTCCGATTGTTGCAATTATCATCGTTTAAGATTGTGTTAATTTTTTTCACCGAATAGGACAATCAAAATCAATCTTAACAGATCAAATCAGCAACTTCATATGAAGTGTGAAAACCTGAATGCGCTGGGATAACGTGAATTTATACCTACTTAAGAGAAATTTAATCTATGAGGTCACTGTGAAATATCTTCCTTTTATTTGAATTTTACAGTTTTCTTTTATATTGAATTTGTAAAAATATCTGCGACTTGGTAGTTTCATGTATATTGTTGAAATTTGTATTGAATACTTGGTGCCCCTTAAATTGCTTAATTTTATTTATACCGGGTTGAGGAAACTGATGCCCTCTTTAGACTCAAAATCATCATGAGTACGTTTCAAGGCTCTTTGATAAGTATATCTAGTAAGCTGTCATAAGTAACTCTTCTAAAACATTCTTAAGAAGACTCATAAAATATTAAAATTCTTGTTCAAGTTTTCGAATTACTTGGTTGAACTTCCTCTACGTTAAGCCGTTCTTGTTAACTTTCGATGTTTGACTTGAGTACGGTCGCGTTCGATTAGCTATCTAGGTACAGTCACCTATAATAGTATGTGTCTCTAATCTCTAACACGCTCTAATGCATATAGAAATAAAGTTCCGTATGATCGCATTTCCTCTTAGTTGCTGCGGGTGACTGTACTAAGGGGGCGACGGCAGCAGATATCTTACAAGCGCAGCGAGGCGATCTGTCGCAGGTCGTTGCATTCATTATTAGCGTCTACGAGCATCCTATATTACATCCTGTGTATCCTATATACAAGGAATTGGCAGGGATAGATGGAGACAGATACATACTACATCAGCTACACCGACAAGACTCTTAAATGTATGATGATGATGATCTACCTCATCTCTCCACTCCCTTACGAGCGGAAGGGGTGAGAAATGTAACTGTATTGAAATCATCATGATTATGCTCTCCTATTTAATGTCACATTTCTTGTATCGCTTCCTTCAGATCTCGCCCTCAGTACCACCGATATGATGGATGTATCCGTTTTTCTTATTCATCGGTGACGGTTAAATCATTCATTGTCCAATAGAACAGAGTTCAGCGACTTGTATTTTCATTCGAGAATTCGAATAAAATTTAACTTTGTTAACAAACAATATGGCATAAATAAGAAACACAGATCTAACAACGTACTTTTACAATTTATTTGGTTTATTTTAATTTTTAGAAAATATATAAAATTATGTAATTAACAATCGAATAGTGATTCTTTCTGCTTCACTTCCGTGTACCAAATTTATAACATCACGAACACCGGGCGGAAACAATTACAGTGTTAGCCACCAAACAAACAACAAACTGCCCTTGCTCACATTTAGCACGTAAGATTCGTAATACAGAGGTAATAATGATTCTTTATATGGTGCTGATATGCTCGCTGTATGGGGCGCTAACTAGGTCTGTTAGCGCCTGATACATACTCGCGTGTCTGCGATAACGTGGCAGGATTATAGAGAACATGACGATTTATTTTGTAGGCTCTTTAATTAAGACCCTATAATTGCAAAGAATGTGGGTAGTGTACCTAATCTAATCATTATTTTCTTTCTTTACAGAACAAATTCGAGACTAGAAAGTGACCAAAGAAAACTAACAATGACGATAGTTACGAATCCCGCCCGGACGGGCTCCGACGACGAGATCGAGTCAGGCCGCGACAGCGCGGCCGGTGACAGCTCGTGCATCGAGTCCGAGAACGAAAACGCTCGCCTATACGATGACGAGAAGCAAAGCGATATCGTGTTCGTGGCCGGCATCGGCGGCGACACCTGGCGCTACCCCGGACATCGCCGCGTTCTCGCCGCCACCAGTCCCGTCTTCGCGGCACTGCTTGCCTGCAAAACGGATGTTATCGTGGTGGATTACATTGACCGCCGCGGTTTCGAGCAACTCCTGCGTTACCACTACTGCGAGCCTACACAACTTAACTCGGTGGCCACGGCTCGATGTGCTCTCGACGCCGCTTACAAGTTTCTCTGTCCGCCGCTCGCCGAGAGGTGTGCTCGCCGCCTCGATGAAATGCTGGACGCCGGTGTCGCTCTCGAGATACTAAGGGACCTACGCTACCTCTGTGCTCGCCTGCCTGGTGCGGCTTCGGCTCCTCCTCTGCCTGCTCTCACTGACGACGCCGCCGCGCGTTCTCTCGCACAGTGCTCACGTTGGTGCGATTCCCTAGCTCACAACGCTCTTCTAGTACTCGACGATAACGCTAACGCGGCTTTAACAGACGAGCGTCTCGAGGAACTAACGTACGAAGATCTCGCTTTGATAGTGAAGCGGGACACGCTTCGAGTGTCGAACGAGTTAGTCCTGGCTGAGGCGCTCTCTCGGTGGGCTACGGCAGCCTGCAAACGTACCAAACGTGAGCTGATGCCCAGCAACAAGCGGGCAGCGCTCGGGGAGTTGGCTTATTGTCCGCGATACTTGCTGCTGTCTGGTGAAGAGTTAGATCGCGCTCTCGCGTTGGAATTGTTGGAGCCCATGGAGCGAGCTCTGGTGCTGGCTCGCGCGCGGAAACTCTCGGCGCCGGTGCCAGTGGGAGCGGAGCAGGAGGGCCTGCTGAGGCGATGGGCACGACCGAGACCAGCCGAGCCTGCCGCTCTGCCCGTGCACCTCAGCCCGCGCTCCAAGCCGGAGCCCGAAGAACCTCAGCCGAGCAAGCTATGCGCGCGCCGACCCAAGCGGCCCAAACAACCGAGCTTCGCGCCCGAGGAAAAACGCAAGAAGAAAGGCTGTTGTGCTTGTTTTGGCGAAGGTCTTCTCAGGGCGTTCATTTGCCTATTTGACTAAGATGTGTGCGGCAAGTTAAATTGATGTGACTTTGCGTTATCGATTGTGCAGATGGAGTGGACCGAAGTGAACTAGGTGTTATGGGTGACATTTTCTTCAATCTTAATGAGACTTTACTACCTGACATGGTTCACGTACCTATTTACGGAATGCTATTAAAATGATAGAGTAATGAGATGCATTGAGTCAATATTATTATGATATTTATAATAGTTAATGCGAAAAGACTTCATCGAAGGACTCGAATCTCTTTTTGTATTTTTTTACGAATTGGAATAATCTTAATTCGTAGTAAAATTGTATGAACTCCTTTACAATAAAACTTTGAAACGGAGGAGTTATCAGCTGCATCATCATGCGAGTTGTTTCTTATGACTTCTAGAACGGAGTGCAATGCTTAGGTCACCAGTTGGCAACTGAAAGTTGTTTGTTTTGTCATAGTTGAGACGATAACGTAGACCTGAACGAATAGGCGCAATTGTTTAACGAAAATGTTATTGTCGGTGTTGCGGCCCAGCCGCCGTAGTTATCTTTATGTACTTATGTGGTAGAACTTTTGTGTATTTTAATGTTGTGATCTATCTGTTACCTAAATCAATCTTATTATAATTATTTTTACGTTACAAAATTAAATTGTGTTAGGCGCTTACATATCTAATTGTAAAACAATTTGCATTTAAGAACCTATCGGAATGACTTGAAGAGAATAGTGCACAAACACTATTGCCTAGTTATGTAAGTACATTGTTTTCGTTAGCTTATTTTTACTGAAATTTTGTTGCATTTATCAACAAATTATGTAAGTTATGAAGCTTTGAAAAAGTACCTCTGAATTATTTAGTATTGAATTGTAATTAGGAGTTTACTTCCATAATTTAATTATGATTATGTGCTCCCTAGTCATTTTTAAGCACATTTTGTAATTTAAGGGTATTTTATTTCGATCAAAATACGTTATGGAGAGAGTTAATGGATCGCGCGAGGTATTGTAGGATTATGGGTAGTAGAATTGAGTAGTAAAATTAAGTAAGAAATTTGAGATACAATTCTTAACTCTCTCCGTAACTTAAGTACCTAAACAAATTTGCCGATTTCGGCGCGCATACTGCCTTGAACTAAAAGTGTTCTTATATTTAAGAATCTTATTTTAGCATTATTTATATTAGTATTTTTTAGATCGTGCCATAGTACAACTCTGTTCGCGGTAGCAAAGGATTATACACTAGCGTGCATCCAGATATGTGAGGAGTTTCAATAGTCCTTATAGTATACAACTTTGGTGAACTTTATCGGTGTAAATGGAAGCTTGCTGCAGTTTAATTTGACTTGTTATTGCTACTAGTCTTGCTTACAGTTCAGAACTACCGATGAACAGAATTAGTAGGAATAACACTCCCAATAGTCCTTTTGACAGAACTTTACGTACACGGTACAACAGAACTAGTGGGATTAAAGGAATTTAGCCGCATCCGAGTTATTACGCGAATTGCTAATTTGCGAATTACTGTACGTCCGGTGTGCGGCTCTAAACTATTAGCAATTTTCAGTCACATAGGCTAATAAATTTAATATTTTGCATATTAACTCCAACATGGCACTTTTATGTCATTTACGCTAATTGTAGTTAATTTCTGAACAGTTCTTTGAAGTAGAATAATGAAGCGTTCTTATAACCTTATTTTTCTACATTAGACTAAATTTGAAAGAGAACAAGGCTTTAGGTTTCTATTTAAACTATTTAAATTGCTTGCAGGATCCAGCCTGTTGTAGGAATTTCGATTGATCGATTGTCTGTTTTCTTTCGAAATACAGGGTTTCCCGATTTAGTAAATTAACATTTAAAATAATTTGTGACGTTTTGAACGAACATTAAATTGCTGCAAAGTAAATGTACTTAGCTAATAAGTTTTCTGCTCTATAGAGACTAGAATTATGTGTATTCTTACTCTTCCGTTTCATCTATACCTACACGTATACTACATCTATGGCGTTAAATGTTGAACATAATAATAATAATATCTGTTACCATTGGAAACCTTCTCGGGTATCAGTGGATAGCTGTTTAGGTGTCTGTAAATGTAGCGAGAGTTACCTTTATTCCAAGCTGTCAATAAAAGTAATCAGTGCAGAATTTAAAAATATTTTCTCATATTGGAACTTTACTCATCTAACTAAACCTAGTTAAAATTATAAATATATTACAAAAAACAAGATGATAAACTTCAGTATTTCTGTGCTGGTTAGTGAACTTTTATGTACCTATTGTACCATAAATTGTCTTGTTTCGATCCTTTTACTGTATAAGTACTTACTTGAAAAAATGTGTTCAGCTATGAGCTGTAAATGTATTGACTCCTCCTGAGACAAAATATATAACGTTCAGTCTATTTTGTTGTATTATTCACCCACAAGTTATTGTTTATAGCAAGGAATTTACAAACATGAACTGTACATAAATCACACGATGGTGGGTTGATTCTGAGCCCCAATCCCATGGCCATAATATATGTTTTTGATCCCATTTACAACACATGTATCTTTTCGTCATATGTAAATAAATAAAAAAAAATGCAAAACCACCATGACTCTTTGACCGGATGGTGCAAATATTTTCCGGCGAGGGCAAATATTTTTGTGATTAACTCAATAGATGTATATTGGAATCCCTATCCTAACTGTTTGTCCTATTTTTGTTTCCCTAATATATTTTGTCCTAATCATTGTTTGTTCTAACGTTATTTGCCCTAATGCATGTGCCCTAATATTTTTTGTCCTAATACTTATTTGCCCGAATATTTACAGAACAATGAAATTTTATATCACATAAATATCAAATGTCCTAACACCATTGCCCCAATATTTCATGCAATACGATGGACGTAGATTATTTTAACGCAAGGGATTAAAAAAACTCGGTTCTGGCGTTTCGCCGACCGCTGCCGCGACACGCTCGCTACGCTCGCTCGGCTCGCGTGCGTAGGGTCGCTACATATCTTCGAATTGTCTGGCCTGAATTTTATAAAGCTGTAACCATACTAAGAAAACAAAACTTTATTTAAAAAAAACTACAGTTCAAATCAGTCCACGGATTTTACGACGACGGAAGCTACCAACAATCAAACAGCAGATAAAGAGACTGACAGATTTTTAGCTTAAACTTTTCTCCTGTGCTTCGGAATAGTCCCGTTAGTGGGTTTGTAAGTAGGTACAGTAAGCAGCTTAAGTTGCTACGCACGCCAAGTGCTCAAAAATCTCAAAATGATATACTTATTGCAAACGCACTCTATTATAAAGAAAATAAGGGTTGAACGGATCATTATGAGCATGTTATACCTACTGCTTAGCTACCTCTGCAGCTTGACTGTACTCCGACACAAAGTCCGACTCTCTGGTAGTGAGGGCTAAACAGCCCTGATACAGTACAAGTAATGTTAAAAAAAACTAGGTAAGTACTGCACTTATCAGAGATAGGCACTGCTATACACGTTGAAACAGGGGTCGCACAGTAAATCACGTTATTCAAACATTCATAATTTCTATCTCTTTACTATCAAAAAACGAGAAAATTTGTTAGTACTTAATTAAGGAAAACATCGAACAATTGGACTTTTAACTTTACCGATTTCCGAATGATGAGCTAGGCAACTAAGAAGTCACATCAGCAGCAGGAGCGATTTCAGAGCTGAACATCTCTTCCTCAGCTTCCTCCTCAGTCAACATCGGCTTCAATATGGCCTTTCTCACCTTTATACTGTTCAGTTCATTCGTCACCTCAATCATTCCTATCCTTTGATACAAATCTTCTAATGTATTTTGAGCTGTGCTCAACGTCTCTCGCATAGCTAGAACGTTATTTTGAAATTCTATCATTGAATTTATCTTTGCATCAATTTTATCAAACTTCTCGAAGATATCACACCGCGAGCGAGCGGTATCGTCGAGCTCTTTAGTGATTACTGAGGTGATCTGGGCACGTATTTTCTGGAATTTCTGGTCTATTGGATTAATTTCTTGCTCGATGCTTAGCCGGTGAACCTTTTGTTTGCTTTCTACCGTGTTTGTGCCGCTAGTAGCGAGAGAATGCTTGCAAGGTTTGCGGGTCGATAAACAACTTTTGTGGGATGCCGGCATTGCAAAGGATTCAAAATGCTCACGTGAAATTTTCAAAATGATTGGTATTTTTTTTAATTTACATCCTTTGAATCATTATCACGTTAACTTTATCTGTCACGGATTGCGAAACTGTCATGTCCTCGTCATGTCATATACTATACTATACTATATCTATGTGTCATATAGGAATTCGAAGCTGTTGTGAAGCAGATTTATAGTGTCAAAATAAGGCCTAGCGCTCACTGGTGAAGTGGAGACTTTTTCATTCCAATATTTGATACAGAGGAATAACCAGCGACTTCCAGACTTTATTATTTTATAAATGCTGAAAATGTATCTATGTCTAACAGACACGCTTTTATTGCAAACCATACTTTATTGCCCTTCAACCTTTAATTGATGCTGACAAATCAAATGAGCCCAAACACGGTGGGTTTATCTCGTGATGTTTAGAAGTTTCTATGGCCATCTTCCGTCTTCAAACTCCAATATCTTTCGCTCCAAGATACTTTAAGATATCAAATTATATATCGCTTAAATAGCATTACACATATTTACAAATTTTCACGATTTTCACAAATTAATGATTTACCTCTAATTGTAATTTCTTGCGTTGTATTTCTCCTGGTATGTTATGTAAGGTGTGCAGTCTAGTGCAATAAAGAATACATACTACTTGTATAATAATTAATATTATTTTGTATTATAACATTGACGGTAGTTAATCGCGTTCAAAAAGTGTTTATATAATTACCCTCGACCTGACCGGTACCTTCAAGTCCATGAACGTAACATCACGTTCGAAACGTCGAAGTAATTAAATAAAAACACTTTTTGAACGCGACTAAGTTAAGACCCGTTTTGTTATAATAAAATTAATTTAGGACAATTAGAAGTAGGCAAAGCTACGACTTCTAACATTTTTTTTGTTTACATCATCATCATCATCATCATTTCAGCCACAGGACGTCCACTGCTGAACATAGGCCTCCCCCAGTGACTTCCAGATCGGCCGGTTGGAAGCGACCTGCATCCAGCGGCTTCCTGCAACCTTTACCAGGTCGTCTGTCCACCTTGTGGGTGGACGTCCTACGCTGCGCTTGCCGGTGCGTGGCCTCCATTCGAGAACCTTACTGCCCCATCGGCCGTCAGTTCTACGTGCGTGTGTTTGTTTACATACTTAAGAAGTAATTATCAGTTACACGTGGCCTAATAAAAGCGTGTCAATAAAACGTACCTCTTCCGTCCGCACATCCACACACGCATCCTCAACCTCATGTATCCCATAGTCCTCTTGCATTCTGGATTACTTTAAGTTTAAAGTGCTTAAATAAATATATATAGCCATATATAGCCATAAGCACTTTAAACTTATAGGCTGGGCGCAACTGCAAAACACCCCAACTCTGATGTTAACAAAGTAACTAAAAAACAAGCGAATACGAATGATATAATTGGCTTCTTAGTCTTAGTACATCTATAGATACATATCTCAACAAAGGCTACTTTAGGTTCGTTAGTGGACTCTTTTTAGAAACGAATTCATACATACAGTCTACATCTAGTGGCATTAGTGGTAAACACTGCCTGTACCATACAGGTGGCTCTATGGAGGGTAAAAAAGTACGTCGCTCCATCTAGTAGCTACAGTGGTAAATAACTACAAGTCAACGTAGGTAACGTAGGTATGTTACGTTTGTGTTCTTTGTTGCTGGTACACTGAAGTAAAGCTTAAAGCGGTTAACATGAATTAAGTTAGATGGCGTTGGTAGTGCTCATACGCTGAGCAAGGGAATTTAACGAAAATGGTATGAATTGTGTAATGGGGTGTAAACAGAGGATAAAATATTTATATGCAATGTCAAGTAATATAATAGTTGTGTATTGTGGCGAGTAGGTACGCACCGGAATGTGCAGCGTAGAGAGCTAATGCCCAGCAGCAGTAAAAATATTACTTATATTGATGAGATGGTTCAGTCTTAGGGTTCAGTTATTTTAATAAAGCTAGACTGTACCTTTCCTTCTATTCAGTCCTGAAGAAGGCGCCAGAATTAGGTTGGTCGGCTTATAATAAAAATCACAGCACGTAGGTAACCTCTTAGTAATGATTGAAAGTGCCTAACTACTACTAACTATATTACTCCGCTGGCGCAGCGACCCGAAGTGGATCTTGGCATCCGATACGAGGTGACGCCAGCGCTCTCTGTCTTGAGCAATCTCCTCCCAGTTTCCTGCTTGTAGAGCGCGTAGGTCCTTCATAACTTCGTCCTTCCGTCGGTGCCTCGGTCGGCCGAACTTACACTATTAATATCAACCTATTTTACTATATAATACACGAACGAAGGGTAGCAGAAAGTAGGGGTTCGTAGGTTTACTATTATTAAACTTACCTGAAATGTGATACCTATTATTGAAAGAGAAAATGCGTTAGGTATCTTGTATGTATAAAATACCATAGGTAGCTGACGATTTTAATAAAGGGTCCCGTGGCAGCGGCATGTTGACAGGCTTTTAATATAATGGCAGGCATTATTACTTCGTAGCTTGTTCTCGCAATAATAAATGACTAAGTATAAGATAAGTTAAAATGAAACTTCGATACCTACATTGAAATCTGTTCTGTATAATATACTTACCTAAGTATTTGTTTATATTAATATTTTTTTGAAAACTTATACTGTGTACGAACTGTTGGTAGGTATGCATGGAAAGGTGTGAGTTGAAAGATATTTTTATTTTGGTTCAATTGCAATAGGAAATGTAGTTAAGCGGGGAGTGAATCTTTATTAAACCTTTGCTTTGCTTATGCTTTGTCAGCCCTTTATCAGTTTTACGTTTTACTGTACTATTATCTATTCTGTGGTTTTACCCCTTGGCTTGGTGTTACCGTTATGGTTTTGGACAGTCAAAAATAAATTTGATGAGTAGGTACCTATCCAATATTTACATTATGTTAATTTGCACATGTGTGGCGTTTTTCAAAACCACATTTTTTACCTACTGCGCAACATGTGTAAAACATATGAATAAACAAGTATCGAGGTATTATACAGAAATTGCATACTTGCATCGTTGAATATTTAAAAATAATTAGCAAGTAATAAAAGTAACAATACACTAAACCCAAACAATAAAGTCAATCGGTGTCTATTCAAAATCTAAAACCACTCGATAAAAACAATAATCCTTGTTCCAAGTACAAAGGGATGGCAAGACACCGACCGTCTGCTTTTTTTACTTTTCTTTTTCATCCCATTGTCAAGGGTGACAATAGAGCAGGTTGGCACTGTATTATTTCGGGATAAATTTATTTTTGATGAAGTGCAAAAGTCGGGGTAGTCTTTTGACAGTTTTTGTGTAAAATTTGGACACAATGTATGGACAATCGTCTGTGAAAGGCACACATGGGCTCAATATGCCTTTGTGAGTGACTTTAATGTATGTTGGTGTGAGAACACTCCGCAAATGTCATCTACGCATTATTTTTTGTATCTTTTTCTGTAACGTAGTGTGAGCAATTTGTTTGCTATAATGATACTGATATATTTCTCACGGTTCTGTTTACATGAGTTGTTTTCATGTAAGTTTTCCTTACCCCTTTATTATGAAGTTAATACATATATATTTTTAAGTTACTCTAAATGAGTAATTCTTGTACTGGTTGAAGCTGTCATTAGTGCAAAATACCTTGAATAAATCGAGATAAAATATCATTGATCCGGCACTTCAATAGTCCGATACGTCCAATAATCCGGCATCACTCTTCAATCTCTCTCTCCGCACTTTCCTCACCTTTGTCTACTTCTTACGTGTCGTCGCGCTATTACTTTAGTTAATATGAACATCTCTATACAATCCAGTTATCCGAATATTCTAGTAAGCCGGCACCATCTAGTTTTAATCGAGTCGAATCCATTTTCAAGTTCCATAAATTTAGACGATATTTAAAAAAAGTGTCTTCTCGCTGACCGAAGTTTACTCTCTCAAAGAAACAAAAGGTAATCTAAGTGTAACAGTTTGATTTTGTGCCGTCGATTGACAGAAAATAAAAATTAAATAAAGATAAGCTGGAAAATCTTAAGTCTGGTACATTGGTTACCATTAGCTAACCTTGATACATATACGTGTGTACAAAACTCCATCGTACGATTTATTAACGTTAATATTACACTCGGTTACCTACAATCACACTTGATTTATTTCAGCTTCAATCACAGCTCGATATCGTTCAGTAGTAATGGCTGTGATTTAATTTACCGATAGGAATCTTAATGTGCTTCAATACAAATTAAACGTATCAGCCTGGATACGATTGTAGCACGGTATTGATAGTACAGAGATCGTCTGGCACACCCACTCGAGCGCACCATTGTCGCCTGGCATTATCCGATACTGGGAACATCTCAGGTAACCAATGTTATAATTAGGGACCCACTTGAGTCTGTATTCAACTGTTGAGCATGGTTTATTGCATGCTATTCAATAGCAAACTCATTCGGTACACTTCTCGCCTTTTCATAGCTAAGCGCCACCGATAGTAAACTATTGACATTTTTTTTGTGCGAACGTAAGTTTGTAGTATTTCGATGGAAACAGGTCTGGGGTCCTCGACACGTCACAGGTACCCTTTTTTTGCTAGCGCCTGTTTAGAAAAAAAGGGCCTTTCCCAACACACAATCTCTTGTTATTTAGAGATATTTAAAAAAACTCGAGCTCTGTAGGAGGCCTTCTGTATTGATATGATAAACGGTCAGTTTTCCTCATTTTGTTTTTCTAGGTTACTTAATTATGTAGGCTGTTGCAATTTAACATTTTTGAATCGGTTAATAGCAAGTTTATACATAAACTTGTTATTGAGCAGATCAAAGAACAAACAATAAAATTGGATGCCGTGAACTTCAATATTATTAGCACCATTTATTCAGTTAACTATATATACGAGATAAAAAATATAGAATGATATGAAAATGAAAAATGAAAATGAAGAATATTTATTTCTTTAAAAAAGTTTACACAAAATAAGCATCAAGGTTGGGACTTCCTATTAAGTATGTAGATACCTGTGCCAGGGAGTCCCGCTCCTCTATAACTGAAGTAGTTATATAAAAGAAAATATAAGCAAATTTATATTTATTTAGTAATAACTAAAATATTTGGAAAATGTAGTTAACTAGTGTGCATAAGCATGTATGTAGATATATGTAGTAGAATATAGTATTTTTGTGTCGTTCATATACATAGTTGAAATTATACTTCATAAATAATAATAAATAAATATCAGACAACCTCACACAAATCAACCTAGTCCCAAATTAAGCTCAAGAAGGCTTGTGTTATGGGTACTAGGCGACGATATACATTACTTATATAGATAAATAAATACTTAAATACATAGAACATCCATGACCCAGGCACAAATATTCGTGTTCATCACACAAATATTTGCCCTTGCCGGGATTCAAACCCGGGACCGTCGGCTCAGTAGGCAGTTGCTTAACTACTGCGCCAACCGCGTCGTCATAATATAACTTCATAGGTATCTTAAATCATATAGGTAGGTACCTACATACATATTAAGAGGTATTTTTTAACTACGAATAAATGTCATATTTAGTAGTAGATGAAATGCAAATATCTTTTTCTACAAGATAATAAAAGAGCCCGTCAAGTGCGAGTCGGACTCGCGCACCAAGCGTTCCGTACCATCAAACGAAAAACGGCAAAAAAATCACGTTTGATGTATGGGAGCCAGCCACTTAAACATTTATTTTATTCTGCTTTTAGTAGGTACTTGTTGTTATAGCGGCAACAGAAATACATCATCTGTGAATTGCAACTGTCTTGCAATTACGGTTCATGAGATACAGCCTAGTGTCAGACAGACAGTGGAGTCAAAGTTTTCCATTTTTTTAAGGTGCTGATTCTACAATCGTTTTTTTTCTCCTTTTACTTTTGATGACTGACAAATACATACTATAATGAAGTCGGTTAAAATACCTAAACCTTCTCCTAAGTGTAACAAATACTTTTCTAAAAACCGCATCTAAATCGATTCAGCCAAACGCGAGATAATCGCGGACAAACATAGGTACATACAGGTCAAACTGAAAACCTCCTTTTTTGAACTCGGTTAATAAACGTTCGAAATGTTTCTAGGTATTTGGGACGATTGCAATCCTTCGCATTAGTAGTTATCAATGTGCTATGCGATGTGCGTTTTTATTTTTAAATCAAATGTGCCGCATGCTTACTGTATCTTTATCACTTATAAATAACTGTTTAATGTTTGATAGATACATAATAAGGAAAAACATTTATTGCAAGGAAAACAAGAGATGTTGACATTGTTGACCAATTTGTGTTCCAAATCACTGCACGATTGCGCTGATCGTATAAGTGATATCGCTTTTGTATGTATAAAAAGTTTATAGTAATTCAGGATTAGGGCAAGGTTGCGATTATTGGACCACTTTACTTGGCATGGCCATATCAGCAGAAATATTATAATTAGGGAAGTGTGGAATAGTCAGTTTGATAAGTCTTGTATAAAAGAACATATAGGTGCCAATAGAGATTTTTTTTAATTACCATATATTAATAAATAAATAAAAACCGGTTTCGCAAAGGTTGCTTTGTTTGAACCACTGTTTCCTTGATTGGACCAGTTAGTTGCTATAATTGGACTTGGGGAATTTTTCGTAGCGGTCCATTCAACGCACCCATTGGAATTCAAACAAATAAAATAAAATTTTATAATCAAACCAATGATTTATTATCAGAGCGGTTTTATTAAAAAGTAAGAACAATTTCAAAACTTAGTAATGTTAAAAACAAAATAACACAATCTTCTTACTTAAACTTAAATTCTTCGAATAGTTTTCACAACTGTTCAGACCAACTTCTTGGTTACGTAAAGCATCTAATGCAAGTCTCATGCTTTCTTCGTTCCATGCATAATATTCGCCACGTTTTGCCATGCTAAAACAAAATACACCAATTCAAATTTCAATTTTAAAAGTTTCTATGATTGGACCAGTCCAATCAAAGATCCTCTCTCCGGTCCAATCATGGCAATTTGCTGTGCAAACACTAAACCATTTTTAGAAAAAAAAACCGTTATTGATCGAACCATATTGATTAGAAAATTTGATAAACAGATAAATAAAGTACGCAATTAATAAAAAACCCACATTAAACATCTTTAAAAACTGTACTTACATGATATAAAAAAGCGCCGTAATTTACCATCAGGAGCGCGCGAAACACTCCGATGTACGTGCTTTCCTGACGAAGGCCACGGGCGAACTGGCTGGAGCAGGGGAGTTTACTGGTACAAATAGGTAGCGTTTAAACGCCATCGTGGATTTTTAAATTTGTTCGTTTCCGAGAAACCAACGTGGTCCAATGAAAGAGCCGGTCCAATGATCGCAACCTTACCCTATTTCGTTCCTACACACTTTGTATGTATCGTACACGGTTTTCTTTTAAAGTGGAAGTGGAAGTGGGTGACGCTCACCCCTGAGAGGGGGGGGGAGTAGATAAAATTAAACTTGGCTCTATAACCTACATATCCTGATACTTAGATAAAAGTTGTACTTTAATTATGCCAAATTTTCCATACATTTCAATCTAATTTTCTTGTACTATTGGATAACTTCCTTATTTGTTAAGTAAGAATAAAATAAATTGATTCATGACTAAAGAATGAATGGTTTACAGCTAAAGGTAGGTAAGAACGCGATATGTCGTTAAACGGACAATGGAAGACATTCCGAGACGCCTTTCATAATTGTAAATTGTACTGATGGGGTTTTGTAAATTTAAATTACCATTGAACGAAGTTCCCTAACAAAACTGGCCACTATAAGAAGAGTAAAAAAAACTCATGTGACTAAGGACATTCAGCCAGTGTTATAATGCCACAGATACAATATTTAGATTACTTTGATTGACTGAAATACCAGTTGTCGCGTAATTTAAAAAAATGCAAAACAGTGGAATGTGCGCTCTTGTTTCCCAAAAAGTAATTATCGAAATAAAAACAGTGGAACCCTCCACTGTTTTTATGGAAGGTTATTTGAAGTTCTGAAGACTGTTTGCTAAACATTTAACTCTTGGTATGGGAGTAATGGGAGTCTTTGGTTTTATATATTTATTTTATTAAATCGAATCATAAATTAAGTATTTGTATTACTGTTTTGAAACCAATATTTTGTTGCTATATTATTTATCGTATGATATTCGGTATTACATATAGGTACTGTTATATCCAATAATTGGACAAACAAACAGTGACATTGTTAAGTACCAAGTAGGTAATAATTTTACCGGACTTTATATCATGTCAAATCATTTATTCCAAAACAAAAAGCAGTAGGTCTGAGGTAATTTGACTCGATCGCTCTCCCTGTCATGCATACTTAACATTCCGAAATAGTAATTCGACACCACTTTGCCATAGAGTAAGAAAAATGTAAATAATGCCGATGGTGCAGCCCGGCCGCTTTTTGTCCGTTTGTTGATCGGGTTTATTGGCGTCGGTGCTCCACGTACACCCATAAAAACGTTCTCTTTTATTTTTTATTGATACTACATTGTCCGACACTAGGCCTCGAGATTAAAACGAGTCGATGTGACTCATAAAAAGAACCCAAACTTAGATACTCGTACGGGAATGCAGGCATTTAATCGTAAATTGAAATACGTCATTAAAGGCCTCTTTTTTTGTATGTAAGGGGTGGCTTTGTCTAGCAAGTAACGGAGTCTGGAGCTGGGTGTCCGTTGTCAGTGGAAGTGTCGCCGCCGGCGCACAATGGCGTCGGCCAGCGCGGCGCCAGCGCTATTATAATACCTCACAATCACAACGAGAACGAGAAATGTCTATTTCGAGATAAACGAACACAATTTGTGCATAAGTAGGACTTTTTTGTTTGTGTTGATTGCGGGGGTAATTTTTCCGGAGATAAATCCGCCGCGCCGGTGTAATCGCAGGGCTAGAGCGGACAATGGACGACGTTAATTCCGTCGCCGTAAAAGCTCTAATTGGTCGTTTTTCCCGGCGGAGTGGAGGACGGTTCGGCGGCGCGCGAGCAAAAAGTGGACGTCGCGGAATGCGTCCGGTTGAATAACCAGCCGTCTGCGCCGACATTACTATAACTATAAACAAGGCGTTGCGTAAAAATACGTTATCCCGAACACCATATCGTCTTGATTTATTTTCCGTGCCACTGTGCGCTCAGTGTATTTACGTTGCTGGCTCGTTTATTTTTTTCTTGGATTATCGGAGCTGCGCCAAGAATGTCGAAATCATTCAGGCCAGTAAGTGGGCAGAGGAATTTGCCATTCATATTATCTACCTACGGGGGCTACGCGAGTAGGTAATAGGTACTCAAGTTGCCTCTGATTTTATTTCGGATACGTTTTAAATTTATGTGGTTTTTGGCAGTTTATAATTGTATCTCGGTGCACGGTAGTTTACTCATTGGGACTTGTAATTTTGATTTGTAACTGTGTGAGAGTTTAACGCAATAAGTTTAACGTTATAACAAAATGCATGCCCTTTATCAGAATAATGGGTTAAGCGCATCGTCTTAATAACTACCTTCTCCTAGGAGCTTGATGTCATCTAAAATACTATTAAGTAGTTGTAATTATAATAGCAACCTCACGACATGAATAATTCTTGCTTTCAACATACCTACTAAAATCGGTTGTATTCTTCCTCATAACCTCCATTATTTATGAACTGATTTCCATTATATTTGTTTGACAGAAGGCATTTCCTAGTTGGTCTCATACAATTTTGGAGAAGACCTGATGATAAGACCCATGTGGAATCGAGGGAACTCCTCGAATATTAAACGCACATCTACGACAATTTCGGTGTTTTTTATAGTACCTAACTCGAGCAGTAATTCTTGGAAATACAACATCTTCTTGTTGAAGTCCGTTATCTTTTTTGTGAAATACCTAGTGATTATAGAGTTACATTTAAATAGGCAATAATGATTTTAAAGGCTTAATAGGTATATTTTCTGATATGTGTTTAATCAAATAATTACTTACAGAACAAAAGAGAACAGAAATACCTACATATATCTGTAATTGATTACATAATTATATATTTTATTTCATTAATATATTATATTAGTAGATACTACATATATTGTATATGAGTATTACACGTGAGTATTGTATTAAGTATTTACTTGTGCAGAAAATGTGTAAACATAGATAAATATAAACACAGCAGTCTCTATGCATGCTAGTCAGACAATGTTGCACAAGGAAAACGCACTCATACATCATACACAACATTCACGTGTTTCATGCTTTGCTAAAACACAATCAAGTGGAGAACAGGAACATGTGAATTAAACCGTATCGATCTAACATCGATAACTTATTTTTGAAGTTGTAGTACCTTGTACTTATATATCTCGATATAAAAAAAACGTTGATAATATGAACCTAATTAAATTATAGAAGCGCACCATACGTAAATTGAAACATAAACGTATGGTGCGTGGAAATAAAATCTATAACACTCTTGTAGCTCAAATATACGTTCATTAGCTCACCAAAATAAATAAATAAAAATAAATAATAAATAAATATTATGGGACAATCATACACAAATCGACCTAGTCCCAAACTATAAGCAAAGCTTGTACTATGGGTAGTAGACGAGTAGTACTTATGTCGAGTCTAAATCAGTCGTGTCAGCGGTTTGGCCTTAAAATCAATGTCAAGAAAACTGAAGTGATGGGGGTGGAGACATTGACGCCACCTGACATACGGCTTGATGGTGACTCGCTTAAGCAGGTAGACAGGTTCAGATATCTGGGGAGCACTGTAACTGCTAAGTGCCATCTTGACGACGAAATAAACAGCAGGATCGGAGCGGCTGCTGCTGCCTTCGGGAAACTTCGCGTCAAGGTGTTCCGCTCACATGACATAAAGCTCCCGACTAAGGTCTCTGTATACATGGCAATCGTTCTGCCCAATCTCCTGTATGCCTCGGAAACATGGTGCTTCTATCGCAGACATATTCGCACATTAGATAGGTTTCATCTTAAATGCCTCCGTGACATTATGAACATTTCCTGGTCGGACCATGTTCGGAACACGGAAGTTCTGCGACGTGCTAATGTCAACGGAATTGAAGCTTATTTAATGAGGCGGCAGCTGCGATGGTCTGGCCATGTCTCCCGAATGTCAGAAGAGAGAGTGGCTAAGCGCATCTTTTACTCAGAGTTGCAGGAAGGCAAGCGGAAACAAGGCGGCCAACTCCTGCGGTACAAAGATGTGCTGAAGCGCCACATGCGAAGATGTGACATCGAACCTTCGCGCTGGGAGACTTTGGCCCAAGATCGACCTAACTGGAGGCATACAGTGCAGGTAAAAGTGCAAGCCTTCGAAGGAAAAAGGCGAAAAGAACTCGACGTTAAGCGCGACGAGTTGAAGACCCGACCACCTGTAGTCATCAATTATAATTTCGTCGGAGGGGTGCTGACTTGCAGCATTTGTGGCCGTACATTTGCAGCAAAAATTGGCTATGTCAGTCACATGAGAGCACACGAACGACGCTCTGACTAGCTAGTATGTCCAGTCGCCGTGGCCGAAATCGGCTAGGATTGGATGATGATGATGATGAGTAGACGACGATATACATAATATATAAATACATATAAGGATAACATCCATGACCCAAAAACAATGAGGACGGATGCTTCACCAATTCAATCACCAAACGACCTTCTGCTTAAATGCCAATCTTGCGATATCACGGCACTCCCATCGGACCATATACCTAGCCATTATAATCCCAGCCGGGATTACCTGTAGTGGAATAAAAAATCTTGTCATAAATTTGATTGTTAAAACTCATTTCGCATAATGGGTTTTTTTTTTATGTCTAAGGGCGTGGCCACATGTCCACGACACGGCGTCGTAAACGTAAAACGACACGGGGTCGCGTCGGAGCGCGACACATTATCCACCGTGCGAATATACGTTGCCGCGTCGTGAAAACACACGACACGGCGTCGTAAACGTAAAACGACGCTGTGTCGCGTCGAGCGCGACACTTTATCCACCGTGCGAATATACGTTGCCGCGTCGTGCAAACCAGAGATGGGCATTAATCGATTAATTTTTAGTCAACTAATCAATCGATTTAAAATATCAATCGTCGTTTTCAATCGCGACTAATTTAGTTGCGATTGAATTAGTTGTGAGAATCTTCGACTAACAATTGAATTAGTTTTAGTTTCAATCGACTAAATTTCACGATTAAATCAATATTAAAACTGAATGATTCTTCGCATAACACTTTATCTATACATCGTCGCCTCGCGAAAACAGGGTTCCATGTGATACTTACACAGGTTTTCAAGAACAGAGAAATGAAATTTTGCATTTTAAATATATACTTATTTTTACTTTTTTGTAAGAAACAGTGATTGATGAAAGACAATGATATGCAACTTTATCGATTAAAATACAAAAATGTGTTTGTAGCAAACGCCAAATAAGTTTATTTGTTAAATTCGTATTTATAAGGTTCTATCTGAAATTAGTAAAGTCAAAAAGTCAAAAGTCAAAATATTCTTTATTCAAGTAGGCCTAGGTACAAGCACTTTCGAATCGTCAGTTACAGAGAGTAGAGCAATTTATTCATAAACTTATACTAAAAATAAAATAAAAAAACATAAAAAACAACATTATAGAAATAAAAGAAGTAAGTACTGCTGCGGGCTTGTAAAACAACAAGGTGCTATGTGAGCTGGAACCTTGGAACCCTTATGTTCATTGCAATTAGAACTTTGAGACTTCAGCTGTCAAATTACAGGTAATAGAATTAATACAAATTTCAGAAAAAATAAAATAAATTAATGCATCTTCATATTGTAATAATTATATTAATCTTTTTACTCATCAGAATGTGCTAACTAAGAATTTTCAAAATGCTAGCATATTCTGTTTCATGCCAACTGGTTTTGTAAGACACAGTGAAATAACACTGTGTGAACTTCAATGCAACTACTTTTGTGTAGAGAATTGTACCATAATTCAGATCTTTTGTGCAGTTACTGTAATCAAAAATGTCATCCCTCTGCATTTGGTTAACATTGGAGGGCTTTTTACAAGCTTTTATTTAACTTGCATTGTATTTTTAAAGTACCTATGTTTGTTCGGGTGAAATCTTGCAACTCAATTTTGAAGCAGATATCGTCAACCGATTGAGCTGAAATTTTGCATACTTACTTTTACTTTGATGACAATACTATAATATGGTACCTTATAATAATATGGTACATCCAGATTTGCCTGCAAATGTTTCGTTCCATATAGCACAATAAACTAAACATTACATTATTTAAACATTTTAACCTTAATGTCTGAATGATCATTTTAATATTTAAATTAGGATTATCATATATTAAAAGTCATTAAGTTTTGATAGTGGATGACGATTTGCTGATTAAAATGTTAAAGCGTTCTGTACTAGGTATATCATCAATACAGAATTCCAGATGGAACCTTGTTTCATGCTCCGAAAATTCAACATTTGCAGATAGAACTTAGTATACCTCTAGATTTCTCATAGCCCATTATTGATATTCGAAAATTAAATATAGCAAATTACCCGTAATATGAAGGAAGTTCGTTCAATACAAAAACACAGGTTTCTGAAAAATTGTCAGATAGAACCCTGTTTTCGCGAGGCGACGACATATAAACGGACAAGTCCTGACTGACTGACTGACTGACTGACTGACTGACTGACTGACTGACTCACTCATCAACGTAGAGCCGAAACTACTGAACCTAGGAACTTCAAATTTCTAGAATAGATCAAGTATACGATGCAAGCAAGCACTAAGAAGGGATTTTTCAAAACTCATCCCTTAAGGGTGTCAAATCGGGGTTGAAAGTTTGTATGGAACTTAGGTAATTTTTGAGTTAGAGTAATAAAACTTTGTTCATCGATTCTCAATCTAAAAACAAGAAAACTAATTTCAGAATTTTTGAAAACTCATCCTTTAAAGGGGTTAAATAGGATGTGAAAGTTTGTATGAGGAACTTGGAATCCTTTGAGTAAGAGTGGTAATCTAAATCTCTTCTTAGTGCTTGCTTGCATCGTATACTTGATCTATTCTACAAATTTGAAGTTCCTAGGTTCAGTAGTTTCGGCTCTACGTTGATGAGTGAGTCAGTCAGTCAGTCAGGACTTGTCCGTTTATATGTATAGATTTTATCGGATCGGACATTTTAAATAATAATGGCAATATAGACATATTAAAATATTTGTTAAACTAATAATCATTCTGGAAACATTAAAAGAATTTTTTTTTACTGTTAACATATGGCAACAGTCCTTATTTCACTTTAGAAACTATAATATCCTTTGGAAGGTGAGATCAACAAAAATTTTGACTTTATATAAAGATCCAAGTCATTATTTCTAATTACTCAATAATTAACAATGCTAAATCAATAAGTTTAGTTAAAATGAAGGTAATATTTTTATAAAATTGTAGACCACTAATTTATTCAATTTGTTGTCATAGGTATGTTGGGTCATTTTACTTTTTATTGCAAGTTTTTGACACTAGTAGTAACGGGTTTGAAAAAAATATTGTGTAAAGATAAATAAAGTTTTGTCATTTTATGTATTAAGAATTATATCTAAACAATTGCAATACACTGCCAGCACAGCCAGTCACTCATTACAACAAAGAAAAAATACAATACTTTTTTTAAGGAGGTAACCTTTGTTTTTTCATAATTTTAATTAGAAATTATAATTTATTTAGTCTTATAAATCACATTCAAAAGACAACTGTGTTACTGTTGTGCACTTTTGTTTCAAACTACTTGTCATAACCGTATACATGTTTATGACAAATAGTTTGAAACAAAAGTGCGTAAAAATATCTTAGCAAAGTATTTAACATTGATAAATATTTATGTTAGCTTACATCTGATATATTTGTAATATAATTTAGAAACCAATCGTACAACTGAAATCGAAAAACTTCAATGTAGAAATAGGGACATAATGGTAAGACAGTTGTTCAATAGTAACAAAGTTGTTTCATTAGAACATTCTCTTTTACAAAAAAATGCTTAATTGGTCTCTTAGTTACATTACAACATACGTTGTAAATAATAATTTTATTATTATTACTATAACCTTTTTGCTAAATCACAGCACTTACACGGGCTAGGTTTCTTAATAAATATTTACAATTATTGTTCGAACACTTCCAAAGGATAAGGAAATACACAGTTATCGCATGTAAAGGAAGATATGAGCAAAAATATGAAGAAAGTGCTGGTTTTTTCAATATGGCGGCGGGCGCGGAGGAGGGGGAATTGTGCATTTTGCATTTTAAATACTGACTAACCATCCTAGACAACATATCAAAAATTCAAAACTACCGGACCGTTTGTAAGATCAAAATCCTTTATTCACTGGATTATTACCGGGGGACACAAAAACCTGCACTAAAAAGTAGAATGACTCTGTTAACAATTTTAGGTTTGAATGAGTCTGTGAGACGGGAGGTAGGTTAAGGGTTAATTTTAGAGCTAAACAGGACTCTCAGCTTGAAAACCCCGGAACGTCACTTACAATCCTAACACTGACAGGTGCATCACTGCCAAACTCAATGGACACTGAAGCCCCTAATCATTCTCGTAATGAGTAAGTTTTACTATACCTTAGATAATTATTAGGGTTCCGTACCCAAAGGGTAAAAACGGAACCCTATTACTGAGACTTCACTGTCCGTCCGTCCGTCTGTCTGTCACCAGGCTGTATCTCAGGAACGGTGATAGCTAGACAGTTGAAATTTACACAAATAAGTATTTAAGGGCGGCTCTAATACAACAAACGGGATTGGTTGCGTTAACTTTGCACCTCATTTGTAGGTATGGGGCGCTATACATACCAGTTGCAAACTTAACCACTTAAGGATGGAAAGTGTATAAATAAATAAATACATATGTAAATATCAGACAACCTCACACAAATCAACCTAGTTTGTACGGAACCCTCGGTGCGCGAGTCCGACTCGCAACTTGACCGGGTTTTAATTGATATTTTTATATCATACTTCCACATCTGAATTTTATTTTGCTTACTTGCTACTGCGTGTGCTATCATCATCAATAAATCATCATTCATAAATAAATAAAATAAATAAATAAAATCATCGATAAAAACGCGGTGTATTGTTAACACTATTTACATTAAATGAATATTAAATGAAGCACTAAGCATTTTTTTTATAAAACAAAATGATAGTATTTTATAATTTTTTACTTCAATCAGAATACGGTTACGAACAGAATAAGGCCATCAACGGGCTGCGCGAACGACGCGCGTGGCGTGGAGCGGGGCGCCCCGCATGCGCCTCCACCGCGTGTCTGCTTCAACCCCCCAAATACCTAAAGTTTGCCTATAAGCGCGCCTTAATATGCCACAAAATTGCAAGTCACATTATTGAATGTCATAATAAGTACTTACCTTATACGCAAGGACTATTAGGTATGACAAAAGTGGTTATGCACACCGAAATTATGGCTTTAAAATTTATGCAACCCAATATGGAACCATCCCAGCCTGTCTAGCACAACTACGCTTCGCGACTCTTGTCGCGCGACATAGCATCGGCACTCTCTCACAGTACTAGGCGAAGAAAGAGATAGGTAATATTTCTCGCGCGAGAAAGAGTCGCGTGTCACAGCTGTGCTAAAGGTGCTGGCCACACGGTTTGCGGTGTACTTAGGTACATAAATCATTTTCATGTGTAACGGTCGCTATAACAACTTATGATATAATAAGTAGGTATTCGTCAATATAATGTAAAACGGATATATATTAAAGGAATGATATAATAACATCTGGTATAATTTCATAAGGCATAATATCATATGGTATAATGATCATCTCATATATACGTTTAAAGGCTCAATACATCATCACCACATTAATTAATTAATCAGTACATTAATTAATTAATTACACACTCAAACTAAAAAAAAGTAAAACTGTAATGGAGTCATGGTTGGGTATGACGACGAGCGACAGCGAAGCAAGGAGGAGTTTTAGGTTATCTTGCGAATATAAACGTTATATCAAATGTCTTTTGTACTTAATGAAATTCCCGGACAAGGTTCCCGTCCGACGTCCGTTAGCCCGAAAAACTTTCATCCTAATTTCATTGGCCCTAATTTTGGTATCCCGAAAATCACTAACCCGAATTTTCATTCATCCTAATTAATGCATAGCCCTAATTTCAGGATTCCGAATTTTCATAATGCCTCATTACTTAATACCGAAATCTCACTAGCCCTAATTTGCACTTAGCCGATTTTTTTAGAGTACTAATATAATAATACCTAATAATGCTAAAACCTACATTATATCAAACCGAATTATCTATAAACCTAAATATGCCTTGGCTCTGGATGTACATGGGAATCTTTTGACGCTTCGCTCGCTTCGCTCACTCCGCTATACGTGGTGTCAAACCAAACCTAACCTACAGTTTTCGGGGTTCAGCCAATTCGATATCGATATTTGTCCAAATCCGGTTTTCTATTTTTGTTTTAACGTAAAAAATAGATTAAATAATCTTTAGTAGGTACTCTTGACATTTAGTGTCAGTATAACGATTAGGTCTAATAATCATTAGGTGTAGAAATTATTAGGTTATTTCATATTAGTATTATTGAGAATTAGTACAGATCATTATTAGAGTATTAGATTATTAGGTCTAACATCTAATTAGGGTATAAAAGTTAGGTGTAATGACATTAGGGCTAATGAAAATAAGAGCTAGCGTTGATACGTGTAATAATATTAGCACTTGCGTTATTAGGTCAAGTAGGGGAGTACCTACCAAATTATACCCTATATTATTGTTGTTATACTAAATGAAACGTAATATCAAATTTTGTTACGGGATCACCTCTAGTGGAATAAAAATTCTTGTCATAAATTTGATTGTCATAACTCATTTCGCATAATGGCTTTCCTCATACATGTTATTTGTCATAAATTATTATTTGCATAACATTTTATATGTCATTATTGTTGTTGGCAGGCTTTTCATAAGCATAATTTAGTATGGCACAAAGTTTCAAGTAATATTATTGAAAGAAGAGCAACGCATAAATTATAGTTTTCATAATTAATGGCAATAGAAATGTGTGTACCAATCATAATACTTTATAACATTTGAAATAATGATACAAAAGTTACATGAGCACAAAAACAAAAAGGGGGGACGGGGGGGCGAAGCCCCCCACAAGGGGGGCTCGGGGTGCAAAGCCCCCCGCATTAAGAAATCCTTCTCCACACTGACCTCTTTGTTGTAGGTTAGGTTAGGTTAGAATTGTGAACCTACAAATACGAACTACGGCCATAAAAGTAGGTTAGGTTAGGTTTGAAAGAACTACGACCTCCTCAGAAATGAACTGCTGCCAGAAAACCAGGCTGATGTTGAAATAAAAAATTAAGAGCTTGATATTTATGTTCTTCAGTATTATGCGCCAATGATATGAATAAGAACATTATGACGATTAATGATTATGATTCAGGTTGATATGCTCCAAAATTATATGACATTCCTTACTTATGCGTAAAAACATTATGGTCATAAAATGTATGCGGATCAATTAATGACTATACACCTTATACGCAAGGACTATTATGACAAAAGTGGTTATGCGCACCGACATAATGGCTTTAAAATTTATGCAACCCAATATGGAACCTTTTGTTACATCTAGTTAAATTATATGAAACGTTAAATTGTTATATCCATCATTACACTATTATTTATTCATTTATTACTAAAATCACAGTATCATGATAAACATCCTCACGATGTCATGAGACATTCTGACTTCATGAGAATGTGAAAAATCAGTACAGGAGATATGGAAAAGTTACTTTAAATTATTTTTAGTCACTTATCTGTTTACATAATTATAAATATACTCGTAATATCCTTAACTTACCACGCCCTTTGATAGTTATCGTAACAAGACGCGATTTAATTTGCACCTAAGGGCCAATATCAACCGAACTACTCAAGTAAACAGACAAGGAAATCTTCCTCCAGGTCTATTTACCCGGAGTTAGGTCCCAAGTTCACTATTCAATAATAATAACCTGCGGTCAGGAAGATATTAAATGGATGGATGACTTCATTTAGCTGGTTTTCCGTATTTACATATTTTTTTCAAGGAATAACCCAATGTATTTATTAAACAAATTACTTACCTCAGAATTATCATGACTGTGTCTTGTGGATGGTACTTTATTCATGAAGTGTGAATCGGTAAGAATTAAGATTTGAAATATCCGATACAATGAGAATTTATTCCGTATTTTAAAGTGACTATATTTAACTTGTACTGGGAAACATAATTGTGACTGTCGTTTTCCTAGTAAATAAACAGAAAACATTGTGTAGCGCATTCCACAATGGTAGGTAGAGTCGTAGAGTATGGTAGGTAGAGCTAATTCGGTTTTGAACGTCGTTATTTTGTATATGCTACGTCCATTTTCATCTCTTTCTTGAATTTTTGGGGAAATCATCATTCATCATAAATGAAAAAAGTGAAGAATAACCTCTAAATACGTTTATTAGGAATATCAGGATAGCTTTGGTTAGTTAGATAAACAAACAAGCTCACGCTTTTGTTTTATATATTATCTGTTAGTGTTTTATTCCAACGCTAAGATTGCCTCAACATCATTACTTTTAAAGCGGATTACAAATGCTCAACTTTGCTGTTTAGGTAGAGAATAAAAAAAGTAAAGTCGGCAAACTGACAAAGCATTAGTATCGTTACCACACAAACCCCAAATTCCTCCTCACATTTGGTTAGATACATAAGACGGTCATTTAACAGTACGAGGATGTCTTTGAATGGTGAGTGTAGTGTTGTATTGTATTGTAGGTTAATACGCACTGCCATTGTGAGTACAACGTTCGACGCAGCGCTCGCGCAGCCAGTATTGCCAGGCTTCCACTTATATTGCTAAATTCAGTACATTTACATCTATATATATTTTTTCCATAGGTATATGTTTTTTTTGTAAGTATTATGATCAGTGGCTTATTGTAGAGGCATTTTTTTTTAACAAATTTCCTTCCGTCATTATTGCAATATAGTGAACGTAATTTTAGTTAAGCCCGTATTATGTTTTTTTTCATGTATTACATTTTAGCATAATGTCGCACATTATTTTTTGACGACGCGGTTGGCGCAGTGGTTAAGCAACTGCCTACTGAGCCGACGGTCCTGGTCCTGGGTTCGAATCCCGGCAAGGGCAAATATTTGTGTGATGAACTCGAATATTTGTGCCTGGGTCATGGATGTTATTTGTATTTAAGTATGTATTTATTTATATAAGTATGTTTATCGTCGTCTAGTGTCCATAACACAAGCCTACTAGAACTTACTGTGGGACTAGATTGATTTGTGTGAGGTTGTCCGATATTTATTATAGCTCTAACCGAATTTCAGAGTTGGCAACACTGGGCGCAGGTCATTATCCTGAGTTCATAGTATAGTAAAATTGTACTCGGCTCGGCGCGACCGGCGCGCGCGATGGTGCGCAACGTCGCTTTAAAAAACAACACATTGTTGCTGGCAGCTTCCTATGTTAAACGAACATGACGAACTGGACCCTATACCTACTATAGAGAAGATTTTTTTATAGTAAACGGAATGTACAGGATCATTGGCGTAGCTGTTATAAAAGCGAACATTGAAACTTTACATCAGGTTTACGAGTGACTGTGAATGCCATTTGGCTTTAGAAATGCTGCTGCTTGTAGTAGAAACTTTTATTTTTTTTAATAGTCCGTTATAGTTGCTGGGCAAAGGCCTCTCGATTAGATCTCCACAACTCCCTGTTAGCTGTTGCTTCCGGCCAGTCTTGTTTTTCGTTTAATAAACATTATTATTCGGTACACTCGGGGTATTCGGTACCTACTATGGAAACCAAATGGAGATGCGATGCGATCTGATGTTGAAAATATTTTATTATATTTACAATATCCGAAATTTTACAAAAATAAAATATGAATATCGTTTAAATATTGGTTCTTTCAAACATTGCAAATTCATTGCAATTTATAGTTATACTCCAAGTAAAAAACGTTAATAACGTTATATTAAAACCGATACCGGTGTATAAATAGGTACATAGGTAGGTATATACTTAGCAGGCTATTTGGGATTGCCTTCCTCTGAGCGAGTGCTCGCGCAGCACACAAATAATTCAATCAATCGTCTTTTTAAACGGACTGGTCTATGGTTTTAAGATTCTTGGAAGTTTTGTTCTAATCAGATATTTAAAATTATGTCAATACTGAAAATATGTACGTAGATGAAATCGTAGATTGCTGAAGAGATCAAAAACTGGCAATTTAGACGCCATTTACACATAAGTGATCCTTAAATTAGGTTGTTAAGTTATAAATGAAGTAAGTTTATTTTATAAACTCGTGCAATTATAAAAACAGAAACTGATGGACTCAATAATGGTGGAGCTAGCGATAAGATTCCAGTTTTGAACCTCGCTTGAATCGTAACAAGTTTGTGATTTTCGCCAGTTACGTCCACACGGATGTAGACCAGAATGTTATCTAGTTTTGGCGACCATCAGCATGTAGTTGGAATTAATTGGCCGGCCAAGGTTGAGGTCGACGTCCTTGCGCGAGCGCAGTGATTCAGTGACGCTGCGCTGCCGGCGGCGCCCATGTTTTTATGTGCTCGCTCCATGACACTCGAATGTCTATAGGTAAGTAAAAAAAAACGAAACTTTTTTTGTTATACGTTGTCGTTGCTTTATTATTGGGTCTATTCTATGTACATACGTGATGATAGATAAATGACGTGAATTTCAAATTAGGTAATTAAGCCATTGCAGCATTTGAAAACTCAAAAAATATGATTAATTAAATAACTTGTAATTGTGTATGCGACGAAGCTTAATGTTGTTGATTCGTTGTTGTAACTCACCTGAAGAAACCTGCTTTGCGAATCACAACTTGTAAATTTTCCTTTCGTGCGTTTCTCAAAATATGTATATATTTTTTCAAAATAAAATATGTATGACAAACTACATTTTATACAAAGTAAAGCTATAAAATGTAATAAAAAATAAAAATGTTAATAACGGTTTAACTTTTCAATTCGTTTTGGTGTGATTGAATGGTGTAAATCCTTTGTCTTTTGATGTCGTTGATTGCTAAAAAAGATGCTATGCTATATTTTTTCCTGGAATCACGTTGCCGTCCAACTTATAGTAAGTATTTTTACATAAATAGGTACTTATAGTCGTTCTTGGTATAGTTTACACGATATTTAAAACAACGTGTTGTAACATGTTAGAGGTTTATCGCCATATCGTTCAGAATCGGAAGTACTGGCTAGCTGTTGTGACTTGTGGCGCGTTTTAAGACTTAATTTGGCTCTATTTACGTAATATGAAACGCATTCTCGAAGCGTTATAATATAAATTATAATACACCGTTTATTACATTTGTTTCTCTTCATAAAAAAAAAAAATATATGTTATGAACTTATGAGTTAAAAGCTCTTTTCAGATTTTGGTATAGTCCGATTTTCCTATAAACAAATATTTGCAAAATTGAAGTTATATGGACAAACAATTTATATATGGGTGCTGTCACGTGTCAAATATTTTTTATCAGGAAAATCTGACTGTAGGTATGTACCCACCTATTCAAATGAAAACATCATCATTCAACATTTTCTCGAAACTTCAGTTATTGAGTTGAAATGTAAATTATGCCTACTGTATTACTTAGACAGCCTTGTGGCTATAGGCAGAATTTTTACTTTTTCATTTAAGCAAATGACGTTCGTGAGGGATTTAAAAGGACGTAGAGTGCCTTGAAGATCATAAACACGATAGCCACTCTTAAGGAAAACCACTAAACCGTTATGGCGCACGCAAATTTAACGATTCATAAACGCAATGGTTTCTGCTTGATACCTAGCGTAAAAGTACTTATCTCGACAAAAATTACAATTAGTTAAGCATGGTTTAACCGCCAATTACGGTATGAACAGCAATTGCGATCATGCACAGTTGATAAAATACTGGGTCAAAATGTTAATTAATTTGTCATAAAACGCATCTGTTTTAAATGTACAAAATTATACGTTGCGAATACGCAGCTCGACTATCGTACTTACAAAACGGTTTATCTGTTATTGTACGCGTATGTATTTGCTACTTTTTGTGGTATCTACTCATGCGCCACCGAGTTACGCAAAGTGCGCCTGCGCCGCGTCCGAGATAATTGTCAGCAATCATTTGTTTACGACCACATAAGCTCTGCGAATCGCACTATACACTGGCATTATAGTGATACTCGTACGCAGAGCTATTTCGAGCCACTCCCGTCTGTCGGGTGTCCTACTTAGTTCCACTATTAATAACGCCATCGAACATTAGATCGTATAATGTGTCGATAAAAGGAAGTTATTGTTCTTTGTTTACTGCGCCCACGCACCGTGATTCAGATTGGAATCGGCATAATACTCTCGAAACCTTATCAGGCGTAACGACTGCGGTTTTAAAAAAAAGCCATCGCTGATACCTAATACAATTTAACTCTGAACAGTTAATTGAGAAAGACTGTGAACTCTTAGTTACTTAGTCTAGGTAATTAGGTATGCTAATCTAATCCATTTGTTACTCAGTCGCCATGCTGTGCAATTAGAAAGCCGATTGAAGTCTCCATTGAGAAAATTAAAAAAAAAAGGAATAATGAGAGAAGGTTTAAGCGCACGATTAAGCTCCAGTACCAGTATTGGTTTTATAAATTAAATAATCAAAGCATGTAGGTACTTTACATTTTTAAAGAACTTTATATCATACATAGTTAGGATATCTAAATATATTACCAATTCCAATGACATACCTATATAAAAATACCTTTTAAGATTTGTAGAAAAAATATAACCAATGTACGTGTTCAAAATTAAAATACTTATACCAAAAATACGAAAAACCTATTATAGCCTAGCAAGCGTCGGTCCGGCCGGCCCAGGGATAGTGGCGCTACAAACAGCTTTAATATGACAATACCTACGTCATATTTGCATTAATAAACGTCATTCAAGGATTTGTTTGTCATTATTAAAATTCAAAACATTGTTCACCGGAATGCTGCTCAATCCTTCGTTCATCTTGCGAAATAATTACTAAATCCTATTGAAAAAGCTTAACTTTCATCACTGTGGACAGTTTTGGTTTTATTATGCAAAAATAACTTGAAATTTGCGGAATATTTAGTCCTGTTTCCTCTTTGTTTACATCAGTGATATTCACCGACTTTCAACGTCAGTTACGAAAAATTTGCCGTTGCCAGTAAAATAATTTAGTACTACTGAAAATCCGCAATATGGCGTGGGTAGTAAAACCCCTTGCAGGCTATGCATACAATAAGCTAATCCAGATCTAAGGTTAATCCGTAAGACGAGAGCGACAAATGATGAAATTCTTCGATAGAAATGCAATGCGCATTGCATTTCAAACCCCTGGATATTTTAATGTAAAAATTTCAATTTCAACTCTATTGGTTCACCAGTAGGTATTTGAGTTATGTCGCGGACATCTGGAAATGGGAGCTCTGGAATGTTCTCGAGTCCCAGTGCAATATGTAGTCCTTTTCTGTGATATCATCCGACAGCAGAGGAAATCATATTCATTACATGTATGTAACCTATTTTTGATGTAGAAATTGTATTTTTTAACCTCTAATTGAGTTCGTATGTCCGACATCTTCAATTTATCCAATAAGAAAAGTTTGGATAATACCTCGTGTGTTCATAAGTTTTGAGACGAATTTAAAAAGTTGAATTTGAAATAAGAACATGCCCGCAGCTTGCTTCGAGTGTTTCGAATTTTAAATTTGGAACATTGGTATTTAAAAATATATATATTTGATTATTTGCCATTCTTTATCGAGATGGCGGGAAGCGAAATGTACACAGCGCCAAGGAGGTTTCACTCCGCGCCAAGTGTCAAGAATTATACCTATTAATTTTCGGGTCACAATTGTGCCCCGGCCCGCCCATAACCCCACCTTTATTCGGCTAGGGTCGGTATGTTTGAAGCAAAGACAACGCATCGATTATATTTTTATTACATATTTATATATTATTATCTTTTTTTTTAACCGACTTCAAAAAGTAAGAGATTCAGTGTTCGCTACATTGAATCGTTTTGTACGTAAGTTCACCGATTGTCTCCGTAAAGTGCAAAGCAAATCAATTTTTTTTTTTATTATTAGTAAGAGAATACGTTGACTACTACGGTTTTCCCATTGACATTAAGTCATGATCTGATGATGGCACACTTGCCTACTAGATCTCGGGACTGGTTCAACGTAGACAAGTGTGGTTTTCGTTTTGCTACTCACTTTAATGAACATTTACATCCAGGATCAGAAAATTGACCTGATCCGTACCCTAGAAATATGGAATGGATCTCAAGAATCAAGATTAGTTCAACGCAGACATGTGCGGTTTTCACATTTCGTTTCATCACAATGAACATTGAGACCCGGTATTATAAAATATACCTGACGATATTGACTCTTTGTCAATATCGTGAGCTGAACAAAGGCCTCCCCCGTTGCGCCGTCCTCATCCAATTTCTACCCACGATCCTAACCAGATCGTCGGTACACCTTGTTGGGGGCCTTCCTTCGCTGCGTCTTCCGGTGCGCGGTTGTCACTCAAGAACCTTTCCGCCCCACGGCCATCGGTTCTATGAGCAATGTGCCCTTCTCACTTTTATTTCTCTATTTACTTTAATATGTGCATAGATTATAGTAATATTATATTTTATATACTTACAATGAATACTTTAGAAGATTTTATGAATGTTGCTCCAACAATCAAAGTCGATTTTATGATACTGGCTCTAATTGCTCATCAAAATGAATCGGAATGCGAAAACTGCACGTGACTGCGTTGAACCAGTCTTGAGATCTAGTAAGCACTTCCGGGGTACAAAATCTGGTCAATTTTATAATACTGGACTTTAATACTAATCAAAATGGTTTGAAAAGCAAAAACCGCACATGTTTACGTTAAACCAATCCAAAGATCCAGTAGGCACTCTTAGAGCCCATCATTATAAAGATCGCGCTAAGTCCGTCTTATTTTGAACGTATTTTATTAAAATTATATACGTATGTATGTTAACACTTTATTGTACATAAAAACAAGAAAAACATATTACAAAAGAATAAGCATGTACAAAGGCGAACTTATCCCTTTAAGGGATCTCTTCCAGTAAAAAAGGCTTATATCAATGCTTATATTTAGTAAAAGTAGATTTTAAAATAAGTACAAACACAGAGAAGTAGTTTCCCTTTTGCTAATGTAGGCAACCCTAGGAGTATGACACGCCCCACAGAAGCTACAACCAACAGCGTCGTACGTCATTAAAAATGGCCAATCAGATACGAGTAGGCTAATTCCTTTGCAAAAGCGGCAAATAACAAAAGAGTGCGGCTTCTGTAGTGTCTTTATTCTGTGACAGCGCTAAAAGATTACTTACCAAGCTTTATTAGTATGATTATGCTTAGTGGACAGAATTGGAGCTAAGAGCTTGCCGAAAGTCACATTCAAACTTTCAGAAGTAATCCCTATCAGTAAACGTGCGTGCCGCTATTAGTACATATTAGTGCTAATGATGAATCCAATTTTCGAAAATCCTCCGGATCATTGTGAAATTCTTGAAAAACCATAAAATTTTCGGTGTTTTTTCAGTTTTTGCTATTTATTACTACCAAAGGCCTTTGTTACAGTAAAAATCACTATAAACACTTTTAAGTATACTAAATTTGCAACAAAATAAAAGTAATTTGGTTACATTAGACTAAATAGTTTCTAAAATACAGCTATTCAAATGTTAGCAAAATTACCTAAAAATTATTTTCATATGAGTGGTGTACTTTGAGGAAATCGGTTCCAGTCATGTCCAATACTTTCGTCGTCGTCGCTACGGCTCCCAAATAAGGGTGGTTTTCGATGAGTATTCATCCGACGCTTTAGAAAAAACACCAAGATCACGTCTTCGTAGAGTTGGAACAAAGTCCTTACCTGACATTATCTTCTTACCTACTCGATGGATTCCTTCACCCACCAAGCATAACCCGTAATGGCACTGTTCCTTCACGCCTTCAGTGGTTGTGATACAACATCAGAAATTTTTGGTCAAGGAAAAATGAAGTTTCTGTCGACACTGCAAAAACAGCCGAGCCTCAAACAAAACGCTGCGGTTTTCCTAAGCCCCAATGCCACACCTGAGCAGGTCACCAAAGCAGGAGAGAGCCTCGTCGTTTCACTGTATGGAGGAAACAGTGAATCTCAATATCTAAAGGATCTTCGCTACCAAATGTTTACGAGGGCGGCAGCTAAGACAAACATGAATCTCGCCAGGTTGCCTCCAACCCGGGATGCCGCGAAATCCCACTCTTGGCGAACATACCAACCGGTGAAAATTGTTTTACTTTGCCAGTAATAGTTTACCTTCCTGCTTCAAACGATATTATTCTTTAAAAAAAAGTTACAATATTAATTTTGTTGTTGGTTTTGTTTTAGGTACAGATCTGGTTGGGAAATGAGAAGAACCCTCTCAATTGAGGCTGAATGCGGAGCACTCGAGGCCTCATTCCTCAGCTGATGACGAAGCCACCAGCTCCACAACCCCTGCTTAAAATGATTTCCTGCAACTGCAAAAAATGTTGTACCACCACTTGTAGTTGCAGAAGAGACGGCCTCAAATGCTCGGCTGTTTGCAACCACTGCAGCGGCCAATCTTGCGAAAACAAGCCTGACTTGATACGTGACGACATTGACGAACAACTTTATTCATCGACGACCCATCATTGGATGGCGATTTCGAGCTGCCAGAGCCGATCGATGAAGAAATGCTAACAGAGCAAGCTCTCCCCAAAAGAAGTGCTGTAGATCTGGAAGATCAGCAAGATGTACAAAAAGACTAATAATTGTTATTATTACTGTTTTTGCAAATTATAATGCTTATTTCATACCTCACATTTCATTTTACAAACCCTTCTATTATTTTGTTTACTCACCTCAGCAACTTGGAACAGCTGTATCTAAAGAACTATCGAATCATAATAGACCAAAACGGTCTCATTTTGTTGCGGATGGTGTGTACTTTAATGAAATATACTCTGATAGACTTATAACGTTAAATAGGTCCTTAGTTGACCACGTTGCCGAAAACTTAAAGAAACGTCTAAAAATATATTTTTCGAAATTTTGCTTTTTTGAACAGTTGCATCTTACAAAGTATTTGGTTTATCGCTCTCTCACTTTAACATAATTTGTTGAAAATTTTGTCTTCTTTAAAGTTTACATGGTGAAAATTGGTAGAAACTGAAAAAAGTCTGAAAATTAAATGGTTTTTATTAATAATAATGACAATGATCCGGAGGGTTCTCGAGGTCGAAAACTTGGATTTGCCATAACCACTTCAACACATAGAACATATAAAAAAATACCCGATTTAAGGCAAGGCAAAATGTACCATTTCCATGGACTATATTGACGAGTGGTCAGCACGCTTAGAGGCCTGTATAAAAAAAAAGTGCCGGTCATTTAACAGTAATTTTTTTATTTTTTTTATTTATTCAATGCATGTTGATAGCCCGCCCTGTTTGTTTTATTAAAATAAATTGTTGCCGTTCTTTACAATATGAGTTTTTTTTCTTGACTCAAAACTTATGAACACACGACGTATTTAAGGTACTTAGGTGTTTTTATTATATTTCTGAAATGACATTAAAATAACTGTTTATGACGTTATAAAGAAAGATATACAATAGAGAAAGATAGAGAATAGTGGGTCTGTGAGCTGTAGACCACGCGAGTTTGTTTAAAAATTGCTGAAATTTGTAATTTTTTTACGTTTTCAACCCAGTATACGAGTATCGCAGCCATTTTGAAACATTTTGAAATATTGAATCAGGTTTTTTTTAACCTCGTTCCGTTTCACCGTGTATAAACTCAATAATGCAATGAAATCCAGTTTAAAAAGATGATGACCTAAATAAAAAAAATATGTACCGTAAAAGAACGGAAAAATTTGCACTACACCTTAAAGTGAAAATTAAAACTAACATAAAAATCTAGAAATAAAAATGGAACCATTATTTAAATCAAACCCGTTTACTCACCAACCATTGACCATCACAACCACGAATGTGCCTGGGTCTCTAGTCTATTTTTAAACCCTTGATTAGTGTCTAGATACTGGCGTAATGATTGAAGGGGTATAATTAAACGTAATTCCGGACAGCGGAGACGTTCAGTGTAAAGTGGGATCGGTTGTGACCCATTTGTTGCCGGCCAATCACTAGCATTCAGTTCAGCGACATACTCAGATGTTCCGAAGCCGGTATCAATTGCTCCTTGTAAACATCTGCCATTTAAACATAACACAATTCGCCACGCGTTTCGTTAACAAAAACAATGTAGGTATATTTTGTTGTTGATATCAATCTCTGGTAGCAACAAGGCTATCGCTACAGGCGCCGATTAAGTAATACAAAAGTTCCGCGCGTAGGACTACTTACTCGTAATTTTTTAAACAAATACTCTCAAAATTTACATTTATTATTGTCATCCCAACAAGTCATTTATACAAAGGAATAAGGATTGAAACAAGTTCTTTTCTCTGATTTATCCTATATGAGATTGGATCTAATAATAGTTTACAAATGACTATGCGTCAAAAATATAATTGGGTTTTTTTTTTTTTGTGGAATTAGCTTAACATGTTGCGGGCAGTACATCAGCCGTTAATTGAAAGTAGTGTCCATTGACGTGTTAAGTATTCAGTCTTGAGGGTTTGATAGCATAAGGTGTTCAAATAACATGAAATAACAGCCGGTAGGAAATGGGTTCTCCGCACGGCTCTGATAGTTGGGCTGGAGTAGACCGTGCTACCGTCATTGGCAGTTCATAAATAAAAAAGTGGCAATTCAGATGCGGTGATTACACGAAGGTTAAAAGCATAATTGTGAAGGAATGCGTGTTTCGGGTTCTCACGCGGATCGCGATCGCGTGAGGCCCGTCGGTGTCGCGCCGTGAGGCTTCATCCCATGAGAACCGCACCCTCGCAATAAAACTCATTAATTATGAGGGAATATGCAATAATTTATGTTTAGAGAGGCTCTTTTACTACTATTATGTACAAGCGCGATTGAAACGTGCACGATTATTGGAATACACGTAGTTCTTTACTTACATATTTTTTATACCTACTTCATTTTTATATACAACAATACCTATACATATACATACGAGTATATTTGTACGAAATAAAGGGAATGAGTTATAGTGGGAAATTCCAGGAACGTTCTGCAAGTTTATTTTAAAATAATAACATTTATTAAACTGCGTGAATTAACAATGCTGGCATTAGCGTTATGATATAATAAAATCACATACAGCTTTCAACATCCATCTTCATGACAAAGCAATGCAGTAATTTCATTTTCGTATGTAACGCAAGCCTTTTTAACAATTACAGCCCGAGCAAAAAACTCAAACGCTGGTGGCATCATAAACGACTCGAGCCGAGTTTTCTTCACAATTTTAATTTCAATGAAAAATTGTACATCGTACAGGAGAGCTCGGCTACGGAAGGGCCTAAGCGCATTAGAGATTTACCGGCATAGACGTCCTTTTTGAACACGATTATTTCACATTCCTTGTTACCATTAAGAGGCGGGTTCCCAGAAAATGCCCGTCTGGAATGCAGCTGTGGCAGCGCAAACTACTTCATTAGGGGGCGGCGGGCAGCGGCCGCGAACCATTTAGGTTCTACATAAAAACCTTTGTAAACCTATATGAGCAGTAGTTTTTTTTATAATATTAGTAGCAGGGCATGTGATGTCACTTGCCAGATGGTATATATCTACATAGTTTTCTACCGTATGAAAAACTATTTAGCGACGACAAAAGAGCAAAGTCACTCATGTTTTGTTCAATGGGCTGATTTTTCGTGTATTTCTTCAAGTCAAGTCATATAGTTTCACTTATTTAAATTAAAATAATGATTTTGACTGAATAACTCCTGCACTCATTAGACATTCTTAATAATATTTTCTATTCATCTTATTTTCACACATTACAAACAGTGGATTATCCTCATCCACTTAATTTACACTGGTCTGTATATTTAAGAGGCCTTATTTCTGTTTTTTTTTTTTATATTATGACAAATGTATTGATAATTTCAACCAACTTTTTGAAGTGAATAATAGTTTTCCCTGAGTTCTGTAGATAGTACAATAGCTATTTCATGCATTCATTGCGTACAGCCAAAAATAAGTAAAAAAAAAAAACAGTTTTATGCGTGAATTGTGTAAATTTCGAGTAGTTTTTAAAACAAAAAATTCAAACTGTAGGTTTCTAATCATCATATATTTAAGAGCTAAGCTCTTGTCGGTGGAGTTATTTCCAGCTTATTCTACATTCCGCCTTCTCTTTTACATCTTTATACAATGAAACATTTATTTTTTCCTTTATTTGCTCCATATATGTCCTTCTCGGTCTTCCCCTCTTCCTTTTCCCTTCTATTTTTCCTTCTATAATAGTCTTCATGTAATTATCGTGACGCAAGAGATGACCTAGGTTTCTAATATATACCAATAAATTGCAATATCCCTGGTAGTAGCATTGGTTATATGTCAAGAAAAATGTTTGATCATACCTACTGAAAAATGGCTAAAACCTGTTGTTTACTAAAATGTATCTACACAAAAACGGCTAGGGCTGGAATGGAACTTGCGTCACTCTTTCGACTTGGCAGGTAATCGTCTGGTCACGACATGACGCTCTCTCGTTTGTCAAAAGCTCTCTTAGCATATTTTTTACAAACCTGACTTGACCATACATTTTAAAGCCAGAAATAATTCACTTTGTATGAGTGTGTGATTTAATTTCTACGGGACCACGAATGAGAGAATCTTTGTGTACTTAAAAGAGTGTGTATTCTTCACTCCGTCAAGTAAATCTCGACAGGAAGACTCTCCTTTAAGTACCTAATAGCTAGAAGTTGTGAGCACATCGTACTAATACTTTATAGGTAGATTAATAGCCCGTCTTTTTTACCCCATACGTGACCGTTTGTTTAACTATAATTATGTTACATCTTTAATGAGAATTGTTGGAAATACTGGCACGGCGATACGTGCGGAAGAGTAAATATAGACTACTTATGTCTCTTTTTCTAATCATCCTTTCCTCATACGAGTAGTTTGTTTGACTTTGTAATGATTATGTATCGCGTAATAAGTTACACAATGGGCTTAGGTAGTAAAGTAAATTCATCGCGGGTTATCCGAAAGATCGCGAGCGTCGCAACTCGTGACCGAGCGCAACGAGCGACTTGTGTTTCTCAGGAAATCTCACTTTGCATTCATTATTTTTATTATAGTGCCTATTCAGTACCACTATCGAAATAGCATCACTCGACATAAGCGGGATCAGAGGTTGAATGAATTGAACCTTGTCGTGTGCCAGTAATGGTAGCAGAGAGTATATTGGTACCTACACGAGTGTTACGGCAGCCCACACAGATAACGATGCAAGTTATGTAACGTTATTGAATCAATTGCATTTACATCGTGAGTTCCTATCGTATGTCTGCAAAAACACCAGTGAATCACGTATGCCGGCAGCGCAGTGCATTGAATGCTTTCGAAGCACACAAACAATTGCGAAGCTTTATACGCACCGCATACCTTTTACAAATATTTCTTTTTCTCATTTCGCCGTTTCCTTTTCTGGCTTAGTGCCACATGTTTTATTGATGCCAGTTCATTGATATTGCTGGCTCGTTCAGTGGTGGGTGAGTGGCCACTTACGTGCGCCATAAAAGGCCTAGCCTTGGCCATATGGGGAAGCCGTCACACCGCGAATGCATTCATGCGCGCCTGTACTTAATCAGATCGACGAGCTACGGAGCAAAAATGAGGGCTGGTTTGTTATTCGTGATATGGAGCGTTTCAAAGGATGGTCGCCGCTCATGCTAGATCTGCTATGGTAAAAAGCCGAATCTTACTATGAAATCCGATCCTTTACCGTCGCACAGCAGGTGTGACCTGTCTTTATTATACCTAAGCGGCTTCTGTGGACATCAACTTGGAAAATTGAAGCATAAAGATCAAGATAATTTTCTTGTTGCCGAGTTTGTTGCATTTTTCATGGGAATGCGACGTGAACATAATGTGTAATTGTAACCAAGTTCTTCGTATCTTGAATTGCACGGTTACTTACAATAGTAACAATCGTAATGTACATAATTTTACTTATAGTAAGTTCTTTCATGAAGGTGGTAGGTAATTTTTAGCATTCCGTACCTCAAAGGAAAAACGTTAACCCTTCTAGGATCACTTTGGTGTCCATAGGTGGGTGAGTCCGACTCACACTTCTCCAGTTTTTTTATTATTCGTTTCGGTTAGATAGTTAAAAACTATGCTTTAACTTAAATTCTTCTAGCCATTTCAGCGTGATGCTGATGAAGCCGCAAACAAGCAGCACATAGAAAAACATTATAATGCAAAAAAAAAATCCTTTCCTGTAAATAATAATACCCATACAAATCAGTTATGGTAAACTAACTACCGGCGAAGTAGAAACAGAAACCCATCATAGACATTAATGGAATGGCATGGATTTAGTGCAAATATCCATTTTGTTTACGAAATTGAAAGTAAACACGATTTTTTTCTCAATCTCATTTATTTCAGAAGATTACTTCGTTGTTGTTGCCCTTACTTATTTGACCCAACACTTAACTTACTCAAATTATGCATGCAAATAACAGCTAGGAAGGTGATACGCCTGAAAGATTGCAATAGTGTGGTTAACAATAAAAGGCCAAGTCACACCGAGTGCGTTCGCAGCACGAATGCGTCAACGTACACGTTGTAAAGTATGAATTCTCATACGAGATGGTACATCATTTGCGGCTGCGTTGCGAGCGTAGCATCATAGAGTATTGTAAAAACTTCAACTGGAAGAAGCGAATGGAGCAAGGATCAGTCACCTTACCGGATTCCATACCGGAATTCAGTAATTGATATAGTAATTTGATTATGTTTTTGGCCTTAATTAATAATAGATTGTGATCATGTCTAGTGGGTTAAAGGATCCAGTTGTGTGTTATAATAACCAGATTCTCTGCGGTAAGGATACAAATCAGACGACATTAGCAGTTTATTTAAGACAAGTCAATATTATTTAATAATTATTCGCAGAAGCAATAATGAAGGTTAATGAATCTAAATATACATCTTGGACGAGAAGTAGTGTTAGTTATTTAATTAATAAACAAATAATAAATAAAGGTTGAAATATTTATTTATATGATGCAATGTCTCTGTTCTAACATTTTTCCAAATGACCCAGTAGGAATGTGGATAGTGTATGGCTGTTTAGTGTTCGATATGATACATAAATATATAACTAAAGGGGTTTTTTGTTTAGGAAAGGACAGCCCCGCCCCGCTGTCCAAAAATCGGATTCGTCCAACAAATAAATCCGTCCTTGACAGGATAAAGGGAAGACACATATTTGGAACGCTATAATAAACAGCTAATTCCATTATAAGTTATTGATAGAGATTTCTCACCACCAAGCCATGTCAATATAACTGGTTAATAAACCAAAATAAATATATTCTGCTAAATGGTCATATGTTGATGCAATATAAAATATTGCTAGTGTCTCTTTCAGTTATTAAACATATAGATAGATAATCTGTCCCAGGAGACATGTAACTGATACATGACACTAAAAGGAGCACAAGACCAAGCAGTAAGGTACACAACCTGACAGCTGAGTTGGACAAGTAAAACAGGGGATGGACTCAGCCATATCCTCATGTTAATATCTAACCACCAAGTTATGTCAATATAAATGGCTATCAACCAAATAAATATATTCTGCCATAATGGTCGCTTGTAAATGCAGTATGAAAATACTGGTAGTGTCTGTTTCAGCCAATATTAGGTATATAGACAGATCATCCACCTCATAAGAGAACCACAACTGAGAAATTACACTTAAGTAATACCAGACCATAGCAATGTATTAACACAACATGGTTGGGTGATGATGATAGTTGATATAACAATGAAACCAGCCGTTTCTCTTATGATAAAAATATCAGACTGTGTCAGGAGAGTCAGAAGGAAGGGTAGGATATTTTACCTTTGTAAAACCTTTACCTATACCAGACTCTTCCCATCAGCATTTCTAAATATTAGAAGTCATATTCAACTTGGATCAAATATGGGTTTAGTCGTCGCCCGAATTAAGACTTATAGTCGATTGACAAAGGGTCTCTGCAAAGTCGATAGTCGCCAACCTTCTCCCTCGTCAGAGAAAACTCCAAGTCTTTAGTAGATGGTTTTAGACACAACAGTGCACAGCCCGAGCCTTCCTAGTATTAAAGCTTATAGCCGATCTCCGGAATTGCTCTATAGAGGACTCCTTTGACCAGCAATACGCTTCGATGCTGGTACTTTGTATGACGTAAGGGTCTTTGCAAACCAGTCGCCATATCAGCTGAGCCTCTCATGTCAATCTGGAACAGACAACCAAACGACTACCAAAGTAGTATATTTCTCCAAGCTGAACATTCTGTTCATTGACATTGTTTTGAAGGAGAGAGTCTACCACATACCTTATACCTTCAAGACAGACCTGCCTCAGTATTTATTTTAAACAGAGACAAATCTGTGTACCAATACCAATATTAAAATAGGTGTGTTAAACGTGTAGTCAGTATAGTGTGAAGGAAATGTAATTAATAACACAACTATTTCTGGGATAATTTATCTATCCACAATTACATAAGATATACATGTTTGGTACTTGTCTAAACTACCAGCTGAAACACAGTGCATATAACTCTCATCCACTTAGCATCAGAAGTGCATAGGGCCTGTATCTTAACACTCTCGTCTTGAGGGCTTTATTGAACCGTAAAATGAATCATGGAAATGCATCTAGTGTAAAGGGGCCTGGCCGGAAAAGACATCTCTCTAAAATCCCTAAATGTGGAAATAAACAACAGCGCTTACCTCTCTCGCAATAAGGCTTATTGCAAGCAAACAATCCGACATAATAACACTCCACACCACATCCCACATGACCATCAACTACTTCCGAAACCCAGAACAGCTGATTTTCGATACTTATCCGTCAGGGTTTTCTCTTACACCTCTCGATCCAGACCGGAGACCCCCAGGCCTTCCGCACGTCCTCCACATCCCGAACATTCTCCAGAGCCCCCCATCTCGAACATTCTCGATCCCAATCCATCCAAATCTCCCCCATCAGCGCCACTGCGTCGGATAGCGGAACTCCATTTGTGTCCATGTGTTTTATGTTTCAATGAATTCCCAGTTCCTCATTGGTTGGTATTATCTACAACTCACACAAATAAAAGATATATATAGGCTTATAGGTAGATATACTTTAGTTCCGCTACTCGCCGTTGGTCGCTACTGTAGCCAATGATATTGACGGCAAATTAAACCAAATTAAAATTTATCTTTATTATTATGGATTAATTATTAATCCCAACATAGCTGTCTTTAAAATTCGGTACGTTTTTAAAAGTTCCCAATCCTTGTAAGATAATAAGAACGTGACTTAAACGCAATTTCTCCCAAAACGTCACTGACATTTCTATTACACCCGACAAGACCACATCAACAAACCTCCTAGAAACACCAACTCATGTCATATAATTAACAACAAATGAGCTTTCCAACACAATTACAAGCATTGAGACCAATACAGCATGCGGCCTTTAAATTATATTAGAATATTTAATAAACACATCCTTGTTTTATGCTTGTCTATCACAACGCCCTCTAGTGTGAAAGATTTAAACTTAATCCACGCTCCAGCAACCCTATCAATATTTAATTCATCAATGAATTACGAGATGGCGTTGTAAGGTAAGGCAGCGTAGACGCTGACCCTTTACAATAGACTCCCAATAAAACACTAGATGGCGCTTCACGTCATAAAACCATTGGCTAAAACTCACTGGAGCATAGTTCCGTTACATCCGCCCCGCAGAACTTAATGGCGTTTATCAGAATTAAGTTCTAGAAAAAAGAAAGGGAACCCAGAGCAAACAAAGAAGAAGAAAATAAAGATAACCAAAATACTACTACTAAGAGCAGAAGAATAATAAATAAACAAATAAAAAGAAAAAAAAAACAAGCCTTCCTACCACAAAGTGCCCTAAATATATATATATATATATATATACATGCATCATAGATTCATCAATGCACTTTAAGAGAAAATTATACTCTATTCACCCTATCTCACTGCATTTATAACTAATAACCTGCTTCCGCGCATGATAAAGTGACTATATACATACACATCTAGTATCAATAAAATAAAAAAATATATAATACTAGGAGGCGTTCACGACCCCACCCACGCATTTTCCCTACCAAATAAAGCATCAGCTACAACTGTTATATTAACTACAAATATAATGAAACACATGAAATAAAATTAAAATGGGATTTATTATTTATGTGAAATGTAATGTTTCTTAACCCTAACATGCTTCATCAATGGAGACTAGTTCTGTTCCTTGGATGTGCTGCCCCATGGACTTGCCTATATAAACTTTCCTGCATTACTTGGTACGCTTCATCTTTTCTTGAATCACTTAACAAAAGAATTCCTTTAAACTAAACACTAATATCATAATTGTTCTTATTTATTTATTGTGTTTTCACTGAATATTGTATTATTTATGTAAAACACAACCATAACTGACACTTCAATTCACTAAAACATCTGAATCACTTCACCACACATCCACTTTAACCAACTCTCATTGAAATCACTTGTTATTATTATCAACACACAGCACCGAGACATGGAGTTGACATCCCAGTCTACAAAAGAAGCACTGCTATGCTCCTACTTGTGGATACAAGCTATAGTAAATTATACATAATTAAATAAATAACAAAATTAAATTATAAAAATGATCAAACAACTAGTCTTCAGAAGCAAAAGGTTGGCTTACTAAGAATAAAGAAAAACAAAAGTACTGACAGACCATATAAACCCGATTACCCCGTACAACAGTTTAGCAGAAGATGCGGAGGAATATACATATCTTGGACAAATAATATCACCAACAAAGAAATTAATATCAGGATGGTTATCATTTGGAATGGAATTCAATTGGACGCTAAAAGAAAGAATTTGATACTAACATTCCACCGAATATGATTTACAAATAACAAAGCTCTACAACATATAAACACAGTATGAAGAGAAGTATTCTAGCTATTAAGTTACAAGACAAGTTTTTACTTGCACAAAATAATGCGATAAGAATACAAGTTACCAACATAATAAAATGTATCAAAGCTAAAATAGGACTGGACAAGACATCTTAAAGAACTAATAGGGAAAATGAGCTAAAGATGTGATGGAATTGTGTCCTAGGTACAGCAAACCAAACAAGGTGACTTGGAAGACCTTGGGGAGGCCTATGCTGAAAAGCAGCACAGTTAATGACTATTCAGAAGGCTTTAAAATAACAAATATGTCCTAAAGGTAAAATAAAAATAAGATGCCAAACTATCTTATATAAATTAAAATAGAATACATAAATAAACACAACCGGACAACCTCCACAGCCTACTATTAAAATAATTATTGTTTTCATGGTTATTTCTAATTATTTTCAATGTTAACAACGCTAACTGACAGATGATATATCCAATATTAGACATAATTTCAACCAGAAGCTACCCAAAACCTCTATTTACCAAGACCAGTAAGACTTAACAATAGTTAATAAGTCCTACCTTCTGATATATGATAATCATGATTATAAAAAAATAACTAAAATATATTTTTTTTTTTCATTGAAATATATGCACATAGAATTAATACCTAATCTACACGTATAACAATTTCTTAATAATACCTAAAGTTAAAAGGGGACAAGGTTCTTTACTACTAAAATAAATATTACAAATATTATAATGCCTAAAACAAAACTTCATTTTTCATAAGAACTCTAAGGGTGTAAACAGAATTTAGGCAGTGCAAGCTTAGCAATAATAAATATCAGATATAAGATATGTACGACATTTCGCATAGCTGGGCTAAATCACCTTTCTCGACGTCTAATATTCACAACTTTAAAAGTAGTTCCTCTCAGAACACAACTTACCCGAACTTGGTACAAAGTCACCTAAAATACACAGTTCACGTGATATATAACATTCATAGTACATAATGCACCACAGAACACTACACTTATTTATTTCACGTAATGTAAACACAATTTAATAACTGAATTTATATGAATACCGACTTGTATTCAAACAAAATTACCTGCATTCCATATTTTCATTTGACACTCACTTGACATCTTCGTCCAGAAATTCATAACCTTTTCACTAAGCAATCCAATACGCCCCGTACACACTTTCATCCTTCAGCATTATCCCTGTTTGACATTTATTATTTTATTGCCTGATTGACACTCTGCTTACCACGCAACCGCACCTTATTTATTTATCGTAATGGAAAACAACCAGTATACAATCACAAGTATAGTTTACAAAAATAGATTATACAGAAACTAAAACATTTCCAACTATTACGGAGAACTGGCATGGTATTCGAACGCGACTTTGTCCTAATGTTGCCAGGCTGGCATAAAATCCAGCAAATTATAAAGTAAAATATCAAGTAAATTAATTAAAATTTAAAATTAATAGCATAATAATTTCCATAGATAAAAGCATAAAATACCGCAAGTAGCGCGATAAATAAAATACGTATCATGGAAATAAGTGTGGACTAATTAGTGATCCATAATTAATGTCGATAATTTTTAATGCACGTTATATATTATACAAAATATATATATATTCCCTATGTACAGTAACCTAACTACCATGTGATTACGATAAATAACTATATTTGCAAGAATTTTATAGATCAGAAGAATTATCCAAGTAAACATTAAAATCAACGTAGGATATTGCAGGGCTTAAACTACATGCACAATGATTATCATTCACTGTATCTATGTTCCAACCGTACTTATTTATTTCATCCTGATAAGATAGCTCTTTAGTAACTATACAGTAAATAGTTTGTAACGGATCTAAAAATAAATCTAAACTGGTTGGGACTCTATAACTATTCCTGTGGCAACCCCAAAAATCACCCACCATTTGACAGATGCCAATATAATAACCTTAAATATTTACCTAAACGTGAAATCCATTTGAACAAAATTATGGAAAATAATAAGAAAATGTCAATTCCGGCCCAGAAAACCATAATTACTGAATTGAAGAACAATAAACTCAGTGAGACGCGTCTATTATTCAAAACAACAGCAACAGGAGCGCTTCATTCCTTTGTTCGCTTGATGACTATTTGGAGGCCTCTCAATTCTCACCGCCGCGGCCGCGGACAACATCCCAACATGATAACACGCCCCGCAGACTCAAGCCACTCCACCGCCACCTCAAGGCCACAAGACTGCCGCAGAACGCAGCAATACGCAATGCATCTTCATGCTCGGCGAACTTGGTTGAGGTAGCATGATTGCTTTTTCCAATTTTGTTTCTTCTTTCTTCTTTAACTGGTTTATGGCTATATTAACCTTTCATTTCTTCTTTTTAGGTACCTGCAAAGCCCTATTTTGCCAATGGATGGGAGTGAAAGACAATCGTCATGGAATAATTTATTTCTGACTAATATACAAGCATGGATTTTGAAAGTCAATTATGGTGTTGTATTTGTTTTTATATGAGTGTGTGCAAGTGTAATATGTGGAATAAATGTGTTCATGGCTTATTTTAAATAACTAATGTCCCATAATATAATAAAATCTCAATCGTCTGAAATGTAACCTTTTTGAAACCGCAGTACCATTTCACAGAACCAATTGTGCCATTAAATTTGGCATTTAATATATAGATCCTGGTCACGGCACCAATTGTAAAAACTTCAACTGGAAGAAGCGAATGGAGCAAGGATCAGTCACCTTACCGGATTCCATACCGGAATTCAGTAATTGATATAGTAATTTGATTATGTTTTTGGCCTTAATTAATAATAGATTGTGATCATGTCTAGTGGGTTAAAGGATCCAGTTGTGTGTTATAATAACCAGATTCTCTGCGGTAAGGATACAAATCAGACGACATTAGCAGTTTATTTAAGACAAGTCAATATTATTTAATAATTATTCGCAGAAGCAATAATGAAGGTTAATGAATCTAAATATACATCTTGGACGAGAAGTAGTGTTAGTTATTTAATTAATAAACAAATAATAAATAAAGGTTGAAATATTTATTTATATGATGCAATGTCTCTGTTCTAACATTTTTCCAAATGACCCAGTAGGAATGTGGATAGTGTATGGCTGTTTAGTGTTCGATATGATACATAAATATATAACTAAAGGGGTTTTTTGTTTAGGAAAGGACAGCCCCGCCCCGCTGTCCAAAAATCGGATTCGTCCAACAAATAAATCCGTCCTTGACAGGATAAAGGGAAGACACATATTTGGAACGCTATAATAAACAGCTAATTCCATTATAAGTTATTGATAGAGATTTCTCACCACCAAGCCATGTCAATATAACTGGTTAATAAACCAAAATAAATATATTCTGCTAAATGGTCATATGTTGATGCAATATAAAATATTGCTAGTGTCTCTTTCAGTTATTAAACATATAGATAGATAATCTGTCCCAGGAGACATGTAACTGATACATGACACTAAAAGGAGCACAAGACCAAGCAGTAAGGTACACAACCTGACAGCTGAGTTGGACAAGTAAAACAGGGGATGGACTCAGCCATATCCTCATGTTAATATCTAACCACCAAGTTATGTCAATATAAATGGCTATCAACCAAATAAATATATTCTGCCATAATGGTCGCTTGTAAATGCAGTATGAAAATACTGGTAGTGTCTGTTTCAGCCAATATTAGGTATATAGACAGATCATCCACCTCATAAGAGAACCACAACTGAGAAATTACACTTAAGTAATACCAGACCATAGCAATGTATTAACACAACATGGTTGGGTGATGATGATAGTTGATATAACAATGAAACCAGCCGTTTCTCTTATGATAAAAATATCAGACTGTGTCAGGAGAGTCAGAAGGAAGGGTAGGATATTTTACCTTTGTAAAACCTTTACCTATACCAGATTCTTCCCATCAGCATTTCTAAATATTAGAAGTCATATTCAACTTGGATCAAATATGGGTTTAGTCGTCGCCCGAATTAAGACTTATAGTCGATTGACAAAGGGTCTCTGCAAAGTCGATAGTCGCCAACCTTCTCCCTCGTCAGAGAAAACTCCAAGTCTTTAGTAGATGGTTTTAGACACAACAGTGCACAGCCCGAGCCTTCCTAGTATTAAAGCTTATAGCCGATCTCCGGAATTGCTCTATAGAGGACTCCTTTGACCAGCAATACGCTTCGATGCTGGTACTTTGTATGACGTAAGGGTCTTTGCAAACCAGTCGCCATATCAGCTGAGCCTCTCATGTCAATCTGGAACAGACAACCAAACGACTACCAAAGTAGTATATTTCTCCAAGCTGAACATTCTGTTCATTGACATTGTTTTGAAGGAGAGAGTCTACCACATACCTTATACCTTCAAGACAGACCTGCCTCAGTATTTATTTTAAACAGAGACAAATCTGTGTACCAATACCAATATTAAAATAGGTGTGTTAAACGTGTAGTCAGTATAGTGTGAAGGAAATGTAATTAATAACACAACTATTTCTGGGATAATTTATCTATCCACAATTACATAAGATATACATGTTTGGTACTTGTCTAAACTACCAGCTGAAACACAGTGCATATAACTCTCATCCACTTAGCATCAGAAGTGCATAGGGCCTGTATCTTAACACTCTCGTCTTGAGGGCTTTATTGAACCGTAAAATGAATCATGGAAATGCATCTAGTGTAAAGGGGCCTGGCCGGAAAAGACATCTCTCTAAAATCCCTAAATGTGGAAATAAACAACAGCGCTTACCTCTCTCGCAATAAGGCTTATTGCAAGCAAACAATCCGACATAATAACACTCCACACCACATCCCACATGACCATCAACTACTTCCGAAACCCAGAACAGCTGATTTTCGATACTTATCCGTCAGGGTTTTCTCTTACACCTCTCGATCCAGACCGGAGACCCCCAGGCCTTCCGCACGTCCTCCACATCCCGAACATTCTCCAGAGCCCCCCATCTCGAACATTCTCGATCCCAATCCATCCAAATCTCCCCCATCAGCGCCACTGCGTCGGATAGCGGAACTCCATTTGTGTCCATGTGTTTTATGTTTCAATGAATTCCCAGTTCCTCATTGGTTGGTATTATCTACAACTCACACAAATAAAAGATATATATAGGCTTATAGGTAGATATACTTTAGTTCCGCTACTCGCCGTTGGTCGCTACTGTAGCCAATGATATTGACGGCAAATTAAACCAAATTAAAATTTATCTTTATTATTATGGATTAATTATTAATCCCAACATAGCTGTCTTTAAAATTCGGTACGTTTTTAAAAGTTCCCAATCCTTGTAAGATAATAAGAACGTGACTTAAACGCAATTTCTCCCAAAACGTCACTGACATTTCTATTACACCCGACAAGACCACATCAACAAACCTCCTAGAAACACCAACTCATGTCATATAATTAACAACAAATGAGCTTTCCAACACAATTACAAGCATTGAGACCAATACAGCATGCGGCCTTTAAATTATATTAGAATATTTAATAAACACATCCTTGTTTTATGCTTGTCTATCACAACGCCCTCTAGTGTGAAAGATTTAAACTTAATCCACGCTCCAGCAACCCTATCAATATTTAATTCATCAATGAATTACGAGATGGCGTTGTAAGGTAAGGCAGCGTAGACGCTGACCCTTTACAATAGACTCCCAATAAAACACTAGATGGCGCTTCACGTCATAAAACCATTGGCTAAAACTCACTGGAGCATAGTTCCGTTACAGTATATTGATATTGAATGTATTATAACTTAGCGCTGTGCAGTCCGCGTGCCGTCAACAGGTCACACGTCAAGACATAAAGCACCTTAAAATGCACGTAATTGGGTTATACAAAAAAAAAAGATTCCTTAATGCATTATGCCATTAAGTTCGCCGTTTGTAGGTATAATTCTCTGTGCAATTATGTATAAATAAATAAAGACCCAATTTTTTATAAATACCTATGTAGGCCAATTTAAGATAATAATTAAATTATTTGCCAATTAGATACGTTTAATTATATTTCTCCTAAGTAGCTTGTTTTACAGGTGTCACATTTTCACAATATTATTGTTTATTGCCGTTGTAAGAGCCCTATTGACAGGATTTTCTATGGTTTCTGAATTTACATAGGTCGTTTAAAAATGGTATATAGTAGGTATATCTGAATTATGTTTGCCGATCAAAGATACTCTTAAAAGTCAATAATAAATGACGGACAATGTTGTTGAGGGTTCAATAATGGAGCGAGACGAGTTCGAGTGGAGAGCGGGTTCCAAGAGTGAGGTAAGTATTTCAGAGGTTGTAGTCAAGTGTTAAGTGTCATTTGATTGGCGTTGAAGACCGTAGAAAAGGAAATAAATGTTATCCGTGCAGGCGGCGCAGGAGTGGCCAAATGTGATGTCCAGCATATAGAAGGGCAAGATACGTAAAGATTAAAAAAATATATATATATTACCTATGGAACATTATGAGGAGTTAATGCTGAGAAGCAAATCCTCCCGTACCTCAGAAGCAAAATATTGTAAATGCTATGTTAAATACAGGAACTTACAGCGTTCTGCGTCTCAGGTAAGGAAGCACTTACATTATTAAGGTAAGGCTACTTTAAGTAGCCTTTCTATGTCAGTCTATGATCTACATAATCGCTCACACTTGACGTTATAAACTTTGAAACGATTCCTAAGCTACCTACCATCTATACCTATACTATCCATAGCTATACCTACCATCTATTATATTATTTCGTAGGCGATTACTCGTGGGATTGGGACGTAACTTCTTCCCAAAGAAAGTAAGCTACGTATTTATGATTAAAGTTTTTGTTTTCGTTTCTAAAATGTTATCCCAAAACAGTCTTGGGAAGTCTATAATAGTCCGTTTACTTAGGATCTGCGTAAATATTTCCAGTCTCTCCCTTTGGCATTTTGGCATTTAATGCTCTCAAAGAAATTCGCCGTAACCCTGAGTTTACAGTCACATAATTTTAATTTTTATCATGGTAAGGACGCAAATTACACTACCTACCGTGTATAATCTTGAAAAAAAAATATAAATTTTACTATAAGTACACCGATATACCTACTTATTACTTTCCACTTTCTTTAAGTATATTGATATTTTACCGAAAATAAGTGAAATTTACTTGGTTATGGTTATGGGCCCCGCTTTCCGCACTTATCCCGTGTATATTCGAGCCATTGTACGTGAAGATTTTGCCAGCTAAGGGTCTAGCCGGCCTAACTCCGTCCGGAAGCGCAGGACTCTCCTGGTGTCTCCACGGGTTTTTTGAAGTGACCTCGGTGCTTTGATTTCAGTCCGTTGCGCGGCGTTAAGTTATGGCAACGCATTCCAGGATCACAACAACAGGCATCCCCCCATACAGGGGTCTATTCGTCATTCCAATAGCATAATTATTATTCATTTGACTTGTTAAGTGTCCCAGAATAAAAAAAAATATTTTTCGATATTTGTATGTCAGTAACTAACCACTTTATGACAAAACGACGGAATAGATTATTGTACGGGAAGTGTTGGACATCCACAAGTATAGAATCAGTTATAGAATGCGTTTTACTCGACTACGCTAAATCAAAAACTATATTCATCTCTAAGCGAACGAAGTTGCGACTGCCTTTTAGTAATCTAAGAACAATACGTATGTATATTAATTAATTTACTCGTAATTGTGTAGGTAAGTGATCAGTTAGTCCATGAAAGAAACCGTTGAACAAATTATTTATTCAAGTGGTCTAGCTATACCTATTCACCAGCCTGTCTAATTGAAATAAAAATAATGCATCCAAATAGGTACTCTAAATAGGTACTTATGAGCAGAAATAGGACTTTTTTAATTAGTGCAAAAGTCAAAAAACATGTAGCATTGTTGTTGTCGGAAGCGGGCGAACGCGTTAATTAAAAAGCTTATCTTTCTCTGACTACGCTACGTCGTAAATTCAGCAAGGGAATACTTTTGTACACTCGGAACCGTAACGTCATATGTTTTTATGAGATCCTGTTCAGTTGTGGCTTTTTATTGCGGGGTGTAAATTTTTTAAAGTCTTTGTATACTCGCAGTGCCGCGATGATGCGAATTCTTGTACACCAGCGGAATTGCTTCAAAAGAACCGTAATACGTATGTGATCTAACAATTTGATATTTTTTTTTGCAATTCAAGCTGCACTATGAGACATTGACAAGTTTTCCTAGAATGTAAATACAGCGTTTATTGCTATGCTTAGTAGGCATGTAAATTCTAGCCAAAAGGCATTTGCCTTTATGCATATATGTCCTTTAAAACTATGAGAAATTTTCGATAGACGGTGGCAGTTTTACGAGGACAAGAGTCGCCGTCCACAGACGTGGTGCCGTATCTTGAGGTTCGTAATTTACGTCTCTCAACGTATTGTCCATAAAAGTGTTAATGTTCTAATGCTCTATTTAAATATCTATCGAATATGGCAAACTTCGGTAATAAAGTCTGTAATCTTATCATTTTATGATATAGAAAAAAAATACCAGGAAATCGCCGGGTTTTTCCAGAGCACCATGTAAACTCAAATAGTGCACTGGAATTAGGTACTCTACAATGTAATTTAGGTTAAAATTAACGCTCGTCTACAATGTTTACGTAGGTATTAAGACTGTATTTTTGGCAAACAGTCGGCATAGCATATAAGACGTTCATAAATATCTAAACACGACTCTTATTGACTGGATGTTACAGTACCTAGATGTTCAGGTATTTATGAACGCCTTCTATGCTGAGATACATCTAATGGCGACTTTACTTAAGCATCAAAAGTAGCTGACAATTCTACGAGGTAAGGTTTGCATTGCATAATAAAATTGTCTGCTACTTTAGATGCTAAATACTGACTACTTATACCTTGACCTAACTAGACTCTGTATATTCTGTGATAAGGTAAAAATGATTCTATCCTAAATAGGTACAATTCTTGGATGACCATGAAAATATATTTTTCTTCTTTGCCATCGAAACTTATTTAAAATCCCTACAGCCACTATTATTGAAATCTGTCAAATTGACAATTAAAATCAAACATTTCGGAAAAACAATGGTAATGTGAATTACCTGCAGATGCTCACAGCGAGGACTATCGAAATCACACTGATATTATAAAGGCGAAAGTTTGTGAGTATGTTTATGTGTATGTTTGTTACTTCTTCAAGCTCAAATGGCTGGACCAGTTTTCATAAATTTTGGTATAAAAGTGACTGACACCCTGGATTAACACATAGGCTACTTTATATCCCCAAAAATGTAGTGTTCCTATCTATCTAGGCTCAATAGGGCACTAAACACAGCACAATAACTCGTATTCACGATTCTTCCCTCGCTCTACATATTAATTGAAGATACAAAGCGGTAGTAGGCTGCAGGTGGCGGCCGGGAAGGATTTCTGGAGAGATCCCAGTTGCTGTGGCAACGGAATTGTATCGCGTCGTTGAGATCAGTAGGGATACTCCGAAGATCGAAATTCCAAGTTTTATCGTGCCATTCCACTCGATCTCGTGTTAAACAATATTTGAATGAGCGGGACGGCACGACACGAAGTTCGTATTTCGAGCATCGGAGTAACCCTTCAGTTACTATGGCTACTGATTGTGATACAATCACACTTGGCTGTTAGCTAAGTTGTTGTCGGGCCGTTCCTCACAATATTTACGTGGGTTTAAAGGGTTTTTATAATTATTCATATTATTTATTATAGATGTCTCAACATAGTTTTAATAATATTGTTTGACGGTTGTCCTGGATTTCCCTCATCAGGATCTAAGGATCCCATCATATTCTTACTTGATGACTATGAGACCACAGAGATACTTGTTCAATTAAAAAAATAAATTTGAATATCGGTCCACAATTGGCGGAATGATCGCGTAACATACATAAGTACAAAAAAATATCATGTATACGTTCAAAATGTATACGTGATACCGACGCCATTACAAATTGTCAATTGAAGTGTCCCAGGGACACTTGCTTTCATACTAAATAAATACCTAATTAACTGCATTTGATATTTCTTTTAGCATGGCCCTAACCACCTATACCTGACCGTTAAAGGGCTCAAAGCTGGTCAGCATGCTACAGCAGTAAAGTTCTCGTGTAAAGTGTTCCTGGATAGTTTGATGATATATCATCACGTGGAGACTTGCTTCCCACTGACATTTAGCGTGATTCTCAGAATCTGTTCACCAAACAAGTCGTGAGCTGGCCCGCCAACACACCCGTACATCGAGGAATCCGGGCGGTTCCGCTTTCATCCGTCCTTCTTCGCAGTCTCATAAAAGCTTGCCATCATGATCCAAATTTTTAAGTAGAATTGAATTGTTATAGTGCAGTCAAACCGTTGTGGGGCTTTCAGTGATTAGCGCAGTCACATCACAGGCTTGTGACGAGCGTGGACTGTAATAAATAATAGGTTAGTTGGGACAATTGCGTCATATACAGCAAGTGCATGTTATGAGTGGAAACGAGACACTTGAAAACTACCTACATTCTACCTGCTCGCTCGCGTCTATATTTCCATTTAATTTTGATGAGAATGAGAAAGGAATATTATAATGGTGACTTCGAATAGAACACGTTAGTAATGTAAACACAAATAGTTGTGGTGTGGTGTATTAATATAAGTAAATTGTCGAATAGCCTCTTGGTTCTTGTGAATCAAGAATCCTTGAGGCCTGCCTAACGAAAGATTTGAAGTTAGATATAAATAAAAATGATTCGCTATGTGTTGCTAGTTGCTACATATGTTGCTAAGCGCAAAGCTTGTGAACGGCTATAGTCAGACCTCAGACCACGCTAAATCTTTCAAGCAAATGAACTAAACCATGCAAACTGACTCACTTTGTAAGGTTTGACAGTTCATTTGCTTGGAAAAGTTAGCGTGGTCTGACTCTGTTTTCGGTATTTTTTAAATCAATATTTCTTTGATGTCCAGAGAATGTTCGTATGAAGAGTAATTATGGAACAATTGCCCGGAAATAATTAAAAGCACCACTTTTGTTTTTCGCTGCTAAGCTTTAACAGAACGTCTGTCGAGTTAGCTATTGGATTAAATATAAATAAATGTGTATGAGCAATGAACATACAATGTTTGAATAATTTACAAACTTATATAATATAAAATGTGAACCAATATCTTAATGTTATTGCTGCGTTGCTAATGAAAATCTCGAACTAAATATAAAACAATAATTCCAGTCGAAAGCACGCGGACCTTGCTGACGACGCACACATAGTACTCCGATCGGTGCAGCGCAGGCTCGAGCTGGCTCGAGTAGTGCAGTGCCTGGTAACACACAGGCCACTCGGGCACAAAGTAATTCGCGCCTGTATGTGTGTGTGTGTGCCTGTGTAGCGTGGGTGTACAAACACAGTGCTTTCAAGCAGCCTTGGCCGCTAGACACGTGCGTGGTGAGGGATGGCCCAGGATAGTGTTATCATAACGTCGATAGTATGCACTGTATGCAGTATGATAGCTAAAAGTCAGGTGGTTCAGTATTTTGATATATCGTTTAAGAAAATATAACAAAATGGGCTACATAGATATGCATGACGGGCTAACGTAGTAGTTTCTGGATTGCAAAATTTTAACAGAAAACTACATATACTATCCTATCGAGTTTAAATTTTAGTGATTGCGTTAGCTAGACAGGCTGTTGACAAAGAATAGATACAAAATAACATTAAGAAAATTGTGTGCTCTACCTACTCGTATTAGAGGTAGGCCCTGGGTGCTTGCAACATCGCTAAAAATATTGCTTCACCTATATACATGGAACATAATTTATTATATTAATTCAAAAGGGATTTACAACACAATAATAAAAAAAAACTTAAAGTAAGTAATTTACATCGCTGCGGGTCAGGAGGTCTGCCGCCGGTTACCCGTGACCATGATTGATGTCATGTCTGCCTAGCACAGTCGCAAGACTCAGGCCTATCACATTAAAAAAAAAACTAAAATTAAAAAAGGTGAGAACATACATATCGATGATATAGATGCATTTTAAGTGCCATCACTAGCGAGAGGTGCTGCTTTTCTTTCAGCTGAATGTGAAGTGCGTTGCTATATATAGTATATACTATGTACGTATGCCGGCTAGTGTACTCTACTAGAGGTTCGCCCGGACCGCTTCCAACAGCGCTCCAAAGATTTACTGGGTTTACAAAACAAATGATATAGACGATGCATTTAAGCGACATCACTGGCGGGAGGCCTCTCCTGCTCTTTTGTCAACTGTGTAGCAAAGTGCGTTGCTATATATACTATACCCGTATGCCTATGCCGGCTAGTATACTACTGGAGGTCGCCCGCGCGGGCCGCTTGCAATAGCGCTCCAAACTTTTACGGTGTTTACGGTAAAGACGCAGACTATCGATGATATCGATGCTTTTAAAGGACATCACTGGCGGGAGGCCTTTCCTGCTCTTCTATCAGCTGAGTGGCACGGGCGTTGCTATACTATGCCGGTTACTTAGTGTACTACCAGAGGTTAATCCGGGCCGCTTGCGCTCAGAAGATTGACTGCGTTTACATTATAATTGTTACATTGGCGTTATAGGAAAATGTGTGCTGCGTATAGATATAAGGATCTACCTAACATAATAGATAGTGCATGCAATTTATTTGAAGACACTGACTGACTGTCTAAATTGCCTAAAAATCATTTCGACGCCAGGCCACACCTGTTGATTATACGAAATGTTTATTTGGATAATGAAGCGATTATTTATAATAGTTAAAAAAATATAACTACCTAATAGTGGCTCTGCTGTGAGCGGTACATCTCACGTACTTTCTCGAAATTTCAAATTTTCAGCACCCATATCTCTGCCATTTTGTTTTTTTTTTTAAACTGTGTCGCCATAAATACTACATAATAATTGCTGAACTTGCTTACCAAATTTCACGAGAATCGTTTGGGAAATGCGGCCTGTAGGCGAGAACGTAGGAAATCCGGCCAAGCGGCGTCCAAACATGCGGATATGCGAATAGAATTTTGGGCCAAGCTGAAGCGGAGACGATTCGCTCGCTCGTTCAAAAGCGTGGTGCGAAGTTTTTATACGAATTATGTGTTAAATCCTATGTATTTTAAATTTTAATCAGATTTTCAAAAAAAATTATGCGACATCGACACCATTACGAGGTGAATTTTGGAAATGTAAGTGTCCTCGGGATCGTCATCCGCCGACCGGGACATCGGATGATTATCAATGCATTTTGTATGATAATGTTGGTCCCACCCACCCTTTAATATACAAATTTACGAGTATATAATTAATTCCCGATCGATCAGAACTCCCTTAATTGGCTTATAATGAAATTGTAAGCGTTTATTAGAGAAGAGATATATTTTCATAAAGCCTTAGGTACCTAAATTAATTGAAGGAATTTCCTAATGCCGTTGCCATCGTCACAAAATGAGCCAATTATTGGGACTTACAGTGTAACGAAACTCCATATCGATTTTTTTTATGGATATTTATTCTTCTAATTCAATTATTCTAATTAAAGGATCTAGAACGAGTTTGCTTCGAAATTTCTGTAATTTGTAATTTTTACGTGTTCACCCCCATATCTAAGCCAATTTAAAAAAATGGAGAAAATCTGAATCGTCAAAAGAACATAATCACAAGATTTCATGAGAATCTGTTAAGAAATGCGACTCCGAGGCTAGAACAGCCGGATATGGAACCCTGAACCAGAAACCAAGTAAGTCACACATGAATTGTGATAAACCGCTATATTATCTAGTACTAATATCAATATCTTATGTAAACATTGCACGTTAAAATAAAAACTTGTAATGACTGACTATTGAGTTTCTTTCGGCGTTTCTTCTCAACAGTGGTCTCCTCTTGTGAAACGACGGTATACTCAGTCATGAAAGAGTGCCCTTATGGTCTATACTTACGGAATAAAGTTCATTACCTATATTTCATGCAAAAGAATTTTGGGCCAAGCGGAAATGGTGACCCTTCGCTCGGTCGGCCAACCAAAAGTTTCTTACGACAGGACATAATAGAACGGGTGTTCTAACATGGTTTTAATTTTTTACTACGTTTATCCTTGGTTTATCTTAACTTACGTAAAATCTGACATAAGTTTTTCATGTTAATCAAATTCTTGGCAGCTGAATTATTAGTACATTATTGCCGAGGCCCGGAAAGTAGGGGATTGCCTGACGAGGTGGTTTGGCAGCCGAGCATCGCGAGGCTTGCAAAAAATGCAAGTCAGGCAATCCCCATTTCCGCCGAGGTTTATATAGTGCTTTTCTCAAACAAATGTGAGGAAATAATAAAAATACACTTGCAAAATAACAAGTAATATAATAGGATTAACAAGAAAAACGAACAACAATCATTTAAGTACACAAAGAAGAGGTATGTTTGTTTTATTCTTTCCAATAGGCTGCCGCGTACATTAAGAAAAATCGATTTATATATTAGTGTTTGGGGTACGAAGTTCTATGTATATATTTTCGAACGATATTGAGGTATTCACCGCGGATGACAAATACTCGGTAAATTTTTGTTTTAGTGTCGCACAATTTGACAATCATAGATTGGTCGTGGCTTTCGATGTCTTCCATGGTAATAAGTATTTGTAAATTGTTAACTGCGGCTCGCACCGTTTAGTCCCATGATAAGGGCAACCTGTAAAGAAAATATATTGAATTACAGTAAAGCACACACTTAACTAAAACAAAAATAACCAGTTCAAAATAGGTACATTTTATGATAAAACTTTTACCTTAACAGCCAAGTAGCGTCTGGTGCTCCCTTTAAAAAATTGACAACATTTTCTCCAGCCAAAACCTTAAATTTCTTGCTTTTATAACCATCGGATTGTCTTTTCAAAATGTTGTCAGGTTCGAGTAGAAAACGAATTTGCATGTTTGCTTTCTTTCCATAACATAAATTGGTCGTACACTTGATTATATTTATCTCTTAATTTAGTAGGTAGCATTGTATTACTTATTTACTCGAAAATCATTTACGCGCATACGCTCAATAGCAATTAAATAAAATTGTAATTTTACCGCCTAAACTTACTTTTTCTTCTGACATCTAAAAAAAAACAAAACTTGCACGAACTGTTAAACATACTTTTTAGTCGCGTATTTTTTGAGAAAAGCACTTTACATGGCTTAGCCGTGAAAAGCTGCAAGCCCTTCTTTACCGGCGTCTGCAGAAATGTACTATTCCAATACAAAATATCCAGGTAATGAAGATTAAATGATTATGGTCGAATACCCTAAGCTGAACACGATAACTTTTACTAGAAACTTGTTGAATTCCAAACCCAAGCTTTCTACTGTTTCTGGTTTATTTACTACTAATGATGTAGGAAATTGATTTAAATCTAACTTTAATGGATTCTGGCTTTTGCCAGTCTATGATGCTAACTAAAACTTAATTATAGGATATTATTAGACATTAGGATCACTTTATAATTTACTCTATCTACCTAACATTTTATTAACTCCCGGCGAAGAAATATGTTATAGTTTAACAGATAATGGTGATGAAAATAAGCTGGTCAACAGTAGGTTTGACTATAACTGATTCCGTCAAAAATAGTTTACTTTTTCACAAATCCACGGATCCCCCCTTAGAATTACTAATTTATACCACATTATACACTAAAATGTAGTGTCTAATATAGTATATAGTGACAAGAAAAAGTTTATGATGTACGTTATTAATTCTGATAATTGCCATTTGATGAATACATACCGGTACCTAAATACAAACGTCGGACTCCAGCGGGCATTTTCGTGGCATGCCAGAATGATAGGTAAGGTTCGCAAATCAATCAATTCACTTTAGAGTATTTGTACTTAGTATTTGGTACCTAGTATTTATAATGTGTAATTCCAAATATCATAGCAACTAACTGCGTTATTTATAAACGTACTTGGACTACACATAAGACAAAATGGCGAAAAAGTTCGTTTGGCTTTATCCGTCACTCAGACAATTGCAGCTGTGAGAAAGGAACAAAACACAAATGAGTTAACTGGGCATGTCAAGTTCTATGAACACGGCTCTAAGGCTGTACGTTAGTTAGGTGTTTTTTTTAATATCGTTTAAATTTTAAATAAAAATAAGATTGAATAGTCTGTGTTATATTTGATTTAATTTACATTCATGGTACATTTGTAGGTATATCATGAGAATATATTATTAATATTTTTTCCAAATTCTTGGCAGTCAAGGTTCTTCGTCGGCTTGTAAATATCCATTTCAGTGGGCTATCAGTCATCACTTCATAGAGTATTTACACATTAAAGATGAATAAATGATAACGGGTAACTAATTTAATTAACTATGTTACAAATACTAGGTAGAGTACATTATAATACTCGTAAGTTAAGATTTTTTTTGTAAACCTTACCTTGCCCTCAAACTGCCCCCTATAGTCCGACGTTTGCATAACACACTGGTAATAACCCCATACTGCTAACACATCTGGAAACAATATGTGTTACGGACTTTAATACGGAGATGATTAATTTGATCAAATTTTGTCTAATAGCAAGCTTTTGGTCCCATGCGCGACTTGTTACCAGAAGGTCGTATGTGCACAGATGTAGGTTGTTTAATTGCTAAGGCTTGCCCGGTAGTTTTTAAACATAGATCCGTGTAGCATTTTAACAATTTGAAAGCCACAGTTGGCTGAGGCCGACGACGGAAAATTGTTGCAATGGCGCCGACGTCGGCAAATGTTGTCAAAATATCAATGATCCAAAATAATACATCTCGAAACGCTACATTTATTTTTCATACCTATTGATTTTGGTACTTCTTTATTCACCGATTTGATCTGACATCTAGGGCACGGTGAATCGCTTCACCGTTTATGATGGTCATAAAATTCAGAACGCACGAAAAAGGCTTGTTTAACAAAGCAGCCGTCAAAATAAATATTAATGTTTTATTAGTAATGTGATTTAAAAAAAATCTTTGTTTTATAGCTCCCTGCTCCAAATGTTGACAAAACGTTTACTTTGCTAAAGGAAGAGTAGGTAAGTATTAGGTGGTACTAGTTATCCTCTATGATTTTTTTTTCACATCGTTTTCAAATAAGATACAAAAGCATATTTGGGGGAGGTTAAAACTAAGCATTTTTTTCGGCCTTTAAAAGAGAAGAACACTCAAAGCGATGCTCTAGTGTGGCTAAATTTCTAGCTAGCTTAAATTAAATTTCTAGTTGATACAAAGGCCCCGAGCACGGCATCCCCTCTAACTAACGTAAGTGACGTTAGATGGAGCCCTGGACACTCGTTAAACTTTCAGCCATGCCTAATTTACATTAATATTACGAGGACAACCTTCTAATTAATATAATAAGTTTAGTCTATGTGTTTTTGTGGGATATTTGCAGGTCCGTAATGTTTAATATAATTTCAGAAAAACTAACAGATTAACAATAAATTCAAAAATTTGATAAAACGGTGTTTTGTTACATTTTGCTTCACCTGAATTATTAATTGATATGTAGGTACCTACTGTTAAATAACGGAAGCAAGATGACGAAGAAGCTCTCCGGGGCTTCTATATTATCCGATCTGAAATACGCAAGGTAACGAACCTAATCATCAGGCAGATCAGTGGCGATTTAAAGGGTCTATAGCTTTTTTCACTAACTCTTGTCACCTTAGGTCATTTCAAAATTATCTAAAACAATATTCAAATGCTGCGTTCCTCTGATCTGATTGTGTGTAAGAGTGAATGGGATGGAATGACCTACTCCCGTGGCTAAGTGCCGTGTTCCAGGGTTGGTGTTGCCAACTCTGTAGGGCTAAACTTATGGCACAAAATTGATAACATACATAAAGAGGAGCTAAAATATATGTTAGTCTCAACTCAATGATCTGTTTTAATAAGTTATAATGACGGTGCCTATATTTTTACTTTGAAATCAATAACAATAAATAAATTATTTTGTAATTGAGCTATATATTTCACCTACGAAATGAGTAACAGCCTGCTTGTTTATAAGAATCATAAATAATATATTAATCTTAAGTACCTACAAATTCCATCAGTTTTCTATTCAGAGTACAATACCAAATCATAACATAACTAAATGACGGATGACGTCATTTCATAGAAACGTCAAGGACAAATAAAAGTCAGGCGATCTGTAAAGTACGAAAATCATGAAATATTTGAAAACTTTACTGAGTCTTATCCAATTGTCTTACTTTAAAAAAACAGCTGATTTGATCCTAATTCTGGTACACTGGCAACACTGTCAGGGTAGCCAAAAAGTTCTAATAAGACTAGAATTGACATACGGGTAACTTTATACTTAGAGCCTTATCACACTTGCGATTTGCGAGCGTATTTTGTATGAAGGCGATCGCGCAGCGTCTACGCCGCGTCGCTTATTTGTATAGAAAATACGCTCGCAAATCGCAAGTGTGATAAGGCCCTTACAGATATCATATTTTGACCATTTGCTTATTGACTGCGTGCCTTGACTTAAGATAGGAGCCCTATTCGATATGATTTTTAAATTATAATAGAGTCACATCAAGCTAACTCTACCAAGCAAATTAACTGTCAAAGCATACAAAGTAAGTTAGTTTGTATGGCTGGAAGAGTTTAGCGTGGTCTGACTAAAGTCAATTAAAAAAACAGTTGTTCTTGGTCGTGGTACCCTGGCAACACTGTGAGGGTAGACTGGGAGGCCTACTGCCCTTGCGGCATTTGGGTCAGCAGGCCGCTGCATCCCCGGCGAGGTGCCCTGGCCTGACCTACTTCTGAGGTACGCAAATAGGCTGTTTCTTTCTTTTGCGGCGTCTAATAGGTGCTTATGTTGTAAATAAGTGAGGAGCAGGCAAATCATATGTTTACCAATTCAGGTAAGGTTTGCTTGGAAGTATCAAACAGTTTATTTTTAAATACAGTTCTTACATGCATTGCGTGGTCATTATGATTATCTTTCTTTTCGATTCAAAAAACTTACTAAGACTTAATAAAACGTTCCCTTACAATTTTCAAAGAAATTAGGCAACCATTTTTTTTCCATGCCCTTATCTTGCTAAATCTGACATGACTAATCTTATTATTTATTATCTTTTTGGGCAGATCTAACAGACCTAATTCATCATATTTAGTATTTTACTATTCTTAGGTAGGTACTACTCCTAGCTACTAAGTAATTGGATAGGTGTAATCTAATTTCAATTAATATTACAGATAGACTGTAACGAACCGGCTGTATTTGTGGAAAAGTAATAACTAAAATGCGCGTTGCTCAGAAATACATGTATTAATTAAGATTAAGATGTTTACAGAAAATAAATATGACTAGAAGGAGCCCTTTGCAGAGATGACCTTCTTTTTACCTTTCCATGGTAGGGTAAAAAATCCTAAGTCACTGTGTATAAAGTAGAGTAGTAGACCTCACCTCCTACCCCCAACTACCGCACGGTGAAGAGCAAAGTTAAACTGCTCCGTAAAATTAATTTAATATTAGTATACAAAGTGTGATTAAAGACTTCAAATTGTTATTTTTCAATGAAACAAACTATTTACTATCGTTTTTGGACACCAATAGTGTTGTGAAGTGTATTTAACAACTAAAACAAACAGAAATTCAAGTGACAACTTTCTCGACCTACCATCGGAGTGATTAGATTAAGTGTCTCGTGCAAAACGTACTAAGCGCCACGGATTCGCACGGCGCTTAAGCTTTTCTTGTCAAGAGACTATTCTATTTCAACACGGGACTTGTAAATAAACTGTGTTATTTTATAACCTGAAATATGCCTCCTAAACACACTCCTCCGACTACTCCTACGTCTGTACACGAAAATATGGACTTATTTGTCGAACCTACGTCCCTGAGCCTCACGGGATCGGCGCCAAACTTATCTTGTTTGGACAAAGAAAAAGTCACCACAAGACTCAAACGTAAGCGTGATGACAACATTGTGATGATGGACGAGATACGTGACCTGTTGTCTTCGTCGTCAGCACAAGCCGATAGCAAGTTTGCAGCATTGCAGTCAGCAATGACGGAAATTATTGCCCAAAACGCCGAAATTAAGGAGTCAATTGCGTTTACATCAAAACAGTACGACGACGTCATGCTAAAAATAGATAAGCTAGAATCTGAGCGTAAAGTAGAACGGAGCTACGTCCAGCAATTAGAAGCAAAAGTGGAAAACCTGGAGCGGCTCTTGAACGTCACAAAGCTGGAAATTAAGAACATCCCCAGAAAAAACGGCGAGACAAAGGAAGATATGCGCAACATCGTCTTGGAAACGGCTCAAATAATTGGCATGCCCGTTCAACCGTACGAGCTTAAGGACGTCTTTCGTTCGGGCAGAAAGGACGACCAGGTGGCACCGATACTAGTCGATTTCTCAAGTGTTATTGCGAGGGATAATATGATTAAAAAAGTGCGTCAATATAACACACAAAACGGCAATAATAAGCTCAGCACCAGCCACCTTAAAATTGAGGGCCAGGCCCGGCGCATTTACGTGGCTGAGAAGTTGACTCAACATGGCCAGCGGATGCACTACCTCGCGAGGACCTTCGCACGGGACCATCAATACAAGCACTGCTGGACGTCCTACGGACGGGTTTTTATGCGAAAGGAAGACGGCGGACAGTACGTGCCAGTAGATAATGAAGCGGATCTGATTAACATGCAAAATAATTGACTATCGTGTGAATACTTCCTGATTAATTTCCCAAGTATAATAACGTCTACACGAAAATTGTTAGTGTTAGGGAAAGATTTATATTTAGACCTAAGATTTAAATTATACAATTATGTTATGATTAGAACTCAACAAAACTACACATACACTTTTATACACACCTATAAGTACGGTATCCTACATTTAGAAACCTATTTTCACACATACACATTTACAGTCTCAAGCGTCAATATTAACCACATTCTACATTTGTATATAATGGAATTAGTATGTACTCTAACTGGTTATATTTTTTACCTACCTATAAATAATGGCTTTTGACAATCAGAAAATTATGTCTGATATTGATGAGATTACTGTGGCGTCGGCATACTCTTGTGACACGGATACATGTAATAAATTATTGTGTAACAAAATGTCTAAATTGAATATCGTTTGTCAAAATATACGCAGTGTAGATAAAAATCTAGATAGTCTCTTGGTACAAATGTCTCGGTTTTTGTTTGATGTAGACATTATTGTTTTAACGGAATGCTGGCTCAGTGACCTCAAACCGGTACCTCAGCTAGACAATTACACCACATATTCGTCTCAAAAGTGCCTCAATCAAAATGATGGTGTTGTTATATACGTAAAAACATGCATTCCGTGCTCTGTAATGGAATTTGAACCAATAGGAGGTAATTTTCTTCTTTTAAAAGTTTCGCCTGATATATCTATTTTAGCTATTTATCGCTCCCCTTCAATTCAATGTATCGATAACTTCCTAATGACTTTGAACAATATTATTCGTTCAGTTAGCCATGAACATAATATACTTGTGATAGGCGATATAAATATAGATATTAAGCCCAGTAATTGTGACAGACATAGTGCCCCATATCTCAACTTATGCGCTGAGCTAGGTTTACTGCCAGGTCATTCCTATCCAACACGCATGTCTAATTGCCTTGACCACGTTATGCTGAAGACAGTCCTCCCTACGATAGTATGTGTTGTAGATTCCACAGTGACAGATCATGCTATGGTCCTAGTAAATCTCTCAGTGAGGAACACGAAATACTCAAGCGTTAGGTTCATTAATAAAATTAACTACACTAATGTCCTTGAACTACTCCAGAAAATCGACTTCTCCTTTATAACTTCTACTACTGATGTAAATATTTTAGCTACATTATTCGTACAGAAACTGTCTACAGCTATCCAACTAAGTTCAAAATCATGTCCAGTCCCAAGTAGAAAGAGAACTCTCAAACCATGGTTGACCCCCGGCCTCCTTCGGTGCATCCGTCACAGGGACAAACTGCATAGAAAAAGTCAAAACAATCCTCATAATGATATTTTAACTGTTTCGTACAAACGTTATAGAAACTACTGTAACTCTGTATTAAGAAAACTAAAACAAGACTATGAAAAGTCGCTGTTACGGGAAGCTAAATCCAATAAGGAGACATGGGCAGCCATCAAATCTATTGCCAATTATACAAAACCATTGAATTCAGCTGATGAACTTATAACCTCAGAGATAAATTCATCAAATGATATCAATGAAGTTAACGATTATTTTTCCAACGTTGGTAAAAATTTGGCTGATATAATAATTGAAAGCAGAAATTGCTGTCCTTCCATTTACAAGTTTAATGTTCCACCAACTTTGAATTCGATGGTTTTGCTTCCTCCTGACGATGCTGAAATTGAATCAATAATAATGACCTTAAGGAACGATTGCGCTCCTGGTTGGGACCATATACCAGTGAAATTACTTAAACTTGCAAAAAACATCATAGTACCTCCTCTTACTAAACTTATTAATATGTGCATAGTACAGGGAATATTTCCGACTGTATTCAAAAGGTCCTTAATAACACCTATTCACAAGAACGGGAGTCGAGACAATGTATCTAACTACAGACCCATTTCAGTACTGCCGGCATTATCAAAAATACTTGAAAGGGTTCTTAATTCTCGACTCATCAAATACCTGGAGCATCATAATTTACTGTCTCATCGCCAATTTGGTTTCAGACCAGGAAAAAGTACTGAAGATGCCGTCAGTGCTTTGATAGATCACGTGGCCTGTAAACTTGACACGGGAAAGAAATGCCTAGGCGTATTTCTAGACCTTGCAAAGGCATTTGATACTGTCTCGATTCCAGTACTTGTGAATAAATTAGAACATATTGGAATACGGGGAAATGAACTTGGGATTTTTAAAGATTTTCTATCTAACCGCATGCAACAAGTAAAAATTGGCAAATACATTAGTAAGGACGCCGAAGTTACATTTGGAGTGCCACAAGGCAGTATACTAGGGCCGAGTCTCTTTCTAATTTATATAAATGACCTGTGTCAACAATCGCTTACAAATGGAAACATCTTTACTTACGCCGATGACACAGCCATTATTTTTCATGGAGACACATGGGACGAAGCCTACAGTAATGCAGAAGTGGGACTTCAAAAGATTAATGAGTGGTTAAACGACAATCTCCTTACTCTGAATCTCTCAAAGACCACTTATTTACAGTTTTCTTTAAGTAACGTTCCTCAAATTCCTATGCTAGAACTCAAAGTTCATTCATGTAATATACAGGCAAGAACTGGATGTTCATGCACTATTATAGCTAAATCTAACAATATTAAGTACTTAGGGGTTATTCTGGACGATAGGATGAGCTGGCAGTCACACTTAGACTTAACTGCGACACGTATTAGAAAACTCATTTGGGTTTTTAAAAAACTTCGTCACGTGGCTGATTGGAAACTATTGCGATCAGTTTATCGTTCGCTGGCACAGTCTCTTCTTGGTTACTGTAACGTGGTATGGGGTGGGGCAAGTAAAACACATATGATTAAATTAGAAAGGGCACAAAGATCTTTATTAAAAGTTATGACTTTTAGTCCGTATATGCATCCGACAACACTATTATATAAAAAATGTGAAGTACTCACTGTAAGACAATTGTATATACTACTTATAGTGTTAAAGCAACATAAAATCACACCTTATGATAATAATAAATGTTCTATAAGACGGACTGTGCCAAATGTCTGCAAACCGATAAAATGTAAATTAGCAACTGTAAGAAGACAGCAAAGATCCATGGCTATCTACTTATATAATAAAATAAACAAATCTATTAATTTGTATCCATTATCTTCACACCAATGTAAAACTAAACTGACAATGTGGTTATTGTCACTGGACTATAACGAAACAGAAGCTATTCTACCTTGAAACATGCACATGCACACACACACACACTCACACACACACATACATACACACACACACACACACACACACACGTATATAGTATGTTTAAACGGGTAAATAGATTATAAGGCAAACTGTAACATTTTATGAATGGGAGAGGACACTGACTTCTGTAACACAGGTGTTAACCTAGCTCAGAAGTCAGGGACTTCAACTAATCGCTGTGTATCGTTTTTGGCCAATAAATGATTATTATTATTATTATTATTATTATTATAGAGTAAAGGTCTGTCGAGCCATTTTGGCCTTATAGGCTGCAAGTACACAAACACACATAACGTGCATTCTAACATACAAATAAATGAAAATAAGAGCATTTCTAAAAAAAGTTTATACAAAATTAAGACGTCTATTAAAATTAAAATTCCTATTTTGGTAATTTTATATCAATGTTATTGCTAGGTTTGCTAATAAAAGTTCTATTATACCTACTTTTGCGTAGGTACCTAATTATGAATAATCTGGAAACATTCTATTGGAAATCACAAAAAAAATATTGTAACAAAATAGGAAAATCCTAATTGAAGTGTTAATTTATTACGTAAACTTTTCTAAAAATCCTCACGCAAACAAACCTGAAACCTGAAATCTAAACTTTATTAAGTAATTGATATCGATCGCCGCTGAACTCGTCCAAAAGGTATCTATTTCCGCGTGGATAAAATTAAAACCGTCCGGCTTTTTAACGTGACCTCATCTTGTGCCGACCTTTTCTAAAATTGTCGACTCCATTAATTGATACTGACGATGGCGGTTTATTTGCAACGAAAAGTTCTTTCAAAATATAGTAGCTACTCACTCTACTCAGTTACTGATGTGATGTAGCTACGAGTAAATCATGTTTTTAAACTTTTACTAGCTGCACGTGGGGTGACCGGCTCATCCCAACACTAAATTTTTCGGGATAATAATTAGCATGTATTAATCCAGGGTGTCAGCTGCCTCCATACCAAAATTTAACAAAATTCGTCCAGCCGTTTCAGTGTGAAGAAGAAAAAATTGGGCAAGTGCGAGTCCGACTCGCGCATGAAGGGTTCCGTACCATAATCTATAACAAGTTTGTTGTATGGGAGCCCCCCTAAAATATTTATTTTATTTTATTTTTAGTATTTGTTGTTATAGCGGCAATAGAAATACATCATCTGTGAAAATTTCAAGTGTCTTCACCGTTCACCGTTCATCACCGTTCTTGAGATACCTACAGCCTGGTAACAGACGGACGGACGGACAGCGAAGTCTCAGTAATAGGGTCCCGTTTTTACCCTTTGGGTACGGAACCCTAAAAAAACACATAAACACACTAACAAACTTACGCCTTTATAATATAATACTTATTAGTGTGTATAAGTAGGTACGACATCTTTTCCAATGTTTTTGTTGTTAATGTAATGTTAGATATTAGATTATTCTAAAACATAACAATATAATTACTGTGAATACTTCTGTATGTTTGTAAGGTTGTTTTTATTTATAGTTTTTGAAGGATTTTAAATTGTATTTGATATAATAGGTATATGTAAGAGATAAAAACACGTGTCTCAATGATTTAAGACTACGTAAATCAATACTTTTTATTATGGTGCTTATAACACGATTTATTATAACTAACTCCGAAATGTCTTATTTTCATATCATATTGTCAGTATCATAATATTAACATTACGATTATTTTAATAGTGAGTTTCCTATTTTACGTACCGTAAATTATATCAATAACCGTATTTAGATATTTTAGATACTTCGGGTCATTTGTAATATTACTATAAGCAAAATGAAATTGACGCAAAGGAACCAACAGAGACGTTAGGGTTGTCATAGAGTACGTTGTGTAATTACAGCTCAACAACAAAAGCCTACATCAAGTATGTTCAGGTAAAAAAGTTGTTTTTTTTCTAAACGCTCTTTCGTCATAAGGCTGCTCAACCACTAGAACTGTGCGAAGCAGCAATAACGCAGCGATGCAACAATGAGTACCTACCTACTACCTAGTCTACCTACCATAGTTCTGAAAACTGGTGTCCGTTTCCAGTACAGATGATGTGCAAGGATAGGAGGCGCTGTACCCTATATCGATAGCTAACAATTACATATACTAACTTTTCGAAAAAAGTAGTTGTGATACTGATTAGTACGTTAGTGTACAACTCTAGGAGGTGAGAATTTCATAGGCTAGATAATTGTAATTACAATTAGTAGTGAACTAAAGTAAAGACCGCTGAGCGGTACAAGGTCGTAACGAAAATGAGCGGTGGAAGGATGCATAGTAGGCTTGTTTTATTGAAATATGGGTACACATTAATTCCTCTTCTGTGCCGTCCCACTCTTGTGAATTGAATGGGGTTTGTGGCCTTTTTTGATCCCCCTCTAAGTGTCACGTCCAGTATACTAAGTTATAAACAAAATAACGCATTCCTCGCTAACATCTCTCTCACGCGTTGCTGTAAAAATATATTTCTAGATAAAAAAAACTTATCTACGGTCACCGTGGATAAGTGTTAGGACATTCAAGTATTCCAATTGGTGTTTTTTTTCGCACATCGCTTAGTTACCTCGTACAGCACTGGATGCACAACCTAACTGGTGGGTATATTTACTCGTTTTATTACGTCTGGCTAAAAGCGCCGCATAGTTGAAGTTCTTTTTGGCGGCTTATATGAGCAGAACATGCTTCAAAAAACAATTTCGGCATAACAATTATTCTGCCCTTCTCTCTTCTTTGGCTGTAGAATGAGATGGGTAGACTGAATGTTTTAATTTTCGTGTTTTGTTGGATGACGACGGCCACACATGTGCGTACACATCTCGTTTGATGACATTTGCACGGATTACGTTTGGAACGAAAACAACTTCAACACTTGTCAAAATGTGCATCTGAGTATATTAAGAGATTAATACTGAATGATTATAAGGACAGGGTATTATAATGGCTTAGGTTAACATTTAATAAATGGATGTTGTGATTTTATAGACATTCTAATATCTTTGAAAAAAGACTCGCTTTTTCTGTTAGAAGTTGCAAAAATGGAAAAAAATAACGAATTATTTACTTTCTCCTTTGAATTTTTATGTTTGACTAGGGTTAGTTAGAGTTGAACTTGTAGAGTAGGTACCGTTCTTTATTACTATTTAAAAATCACATGTTTACAATAAAATACAAAATGATTACACATCAAAATCAATTTAGGTACCTACACAAGAAACACAATTATAAATTGTTTGAGAAACTGTTAACAAAAGGCGGTCCAAAAAGCAACCATGTCCAGAAACCTTTGAATGATGAAGTGGGCGCTTTTAGTTGGTTAGTCGGTTCCTTTACCTCCTTACGACACTAAAATATCCGAAAAGCTGTCGTTATGTGGAACCCCATATATACACGAAAATTAACCTTCCCGAAGTACAAGCGGCCTGACTCCTTATTGCAGCAATTAAAATAACTAGTAATGAGTAGTGCATTCCTAGTCGAGATCACGACGGTGATATACGGTGGACGTGCATGTTCAGGCTATGACACTGTCTGGATGCTATTGACTTATTTCGATGACAAATTGGCTCATTTCGTTTATTGCTTTGATGCTTCATGCGTGTACAGTAAGCGTATAATACAGCCTATTGCTTTGGGGTTTAAATAAATAAAATATAATAAGGGACAATCTTACACAAATCGACCTAGTCCCAAACTAAGCAAAGCTTGTACTATGGACACTAGACGATGATATACATAATATATAAATACATATAGGTAGCATCCATGACCCAGGAACAAATATTCGAGTTCATCACACAAATATTTGCCCCGGCCGGGATTCGAATCAAGGACTGCCGGCTCAGTAGGCAGATGCACTACAAACTGCGCCAACCGCGTTGAAACGACAGTTTAACTGAATGTAAATAACTACGAGATACTGATATAACGTTTATATCAAGCAAATAATACATATAAATGACAAAACATCTATCAGACGGAGATCGAGTCAAGCAAGAGCAAAAACAACGGGGACATGTTATATGGAATTAAAATCATTTGCTCTTGCCTATATAAGTAATTAAATCGATAAGGGGGCGTCCATTAATCGCGTCATACTTTTTTTTCTTGTTTTAGACCCTCCCATCCCCCATGTTGATTTTTGGTGATATTTTCAGGACCCTCCGGTCAGAAAAGAACAGTTTTCTAACACAAGAACCTACGTACTGTAAGTACACGTGAAGGGTAAAAAGATTAAACAACATTATCATAATTTTTATTTACTTGTTATTTGTAATGATGAACCTATACACGAAATATTACCATTATTACCTACTCAAAGAATCCCAAGCTCTATATACAAAACATTCACCTCCCACTTTACCCCATTTGTGGTTGAATTTTCAAAAACGCTGAAATTAATATTCCCAGTTTTTGATGAAGAGTCTATACGCAAGATAATGCTCTACTCATGAAAGGCCACGTTTGTCATACAAACTTCCCCTCTCCATTTAACCCCTTTCGGGGGTGAATTTCCGAAAATGCTGAAATTTATTTTCACACTTTGTATAGAAAAACCAATACACGAAATATTACAATTCTTACGAAAATAATCCCAAGTTCCTCATACAAACTGTCACCTCGCTTCTAACCCTTTAAGGAGGAGTTTTCAAAAATCCTGAACATGTTTTCTCGCTTTTACGTGGAACATCTCTACACAAAGTTTAGGTAATCAAAAATTATTTAGTCTTACTCAAAAACGAAACGATTTCCATACAAACTTTCAACCTCAATTTGACCCCCTTCGGGGACGTATGTTGAAATATCCCTTCTTATTCCTTGCTCGCGTTATATAATTGATCTATTCTAAAAATTTGAAGGTCCTAGGTTTAGTAGTTTAGGCCCTGCGTTGATATGTCAGTCAGTCAGGACTTTCCCGTTTATATGTTATAGATTACCTTTGAAAAAAAAAATCAGAATGTTTATGGATTTTTTAGTTGTGGCTTTCTTTCAAGAAGAGATCCCACATTTTTTTCTTACTCCGATTTATTTTTGACGAATTTGACCCTTTCCCTATATTGTTAAATTGGTCTTGTAGGTACAGTATGCACTGCAAGAGTGGCACTCCTTGTAGGCTAAAAAAAAATAAAACCCTTTTGATACGTTTCCGAACTCATTTAAACACGCTGCACACACTGCGTTAATAAAAAAAAACTCTGGTTTTGACGGTTTGGTTAATTTAAGGGCGAATGATTTAAAAAATAATAGCGGAGAACTATTATTTTTATTTTATTTTATATTATTTTCTTTATTGGGGAAAAAACAGACATAGACAAAAAAAGTTACATAATTTGAATAGAAATCTTAAGTTAGGTATAGCCTACATCCTAACACAATTCCCACTGAGATTTTATGCAGGTAAATAAGGTGGCATTGCCATTAAACGAACACGTGATTAACACTATACACACTAAAACTTAAATGAAAACGTATTATACAAACTTAAGGTAACGTAAAAGTAGAACGAGACAAAAACTAAGTTAAATAATGAGCACGAGAGTACATACTATTCCTGAGTAAATGGATAATTAGAAATATAGAAAAACATTGTTGAAACAAACCATCGTTGTATTACAAAAGTATCGTTGTATTATTTTATTGACTATAATACCGTATAGCATAGAGGGACAAAAAATACACGTGATTATGTGTACATAACTGTGGTGATCATTGGTGATTTTATCTTGACCCCCTCCCCCTATAAAATATAACGCGATTAATGGCGCCCCCTAAGTTTCCTCGCTAAAGTTAATTTGATAATAATAAGAGTGCATAAACTTTCCGCTGTTTACGATAATTATTTATTCAGAGAGTAACGTCTCCTTCGCTACGTGAAATGTGTTTACAACGCATTTGAATGCATAATAAAGCTAATAACCGAATACAAAATAGAAAATTATCATAGCACAGTATGGTCGTACGATGATGACACAAACACATTGGAGTTCTCAATAGCATACATTTTGAGTCATAGTTAATTGAAGAACGACCGTATTACAAACCATTATTTAGATTTTCTGCAAATAACACACTTCATACAGAAGTAAACCACGCATAATTTCGCGCCGATGATACTTTATTTACGCCACATCTCATTTTATAAATCACTAGCATATTCTATTCAAAATATTTTTAAACGAGAATAGTATCTGTATTTACAATGTTTATTAATAAGTTCTTTCAAGATTTGCGTTATTACTTCAGCAATTCAGCTGCGGGAAACGCGTGGGTGGGCTTATTAAGGGTCAGAGTATTTTCTCATGTTTATTGCGTCTACAAACTTACATAAATATTTTAGTATGCGTAGGTAGTGCCAGATTTACCAAACGCGAAATGTTAGCACTACTGCACTAGAGTGAGTTAGTGGGACGCTCAGGGCAGTCAACGTACTCGTAGTGCGCACGTAAACCGCGCTTCGCTCCTAATGAGCTGGCACGCTGCTTTGAACTCGAACCTATTTCAGTCAAAGAACAATGTTGCTTTGTCGCTCTGGGAAAAATAAATCTTCACACGCCGGTGCACTGCGCTGTTTACTATGAAAACCGTACCATAGGTTTTGCAGTATTGTTGCGTACAACTGGTAACGGATTCTAGAGATAAACTCCGTTACAAATGGTGTCTATTATTGTAACGTGAATTATGTTTGGGTTGTGCCAGACGGTAAGCAGCTATGTACGAGTAATGACAGCAATTTATGCGACCAATAAATAGAGACTAGACTGTGATGCGTAGGTGCCTTCTGAAATAGCCGGAGCGGGCAGACGTCCGGAGCGCTCGCCGCTTGATAAATGATATCACGATCTCGTATTAATACCCCACTCTTATGTAAGCATGCTCGTTGCTAAATTACATGGAAACAAATAGGCGATATGTCATGCGAGACTTTACTTACGGAAACAGCAATTTATGAGAGTTTTACTCGAGTTTGTACTTTGCCTACGTAAGGGATAAAACCTTGAAAGATTACTCATAGCACCGCTACTGAACTCCAACTATACAATGTATCTATGATACAACGCTCCAACGAACTTAGTCTATTAAATCTTACTGCTGTTTATGTTTTTTTACATTAACTGTTATATAAGTGTTTTTTAATTGGTGCGTTTGAAACTGCTACTTATCATAACTATATTTGTAAAAATATACTGAGTAACTGTAGTAGAATATAATATACAGCCTGTTACCGGCATGCAGGCATTTATTCAAACTGATAATAATATGATCCATTAGTATTTTTTTGCATGTATTAGCTAATCATAATTATGTAAATTAACTGCACAATTAAATTTCTTAATTCCGCACATTCAATGTAGTGGGTGTACAGCGTAATCGTCGTTACCCATATCTCGCTGTCATTTAACACTCACTTGTCAATTTACTTTACTGTATACATTACTGGCAATTAAAATTTTGTTAGAAAGTTAATAAAGCCTGAATTTAAGTTAATTAATTAAATTATGGTCATGGATACGTTAAAGATCTACGTTACTTTACTCTACTTTAAGAAAAGCCTACTTGGCGGTAACACACTGTATGTATTTATTATGTTTAAGGATTTTATATACATACGTATACATATATATATATCTTATGCATATTCGTATTTAAGTATGTTTATGTTTTCTTTTCTTGTCGATTATTTGGCAAAAATTTGTATAAGTACTTGGATTTTAGCCCATCACGCTATACTTACTGCGGATTTTAGTGGTAGGTACTTGTCTACAAATTTATTTTACTGATAACGATTTTTTTTTGTTAGACATTGAAAGTCAGTGAATGTTACTGAACAGATGTGAAAAAAGAGGAAACAGGACTAAATATTCCGCAAATAAAAGTAATTAAATATTGCCTATTTGTTTACTTGAGACGAAGAACGAAGGATTTGAGAAGCATTCCAGTAAACAATATTTAAGTCATAAGTGTATAATGTATATAGCTATATAACGTATGCAAATTATTGCTAAATGAAAGCTGTTTATAGTACCACTATACCAGGGGCAAAATTGCAACTTGTTAGGCTATACTGAACGAATTATTCAACTTATGGTTGCAAAAAGAAAGAAAGGTTGTTTTCCCACGTAGCACCACAGAATAGATAATAGTACAAGTAGCACACAGGCTGCAAAAGAGCTTATACAGCAATTATACGACTGATTTCAGCTGTGTAAGGGATGTATAACCTCTTTTACAGCTTGATAAAGTGCAAGAGTGCTCATACAGTTGACGATGATTTCACAAATACTGCGCAGCGTTTTAAAATTAATATAAAACATAAATAAAACAAAACGCTGTTCATATCCCGCTTATATTAAGCTAACGGGAGCTCCTCCGATAACGAACTGAATCGCGTATATCATTTGACTATATAACTACAAAAGCAACATTTTCCGATATCAAATAAAATCTAAAGTCAAAGCAACGTTCTTACCTAAATGTGAAACGAGGGTGGTAAATCTGCCCGTCTAGCGCAACTATGCTTCGCGACTCTTGTCGCGCGACATGCCATCGCCCGTCACTCTCTCACCGTACAGCGAAGAAAGAGATAAGTAATAAGCGAGATAATTACCTATCTCTTTCTGTGCAGTAATGTGATAGGGTGATCGTAGTAGCGCTAGACTGGCTATAATCTGACTGTAGTAGGTATATATTGTCTTAATATTTTCCTCGCCTATCATCAGAACATTAACAAACATTAGTGTACGTATCGGACACATGTTAACGAGAATGACAGTATATTGGTAAAGTAGACGTAAGTTAAATAAAGTATAATAATAATTACAGATACTCTTTATTGTGCACCACAAAATAAAAATAGAGAAATCACAAAGAAATTGCAAAAAACAATACAGTTGGTCTTAACTAACTACCTGCGGTCTTATCGTTAAAAAGCGATCTCAAAAGCGGAAGCGAAAGTTTATTGGTAATACGGTAGTATACTGGCCGTATCTCGGAAAAACGTCATAAGAAACGTCGAATTCAACTTCACAGAAATGATTTGTACGTTACAATTACACTTTGAAATATTCTAGTTTACCTGACAGGCGTTTGGTAAGTCAAATGTATTATCTCGAACTGTACGTGAAGTGAATACTAAATTACCAATGTGTGTGAAAACATGGAAACGCACTTTAATTTAAACTTGTTTTAGTTTAACCACAATAATAATATTTAGCTAACGATACGCCAGTCTTCAGAATGTATACTTGCCGAAACGTCAATTGTGGGTTGGGTACCAATATATGTATGGAGACAAAAGTAATTTGCCATTTTCACCGTGAAAAAGTGCGTTTATTATGTTCATGGTTGTCATACATATGGTCCTACTTTGCTCCTAGGGTGGTAACTATGCTCCAAAAAAAAAAGTTTAGTTCCGTTACAGACGAAAACTCTTGTTAACTTTGTAAATTTAAATGATTTTATCGAGTAACGTAAGATTTCACCTAGCAACACCGGTGGGATGGATTGTCAAAAGTTTAAATATTTTGACAGGTAGCTGTCAAAACTTCAGAACGCGTGGATGCAACCGATTTTGTTTATGCAGAAAATCTGTTTGAATCTTGAAAATCTCTTCATGAATTTAGGTAAGTGTTTTATTATTTCATTTAGAACTTCATTAAGTATTTGAGAGCACGATATTTTAGTGATTGCTACAAAAGTTTCGAAAATACTAAAAGCTTTCGAGGACGGTCTTACTATGCACATGTTTTTGGGGATATTTTGCTCCAGGAGCATAAATTATGAAGGTGAAATTTACCCTTGCGTGATAACGGGAATATCTGCAAAAGGCCCTACAAGATCTATCAAAAATTGGAAATGGCCAAAACCCAAAGATGAAATTACGTACAAATGGGTGGACGTCTTAGGATGTATAAACGTTCCCAAAAAAGTAGGAAGACGAGAGTTTTATTCTATTCCTGAACTAGACCACTTATCGGGTGTTTAAGTTTTTTTTAACGTAGTTTTCCTTTGGTTTCGTTTAGAAAACCTGATCACTTAGGTTTCTTTATGTTTTATTTACGTTTGGCAACAGTTACCTGATCTTTTTTTTTGTTTGTAGAGGTAAGCTACCTCTTTAGTTTAAATGTTGCAATTAATAGCAATAATTCGCCAAATGCTTATTAACGTTGATTTTTATGATACCTCTTGTTTAATTATAAGAATTATTACAATTTAAGACTGAATGCAATGCAACTAGAAAGTACTCGATTGATCTCAATAAAAAAAATGTGATTCTGAACCAAATTGCGTTTTTCCGTTTCACCAATAATCATCGAGCAGACTATTGATAGCTAAAACACGTTAATTAATGCTCCACGGCAGAAATAAAGCAGATTACAAGGAAAGATTGTCTTGGAGCAAAGTTTCCCGCCTCATACAGATTACTTTGCTGCAAAAAATAAGTTTAAAAAATCTAAAATATCAACTAAACTGCAACAAAATTCAACCTAAAATGAAGGCAATGAGTACATATTTCCGATAAAATCATTACCAGTACCATAACTTTATATTTATAAAATAAGCGATGCAATTCGTAAAAGTGGAGCCAATTTTGGAGCAAAGTAGGACCGTATTACGGTACCTTTGATTTGAAGTCATATATTTCAATTTTTTTTATTTTTTTTGGATTAGTCTACACTACACCCCTATTATGTATAGGTCCCTTGTCGACTCAATTATGTTTCTCCACCGATGCTCATTATTCTCTTCTTTCCCGGCGTCTGCGGTAATGTACCTACTATCGTATAGGGTCCAACTACGTTTGGCGATCCGATGTCATGTCACATGAGTGACAGCTCCTGCGTTTGACAGAGCATTACTTGGCGTCCATATAACCCGATTCCCACAGGGTCGACTATTTTAAATTGTTTAAGCAATTAAAAAAAACAGTATCAGTTTATTTATTGCTTTCATAGGTACATTTACAGGTGGTACATTATAAATTGTTTCCGCTATGAAACCCTGTAGGGCACTGCAAAATTTAACAGGATGTCAGTTTACTAATACTACACTACACCCCTATTATGTATAGGTCCCTTGTCGACTCAATTATGTTTCTCCACCGATGCTCATTATTCCCACTTAACATCCTCAAGTTGCATCTCAAGCAAAATCTTACATAAATAATCTGGCTGAATATACAAAGATAACGAGCAAAACTTCGCTAGTGCAATTTTTGAAGAAAAGGTAAAAGGTAAATTGTGTAGGAATAATTGGCGGGCATTATCAAGTAAACCCGGCGTGGGTTGGCAGACGTCTGAGGTTCAGGATTAGACGAGTCAACAAACTGTAGCTTACGCGAAATAAAGACTAGCATAAATATTCTGTTGGACTAGAATAGCTGGCTAATATTCTGGTAAAAGCACTGAGTGGGTAACTTAACAGTTCCTAAATCGTTCTCATCATGTGAACATTATTACAGAATTCGTGTTTGTTTCGACCTTTTTATGGCGTGTATGTGATATTGTTTCTCATTCATAATCGTATTACCAATTATATTGCAGGAATAAATAAAATAGTTAATTAAATATATAAATTGAGAAAATAAATAAAAAACAAGGCAATGGATAATTTGAAATCTAACAACAAAAAAAATGGTACACTAGAAACAACTGATAATGATCTTCAAACATCTTTGATGAAGTCACCATTTTGGCAAAAAAACGTAGATACCGTACAGTGCCATAGACAACTTTACAGATACACAGACTGATAATCCAAGAAGGATGAATAAGCCAATGTTTTGGTATACAATATACAAAGTCGAGTTCCACAGTTGTAACGCAGCTACCTTAACGAGATCTCTGTCCGTACTTTCAACGCCAATGACGAATATCGATGCGGATACTATCCGCACCTCCGGTTCTCCGCCAACGACGGATATATATAATATATAACCGTCACGGGCAGGGGGATATTAAACTATGAGTAGACAAAAAATACATTTTCTCAAACATTCAATGAAATGTAGTCATAACGTGCGTTATAACAGGCTTCGAAGTATCACGTTTCGGTCGGATCAACTCGATAGGAATTTCATACAAAATTGGAGGCCTAGGCCGGGAAATATATTTTTTAAAACATGGCGATTGTGTTCATGAACTGGCTAAACAGCTGAGTTATTTTTCTTGAGTGGTGTATTTGTTTATTACATCGCATATGTTTGAGAAAAGTATCAGTATCCGCCTTCTATACCTACTCACCTGGCAAGCTCTTCTTTCCCGGCGTCTGCGGTAATGTACCTACTATCGTATAGGGTCCAACTACGTTTGGCGATCCGATGTCATGTCACATGAGTGACAGCTCCTGCGTTTGACAGAGCATTACTTGGCGTCCATATAACCCGATTCCCACAGGGTCGACTATTTTAAATTGTTTAAGCAATTAAAAAAAACAGTATCAGTTTATTTATTGCTTTCATAGGTACATTTACAGGTGGTACATTATAAATTGTTTCCGCTATGAAACCCTGTAGGGCACTGCAAAATTTAACAGGATGTCAGTTTACTAATACTAAATATTCTTAATACTAAATAATATACTTATATATGTAGGTTTAACTTATTAAATTATATAACATATAAGAATCATTATATATTATAGTACAACAATAACAATTATTAGGTACCTAGGTAATCTTATTTTTTATTCCTATGGCATCATGGATGGATTGAACTATGAGATTAACATTAGACATAAGTCTTATACAATTCTTATAATTATATAAACATTCTATAGGCTGTTCCGAAATTTTTTAGTTAAACAAAAACTATAAGGAATATAATAAAACTTTATTTACAACTTTTCAAAGTATTCCCCTGCTGCCTTTATGCACTTATGCATACGACTGAACCAACTTTCAAAACAGGAGAAAAACTGTTCTTGCGGAAGGTCAAAAAAAAGTCGCCTGAATTCGTCCACTGCTTCATCCGCCGTCGAAAATCGTCGCCCACGTAATGATTTTTTTAACGTGGGGAACAGAAAAAAATCGCACGGAGCCAGGTCAGGGCTGTATGCAGGGTGTGGTAGCAATTGCACTCCTGATTTGCTAATATATTCCGTGGTTCTGGCAGCCGTGTGGGCCGGAGCATTATCTTGATGAAAAATGATGCCCCGAGCTCCAGTACTTGGACGACTGACGTTCAGCTCCTGGAAGGCCTGTGGTAAGCAAACTTCAGTGTACCATTGGCTGGTAACTGTTTTCCGATCTTCAAGTGGAATTACGGCTACAGGTCCACTACGTCGAAAAAAAACAGCAACCATTTTTTTGTTGACGCTTCGACCGCGAACTACTTTAGTAGGTAAATCATCTTCTTCAAAGACCCATTGTGTTGATTGCTGTTTTGTAAATGGGTCGTAGCTATATATCCAAGATTCGTCGGATGTCACAATGTAGCTCACTTGTTGTGAATTACCATTATCAAATTTTTTTAGCATAAATTTGCACCAATCGACACGTATGTCTTTTTGCTCCTGTGTGAGAAAATGTGGTATCCATCGAGACGAAACCTTCCGAACTTGAAGGTGGTCATGCAAAATGGTAGAAACTGCCCGGGATCCAATATTCAGTTCGTCCTGAATCTCTCGGTGGGTAATGTTTCGAGATTCCTTGATTAGCCATTCCACCTTGATAACATTTTCTAGAGTGACTGCCGTTGGCGGTCGCCCCGGTCTAGGCTCATCTTTGATGTCGCTCCGCCCACGCTTAAATTCACGGAACCAGTAACTGACAGTGGCAACAGATGGGGATAAGGCCCCAAAAACACTAGTTAAATTTTCATGAGAATCCTTGTAAGTTAACCCTCGTTTATAATCATAATATATCATAGCACGAAATGCTTCCCGCGTTAGCTCCATTTTTGCGAACAAAAAGTGACAGACATGTTTTTTTTCTGATTTCATAAAAAAATAACTGAATGTCACTGGCCAGTGACTCTTACGCGAAAGAGTTCGTAATGAAATTTGCCTTTAGGCTACAGTAAAATTAAACGAATACAATTAATAGTACGCCGTTGACTAACTATTTTCGGAACAGCCTAACTCCCACCCCCCTCACGTACCTACACACACACACACACACACACACACTCTCTAATACACACACATACACTTGTACTTGAGCGTACCTTTCTGCTTGGAACACCCCGGGTTCTATTATACTTGTATCATTTATAAACTTTCAAAGAACTCTTGCATGGTGTAAAAACAATTATTAACTAAGTATTTGGTCAACTTTTTACTAAAAATGGTGTTTTTTCCTCGTTTCTAATATTCTTTGGGAGTAAATTTTAATACACATTACATATGGGCTTGAACTATGGAGTTTTAGTTTAGAGAATGGGACAGGAATATAATCTCTAGGACGCAAGTTGGTGGTTCTAAGGAATTCAGCCCCGGTTTATCCTGGGAGTTCTTTGACGCTACGCGAGAGTTGTAAAAGTTAAACTTTGGCTCGAATCAACGTACCAACTAACCTTTTTTTCTCCCTTACTCAATATGAAGATCCACGCCCTTGTGAGTAGGTATTATATTCCTTGATCCACACTTCGTTTTTAGTCTAATACTGGTTGTGATCGCAGTCTATCCTACTCAACTTCTGAGTTCTGAGTGTCACGCGCGATGGCGCAGGCAGTCGAGCGTCTACCCCGGCTGCAAGACGTTGTCACTAGGCAGTGCGTTACGTTATTACGAGAAAAACAACCCCGCAGCACAAATTGTATTGTTCCTTATAAAATTATTAGATGTGTTTACTTTGTACGACGTTGGGAAAATATCCTCGGGCATGGGAATTCATAATCTACAGTCGAATAAGCGCTGTATCAATCGATACCTTCATATATATAGTAAACTTACGAATCTGTCATTTTGGTCAATTTACTGCAAAAATTACTGATTCGTACATTTACATTGGGGGCGACACGAGATAAGTACGTATTATCTATAGACTTACTGGGTTGTAAGTGCAAGAAAATCATTGTAATTCTAATAACAGATAAATGAGCAAGCTGTGGCTTCAAATATACATAGAAAAAGATCATTTTTGAATAGGTAGTTGTTTTTATATTCTGTCTACTTATTAATTTGCAGTTAGGTATTACTATAGTTGGTTAACTCTATCCTCACATGATTCGCTAATCGAAACGAGCTCTTTATTACCTTATTAAGCGAATCTGGATAAAATTTTGTAAAGATAAAAATAATTTTAGTTATTCTATGTTAGATATCAATTATTCGGCTTCTGTTATTTTAAACTAAATCAAGATATGTTTTCCAGGGTGTGACTCTGTGAGAAATTACAAGCGTTTTATAGTGCTTTTACCTCTCTTAACCCTGTTGACTCTTGTTTAGAATTTGTAAAAGAATTCACACTCATGTATCAGTTTTCCTGTACAATTTGGCTTCAGTTTTAGCACAATATACCACGTGGAAATGTTTACGATTCGTGTCTCCAATAAAGCATGTTAATACAGTCCTTAAATTGTAATACAGATTACTTAACTGTTCTTCTACAGAACGGGAGTCAAATTTACACGACTAAAGTAAACCATACTCAACTACCTAGTCACCTATAATATTAGATACATACCTAAATTATATTTTATTCAGACATTACCTTAATTCGGCTTGTAAGCTCGTTCAAATATCAAGTTGAGCAGAGTCAGTACTCGCATGTAATAGATAGTTTTCCTTTTTAAATACGTCCGTATAAAACCCGTTTAAATCTTTCCCTGCGCAAGCGACGGAGCGAGGCGAATCGAGCGACGGCCCTCAGAGTTCAACTACGTTCGGAAATTCATTAATTTTAATGATTATGACAATCATTGGGTTTTATTTGAGCGCTATTATTATGTGAGAACATGATATACTGTTATTGCTTTCTATTTTTGGTAGGTATGGGGATTTACGATGTACGAACCATATCATATGTAGTAGTCTGTTACAAAAACAATGCACCTCGAATATCAATATTAATGCATTGCCGTTTCGCGTTCCATTAAAGTAAATGATCTGCCTGCATAAATAAAAAAAGGGTTCTTTCTAAATATTCCTGATATTCTCAATTGGATTCAGACATTCTGCCGAAACATATCAGATGGCATTCATTGCACTTTATCTATTCATGGTATTTTAGAGAACAATATCAGAATTGTGTATTACTGTAACAAAATGGGCTTCAATGGCCGGGTTAAGTCTTAGGCGGGCTTAGGGGGGCTTATTTCAAGAAACCGTTTTTCGAACAAAGCTGCGGACTTCACTTAAATACCCGCCCACTTAATCATTATTGCTTGTTGATATTTACCGAAGAATTATTTTTGAAAGAGGATCAGACAATCGACTACTTATCGTTGTGAAACGAACAAAGAGAAGCGCAAAAGAAAAACAACATACACAAAACCTATGAGGTACTTAGCCTAAGGAAAGTTAAACCATTTTAAACTAATTTTCACCGCTAAATTTGATAAAATAGTCGGAAAGAGATGTAAGCTTTTTATGTCAAAGGGTACCTAAGTAATCACTACATAGTATAAAACAAAGTCGCTTCCTGTTGTCTGTCTGTCTGTCTGTCCCTATGTATGCTTAGATCTTTAAAACAACGCAACGGATTGATGCTGTTTATTTTAATAGATAGAGTGATTAAAGAGGAAGGTTTATATGTAGGTATAATACTTGTACAATTTATCAGCATTGCACCCGTGCGAAGCCGGGACGGGTCGCTAGTTGTGTAATAAAAATGGTTTAAAATCTTCCATCGTCCGTAAACGGCCGTCTAACGTATAATGCTGCCATTATGGCGCAATAGACAATACATTTCGGTCACGTATTAACTCAATGCCCACTGAGGCGAACCCACAGACAACACCCACTAGACGGAGCATGTAAGGCGACCCGCGCGCACCAACGATATGGTACGGCAGAACATTAAAGTATGAACACGGCGGCCACCGTTTAGTTGCGTCCATGTTTATGATCCATGCGTACGTCAACGAAAAAATAAATTAAATAAATAACATGGTAAATTGTAGTGTAAAGTGGTGTAGAGAGACCTCGTAAACATGGACGCAACTAAACGGTGGCCGCCATGTTGATACTTTAATGTTCTGCCGTACCATATCGTTGGTGCGCGCGGGTCGCCTTACATGTGCCTTACATGCTCCGTCTAGTGGGGGTGGTCTGTGGGCGAACCTCAAAGCCTGGAGGAACAGCGAGTACACCTCTACACATAATTCTATAGACTGTTGTGCATGAACTCGTAAAGATAAAGCTACACTCTCATCAGACCGACGATATTTACTCTATGTTGAACAAATATTAACTTACCAGGCATTTTCAAATGATTTTTGGTTCATGTTTGTTTAACCTAAAAACATCGAATCGAGTTTTCGACATTTGCCTTTGGCCAGTAGTGGACGTTGTGTCATTATAATTTAATTTTTAAAACTCTTTCATGAATGTCTCTACATATAGAGACAGAGATTAGTCATTCTCTAAGATAGTATAGGAAGAGATAACGTAAAATTAAATATTTAACCCACCCCAACACAAGTTAGCTGATCATGAGACCCTCATTCAATGAGTGATATAGAAAAATGATACTAAAACTGGACATAACTACAAAATTTGGAATTCTTAGCTTCAATATTGGTTGAGATGAGATCTTGTCACTTGTTCTAATTAAAGCTGAATATCTTGGAAACTACTGGACCTATTTACACCAAACATAGCTAAGAAGTATAAGTATCTCGACGGCCAAGTCTTTCGATAAAAAAAACAGCACTCTAATTGGGTTAATTTTAACACATGTTAAAGATAGACATTTTCTTATCAAAAATACTACGTAAGTGCCTAGACATTTATTGCCAGAAGACGACTAACTTACGAGTTTTGCCAAGAGTGTAGCACGGGCATGACATTGCTGGAAATGACAACATGCTCTCACAAACCGGTCGGGGAACATTTCCAGAACAACGTTGTCTATCATGTTGTTGGGTTGCACAGATTGAATAGGACTGGTTACGGAAATACTACGCGCTCTCCCGGCATGCTCAGTGAATCAATCATTTTCACCTTCACATTTTAACATAGAGTAGCTCGGATAAAATTAATAATGTTGGTTATCCATTTCTTACTCGGTTCATAGACGCTTGTAACTGATCCAGGAAAGGTTAACCGCATTGAGATTTGTAAGATAAATTCTCAGAAAACAGGTTCGCAAGGTTATCTTTATTTTATACTGGGATGGCAGAGTCAAATGATGTTGGTACTTGTAGGTATACCCATTCATTCTAACAACATATAATCTAATGTACTATCAAATACTGCGATATTGACAAGCACGTGTATTAAAAACTTGTCTTAACTACATAACTGCCACATCAAACCAACCAGAGCCTTCTAAAGTGCTTCTTAGGAAGCTCTATCGTTGCACGATTTCAATCGCATGTTTTACGGACTTAAAAGGCTAAACGCGACAGAGGCGCGGCGCAGCCAAGATTCAGTGGCAATGCTCACATAGGAATTCATTTCGCCCCGAGAAGTGTCCGGTTTCAGTCTGGCACCACGAGCGCTCCGTATTGCATTAGTATTTATTTATGTATCGTGCAGGTTCTGGTTCTGGCGGCGCCGCGAGCGGGCGGCGGGGGGAACACTTACTACGTGATTAATCCTCGCCCCCGCCCCCGGCGGCCCGCGGCCCTTGCCGCGGCCAGGCGTACTCGCGCCGGGTTTCCTCGTCCCCGCGTCTCATGGCCACTCACTACGCACGGGGCTCCGTAGTGCCGCCTGCCGAGTGGCGACGCCAGTCGCGTCGCGACCTGCGCCGACAACGGACGCCTCGCGTACTTTAATACATAACCGAATATCATTCATGCTAATCTTCGCTCGTTGATTTTCCTGCCCAGTGACCGCAGTGAAACCCGCGTTGCCGCGAGTGCCGAAAGTTGTAGCCGTCACCGGAGTATTTTTCCGTCGGGGACGAAACCTGTTTGGAGCAGGCACCGGCGCCTCCCTCGGATGAGACCGACGACCAGTGAACGTTGCTGTGAACCGTGGCCTGCGATGCTGCGCCCGTGACCGTCTTGCGACAGTGCCACGAAACGTAAGGATCTGTTCGTTCATTCGGCCGGCTGGCGTGCACGAGCCGCCTTCCTATTTGCATGGCGCATACGAGTGGATTTTATTTTCGTCTGGGAGTGACTGTGTGTGTGTTGTGAATGTATGGGAACATCCGTATGCGCGAGGCACGTGTGTGGGTTTGCGTCCGTCGAGACGGCTACTCCCCGCTACTGGCCTGCTTTATTTAGGTTGTTTCTGAGAGCCTCGTCTGTGTCCGTGTCGGCTACCTGTCTCGTCTCCTTCCTTCTGTCTCTATCAAAACTTTGTTGCGTCTAATGCCGATTCGATTCATCACACACTATTTATTATAGGTATCAGCAGCTTTTATAATTACGTTCCAGCTTTCAGCTTAACCTGTTTTTTCTTCTACGTCTAAGGACGTTTGACTTTAGAACTCACCCTTAGGTTAAGAGGGCTTAAAGATGAGGGGGTCCAGAAGTTAAGTTCTGAGCCTTCCACAATAAATATTATTGAAATGTAAACTAGAAATTCCGACCTGAATCAGATTAGCTTATGAATATACCTATTAATATGTATATTTTAGATGTCCCGCGTCTTACCGTTATCTTTTATCATAACATCAATATTTGAGTCCATGATAATGACAACTTGCAAAATTCGCGATAGGCAAGCCTAAACGTAAGTCCTACTAAAGCTATTTTAAATTTAAATCAGTTTAAAATCAAAATTATGGAAATCTAATCGAATATTGGATACGAATGTAACTTAGGGAAACAAGTTATGCAGTGGATCAACGATTTTACACCACTGCCGGCCCAGATTTTGGCTTCTAAGTACCTGTATAGCATCATCATTTGGTTAAAATGTTATTAAACTGGTTCCATTATTTACAAATATGTATGTAGGTATACTAGCTATGCTTTACGGATAATTGCACACTCGTGGCACGAGTTTCCTTCGTTATCGGCTTGCGATTAAACTGTTCGTTAATTTCCAGTTCCTTTCTCTGATAGAGCCTTAAAACATCTTTCACAGTCTTTCATTATTTCGCTCTTTATGGAATATCCATATCGTAATAAAATCTAAATATTATTATAAGACGATTATAGCCGTCGGGTATCAAGGAAATCATATAAAAGCAACCCTGAAACAGATAATATAACAAAGAATTCAGCAGAGCTACAATAATAAAATAACTGAATCGCGGCAAGCCTACCCAGGTCAAAGGTTTTCACAAAACATTGTAATAATAATTGCCAGCAATTGTCACCAAAGACAGTTATGATCCATCAACGTTGTCAGTAGTAGTAACTTCAATTGTAATTAATAGTATGCAGTTTAATATAGAAGAAGGAAAAGTACCCAGAGTCCGAGGCCGGCTCGGAACGGCACAGTTAGCCAGATAAACTCCGACCCTCCGACCGCGGCGGACACTCACAATCATAACAACTTAATAACACAAATCAATTTGTATAACAAGCTAATTTCACAACAAACAAACAATACCAAACAAAAGACCCTTCGGTAATTCTACATTGATGTCACCAAAACAGCAACATTCATTTTAAATCCAGATAATTTAGTTCACGCGTTTCTGGAATTTATTATTCGAGAACCGAGTGTTCCGTATGAATCCGATTCTAAAATAAGTCACGACCACCAGCCAAAAACTCGGTTCGTAACATACCTTTGTGACAGTTTGCTGATGAATGTAGAGCAAATGCACGTATTACTCAGGCAAGAATGGAAATTGAAATAAAATAGACCCTGCGGAACACAACGTGAATAAACAATAAACACGTGGTGTCAAGGAACGTACGGTAATCGTGAAACAATCGAAGGGCTATTAAGGGAAAAAACTGACCAAGTAATTTATTTGTTTCATATTCTTTTAATTTTTTTAGTCTTTAGCTATTTAACCATAGGTGACTATTTAAAACTGAGGTGAAATTCGCTAGATCCCGATTTCCTTTTAGATAAGTTTACTTTTTTATGTAGTATATAGTTTATACTGTAAAATTTTGCAAAGGTGACTTTAGCCCGTTCTTCCCCTTACCCCTTCATATAATATGGGTTCTACGAGTGCAGGTTTAGGTAGTAGGTTGTAGGTTAAGAAACTTTTAAGTTACTTCAACTTCACAATAGTCCTAACGAGACAAAATACCTATTAATTTTCAATAAGATTCGTTAGTAACCTTCTCAATGTGTTCTCAATCCTATTCAGCATTCTATGATTTACTGATGGAAATAAGAAATCTTATATACTTTGTTTAAAATTTGACAGGGCTTCGGGAAACAATATCATTCATTATTAAAAAGCTGTGTTCTTATTGCAGTAGCATTGTATAGTTATTGGAAAATCACGTACTTAATACGTCCTTACCTAATCAAATATCTGCCCCTGCTCGTTATATACGCTCGTGTAAGTGTCGGTTGCTATTTTTAGAAAAGATAAAGACTTGATGAGATCCAAGTAGCTGAGTGTTGTGTCTACATTACAGGAGAATATTATAAAGAAAAAGGACGGGTTGCACTCCGGGAGTGCCGGCAGAAGTGAAAAATTAAACGTCAACGTTGTGCATTTTATATTTTGGAATGGTGAGGGAATAATTTCGCACAAATTGTTTTATTTATCAGTATAAAAGTACTATCATGTTCATGTATGTTGTAAAATAGGTTTATGGTAGCTGAAGTAAGAAACGAACAATTTTGATTCGAATCTATTTAAATGTCTTATAAAGACCGCATCAATAGTAGTTTTGTAATTCGTTGTGCTAAGATTGCGATCATTTGACATCTTTAACCCAAATCCATTATTTAAAAATTCAATTAATGGTTGTTTTTTATCGTCTGCAAAGTTTATGTTGAAATATCCACTCAAAATCATTGGCAAATCATCAAACCTTTTACTCCTAATGTCAAAAACCAATGAGCCACGCGCATTGATTTAATGTATTATTAAAAAAGAAACGATTTCCCTCAAATATGTCGCTAAAATTTGTCGCGCGTATATATAGGTTAACGCTATAAAGTATCAACATATTACAAATACTAGCTGTGCCCCGCGTTGTTACCCGCTGTTAAAAAGTACCCTATGTGTTAATCCAGTGTGTCAGCTACCTCCATACCGAATTTCATGAAAATTGGTCCAGCCGTTTGAGCGTGAAGAAGTAACAAACATACACTCACACACACTCACAAACTTTCGCCTTTATAATATTAGTTAGATAATTAAAACCTGTTTTTTCACCGCCTACAACTTATCTGCTTTGCTCAAAGGTTGACTGGTATTGATGCCCAATGGCATTAAGTCCGCCTTGTGTACGTTTTTTTTCAATTGTGCAATAAAGATTAAATAAATAAATAAAACATATGATAAGTTTCTCCCTTCCCTACAGCACTTTTGGTACATAATATAAAACTGAAAATATAGAAGTATTTTTCCTCACTGAATTTGTTAAGGTTAAGTCCGAACTATCCGATTTCATTCTATCTCACTGACACTTGATTTCTATTTTAATCTCTATTTCTTACTAATGTAAGTTTATGATTACGCTTCACCATCTGACACTTACAACATTTTGTTGTTCGAAGGCCCCCTTTCTTTGAAACAGCACGGTTGCTAGGTTACCAATTGTTAATAGATCATTTAGAAATTAAAATGACATTTATTACCCCCTCTCCATCCGTCTTACGCTTTTTCGATCTGGCTACGGATCTGACGCGAGTTTAACATTTATTTACCCATCTAAAAAAAGTGCCAAGCTCCGCTAAAGAATTTTTCACTTCAAAAACACTTGAGCTTCCAATTAATCTTATTGAGGAGGTCTTGGTTAAGCTAGAAATTGGGTCTCTATAGAGTCAATAATCGAGTAGCATCTAAAAAAAGTGCCAAGCTCCGCTAAAGAATTTTTCACTTCAAAAACACTTGAGCTTCCAATTAATCTTATTGAGGAGATCTTGGTTAAGCTAGAAATTGGGTCTCTATAGAGTCAATAATCGAGTAAATGCCTCGTGTCCCTGCGCCCGTGTTGGCCTTTGACACTGCAAATTGTTACGTAGCACGTCCAATGAATTAACGTGGCGACCGTATGCAACATTGTTATATAATTATAAACATTCTCATAAAGCTGATAGATTCCTAAACAAACAATGAGTTGAGCGTTAAAGAAACTGGTGATACAAATGAAAAACACAGTAAGAAAGACGCAGGTGAACCGTTGACATAAGCATGATTTATGTTATATTTCATGTGCAGACGTATACCTATTTGTTTAATCGTGAAAAATGGAATACGTTTTCGTTCCATTTTGTTATTATTTATTATTGTTGGCCGGAGAGTTCACTGCTGAGTCCCCTTCAGTCCAGGAATTCCCAGACTCTTTGGGCAGTGAGTCGTTATATCTCTTCTGGGGGCATAACATATTGCCCTAAGCGGATAGGTACTTTTTGTGCATGAACATGCAAAGGATATGCATGGCAGTCTCCTCTGTCTCCTGCCGACCTGCTCCATTCGGTTCATTCCCATTTGGAACAGGTGTTTAATTAAGTACTTTACAGTGACCGATCATAATTCTAGTCACCGCACAAGTTTTTGGTCTTTTGAGTTGAAATAACTCTTTGTTGAGTTTTTGTGTAAAGCCTTTTACTAAGGGGTTTCGAGTGTTTTTGACCTCTCATATTCATATCATATAAATTAGTTTTATAAAAGAATACTAATAAAGATGTGCGCCGACGAAAATAGATGTTATATCATGCAATTACATAAAACATTGACTGTGCGTTAGGTATTTATTGGAGTAATCAAACTACATGCATTATTGACTGAAGATAAGCTTACTACTAAGCTAATTATTTAGTGCCTTCATCGTACTGATAAAGCGAACCAACGGAGACAAGTGTGTGTGCCTTCCATTAGCACCATTTTATTTGAGTGATAAGTGGCCTGTTCCATTCCTGGTCTCGTGCAAGGAGTAAACGATGCTAAATTAAATAAACGATGTCCAGTCGTCAGATAAGCGGCGGTGCAAAGAAAACAAAGAGATATACTTGTGTCAGAGCGCACGGATAGTGTTAATGCTATAAGTGAGCATAGGCATGTGTGGCTGTGTGCGGGGTATGTCGGTGTGCGTGTGGTTATCAAGGAGTCGCTACCACCTACTACGACGCGATACCGATATCAGCTGTGCGAGCGATAACGCTCGCATACCTGAACATTTTGCCTCTAAATGCATACTCAACTACACCGAAGGCAATTAAGATACATGAATGAATGCAATGTTTGCAGGGCTAATCATTGTTTGCTACTAATTAGTTATTGTGTTGCGGAAAAATAGTAGCACTTGTGCATTATTGATAACGGCCTGTTATGTTATGGTTAATGATGTGTCAATTTGAGAACGACTTTGTAATTCATACTGAATCATTAAGGATGATGTCAATGACTGAGGATAGGCACAGGTAAAGACTATTAAATATATCTCAATGAGTTTATAAGGTTGATAGATTAATTAAAGGTGTCGTGACGTGTGACGATGTGAGAGAGTCAGTCAAATCAGAATGATTCTCATGGGTCGACGTCGAGCAAACTAATCAGTTTCCTATTGCAAAAGTCAACAACGAGAGCGTATGGGTGTCCCGTTGCATTTGCAGACGACGATAGAGTTTTCAAAACACTATCACTGTTTTGTTTATTCATGTACTACGATTGTGGAACCAGGAATACCCAAATGGATTAGGTACTCACGCATTTAAAAACGCTGTAGAAGAATCAAAATGTTAAGTTTATACGTAGTAAAGCACGTACTGGTTAACCAGAGAAGTTCCCAAAAAAATGGGCATGCAACAGGATCAACTCGTAAAATTGCATTTTTTTTGAAATGGTATTATGTGCTAATATTATTTTTTTATAAAGAATAAACTAAACCGCAATCAAGCATATTAAAGGTTTTTTACCTTTACAGCGATAACTTCAGGGAGCGTAATGAGATGTCAGAGAAGCGTTCATCTCATGCTCGGTTCTCGATCCCCAATTTTCCTCCAAAGAGTGATTTGCTTATCAAGACTCTATAAATTAAAGTTAAATATTTTAGAAGATTTTACGATACGTAGGTGCTCATCAAAATATAAATTCGGCCCATGAAAATGTTGCAATCATAAGGCAATTATAAAGGATGAAATAGCTCATACATACATTACAGAGTCTCGGTTACGCCTGGTCGACTTATCAGATAATTTAACTAATTTTTTGGTTTGATTCCGTAATGTACTTTACGCATCTTTTTATCTGGCTTAACTTGAACAAAAACAGTTTTATGTTTGATCTTTATTAGATTGTCTAGCTCATCAATGTCTTGAGGGATACTTGGACAGTGGACTAATCTTCTACTTCATAGTTCTAGGTCATCGGGAAGTACCCCATCATTTTGATTCCCTTGAGAGTGTCGAAATGTACATTTTGCGACATAAACGGCCGTATCTTTTTTCACGTTAACGTACAAGTTTGATTTTTTCACAGCTTCAAGGGACCGTAGACTTGAGTATATGGTGTTGACTTCAACTCGATACCTTCACGCGTTCTGGAGATAAAGGGTCTTGACAGACAGACAGACGGACGGACAACAAAGTGATCTTATAAGGGTTCCGTTTTTTCCGACTGAGGTACGGAACCCTTAAAGTCAGCGAGCGAAGAGACTATCCTTTTGACACCTTTGTTATATAGGTACATCTATTAATATTTATTTACCAACGCGCGCACAATGTTACTTTACAAACAATAATGTTTTTCAACATCACCCTTTGTTTAGTGTGACTGACGGGACGGTTGCACTTTACCTTTGCTTTCTTCTTGTGTTATAAACATGTAGTACCTACCTACGAGTATTTTGTGACTTTTAGCAATCTTTACAACAAGTACCACAATTTAAACGAACTCGGGAAAAATGTGCTAGGTTGACACTGTACTTATGAAGAAATTTACAAAAAAATCCGTAAACAAACATGTCTGTTGCTTTTATGGCGAAAATCATAAAAAATAGGCTTAAATATATTGGAAATAACTCAGAATATATCAAACGGCTCCCTATTCGAGGTATATTTTAAGACCCTTCAGTAACCACAGATTTGACCTCGGATACGTAGATACGTACGTTGTGAATCGCCGTAAACGCTCAGCGGGTATTCGATTTTATAGGCAGAATACAAAAATAGTAACGAATAAATCTTTGGCGTATGTAAACAATGTTGTGTTAGCTAGGCTACGTTAGGCTCTCAAGTTAAGTTGTGTGTCGTAGTGTTTGATGCAGTGCCTTCCGATTTTATGAGAATCAGCTTCAAAATTTCAAATTAGGTTTTAAAACAGAATGTTCAATAAATTTATTAGTATTTAAAATTCGGGTGACATGATACACGCAAAATATATTGTTTCACGTAACGATCTAACGTTTTATAACTCTACGATGATGATGAGTAAAGTCCTCCAAAATTGTCAATTGATGTTCATTTGAACAATGTGATTTGATTTCAATTACATTCGATGTCAAGAGTACAAGAGAAGCCAGCGATAAGCCCGCGTATTATGAAACAGTAAACACTTTTATTGGTGTTCAATAAAAGTATAATTCCAATCAGCTACACTTGAAACTCCGCTGGTTTGGCGGCTTGCCATTACAGTACAGCCACTCCGCTATATCATTCTAAAAGCACTTATTAAAACTAAGAATACTCAGATTAAGTAATGTGTTACATTCATAGCTCATCTAATCAATGGGCTAGGTGCACCGTTGCGTCACTGCTTTCGCGCTGTACTATGGACTTGCGAAATGCGCTTATGCAAGGAGAATGCGATAGGCAAATATAAAGCCCGGACGAATGTTTACATCGCTAATAATGTACGTCTTGATTCGGTACTCGACAGGTGTAACCAGCTAGGTATTCATTACTTTAGCATAAATAATGCGTTCTTATTTTATTTACAAAAGATCAGCGGCGTTAATTAACGACATACACTTTGAAGTTATTTGGATGTTTTTCTTTCTAAGAGTCTAATTGCAATACTGTGTAACGTTGCAGGTATGGCAGAATAGTAAAATCATTTAGAACTAAGCGATTGCCGGTGAGAATGAAAAAATGCCCTTAAAAATAACAATGATTCCACGTTACAAATAGCAATATTGAATCGTCTGAAAGTACTTCACGCCGGAGACATCGCCGAATACGTAGAAAAACATTTTATCTACCGCAAAGTAAAAGGCGACAAAAGATTACATCACTCGTGACAAATTTGAGAAATTAGTTTACTCCACGCTTCAGTTCTCTCGCTGTTTATATCCAGGAAAAAATATCGCTCTGACAATGAATAGGAAACAGTATATTTCCTAGCTCCTTAGAAATATAATGCACAGGTTTAGAAAACCAGGAAGTGCAGTTTATGGGTTTCGCAGTGAAACTGTGAAATATCTTTACACTTCCGTGAAATGTTGTTGAGGTTTGGTTGTGCAGCCAACTGCATACCTTACTAAGCACTCTATCCTGACACTAATGGCTTTTGGAATAATAGAGTATTTCACTATATATGAGAAAAAATTATATTGAGATAGCTTAGGCAAAAAGCAGTCGGAAAATGTTAGTTTTAATTCCTAAAATAACAAATAAATTGTAAATTCAATTTATCTGAGTTTTAACACCATGAAATAGTAGCCGCCATGTTATTACGTCATTCGGCTGTGTACCTAAACTAAAAAAATTACAGTGTCAACTGTGTCTACTGATACAAAATATACACACAGCGAACTGACGGCAGTCGGCAAGACCACATAGCAATATGGCGTTCACTAACTACGTCTAGCGTGGTGAAAATGTAAAATATTAATTTAGAAAATGTAAATATACAAGGTGTTTCCTGTAATAGGAGCGATAAATTAAAACATATATTCTACTCTTCAAATTGAACAACATTTGTTCAGCAACTTAAAAAAAAAGTCAGTTTTCAGAATTTTATTATTTCCAACAAATTAAAAAGTACTTTCAATGTACGTCGTCCAACATTGACATTCCCTGAGCATTGACATAGCTGTCACTCTACCGTGACAGCGGATATCGGACATTTCGCAATACATTGTTTCTTTGTCTAAACATAATTCTACAAAATATCATTTAATACACGTTATTTTCAGAAGTTGCTTAACAAATGTTGTCCAGTTACAGGAAACACCCGGTATTTATTATAGCCCAGAGATACTTCAATAATTGGTGTACTACACCCTATTGTCGCTTCAGCAGTCTCAAGCGGTAACCAGGACTTATAGTAATTATAAGTAATAAAAATATATTAAGCGACAATCTTACACAAATCAACCTAGTCCTAAACTAAGCAATGCTTGTATTATGGGTACTTAGATGACGATAAACATAATATGTAAATACATATATAGATAACATCCCGCAACAAATACTCGAGTTCATCAAACAATTATTTGCCCTTGCCAGGATTCGAACCCAGGACCGCCGGCCCCGTAGGCAGCTGCACTACAAACTTGAAATTAAATTATTCATTACAGGAATTGATTGTTTCTTAATTTTTTTGTCCGTGTTTGCGGTCCGACATCACAACGTAATACTCGTAGTAGAGAAAGAGCAAAGGTTGACCTCGTTGGACGTTTATTATTCAATGAATGGTATAATGGTATGAATAACTCGATAAAAACTATAATTCACGTATAATTCAGATACAATCGCAATCGCAATTATCAGCTCCGCTGCATACGCGCGTAATACGTTTTTATCATGTTGAAACAATTACAAAACACACATTTTCGTCTATAGCATGAATAATTGACGCAATTATTGTTTAATCAAATAACCATTCATTAATTTTATGCCTGCTGTATGATAAAATTACTTAGTCAGATAACACTTTTTATTACTAAAATGTAAAAGTACCTATTGGTAAATATATTATTCACACCTATTCAGAGGAAAGCCTTACCTTCGTGGAGCCTTACCTCGTGGGAGGGATCAATGCACTTTTCGATTCAAGAATTTAAGTAAGTTTATATATATTCTTTTAATTTCCTTTGTTATTCTAGTTTCTCAAACACCTTCGCACATAAATGTATTAAGCGGTTTACACTCAAGTGAAGTTGTCAGAAACGGCTCGACACTTTACCTTGTACATCGTATTTTCTTTTGTGCAATAAAGATTAAATAAATAATAATCAATGGAATTTTACTATAGAATCCCTCGCTTCGTTCCGGATTCAATTTACGCCCTTTCTATAAATAGAACATTTTGCTCTCTAGTGACAAAATAACTATAGCAAAATTTTGTATTTATGGTGAGTGTTTACTGTTTATACTTCTCTTTGCGAACTTGTTAGTTACAGCGCAATAGAGCCCAGGTAAATCTAAAAGCGTCACTGAGATCGATCCAGGTATTTTATGCTTTCCTAGTCAGAGCTGAGTCTACGTTACATTGCCTAGGTGGAACATTTAGTTCGAGCTGAACAAAAAACAGCAATTTGATGCGTTTATTATTAAGAAGGTGTCTTATGTCAAGTGCAAAAATATGTAACGTATTAATCCTGTCGTATATATAAGCAGTAATCACATGATCACATAAAAAACAGACTTCAAGCAATAAAAATTGTATTTCCCAAGAATTATCCCCTGACTCCTAAGAATTAACCTTAAATCATCAGCTCAGCAAAATGAAATGATGACTATCAGACGCAAATACCTGAATAACTTGATATAATACATGAAAAACATTGTTAATGTTTATAATATTTCAGGGTTGCCCTCAATTTCCCTGGGATCCCATCAACAGATCTCGACATAGTGACAATGCGGACACCTCAGGAGTCAAATAAAAAATAATTTTGATAATCGTTCCACAATTATTATTAGCGAAATAATGGCGTAACATACATACAAAGAAAAAACAACATACATCAGTCAAATTGAGAACCTAGTCCTATTTTGAAGTTGGTTGAATTGAAAATCTTTATTTGTTTATGTACCTACTTTTAAAAAGTATATTAAATGTAATGTTCTGAAAACAATATTATTGGATAAGTTTGAATAGATGTCGTTTTTAATTTCACCTGATTAATTATATATAAAAAAACTCATAACTGTACCTTGAAATTAAAATTGTATTAGGACATCCAAACGAGATAGACCTATCCTACTAAAATCCAACAAAAACCAATTTGACCTGATCTCATTTATAAACTATGTTTAAGAAAAACGTGCTTTATAATTAGCTCTACGAGCTGCTATATCAGGAATGAACTCTAATTGCACCGCTCGCTGCTGAGTTGCTGACACGGTGTAATCTTGTGAACTCTACCAGTGCGATGAACCTGAGCGGAAGTGATCAGCAAGCTTCACTGGCTGGCTTAAAGGTCAGCTTAGTAGCCTAGCAATATGACATGACAGATATTAAGACAACACGTCTAAGAACCTGCTTCATATATAGAGTTCTACAAGCTGCCCTATCACGAATGTACGCTAACTGCACCGCTGCTGTCACGGTGCAATCACTTGTGAACTATATCAGTGCGAATAGTGCGATGAACCTGAGCGGAAGTGATCAGGTCAGCTTATAGCTTAGTAATTATTACAAACACTTAAAGACAATATTGTAACCAATTGCAGTGATGGGTCAGCTTAAAATAGGTTTAAGTATACTTAATAATCTTAATATAAGAAAAAGAAAGCACTGTGCTACCATTAACATGAATTTAAGTAATTTTGATAACAGCTTATGTTCATGGAATGGCAAGTGTTCTTTAGATAGTAAGGCATTGTAAATGCTAATAAAAACAATCTCAATTTTGGCTCTTTAAACCGGAAAAGTAGAGGTGTAGTAAAATTAAACTGTAATATATTAATGGTGGGTAAAATTTGCGTTATGATACATTTATATAACATATAACAGCACAACGCACAACTATCTTCAAGTCGTTGTAACCTGAGGTTTGACATATAAACTTCAACTCGGAAAGGTTGAATTACATCATGTTCCTAACAAGAAAAGATCAATCTGCTCAAAGGACGGGTTATATCAACCTGTTTTTAATAATACTCGATAGGAATTTCCGATTCTCACGAGCGTATTCACTAAGTAAATGAATTGAATTGAGGCCTACAATTCTGCTACATACAATAAGCTGCATATAGGAAAACCGCAGCGGTCCAGTGGTTTATTTTAGCATCTACGTATGTACCTACGCGGATGCGAAGATTCCCTTATAATTGATCGTTTTGTAAATTATGTTCAACGGTCTCAATTCCAAGTAAGCCGCTTAATAGACAGTAACGCAATTACTGACTGGTGTCACTCCTATAAATAGAACTCGATAAGATGTTTGTGGGCCCTCATTACTAAATTCGAATTATACGGCTCCAGAGCGCCCACTACAAATACCGGCTTTTACTTAAACTAAAACACGTTCCCGATAACTTTTGACATTACCGATAAAGCCTATATTGTACATTTTTATATTTCAAAATATTGACGGCTAACTTTGATGAATAGAGGCGGAAAACAACAGTATTTACACAAATGAACAATAGTTTTCACCTGTACAGAGAACAATAAGTGAAAACGTAGAAATGAACCTTGCTCTCGTATTATTCGAATTCGTAGGATATCGACGGTCGGGTCGTTTTAGCACTTACTTTGACTGTAGCGATGATTATTGTTAGGGCCTCGCTTTTGATAGCAGTTTATAGTATGGTGTTTGAGTGTGGGTTCGACGAGGTTAGCATAGTATCGTTCACGGTTAGTTAGTACTGTGGTGGCTGGGCTTCACAAGGCCGCGGGCGCACGTGTTGCGGTGACGTCATACGCGCACGCACCGACGCCCGCGTTCAAGTTCAATGCTGTCTTTTAATTTATTGTACCACTAGTACTAGCTTTTTATTGTTGGCTGGCTGGCGCGAGCGCGCTCGCTACTATACCAACCGCCGATAAAGTTAATGTAATGCGAGCTCCACGACTTCGTGATATGAGAGTTTGAGAAACTAGTAAACCTAACTTATTTCATTGCACGTTCCGTACACACAATTGTATACCTACGTACTGAACTGAACAGACAAAGGATTGAAAAAAAAAAAAAACCGGCCAAGAGCATGTCGGGCCACGCTCAGTGTAGGGTTCCGTAGTTGCTCATCCTTCACAATAAACTGCTATTTTACACCCGAGGTTTAAGTTAATTTTAAGCTCTATAAAAAGGTCGTAAACGCCCTAGAAACTGTAATCACTTATTACCTTCTGGAAGTCAACTTACGTCCTTTTAAAGAAAAAATATGAAATTTGGCGATAACTCAAAAACGGCTCGACTGATTTTGTTCAATATAGTTTTCATTGAAAGTACTGATAAGGTCTCATTTACATGAATTTTTTCATTTTTTTTAGACTCGTGGTTGAAAAGTTAGAGGGGGGGGGACACTATTTTTTTTGTTTTCGGAGCGAGTATTTATAAAACTACTGACTTTATCAAAAAATAATGTTAAGAGACCCCTATTATTTTTACAAGACCTATTCAACGACACCCCATACACCAGTGTTGAAAAGAAAAAAAAAATTCACCCCCACTTTAGGTGTTCGAGAGGTACCCGAAAAAAATAAAAATTTTGAATTTTTATTTTACCGTTCTGTCGGCGTTATACATACACATACTTATACCAAATTTCAGTTTTCTAGTACTAATGATCACGGAGCTAAGCCGCGGACGGACAGACGGACAGACGGACATGGCGAAACAATAAGGGTTCCTAGTTGACTACGGAACCCTAAAAACGATAGTTTCGTACAGAATTAACTAGAGCATTTGAAATTCTGCTAAACAAAAATAAGCACGCCGTGTCCTGTGTCCTATACATTGCAATATCATATACATACGCTTAGAACTCCTTCGCCCACGCGAACGGGTGGCATGATATGAAATCACATTAAAGGCGAGGTTGCTGCAGTGTCGTATACATATAAGGTTATGATCGCTCTGCAATCACGAGAATCTCGGCAAGACAAAGGAACTGATCAACGATAATAATTTTCTCGTCGAGAATTTCGACCGGGGCATACTAGCGTAGTGACTTACGTAGCGTTCCGTGAAGTATTCGTTTTGAAAACAGGCTTGCGTCGGCTCATTGACAAAGGTTCTTCGAAGAAGCGTGCGCGGCCATCAACATGGCCACCAGCGCGCGCCGCCCATTGTGACGTCAGCGTGGCCGCATCCGTGTTGCCCGCTCTCACTTCCAAATATTTATTATTTACGCTTTCAATTCGATATACATTGTTGCCACTTGTTTCTCCGCACACGACACATTTCCTCATTTAACTGGACAAAACAAAGACACAATTTTCTATGACAGGTATCAGACTTGTTAGCTTAAAGATAAGTCTAGTCTGGAACCGATATCGATCCTTGCCGGCGAGGTTATAAATACATTGGCCTGGCGATAAATATTATTTACCCAATATGAGGGCGAAACGAGTACGGTCTACGTGACCACCGATATAGGTGCCGGACGGTTTATCGCGTTTGTAATATTTAATTTAAGCGCAACCGAAAATATGTCAAATGCAATTCCCTGTTGGACCCACTTTACACGGGTCAGTTGATACGGTGACAGCAGCTGTTTACCGTCCTCTATCTTATCGGCCGACCATGATACGAATAATTTATATAGCTAGGTGGTATTTGGCTAGTAGTAGTATATCTAGATAGCGAGATACATGCGTATAGGAAAATGCAATGGAAGATATAAAATAAATGTTCCGGTTAAACTGTTATTCAACTTTTACATAGCAAGGTTGTTACAGGCACAATTTGTATCAGGAAATTAGGTTTCTGATATCGATATCAATATGTGTTTAGGCATCTACATTTTGAACGTATTAATATATTTTCCGACAAGCAAAGAATAATATTGCAGATAGCATTTCGCGACTAATAATAATCGCATAGAGACAGCGAATTGTGTACAAAACATTGATGACCTGTTATTAATTTTAACCAAACTGAAACAAGATAAAACTGTTTTTAACACGAAGTTCGCTACGGATTGTGTAAAAACAAAACTCAACACGTGATTGATTATATCATCGTCGTATACTTTCATTACTTATTTAAGGTTTTTCTAATCGAATAAGGAACTAGATAATATGAAAGGTTACTATAAATTTGATACAGGTTTAAGATTTAGTAATGCATTACATCAATACGTCCGAAATAAAAGAGAGGGAAAAGAGGATATGCATCAGAAAATACCCACAACTTGCAATGTAGCCTTCAATATCAATGGCTCGGTTGGTCAGAGCGACTTATCGGTGGCTGTTTAGCATACAATCGGTAGTAATTCCTGCAGGCGGGTTAGTCACGCTACTAGTAGTTAGTATTCTATTAGGGACAGCCAGTTGCCTACGCTTGTCGATGCTTAGAATGGAATCCGAACCAGAAGCGGTAACTGTTCAGTGTTCCCACGAGGTCAGCAGTGATATGTTTGGATGTACAAGGTGGAACAACAATGAATAGAAGAGTCTAGAAACGTTGCAGAAAATATTACTGCTTTAGAAAATTCCATTAGCTCCAGCGGCTAAGATAAATTGAAAAATCGCACGTAAATTTTGACTCTTGTGAGTAAAATGACTATGCCATTGTCTTTCTAACGTCATCATATCATTGTTTACTTCCGTCACACTGTATTTAATTGAGACATAATGATACGGCATTTCAATGTAGATAAATCAAACGATCCTGCACATGCTGAAAGAGCCGGTAAAATAATTATAAAACAACCAAGTGCCGCTTTGGCAAGGCAAGGCGTGAGCTGCGCTTGGCAGGTCGTATATGTGTAGGTACTGACCGCTATTCAAGCCGATTGATTGATCACTCTCTATTATTGGCAGCAGCTCACATATGCACACAATAGTTCCTTTGAGAATTGTCTCCGAAGGTTCCGCTGCCGGGAAAGGCTAACGCAAAGTCAACATTGACGTAGAAAATTGTTCGATAAAACCAGCTTCGTGATAATTTGGCATCTGTTAATGGCCCCCCAGGCACGCAGTCTAACCTTTCACACAGACAGTCTTTTGTGAGTTAATTATAAATCTTCCATGTAAACTAAAAGGTTAAAGTTATTTGCTATTTAGATTATACATCTCGGGTAAACAGAATATCACGTTAATTATAGCAGCTCGCTCGAGCCACAATCGGCCCGAGGGCTGAGACAAGTCCTCGGTGGCTCTCTTTATTGACGTCACACAGTAATTAATTGCACAAGTTTTTTCTTTCTTGGACTTTGATTCATCTATAGATACTGGTATTATGGTATAGCTCGAATCCGTCAGTTTATTACCTACTTTACCATTATCAGTTACTCTCAAAGAGACTGTAAAATATATCCAGTGAAGATGGTTACATGATTCTCGAATGTATCCTGGCACTAGTTACGTTGCCATTAATTAAAGTGAGTGCTGAAGCAGCAGGCTGTGAAGCGAGTGAGTGTTTCACGGTTCAACCGCTTCATTTGAAACATTATTAGAAGGTTCAATGGGAATTTAATTTTATGGCGCAACTGGCCGCCCGGTGGGTTCACGCTTCGCTTCTCCCATCTTCCTAAGTAAGTTTGCTTTGAATAATTTTAGCCTGTTTCGGTCCGTTCACTTACACACACATAGCTGAAACCGGTAGTCAAAGCTAGAAACATGCACGACTATTTAGCTATAGCAACGAATTACCAGAATAGAAGAATTTTACTTGCAAAAAGGAAAACACGTGCAAATGAGGATATCTACAGTTTTGTAACAGTAGTCAAAAGTTCAAAACAAAGAGCGTGTCGGCTAGCAGGTTTTCTATGAGTAGGTAGCTTGCATAAAATGTGGAGAATATTTTCTATTTCATTTAAATGTTGTCAGCGCTCGGCGCTTCGGAGTTCTCGGAATCGCTATCCTATCTGCTGCGGCACGTGTATTAAAACTGTTCCAATTCCAATATTGACAATGGGGATGTGAAAAAAAAAAACCTTTCAACCTAGTTTGAAAGGTTGCTTGGAGTAATGTAGCTGAAATAATGATCATTTAGCACGAGGCGCGTGGGAGACGGTTTGTGCTCGTCTCGTATCCGCACCACACTGTAATAGTTAGCTACATTATTATTAAAATAAAATCTTGAGTCTGAATTCCAAAAACACTACCACAAGAACTTATTTTATCTGTCCTTTACCATTTATACTCACTTCATCGATCGCCTTACTTTATGCTGCGTATTTTGATGTGAAAGTGATGTTTTCATTTTTAAATATAGATTGATTAATATTGTAATAAAAACTTTTGAATTAGGATTAAACAAATCATAAAGGAGAAGTAAATCCACACAAACTTAGGGGTTTGTTATTGTTTACGATGTTATTCCAACAAATTCCTCCTAAATAAGACGCCACGATTATTATTCACTTGTTCGTAGCTCGCTAATAATTTTGTTATTATGTTTGTAACTTGATATTCAAGCCAGGAGAGTTATCTACAGCCAATTCAAGATTTTTGAGTTTATAGAAGGTATAATTTACTCAGTTGTCCACATCTATTGTCAAGTGAATTCATATTGTTCTCTTTTCATTGAATACTTTAGTCTGAATAAGAAGGAAGCTCCACGTGCAAAAGTAACTCATGTCACTGACGGGGCGGAATAAGCGCCGAGTAAACAACTTTGTTGCAAGCGTAGCGCTATAAAGTCCAATCAGTAACTAGATTGAAACCAAATTAGCTAATTGCCAGTCACCGGTCATCGAACTCCCTAATTGAATGCAATTTAAATGTATTTTAACATTTTTAACGCATACCATAGTTTGCATTTCAAATGAACTGTGAAACTAAGTTTTATAAATATGTTAAAACGACTCGGTTATCAAGATTGATTATTCAGCGTGGAAAGCTTGAGGCGCGTTAAGTTTACGCATGGGTGAGGAATTGGTGTTAAGATACTTAAAGATGCCTGTGATTATCCAGTCGAGTCGAGTGAGTGGTGCGACGGGTGGCTTGTTGCGCCAGCAATGGCGCCAGTGCAAGCAAGCCGAGTGTCTGGGGCCGTGGGCGTTTGCAGCGGTGCCACCCGTCTTGCTGCTTCGCGTCATAAATATGGATACCTATTAACACGACACGTTAGCATACCATGCTTATGTATTCCTAAGTTTCCACCTCGTCGCGCCACATGCTTTAAATTGTAGGCTAACGATGGTCGAGGTTTTCTGGATAACACTGTTACATCTACACATAGGTACATACGCCGTTAGCCCCTTTATGGCGCCTCTTACGCAACCTCTACTAATGGTCTGGTGATTTCAAAGTTGTCACAAATAAGGTATAAGTTTGTTCCTGTTTCCGATAAGACAAACCTCTCTCAAGATGGAGAACAGAATGCGACAAAGCTATATCTATGATATTAGTTAATTTATTACATCTACCGCATATCTCAATTCCATTAAATTTATGAATCATTGATTTTGAAACCCGTTTAGGTAATCTGCATTGTTATCTGCTATATTTGCGCGTTTATTGGGCTATTCATAATCAAATTACAAGCATACCGAGGTCTTAGCGTAGAGGCCTTGTTTGGAGATATTAGTAATCCTGATTAAAATACAAGATTGTCCTCAGAGTGTACGTTCCGCACGTAGGCGTGGTGGTTTACCTCGCTCGTTGCGTGATCCACTCCATAAAACTGCTGTTAAACCTCGAATTGGTCATTTAAATGAACATACCGTTTGTGTCCGCTTCGAGTTCAAAGTCTAGTAATTTTACTGGCTAGATAGTTTTCGTTTCCACCTAAATAATTTACGGCGGAAAATAGTATTGTTCGTTGCCTGCAGTAAATTAAATTGAACATTTTTATGTGCTGGTTATCTTTTGTCCTTGATTTATGATGATGATATTTTGTCATGAGTGATTTGATTTACTAGGAAGTTTAGACGTGAGTCCATTACTCTACATATTATATAATTACTTTGCTCTTGCTAGAACGTGTTATCCTTATGTTATAGTTATAACCACGTTCTTGTTTCATGTGACCCTCGGTTATCTTGAAAAGTTTACAGCATCTCCTCAGAAATCAGCTAGAGAATCTAGTTGTAAGTAGATACATAAATAAAGCTTGAAAACATTCTGTTTTGTATATTTAACCGTCTACTGTCCGTGTTGTGATGAACAAACGACTTCATTTGCCACAACTACAAATAGCTTGCCATAACATGAACTTTTTTGGAAATTTCGACCTCATTTTCTTATTATGTACAATCTTCTGAAGCGTTTTTTCGATTCGTACAAGTGCAAAATTCCTGCCCAGGTATCTGTTTACAGTATGCTTTAATGTACGTTTCTTCATCTACTTAAATCAAATTAAGAACAAAATAATGTCGTTCTTCACTCATACTATTGATCGCACAGTCAGTGATACTCAAGTAGTATTAGCAGAATGATGATTAGTAGTATAAGCGAAAGTGACTGCAGTATATTCCAAACAAACCAATAAACCACAATAACTATAACTGCAACATCATTTAATATACCTAATGAGACGCAATGCAGTTAACCACAAACGAACTGAAAAGTATTACATTCAAGACTGTTTGGCAACTGTAGCTACCGACTGTCCTTAACACACTGCCGGTTCGATACCATTTAATATGCAACTTTAATATTAAAATTAGCCGCAATTAACGCGTCAGTTTACCGCAAACAAGTAAGCTAAGTAATGTAGTGGAAACTTTACGTAACGTCGCGTGACTCCCCAGTTCATTCAGTGCTTGAGTCGAGTCCCGCACTCGCTCCGCTCCGCCGTCCAACACACCACATTATAGCTCTTACAGTATCGTCTAACTCACAATATAATCGTAACAGTATCATCATTTTATAGAAGATCACACTTATAATTTCAACTTTAGTAAGTAGACGGTTTAATAAAAACTCAATGCGGTGTTGAAATTCTTATTCTGAAATTTTTCTTAGTTTCATCACCAAAAATTGAATTTATTATAAAAAACGGATAAAGACTACATTTTCAAAGATTGGTTGTTTATGATGATGATGACAATTCGTTTAAATAATATTTCATCAGATTATATTGTATATATTACTTATGTATTAATTCTGCAAGGGTGTTTTTGGTTTCTATAGTTAAAATATTTCGACGACACTCCAAAGATTCGTAGTTTTTACGGTTCAGATTGATTGATTTATTTAATTTATTACATAAAAATTCACAATACACATGACCAAAACATTTGTATGGTATATAAACAGAAACACAGTTAGGTACTTAAACATAAAACTAGATAACAATAAAAATAAAAGTAAAAACAGTAATATCTAATAAATAACACAAGATGAATAACACAAGAAGAATAACACAAGACGAACAACACAAGATAAAATAAGACTAAATAAGACAACATAAGACATTACATAAGACAGATCTAGTGAATAATGTCGCGGAAGTTTGTTTTAACAAGTTTTGTCAATTAACTTCGATGAAAATTTTGAGACAGAAATACGTATATATATACTTAACGAGCTATTCCTACCAACTACGAGGGCAAAACTTTATTCACTAAATGTGTATCGATATTTTGACGTCTTAAGGAAGACATAAAGTGCTGCAAATAATACTTTTTTCCATAAAAGAAAAGGATAATTTTCCTTTATCAAAACAAGTTTCAGGCTTGATTATTTCCTCTGCATTTCGATGCTGACCCGAATTGCACATAAATAGCCGACATATTAATCTGACTATGTTAACCAAAGACTAAATTACATCCTTCCTCTATCGCAAGCCTTTGATCCTGCCAGTTAGTAAGCAAATCCAGGCACTATGCAACATCGCCTTGGCCCAACTAAGGCAAAGAGAAAACTAATCGAGTGTGTAGAAACGACGGGTTGTTGCGCATAGAAAACAGATCGACCGTGATCTATAGAATCTATATCTAAACGGCTAACCATGTACTTACAAACCGATAGAATTCGGTTGACACTGGTGTCTTTCATGCGCTTGTAAACAAGGTACTTACATAAAATTTTACAGAAGGTCGTGGATTTCCGTATTTGAAGAAAAACTTTTCTCATGACTATATAAACCTTGGAATGCTTTCTTACATAGAGGATAAGACCGACCCGACTACGGTACCTATAACAAAAATTGCGCGTACGAAGTTGCGGGCACCTTCTAGTTTACTATAAACTTGATTATAAAATGCTTGATTGAAGAGTAGCGTAGTGCGTAATGACTAAGTATTGATATACGTAGCGACAGCTGCTCGGAACAGGTGCGATCATATCACTCGGCGTAACGACGCTCAATGCTAATTAATTTAACTACAAATGTAAATTTGTAAATAGCTCTGCTCGAGCCGGTATCGACGTGTAATCATGGCCTGGTGCGGGGAACCGGTAGCTAATGGCTACATTTGTAGTTTTTCATGTAATTGTACAGACCAGACACTTTATACATGCATATGCTCGTTCGTAATCGGACTACCAAGCGATAGCCATACCGTACTGTTCATTCATATATTGTTTTACAGGAACACGAGAGAGATGGCACCCTTTAGGGTAGGTCGTATAGTGTTCCTTGGTTGACAACAACTTAACGGTGAAGGGCTATGTTTGCTAAGTGACTCGCCTGTGAAGACTCGTATCTAACCGTGAATATCTACATTTGATGTCAATCTATAATATTAATAACTTATAACTACACAGTCTATTTGGTATTGGTGTAACTCAGTCACGCTCACGGACCATACATCATTTCATTTTATCACCTCCACCAGCATACGACACTTTCTACAATGCACAATTTAACACAGAGCTTTGTGACGGAAATATATATATTGTGGAAATATTTTTTTAACAAACCTCCGTTAGTATCTTTTAATTTCTTGGTGCGTAATATAATAACTTTAGTTTTCCCATACTGACTTACAGTAGATATACTACATCAGACAAGTTTTGAAATTCCGGTAACGTAAACTGGCGATAAATTCATGTAATCGTTATCGACTTGCATACATTACACATTCTGAATTCACACTTGTATCGAATTATCTAAGTTCTCGATTATTTTTTCAATCGACTCGTTTCCTTATCACGCCATTCCGCAATCTGTCATTGAATCCACGTAATAAGCACAACAGCAATGGCTTCCCAATACTGTTACACGTTGCACGTACATAGTTCTTCCGGTCTCTTTCCTAAGACCTTAGCGGCAAGGCTAACATTTGAAGTATAGTTGTTGTGATAATTACTTCTACGGCGCATCCACTGTTTCCTGAGTCTTCCTCAGTGCCCTTTTGATATTTAGTCATACCTAGTACAGCTCTGTTGTCATCCATTATGCCCAGGAGTCCTGCGAACCTTAACCGTTGTCTTGCAAAATCTGACCATGGCTTTTTATGAATCAGTCCATCTAGTTTAAGTTTGGATTATGAAGATTAAATCCGTTAAACAACCAGATCCTGGACCAAACTTGGATATGCGTTGTAGCCAATTAGTGCAGTCGAATTCGCCGATTTCACCGAATTCTGTTGTAACAGACATCGGATGAATAGGCATTTCACCCAACATGTTCCGTTGTTTACATAACGTGCAACTGTATCTACGAGTATCTGTCTATGAGTATCCGATATCGAACGACAGCTCTTCACAACACAAACAGTAATTCAGTGTCTCGCCCGCACGGACGTTTCCATTAACTGAGTTCCCCGTTTTCTCCCTTCCACGTCGACGCTCACTTTCACCATTAGAGCCTTTTGATTCAGGACCATTCACAATCGTATCGCATTGCGATACCAAGCGATACCGTAATTTGCGATGGAGTGATTGTACACGCTTTCGATTGTATCAGCGCCCATCGGAATCATCATACAATATATAGATATTGTAAAGTACTATTTCATACACATACTAGTTCGTACAATAATTTCGATATGCGAGTAGATTTCAAAAGGGGTGTACCTACATACGTAGTCAAGGGATTTGATTAAAATATAATTGATATGATGGTGTCTTTGTGTAACGAAAGTTAACCATATATTGTTTATGACTAACTTTCATTGCATAATGGACGCCTTTGGAATTTAGGAACTATGTAAATGTTTGTGCACCAGAAAAATTCAGGGGCTAGATCAAGTTTACTTTTCATCGAGTGGTTTCGTTACCTTGGTAACTTACACTTTAATTATGCTTATCCATCGAATTGGAAACCAATGGTAGTGTAAATGTATTTCCAGTGACAGGTTCAATTTGCTAAATTCAAACCCGACGCATATCGGGCCGATGACAGCTACGCTAGCACTCATACACACCCCAGCTTACATCATCTCCATAAGCAAATACGTGTAATAGTAGCATTTGCTTTTCATGTTTGCCGCATATTTAGCAGCTGATTCATAATAAAATTATGCAAAGAACGATATGGTGTTGTTTGCAACATAGGGCTAAAGATAAATCTTAGATGAAATCATCTGAGTAAAGTTTGCCTTTCTAACATTTACTTCAGCGCATTTTGTCTTTACTTTGCCTATAATAAAGTCAGCAATAATGTAAGGACAGGAAGATAACACAGGGCAAACACAGAGAACGATTGAAGTTGGGATTGGGAAGGGAAGTTACCAAGCGACATTCATGATGGTAAAAAATACCTAAGTTAAGGTACGTAACACAAGTTGAAACGAAGTATTGGTGTTGCTATAAAAGATTTCTTACATCAAACGGTCATAGTTTCACTTAACTGTTTGCGTCCACCATTACTAGTACGTTACTGTTAAATTGCAATATGCTATCCAACTAAATATTATTTTAAAGTAGTACTCTCGACAGCTGCCCTCTCGCTACTATTTCTAAAGTATTGACTTTTGTATCACGTGTATCACTACGCCTACGCCGAAAAACAAAAAGGATATTCCAAACCAACTATACTATAATTAACTACCCTCCGATCGAAAAACTCAAAAGCAAAATAATCCTGTCGTTTATGAAAGTTGTGTCTGTGGGGCGAGAGGGTATGGGGGGGTATAAAGGAGCGGGTGGGGAGAAGACGGCGTGAATGGCGGCGCAAGGTCATGGGCGCCGGAAGTAGGTTACGGGCGCCGCCCTATCGACCCGCCGCCCAGCGCCGCCCGGCACGCGCTGCCAACCGACATAGTATAGCTAGCACAATGTAAGCATTGTTTGCACACCTTAACATGTGTGACAGGTGCGCTATTTAAGTGGAACCCCGCCACGTTTAGGCTATATGTAGTTAGTCAGCTATCGTGGCAAAAGTAACGCTTACAAATAAACTTGAATGTTTAGTGTAGGTAAGTTCTAAGGAAATAACTGCAGTCCCTCTACCTCCACCGTAAAAGAAAACTATTTGTATAAGCGATTCACGCGACATCAGAAGTTCGAGCGTATGGATTAGACGTTAGTGTAAAAAGTCATTATCATTATCATTAGACAACTTCTAAGCCTCTCATCCTCAGTTATAATAATCATAACACAAATTTTACTATTTTCTTGATTTGACGTGATTTGGAAGACTGAATGAAAGAGCAAGAGACGGAGGCCGAGGGGGAAAGACCAAATAAAGCAAAAGCTGTCATAAGTATACAGTTTAAAAAAATTACCTGTTTGCAGCAACGGCAGCAGACATTAGCAAAGCATTTGGCCAACAATTAGCGACAACGCGTTACGTTACGCTTGAATGGAAAGGCGACTGTTGGCTGCGCCCGCGCGGGTGATGTAATTTGTTTTCGCGCTGATCGCTGGGAATTTGGCCGTCATTCACTGCGGACTTTTTGCCGTCGGACGCCGAACCCACGGCCTTGCTGCTGTGTTACACCGCCATTACGATTTCCGAAGCCGTGAAAGAGATTAATTTATCGGTGCCGGTGAACGGTTCACTTGAGTTTTCTGTATTGGCTACTATGAATGTAGTACAATTCGCGTCACGTATCGCGTCTGTCTGTAACTTTTTTGGTATCAAAAGGGTTCAGCGGGCCCAACGAGAGATGGGCTTGCAACTTTTTAGACGCTTAGGTACGTAGTCCGAATTGTAAACGCTGATCGATTAACAAATGCGATCGTTTTCCAATTTCTAATTATTCGATTTCCCTAATACATTGTCTACGCGTATATGTACATATACTTGTTTTCGTCATAGCCGCGGAAACTCAAAAAGAAAGGAACTCAAGAAGTTCTTGCCTTCTATTATTTAGCATTGCAAGCACGCCATTCAGATAAACGCTTACCACGTCTCACCTCTTTCAATAACTTGCATACAATCCCACATGCCACCATGCCAAATATTCAGGGGAAATTTTTAGGAAAATATCCATATAAAATTGAATAAACGCAAACCTACTATGTAGCCAAATTTTCCTGTTTAATCAAACAGGAAAAGTGCATATAGGTGAATCTGGTTTAAAGTGCCTAAAAGTGTTTAAGTATTCTGCGAAAAATGGAATCAGAAAATAGTCCATCCACCCCGCTGCGGTCTCCAGTCCACTAATTGGCTTGAATTTTTAACGACTTAGTCACGATCGCATCTCTGTGAGTCAGATTTGCACACAATGAAGCCGCGAAATGTTTCCTCCGCGATGCGTTTTAATTTTGACGAAAATATTTTAAAATTCTGAATAGCTCGCATCGCACTCATCGTTGCGTTGTTAATTACTTTTATTGCCCATATTATTGTTTATTTACCAAAAAAATATTGCTCAACTATCCTTGAGAACTCAATTTCTTTAGGTTTTTTTATGAATGCTAAATCAACAAGGTCGTTTATTTCATGACGATGTCTAGAAAGCTACCATTGGGTAATATCAGCACGACAAATATTTAGGACTACTTGATAAATACCTACGTAAATTATTTTTATCTTTAGCGGTGCGTGGTTGATATACGAGGGGCAGAAGTATTTAGATAGTACGCCGAACAACTTAGGGCGATGAGTTACCTAAGGGGAGTTGTAGTCTGATCGTTACGTAAGCCTCGAAGGCTTAGGGCACTGATACCATCGGCAGTTAAAGGCCTGCTGGGACGCAGTCGTAAAACTGGAAAGGTCTAGTAAATGTCTAGTCGGAAAGCTTAAAAGTAAGCCAACATTACACGTAATCATTGCTTGTCAGCGAATCGATTTATATCAGTAAATATTGTTGCATGGATGGATCAATAACTCTCATGTGTTAAGTCAGAGTTTTGTCCATGTTTGTAATCAAAACTTCCTGATAGCAAAACATCATCTGTGGCACAAAATATCACTGAATAAATGACATGACTGTTGCCTTACATTATTTTATCTTGTATAGCTGGTAGTTTTAAGTGGTAGGTAGGTAGTTTCAATTTAACACTGTCTTGGTCGTATTTTGCACAATATCCTCTTAGAATAGTTGCTCGCTGTAGTACGATGTAATTAGTTTTCTGTTACTTAAAATACTTTTCACAAATTACTTGCCAACCTGTCCAATATTTGTAAAAATGCGGTTGCACATCTGTCATTGAGGTGCGGGCTAGAAGTGCTTCTAGTGTTGAGTGATAATTTTTACATGTAAAGCCTTGTACTTTGTTGGTGTGTCGAATAATAATAAATAAATAAATTACGGGAACTATGTAACAAGTAGGTAAACAAATTTTCATGGAAACGTTTCATAAGTCAAAATCACTGTAAGTACACTTTCTCTTAAGAATTTTTCATTGTGTGATGATACCATAATTTATTTAGAGCCTCATTAGATTTCTTTTCTATGCCATCCATTTGGATTTCTTCCACAAATAGCCAGCGCAAGCTGTGTTTTCGAGGAGGATAGGTATAGGTACGTATACCTATGTACTCCATACCGCGGCATTGTAAACATACAATAGGCCCACAGGAGTACGATCTGTTTGCGCAGGTGCACCCAACTGCATCTTTGTTCTTCGAATTATCACCGTAGTGGTATACACGTTCCCGTCCTTACCAGTCCTTGATTGTGTTAATGACGCTTTAGCTTCGCTTGTCAGTTCTCAGGTTTACCTTCCATACCTGAATTTTATTAGGGTTGAATGTAGATACGAAGTGATTCCCCGAATATGTTTATGGTTATCGGAGTGTAATCGGACCGGTAGTTTCTAGAATCGCGTCTTTTTATGTGTATTTCAATGTACCTAAATAAAAAATCACGAGACAGAAATCCGAATCACCAAATTATATAGTTTTTAGTGTTATTGATGAATTTATAAGTTAGTATTAAGACTAACATAATAGTTATACGTGTTACCGATTGTCCTGATGTGTACAAAGTTTGTTTAGGAACAAAGGCGTCCCGAAACGTAAAAGATCACATCTCATCAGCCCGACGTGCATTCTGAATTAAAGTTTTACGTGAATAAGCTATTTATACCGTTGACGTCTCGCTCCACATTCTTATCTCGTGTATACTATAGATATATCTATCCTGTATCGTGTATAGTACAACCGCCTCAAGGATCTAACAGATGTTGAACGTTCGTAATTTACGCACCTATAAATGTAAGTTTAATAAATATAGAACTTGAAAGCAGCGATAAGCGAGCAGACTCATCGTAACTGCTTTATTACGTTTTTTTATTGGGTGTAAATAAATTGTTATTCCTCGTTTCACTGCGTGTCTAGAGTTTAAAATAGTAGCTCTGGCCGCTTCATTAGACATGTTAGGATTGTTGACTCGAGCCAAGTTATTTTATAATTATATCAGTCGTAAATATTACAACGTATTTATATTGTTCTTTAATGTATATCTTGTTTCTTGGAAACTAATCAATCGATTTCGACGATGTAAATTCAATGGAACATGCACTGAAATATTTAAAGATAGAGTCAGCATCAGATATATCGGAGCGAACAAGGTGGCCACAAATAACTGAAGACGCGCTCTAACGCATTAAGCAAAAATAAAAGTGTTCAGATATTTATGAACGAAGAAATGATGGCTAAGGCTTCTCCTAATTTTGCTATAAATATCTACTCATAAGGGTAAAACCGACCCCAAATGGTTTGGATGGCTATGGCAAATGGCTAAGTCTTATAGAGCAAGTCTTATAGAACAAGTGTTCTATAAGACTTCGATATACGTTACCATGAGCCATCTCCAAGATCAAGCTAAAACGAATTCAATTGGATTTAAAAACCCCTGCTCACGTTTCTTTAGTAAACATTAGCAGCGTTTCATGTCACATCTAACGTGCTTTGTTTATTGTTGCAGCCCGTCCGATGATCTCGGCGAGACTCCCCGGCGAGGCGCTGGCCCAGCTGGGGCAGCTGGGGCCGCTCGGGCTGTACCCGCCGCCGCCCGCCGCCATGACGCCCGAGTTCCTCGCGCCGCCGCCGCGGCCCTACGCGCGCTACGCCCAACGCCGTCCGCGCGACATGCCCCCTCCTACCCCACAGTCACCGTCATTCCCCACGGTCCCCAGCTACCCGACCTTCCTCCCTCATCCGTCGTACGCTTCATACTTGTATCGGACGCGGGCGCCGCAGACGCCGACCAACTATCCGCTGCACCGGCCGACTTCGGGCTTCGTGCCGCCGGCCCCGGCGTCCCATTCACCGCCCGTGCCCGCTCCGGCGCCCCTACCTCCAGTACATCGAGATGTGAGTATCACATCATAGCTGCTCTACTTAACGAACAGTTATTTTGACGACGCGGTTGGCGCAGTTTGCAGACACCTGCTTACTGAGCCGGCGGTCCCGGGTTCGAATCCCGGCCGGGGAAAATATTTGTGTGATGAACTTTATAGAATATTTGTTCTTGGGTCATTCATGTTATCAATAGGTACATGTATTTATATATTATCTATATCGTCGTCTAGTACCCATAGTACAAGCTTTGCTTAGTTTGGGACTAGGTCGATTTGTGTATGATTGTCCCATATTAGTTATAGCGACTCTTTAAAAACTTCTCTACCTACTCGTACTAAGCCTAATTCCGCAAGTTGAGATTGGAACTAAACCACTATTATACTTACTTAACCCGGCGAGCATGACGTGGAAAAAAGTTACATCAAGCATGAGGCAGGGTATGACATGCCCGAAATGTAATGTACCGTAATATATTTTTTATTAATATAATTTTATTTTTTCGTGATTTATACTGTTTAATAATGAATTATTTAATGAATTTAAATCAATCAAAAGTTTTGATCATGAAATTATCTTTATTTATTCGTGTTTACCTTATACTATGTAATTATACGAATAAAAGTTTAGAGGTTTACAAAAATCCACAAATAAACAAAATAAACAGTATTTAGAATAAAAATCTACTTTTAACTAAAAGATAATGAGATCCTCTTCTTCAGAAAACATAAAAATATTTTTTTTAATTTAAGATTATGGTTAATCACTGTCATCGACATTCAGCACAATTTCTGCACATGAATTCAGCATGCTCCATATGGGCTTGCTGCAAGATTTACAGCCTCTTCCTGTCTAGAATTGGCTGGATCATCAACCAAATCGTCGGCCTCTTGCTCCGAGTCACAATTCACTTCGTGCTCACTACAGTGATCAGTTTCTTGTTCCGAACTGGATTCATCAAAAAACTCTGATCCCACCTCCTCTAACATGGCACGAATCCTTTCTTCTTGCCTTTCAATGTCCATTATGATGAAAAACTAATAATAATAAAAAAAGCAACTAAAATAAACTCAAACATACATTGAAACCTTTAAAATTACTGAGAATAATAAAAAACAGAAATTGAAATGCCTACGTAAAAAAAATACGTCTAAAATGACGCAGGGTGTGACATACCCGGAGCAGGTCCGGGTATGAAATAAGGTAATGAATATTCCGACCGACGCCGCGCGTCGCACTGTTGTCTTGCCACTATCCCCTCCCGAACACCCCTCCCTCCAGCTACTGAGCAGGCTAGTGTTGCCAGGCAAAAATTTAGAAAATGCCAACTCTTTTTACTAATGACAGGGTATGTCATACCCTGGGTCATGCTCGCCGGGTTAAGACCCTTTTAGGTGTAGTGTCTACTAATGTTCAGAAACGACCTTTCAACACTCTTTTCTCAGTTAACTAATTGCAAAATTGAATCCCAGAACGAAAACAGTTTCATTGGTTTTTCATGATAATTAGCAAAGCTAGCAGGTTACCTCAAACATCTATGTCCATTTAAAAAGACGTCATATAACAATATGATTATGTATCAATTCCAGGAGCCGCCAATGTCTCCCGAGCGCGGCGCGCCGGCGGCCTACTTCTGCCGCGGCGCCCTCATCAGGCTGGAGGACGGGTCGCTGCGCCGCGTGGAGGAGATGAGGACCGAGGACTTTGTGATGAGCGCCGAGCACAGCGGCGACCTGGCGCTGACGCAGTGCACGCTGCTGCGGCTCGACGAGCGGGGCGACCGGCTCGCGCTCACGCTTACTTACGATCGGAACCGCTCACAGGTATTAAAGTCTTTCAATATTATGCAGGTCACTGGACCTGTGAGCTGCTTTTCACTTTAGTATGATAAATATTCATGTTTCAGCTTCATTAGTTCCGAAGATTGCATTCTTAATCTTACAAATGATTGATTTCAGGTGGAGTTGGAATCGACCGTAGACCACCCGTTCTTCGTGTATGGGCGCGGCTGGGCGTCCTGCAAGCCGGAGCGCACTCTAGCCCGGTACGGGCTCCGCGTCCAACGGCTCCAAGTAGGCGACGTCTGTGTGTCCCTGGTGGCGAGGAAGCATGCCTCCGCCTCCCACCCCGCGCACCCCTCGTCCGCCCCTCCTCAGACGCACCCGGAGAACCTCAGCGTCAAGGAGGACGCTCGTAAGCGGCGGTGGTCAGCCTCGGACGTGCTGGAAGACGACCGTCCCCCTCCGAAGAAACGTTGAAGCCACTTGAACGTGTTGTGATCGCTCTAAAACTCTTATTTTAGTTCGTTTCCTCCCGTCGAAACGCGGATTGTGACCGGCCGGCTGAATTAGTGATCGAACGCTTCGGTATCTTCCAGCTATCTAACGAAATCGGCTTCGCAATATGTTCATTCTCACGTGGATAGTGACAATAGACCCAGTGAGTGAGTCGCGTGGCCGCACGCGTGCGGCGCGCGGATGCAGGCGCGCTCGTCCGCAATTTCGGGAACTCTAGGTGCTTTTTACTGTCGGGTGCTTCTGTCGCATATGTGTACGACAATGTAAATATGTATGTAATTATGATACTTAGGTCAAAATTCAATGTTACACTCCATGACTAACTAAATGTATCACAAATATGTGAACGAACGTTTGCGAGATGCGTAGGAGAGCATTATATATTTTTGCAGGTATCTATTACCGACACAAATCATTAATAGAAACTAAATGTTTTTAGTTTAAAGTTATATTGGAGTGAGAAGCGGAAAACTTTCTATGAGCACAAAAATAACAATGTGTAAGTTTCTACCAGATCTTATAGTAGGTTAGATTTTGTGATAATCAATGAGATTTAAAATCGGCAGTCCGTCGACGGCAATGCATTACGTTAAAAAAAGGTACGGTGAATAAATGATTATGATTACATGAATGTTTGGTAGGGTAGATATGGGCTGGTGTGAAGTTCTGGTTGGCTCCACCCGAGTGGAACCCTGGAACGGTGCCGTGACCCTCTCCCATGGTTGTGACAGACATATCCCGACTCGTGATACACGACAACCATAACACACCCTGCTGCAAACACTTTCGATTGGCAGCCGCAAAGTGGACCGAAAGGTACTTCCCTGCTAAGTGGTGGCAAATCTATCTCGACAAATAATTTGATCGCGTTATTTAATGTTGGTATACATTATTAATATCTATTGTAAAAAAAGAAATATATATGTACCTATTATGACGTTTTTAGATGTCATTTCTATTGTTTTTAGACGTCCAGGTGTATTACAATTATAACTTTTCTACTTATGAGAAGAATGTTGTATACATAATAAACACACAGTCTGTGATATTTTGTAGTTATTGGACAGAGTAGATATGAAGTATTGCTTGAATAAAGGAAATATATGTTTTAGAGTACTAAGTGCGTTATCGGTAAGGAGCTATATAGATGTCATATACTCAAAATTTCTCTGAAAGAAACCAACAAAACACATTAAACAAGTAGCGACTGTGATTTTTACATATGTAGTTCGTTATACCAAATAACGACAAATGCAAATGCCATATCAAAATCCAATTAATTTTAAATATTATTAAGTGAGTGATTTACTATCGTAATTTGGGTTATTTGTAAATTTATTTGCATAACATAAATTGTAGAGTTCAACAATGATTTCCAACAGCATACCTTATACGTAGGTATGATATATTTCCGTGTATATGATATGGTACAAGGATGTTTCCCATAATAGCAGCAAGTGAAGAGCCAGGCGGGCCTGGCCGGGCGGGGCGGGGTAGTCTTTCATTGTACCGTACTGTTACGTGCTTGTTAATTGTATGTTAATTACTAGTGGCCGGCAGCCGCGCCGATGGCTGCCCGGCAGAGCATAGGTAAAAGCTAATAATTTGTTGTATAATGTATGTAATTCTAGTTTTATCATGTTTATTATTATATTTTGTAATTGTAATGAAAGATCTCATTTTATTAATCGGTATTTTCTAACAAGGCGCTTCATTAGATCATGACTAAGCCTACCTCACAAACTTTAGACCGCCCGGCGCGCGCCGCGGCCGGTCGCCAACAAGTCTAAACAAGATCTCAATTTGATGAAAATAAACTTATAAAAAGACTGGGACGCTTTACTGAATGTTGTGGGATAGTAGTTTCTTTGAAGATATTACTTAAATTATGAGATAGGAAGGAGCATTTATTTTGTAAAGAGCGTACCGGCGACTGCGCCGCGCTCCTCTTCCAAGTCGCTCGACTCGATTAGTACAAAAATTCTTACAAAAAGTATTATTTCCCAAAATGTTTAATTCAGAAAGTATTAATTTCAATGAAGGGTGCTATATAAAATCTTTTCGATGACATGTTAAAATCATTTCAAAATGTCGATAAATTGGCAGAATCAAAGTTCTTCCACATCTATAAATAGATTTAAATGTACCAATTTATATTTCAAACCGACTTTGGATTTTTGCTCCGCTGAACTATGAAATTTTGTTCAAAAATGTATGATGAAACTAAAGCAAATCAATGTAAGTTAGTTTGACTAAATCAACTTTAACAAAATATTGTAAACAAACCAAATTACTTCATATGGAGTAGTTTTCACAACATTTGTAAAACAAATTGCTATGAAGTCACGAAAGTTATATTTTTCCATCACTTTATATTATGATCAGACAATACCTATCCAAATATTACATGTAAGTGAGAAAACGTAATTTATATGTGAGGCAAAGAAATGTGAGCAAAATAACTTTTAACATTTACGATCAAGTTCCAAACTTCCATACAAGATGGATAAAATGCCGGTACTTGAGAGTTTGGTAGGAAGTTAACATGACTGCATTTCAAGTAGTTGCAAGATATGTTTTGCTCAACGTTGGTTTGACTCATTGCTGTAAAACAAGATCAAAATTTCTGCAACTTTCCATTATATGTTTCCAATATAACTTGGCAATTGTTAATACCTATTTCATAAATTCTAATGAGCACACAGAAGATTTGATCTTGTTTCACTTAATTCGTTATATTTAATGTTTATCACGAATGTACTTTTATCTTACGTTTGGCAAGGCCAGAAGGTTATATATATTATATCCATCGTTAAGTTTCCTTGCGTTTTATTTCTATAGCATTCGCTTGCCAGAAAGCGGTACAGTCGCTAACAATTCCAACTTCACCTTTGGCAATGAAATTCTATAGGGAAAAAACGTAGGTAAGATCATTACAATATCTTTTCCAGAATTCTTGACGCCACGTCAAGTCAATGGTTCACGTTTATGTGAGAATAAGTCAGTGTGTGATAGGGATAGACTTATTTTATGTATATACACGAATGATTCGAACTTCCTTGCGTTGCATAGTGACAATAGAGATAGAATCAGCGAGTTCCATGTTTCGTCGTTGCCAACATAGTAGACGGGCGAGGCTTTTACACCACACGCAATCCTACAGTCCTTGTACAGCCCTTTTACAACTTAAATTAGCTGTACAAGGGCTATATAAGCACTTATGTAGTCACTGTATCATGCTACTAGGGATGTTGCATACAGTTTTCTATAAATTGGGAAAGTTCTCATCAATTACTGAAAATAATGACAAGATTTTAAAGGAGTGTTGTGTTTGAAAAATTCCCGACAACTTACTTTGAGAAACTATCGAGATCTTTCCTTTTCGAAATTTGGAAGCTTTCCGTAAGCGCATCAGTACGTGGACCACGTAGAGACGTGCCATTCTCGAGAACGATTCTCGACTTGTATGGGAAAAGAACATTCTCGAGAACATTTCCCATACAAATTGGTAAACTCTAGGACCACGCCATTTCGCTAATAATACGCGTCTCTTCCTTGTAATTGAGAATACCTAATGTAATATAGCTTCGATGTCTTCCGTGTGGTATATAGGCCGTAGTTTCACAGTCCGTTATATTAGATACAACCTTCCCAACTAACATGTACTTCCGACACAATATTGTGCCATCTTGCAGATTTCTTATTGAATTGAGCTGTTTGGTAGTTAGTTAACGAATGTCCAATTAAGGAATACCTGTTTTACTATACGTTATTTATTACCATGATTAACATATTCTTAATTATCGGTTTCAATCGACGCGATGTTCGGCAGATAAACAGGTTTAGATATCGAAACTGTCCAGAAAACCACTTTGATATTTTTGTTACAAAATATATTACACCTATCAGGCAGTTTCTTTCAAAAATAATAATAGAAATACAGATAGATGCTTTTGCTGGAAAAGTTGTGTCATTTATGTAATAGAAAATAAATATAAAATTGTTATATAATTATACGATGAACGGCAAAATATATATGTATATTTTATTGTATAGCGGAGTGAGCACTATTTCAGATTATGTAAATGGAAAATGTTATAAACCGAGATGTGTTAAAATAAGTTAACTGTTTGTAAAAAGAAAAGAAAATATGTATAACTGAATATTTGCTACCAGTGTGTTTATTTACATCCACCACTATCCCCTTTACTCACATCCACTCTAATACATTACACAACTCACATTAGACTACCGTACTCAGGACGAAAGATACTATACAACTAGTGATGGGTCGCGGGAATATTCCCGTTCCCGGAAATTTCCTTTGTTCCCGGGAATATTCCCCAAAATGGGGAACATTGAACATTTATTAGTACTAGAGAAATTCTTAGTACCAGAAAGTTATAATTTGGCATGGTGATACAGATTAGTCATTTTGACAAATTGGTAGAGCAAATTCTTGGAAAAATACTTTTTTACTGTACCTCTCCCCCTATACTAAAGTGGGGATGTCTTTTTTTTTCTAGTCTACCCCATGGTGTGATATGTCGTTGGATAGGCCTTTCAAAATGTTGTAGGCTGGTTGCAACAATTTTCCGATTTAAAGATCCGTTTGTGAAATGTCAAACTTTAAATTGCAAATTTTGGTAGTACTTGGGTATTGGCTATATAAACGAATTCACTATAGTGTTAGGTATATCTACCGAAATTAAAAGGAAATTATATAAATAATCACTGCTAAGGTAGGCTTTACAAGTTTACGAGTAATAATAGTCAACCAACTCATAACTTCAATTGAAAATTGCTTGTATGACTTTCTTAGCAGAAAAAAAACATTAACACTGATGCGCTGCCACAAAACAATTTATCTGGCCCAGCATTACAATATATTTTATGAATCTACTATCAGATTGGTTACGTGTACGTCCCCATTTTGCGGTAGTATGATCTAGTGTTTTTGTTGGTAGGTTAATTCAGAAGCCTAGCTACCCCCTACTCCAAAAACACCATGCTGCAGAAATAATTCTAAGAGCTGAAAATCTCTTGAACACAGCTTATCTTCCCGCAAACTCATTTCAGAAATGACACTGTTGTAGCACACACATAATCATAGACTGCGCAAAATCTAAATCTGAAGCAGACACATATTGACGTTGAGAAAGCAGTTTTCCAAATCGAAGACGTGTTATCTTCCCGCAAACTCATTTGAGAAATGACACTGTTGTAGCACACACATAATCATAGACTGCGCAAAAACTAAATCTGAAGCAGACACATATTGACGTTGAGGAAGCAGTTTTCCAAATGAGGACGTGTACCACATAGCGCAACAACTTCGACCAAGATGATATCAGTTTAGCTATTACGAGGAAGAGCGGAATTCAATTAATGGATTTAAAATCAATGCATGTGTCTTCTCTTTGGGCTGGTTTTGAAACTACTGACGGATCAAACGAGGTTACCGACCAGTCGGTAGGATCTCGCTGCATTTAAGAAGATCTTTGAAACCAGAAGTTGGCCTGGAATCTTTAAAGACGTCAAGCCACGCGAAAGACAGTCGGCATGATTTTCCGCTACAGAGACATGGCAGAAATAATCCACTGAAAGTGCGCCAAATATGCGCCTCATTGATGGGGCGAATAACGTTTCCAGCAAAAAGTTACGGTTGAATCCGAAAATGACAAGATAGTATTAGTCTTCTGATTCTGTAAAATCTAGTGAGGAGTCGAAGACTATTAAATACGGGGGGCCTAGGGGAGAAACTGAACAGAAGGGAAACAAGATAGTTAGTCTTTTGATTATTTTAAGTCAACTTCGGAAACGATGACTATAAGATATAACTTTGAAGTCACAAAGAGGAGCTATGACAAGCGGCGGCGGCACTAAAATCAAAGCAACTAATAAGAACAGAAACAAGATAGCTAAAATCCAAAGTGATGAGACGATGACTACAAGAGACACTCTAGGAGGCAGAGCCCCCGTATTTAGATAATAAACACAACTTTGAACTTTCAAGTCACGAAACGAGGGCTCGGGGGGATGAGCCCCCGCACCAAAACAAGGCTTCTCTTCTTGATCTTGTAATATTTTTGTGATAACGCCTATGGAACCCTGCCTGGAGCATCAACATTGGCTAGGATCCAACTGACTAAAGAAAAATAATTTTATCAAATATTGCAAAAGATTAAATGCTGATATATATATATTTAATTTTATGTTTCTGGCGAGGTAATTAATTAATGAATTATGGCATGCCTGTCTTTGGTACTACTATACACTACCTATTTAAAATACTGTGTGAAATAATGAAATAAATAGATACATAAAAACGATAAAAACTAAACAAAATACAATTATTTTGCTAATTGCGTTGAAACTTGAGCTTTATGTTAGGATTATTTTTTTCACAACACACGTGTTGTCTCTATTTCTTTTCTATCAGAAATTAACTTGCTCGTTTCACTAGTATTTTACCATGTTATTCCTGAGAGCAATTTAAAAAGTTGCGGAATATTCCTCGGGAACAATGAGAATATTCCCGGGAACATTGGGAATATTCCCGGGGAACAATGGAAATATTCCCGGGAGCAAAGGGAATTTACATTTACAGCTGACTTTTTATATTTTTTTCTATTGAATTGTTAACCTATTAAATAAATAAACATTTACTTATATACCGAATGTCATAAAATATATGTTATTCATATTCAAAACCTAAATTCCCCTATATTCCCCTCATGGGGAATGTTCCCGGGAACGGGCCATCACTAATACAACTCACATTAAGACTACCATAGTCAGGACGAAAGATAACGCAATGCAAAAACCAAGAAACAATATCTAACTTATGAGTAATTATATCTTCGCCCGTATTTTATATTACTATAACAAGTTGAGATACACAACTATACAGCTGGCGTCGATCAGTGATGTTATTGCACGAATAACGTATTTTATTTATTTAAAGTTATTGCACAAAACAAAAAGTTAATACAAATGGCGGACTTAATGTCAAATCTTATTTATAAAACGATTTGTTAGTATGAAGTTTCAATGAAGATATTGGCTCGTGGCGTCATAAAAACGTTGGCAAAACGTTAGGGAAATAAAAATTACCTACGGTAGGTAACCGTTTAGTGGTTTCAATGATACAAATTTATTTTCACTATGCTCAAATACCGTATGAGCATTCCATGAAGAACGGTAACTAATATTATATATTATATTATATAATATTATATTCCAAATTCCAATATTTCGGCAATGCCAAATTACGGTCAAGAGTATTATCTATTGATATTTGTAAACATTATAATTATAATATTACCAACTCTTAAACAATAGCCATGTTTAAGCAGCACAATTTCATTGTCGTGTAAAGTCTGAAAATAACCCCGATTTCTTTATTGGATAATAAGATTTGTTTGTACTATAAATGTGAACTGCCGGCTTTATAATAAAACTAGCCTCCTATTTTTTGCAACAAAAAATAATGTTATATGTCCCTTTTCAGAAATGTTTTTAGCATTAATCTAACCGCGCCTGAACAGTGTCGATTACGACATGAAGGAACATAATTTGTAGTTTATGACCTGAACTTGGTGGCAGATGTCTTTCAAAGCCTATAATCTAAACAGTGTTTGTCACGGGTCACCTTGTGGAGCGGAGTTACTTTAGTTATTTGCGTGTTTATTTAGTTTTATCCCTTGCAAAGGTAACGGTCGCTTACGACATGTGTTTATGAAAGTCGTTAAACTATACGTTATTTTTACTTTAATACGAGCCTGATTTGTCCAATTTTCTAATGGATCAATCACATCTTAGCTCGAACGCAATTAGATTGAGAAAATCGCGTCTGATCCTTGAAGTTCTAGACTTCAGAAAAAGGGAGTGCGAGAGACTTAAAACTATTCAGACAAATAAAAAAAGACGTGTCTAACTTATTACAAGCGGAAGAATGAAGGGTTAATATAAGAAAGCAAAAGTGAACTGAACGGAAAAGAAAAACTCCAAAATCTGGCTTCAGCCAGGTCAAATGAGGCTCTAGTGTAAACTTTATCAGGTTTACAGTCTACCTCACGCCTACATCCGTAGAAATGCGTTGAAACATGAAGCAAGGCAGTTTAAAAAAACCGGCCAAGTGCGAGTTGAACTCGCGCACCGAAGGTGCCGTACGAGCTATGAAAGTACTGCAAATATAGATGTTGTTTTACGAAAAGTACTATACTGAGCGACAAACTTAAATTCAACAACGTAGGAAAACTGACGTACACATAGAATTTGGAAAAACTATAATAATAGTTTTAGCAAATTCTATAGTTCTTTCTAGGTCAACGGGAATTGCCCTTTAAATTTTGATTCCCAAGAGTGTCGAAATATTAAGTATATTATGGTTTTAATTTCAACTTATTACCTCCACGCGTTCCCGAGATAAATAGTCTTGACAGACAGGCAGACTGACGGACGCTCAAAAAAGTAGTCTTATAAGGGTTCAGTTTTTTTCCTTTTGAGGTACGGAATCCTAATAATATCACGGGTAGAAATAGACAGTGGCCCAAAAAATACCTTGGGAAAAAGTGGATACGATACTTGGAATTTCCAAATTTCATGTTTAGTATTGTAATGGAGAAGTATAAAAGAGAAACAACATGCAATCGACACGCAGATATATATATTTTGACGAAAATATGTGCAATTATTTGTTTGAATTCGTACGTGTCGTTTACAACATGTAGGTTTCGCTTACGACATGATGTACATTTTATTTTTTTATTTAATTACTAGATGAGCGTAACTGTTTATGTTGCTGAGAATTAAAAGAGTATTCTTTATATTTGTGAATTATATTTAAAAACTTTAAATGCATGAATTAAAAAAACACAATATTATAAAATATTATTTTATTTCAAATAAATGTTTCTTGTTTTCAACTGGTAATTCATTTTTGTTTATGTAAGCTGCATCTTACACCATGCATTTAAGGGTAAATACTTGTCTCATAATTTGCTAAAATTTACGAAATTACTACTTAGGATTTGGACTTGGTTGATTGAGTGTCGATTACGACATGCTTCGTTTTCGTCTTATTTTTTTAAGGTCTTAAACATTACAGCAAAAGTATATACTAGACTTTTTAGGTACACTTTACAGCTTTAAGATGATACCAATAATTAATTACTACAACTCAAATGTAAAGAGTACCAGACTTGTAAAGTCCTAAAATTAAGTACGAATGTCGATTACAACATCATGGAATGCTCCATTGTAGTGCAGTGCAACTGCTGAACATAACTTTAACCTAAAAAAACCGGCCAAGAGCATGTCGGGCCACGCTCAGTGTAGGGTTCCGTAGTTGCTCATCCTTCACAATAGACGGCGGTTTTAAGCCCGAGGTTTAAGTTACGACTAAGATTTCAAGCTCTATAAAAAGGTTGTAAACGCCAATGTAACTGTAATTACTTATTACCTTCTGGAACTCAACTTACGTCCTTTTAAAGAAAATTATGAAATTTTGCGATAACTCAAAAACGGCTCAACCGATTTTGTTCAATATAGTTTTCATTGAAAGTACTTATTAGGCCTAATTTTCATGAATTATTCCATAATTTTATGACTTGTGGTTGAAAAGTTAGAGGGGGGGACGCTATTTTTTTTATTTTCGGTACGAATATTTACAAAACTGCTGACTTTATCAAAAAATAATGTTTGGCGACCCCTATTTTTTTAAAAGACCTATTCAACGACACCCCACACACCAGTGTTGGAACGGAAAAAAAATTCACCCCCACTTTAGGTGTTGGAGATACCCGAAAAAAAATTTTTTTTTTAGATTTTATTTTACCGTTTGGTCGGCGCAATATACAACGTGTTTTTATACAATTGCTTTAACTTCGACATAGTGCTTGGAACATTAACGTAAACTCATCCCTTAAACCGTTTAATGATATTCGAAAAAAATTTTTTTTTTGGTATCCCATACAAAGTAATTAATTATTTAATTGGTGGCTATTGTAAAAGGTCCTTTTGAGTTAGGCAATAGTTACAGTCAACTTGTTGTCATTTTAACGTCACTGATAAAACTTCATCGATGACAGAATTGAGAGCTCGTTAAAAACTTTAGCTAGGTGGAATGCGTGTGGATGGTCTTGAGTTCAAACCCCGGTAAAGAATTTTCTTTTTGTATTTATTTTTGTTCATTGGCAGTGAAAGTTAAATTTTTTGTGCTTATTTTTTATTTCAGAACAATTTTTGCGATGTGTTTAATCCATTTTAATTTTAATTCACTTTATTTAAATTCTTTCGGGTTATGGTATAGTCACAAATGAAACTAATTAAGTTTAAGTATAAACATTTAATTACATAAACAATATTGGCCTAATAAAATAAAATGATCTCCTCATCAGTATTTAACACTCAATATTTTTTATTTACTCGTAAACCAAAATAATAATTTACTACAACTTGTTTTCAAAGTGCCCGCCATTATTTTCTAAACAAATACGTATTCAACCGAAATCGTATCTCGCGATTTAGTTTGACAGGAGTGGCACGCATGGCATCGGCTTCTTCCTGAATTCGTTGCAGTAGGTCTTCCCTCGAAGCCACAGTGTTGGAGTAGACTTTTCTTTTAAAGTACCCCAGACATTAAAGTCTAAGGGTGTTCGGTCCGGAAATCTGCATGGCGGGCCACGCAAGAGTTTGACTGCCGCGTGTCTAATCCAACGCCCAGCAAAGTGCACATCCAAATACTGTCTAAAACGGCCAGCAAAATGTGCGGGTGCTTCGTCATGCTGGATCCAGTGTGTCCGCAGTGTTTCCAATGGAATATCATCGAAATAATCCAAATTATGCAAGTTCTTATTGGGATATCGACGTCAGTACTCCCTTGCTGCTTCCGCCGCATATCCATTGCAGAAACCGTAAACAAAGTGCATATTGGCTTCTTCTTCGGCCGTATAATTTATCCGTGGCATCACAAAGCAAGTGAACACAATTATTTCATTAAAAATTAAGTAAATAACAACAATAATAAATTACTATTGTCAATTTGACGTGACACATGCGAGTCAAGTGAGAGCAAAATAAAAAAGAACTTATTGATTTAGACCTTGTCGTACATAAGGAACACTGAAAACTCTTTACATACGAACCAGCAGATAATAGTCTTTGGTTATAAGAAGATTTTACACTGGTTAAACTGAGATTAGTGATTAAATTTGAATATTAAATAATTTGAAAACGGTGCGAGTTAGGAACTTGGTTTCTTTGAGAAATTGACTCAATAAGACGTAAAGAATTACCCCTTAAAGTTAAAGCAATTCAAAAAGTACACCCTGTATACACATACTCATACCAAATTTCAGCTTTCTAGTACTAATGATCACGGAGCTAAAACGCGGACGGACAGACGGACATGGCGAAACTATAAGGGTTCCTAGTTGACTACGGAACCCTAAAAAGAGCGGTGCCTTTCGACACAGGCAATAATATTCTTAATGGGAGGCTCAATCCTATGTGACACGTGTTATTATTTAAATAAAGTTTTTTTTTTATTAAATGAGGTCAATATAATTGATCCAAATTCTACTGGCACTACTTCTACAGGAAGCGTTAAAATTGAATAAAATTCATAAATACTTACAAATAGTTTATTATCAATAAGGATCACAACAGAACACTAGCCGCATCACAGGTCAGACTTAAGGTCGAGGAGCACCTTCTCTCCGGGCTTGAAGGCTGGCATGCCGAGGTACGGGCACGTGGCGCAACGGAAAGCGTCGCCTAGGTAACACTGCAAATAATAAAAAAATACCTAAGTTACAAAAAACGGGCGCGTAACGGTCCCTATAACAACTTATGATATAATATTGGCCAATACAACGATCAAGGAATAATGTAAACGAATGTGATGATAACATTTGGTATAATTTCGTACGTCACAATATCATAAATTATCAATATACTTGTGATAAATTGTAAAAGGAATAAGGCCTCTTAAATGACGGAGGATGCTCACACTTCCACACGAAGACTTGGGCGTATCCTTTACTTGTCCGTTAAGCTCCTCTGCCAGCCCGCACGAACAATCCGCACACGCCTTCCGTTTGCCCGTAGTAGCGCACACTGGAAAACAGACACGAACATTTTAGATAGGGCGATCGAAAATGGATGGGCCGAAAACGAAACTTCGGCTTCGGCCTAATTTTCGGCCAAAAACGAAAATTATTTACATTCAAATTATTAACCAAAACAAAATTCCGCCTGACGGCTTAGTGGAACCACGAGCGGATCCGATTCACTCCGAAGTTAGCCGAACGTCGACTGATATCTATTTGATTACATTGAAGCAAAGAAATTTAAAAAATTTATGCTTGGAGTGGGGTTCGAACCCACATCTCTACGACTCTCCGGGCAACTTATAATTGTTCTATCAAAGCTCGAAGCCACTAGCACAAGCATTTAATTTTTCAACCAGTTGCTTCATTTCTTACATGCCTTAGGGTGGCATCTTAGCGCCATCTATCATAAAATGTATTAGACGATATAAATAGGACACGTCACAATTGACCAATTTCTGATGTTCAGTTTGGCCGAAGCTTCGGCTGGTACGAAATTAGTCGTAGATGAAGACGGAAATTCGGTCAGTCAGTCACTAAAATTATTACAACCAATATCTCATATAGAATTATGAATAGGCTATGTTAGCTCCAGTTATATCATGGAAGTAGATAGGACTTATTACTTACTTATTTATTATTATGAATTATAAATATAACTGGAGCTAACATGGCCTATTCATAATGCTATTGTTAAGTTCTACTTATATTGTAAATTCACTCCTCTCTAAGACTAAAACACCAGTTCTAATATTTTTTCTGAAAACAGATTTTAGTCTGTCTATATATCACAGTATCAGCTGTTTTAATACTATTATTTACAATGAACAATTGATTATTTACTTCCTTTCGACCTATTAATGCAACACAGACGTCGCCCACTAACTTCAGGTATCGAAAGACATATCTAAAATACTCCATACCACCTTGTATTAAGGTTGAATATTAAAATAAACACACGTCTTACAGACAATGACTTGGAACATCAATCGTCCATTGGTGCGTAACGGTGTTCAGCCAATTTGCAACACAAAACCTCGATGCGTCATTGAAACCCAAAACCTCACTGTTTATCTTTGTGTTTATCATATTATCTGATATGATAGTTTACTATGCAAACTTATATTTTGATTTCTCATGCAATTTCATAATGATTTAAAAAGGATTATGATTTTGACTACTAAAAAAATATGTATATAAAAAGTTCTACATGTTTTTTAAATTTACCTCTCAGTGATTGCTGGTCTGGTTTTTTGAGATCATTCTCGTCCAGGAGCTGATTGTCGTCAATGATGTCATCATCATTGCCTCCCGTCCATGCCGCTTCCACTGTGTCATCCAACTTCCACACCGCAGGCTTGCTTCCCAGTTTCAGTTGTGCTTTTGATCCAACCTGGAATTTTGAAATAGCTTGCTGATGAAATCATGCTCATATCTCATCTCATCTTTGCATTTATTAGTATGTCCATGTTTTTTTTAAATATTTTTAGCCTACTTTCAAATTGAAGAACATCAAAGAAGAGGACTCATGGAATTCAGAGGATTCAGGAACAAACAGCACACAATACAAATTTACTGTATCTGAAATAGATTTAGAATGAATGGAATCGAGATGGATCTTGGCTGTCGAGATGACAGGCGGTTTTTTGAGAAACTAAATCAAGTTAGTTTATAAGCTAGGCACCTAAATTCTCTAATGAAATAATAAACCAACAGTGTTCACAAACTTACATAGCATAATACTTTAAATAACCGCTTTTAGCTTACTGGCTGATATAAGAACTAGTAAGAATTCAATTCCTTACCTCAAATTTAGGCTTCTCGGCTGTGAAAACTCCATTATTTTGTGTGATATTCAGAAATCCATTCAATTTGAGTGCCGTACTGATGTCCATGGCTTCCTTCGCCACTAACTTGCCGCTGGGCTTGAGAAGCTTGATCAGGGTGCCGAGGAGTCTGTCATCATGGCTAACAGAGTGTGGAGGCACCCAGTTAGAGAGTATGATGTCAAATGATGACTGTGGCCTGGATGCTGGAATATGTTTAGACAGATAAGACAGTTATAGACAAAACTGATAATTATTTATATTTAGCAAATAGACATCAAGGCATCACATGGCACTTTACAGTTGTGTAATTATTTACAAATATGATATTTAACGTAAAAAAATGAATACTTTAGCAGAGATTATAAAATACTGATGTCAAGAATACACTTAATCATGATGAAACTTGATAAATCATATACTTGTGATTTTTAATGCTTTATTAAACAAACAATAAAGGTGATGATATTGAACTTACTTTCAGTAATCATTTCAGAATTTTCCAGAACGACAGGACCATTGCTGGTCGCACTTTGAATGTCAGCCACAATTTTGCTCAGGTCATTTTGGTCACCGTTCTTCCAAATAACTAGCACGTTATCGCCGCTTTTTAAGGTATTCATTGTAGCGCTGGTCTGATTTGTTTTCAATAAGTGATTTCTTCCGTAGTTTTACAGATAGGCAAAAACAAATGTTCTAAAATAATAAAGATATTTTAGTGCAACAAGGTAAATCAATAACTGCGCGAACGCTAAATGAACAGTCAACAACGCTACACTATGAATGGAATTAAATTAAAATAACGTTGTGAAAAAATAGTAACGTGTGTACGTGACGCACCCGTCCTACTTATTCGACAGTTGACAGTTGACACTGACAGTGACAGACAGACAGCTAGTTAAGTTATTATTATTAATCCGTAAATGGCGGCTCGAAGCTTCTGCCAGTATCAGTTTTTTTGGTTTATAACCAATGCATGACTTCCGTGTTAAAAAAACTTATCAAAAAAATAAAAAATAAATTATTAAAACATGAGATGAAATGAATATGAACAAAGATGGCCGATCCTTTAAAATCGCTAGTTAAGTTAGTTAAATCCATTCATCCATTCCAATGACAGTTGACGATCTCTAGAGTTGCCTTGTAAAAATGCTGGATATCCCAGAAAATAAGTGTTCAGATGTTACTATATATTAAGCCTGACCAGAAATATATTGAGGAATTTCACTGTAACTAATTGCTTACACTGGTAATGACTTTATGATGGTTTGTTATAAATGTCTTATAATGTTAAAACAAACCACATTTTATATAAATAATATAAAATATATTAGCAGAAGAAATAACACAGGTGACAAGGGCTTTTACAATTCTATATAAAAACAAGTACAAATATATATCTGACATGAGTCAGTTGGAGTCGGCCAGGATTACAGAAGAGTAAAACCTCTAACACGCCCTCTTAATCTTGGACGACTTCCAGCATGTCCTGGACAAATGACTTGTGCTTACAATTCGGCAATGCCTTCGTCAAAACATCAGCAGTCATTTGATCAGTAGGCATGTACTTAAGCTCTACAATATTGTTGTCAACGGCTTCACGAATATAGTGATATCGAATGTCCACATGCTTAGACCGTTTGTGGAAAACTGGGTTCGTGGCAAGCTTCGCCGCTGACTGGTTGTCGCTGTACAGGGTAACAGAGTCAGAATGACCCGTCAGTTCACCCAAGATCGCACGTACGTACACCGCCTCCTTAGCAGCTTCGGACAAAGCAATATACTCCGCCTCGGTGGACGAAAGTGTGATACAAGATTGCTTGTAACAACCCCAGGAAATGACATTCCTACCAAGTTTAAAAACATATCCCGTATATGATTTACGATCTATACCATTAGCATAATCAGCATCAGTAAAACCACAAACACGGAATTTGTCATGTACAAAACTTTTTCTGTATACGAGACCTAAATTCATTGTGCCCTTTAAGTAACGTAATACACGCTTGGCTGCAGCAAAATGTTCCGCTGTGTAGCGGGTATTATACTGACTGAGAAAACTCGTGGCAAATTAGATGTCAGGTCTAGTAGTCACAGCCAAATACATCAGGCATCCTATCAACTCCTGATATGGTAGCCTAGTATCGCAAGTAACACTATCAGCAAACTTCAGACCTACGTCTAAGGGCGTCTTGGTGACCTTACAGTCGTTCATACCGAAACGTTCAAGCAACTTTTCGATATAGTTTTTCTGACTTAGCTTTAACTCGCTACCAGTACGATCTACCTTAATTCCTAGCATTTGTTTCACCTCACCTAAATCCTTTAGTGTAAAGTGAGATTTCAGTGATGATTTTAGTCTTTTAGCAAGCTCATCACAATCGTAAAAAACGAAAAAATCGTCAACATATAGAGCAATAATAATGGTTCTCTTACCCACTCGGCGACTGAAGATGCAGCTCTCGTACTTACTCTGCGTGAACTTCTCTGCGACTAAAACTTGCTTCACCTTGTCGTACCAGGCACGAGACGCCTGTTTTAATCCGTACACGGCTTTCTTGAGCTTGTACACTTTATGTTCATCTCCTTGTTTAATAAAACCTTCCGGCTGTGACATATAAATTTCCTCACTCAAGTTCCCGTTCAAAAAAGCAGTTTTCACGTCTAGATGATCAATTTTCAGATCTAACTCGACCGCAAGAGAAAGGAGCATCCTCAACGAGCCATAACGAATTACTGGAGCATACGTTTGCATGTAATCCACTCCAAACATTTGAGTAAATCCTTTGGCAACTAATCGCGCTCTATAACAAGCTACCTTTCCATTCGCATCGCGTTTTATTTTAAATAGCCACCGATTTTTCACAATATTTTTATCTGCCGGTCTGTCAACTAGCTCCCAGGCCTCATGCTTATTGAATGAATCAATCTCATCTTGCATAGCTTGCCTCCACAGCTTGCTATCGCTCGATTGCAAAGCCTCCTTGACAGTTGTCGGCTCACTCGACTCTACCTCAAGTGCAGACATTGTTTTCGGTATTCTCGGTCGTAAATTATAGGCTGGTCTATGATTTTGCGGTTCACGAAATACATTACTGGTGTCAGTAGATGAACTTGGCATCTGGCCATCCGCCTCAAACCAAACATCAGGCGCGGTCGGCATCTCCGCCTCATTTTCAACCTCTACTTCCGGTAACGGTAAAATCTCCGCCTCATTCTGAGCCTGCATTTCCGGTAACAGTGGCATCTCTGCCTCAATCTCAACCTCAGGCTGGTATCCCGTACGAATATCTTCTGCAGAAGCTCCATCGTTGCTCGCAGGAAAGAATATCTCCACGGCCTTCTTGTGGTTGACACCTGGAAATTTAGACTCGGTAAATACAACATCGCGACTGCGAAAAACTTCGTTTTTGGTCAAATCATAAAGCCTATATCCATTCATTTCATAGCCAATAAATATACAACGCTTGCTTTTAGGTTCCAGCTTATTTCTTTTAACTTTGTCAACATGAGCAAAAGCTTCGCATCCAAATACACGTAAGTGCTTTAAACTCACTTTCTTACCAGTCCAGGCCTCCTCGGGAGTTTTACCCGCAAGCCTTTTTGACGGTGACCTGTTTATTAAATGCGCAGCCGTTTTGGCAGCTTCTGCCCAAAACTTGTGGTCTAGGTTTGACGTGTACAATAGGCACCTTACTTTTTCTAGAAGGGTACGATTAAGCCTCTCCGAGGAACCGTTCTGTTGTGGACTATACGGCACGGTTACCTGGTGGACAATCCCCTTACCTTTCAAAAAGTTTTGTAGGTTCCTATTCACGTACTCACTACCGTTATCAGACCTCAGGGCCTTGACTTTATTCCCAGTTTGATTTTCGACTAGATTAATAAAGTTTTTCGTGTATTCACTCACCTCGCTTTTCCGCTTCAGGAAATACACGAACACCTTCCTCGTATGATCGTCCAAGAAAGACAGGATGTACTTCTTGTCACCAAGCGAATTTACCGGCATAGGGCCGCATAAATCTGTATGGATTAGATCCAACCGATTGGCAGCCACAGACTTCTCAGGATTGCTGGCAAAAAGAAAACACGCTTGCTTTCCTTTTAAACAAACCTCACATGCGATGTCTTTACAAGGGTCCTCCTGAAAACTAATATCATTAGCAAGTCCCTGCCTCAAAAGCTTCATATTATTGCCACTTAAATGGCCAAGCCGTTGATGCCAAGTTGCAGTGCTAATTGTCAGATTCGCCCTTAGACTGCAGGTCTGAAGTTTGTACGCACCTCCTACGTCATTCGCCTTAATTAAAACATCGCTCAAATTAGAAATTGTACAACCATTAGTATCAAAATTAACAATACAACCATTCTTAATCAATTGAGAAACGGATATCAAATTTACAGACAATTTAGGTATATACAACACGTAAGTTAATATAGCATTATCAAACAACTTAACGTTACCTATACCTGTACATTTCAGCTTTTCACCACTAGCGATAGTGACAGAACCATCACGCAATTTAAAATCTGTCATCAAATCACGTCTGCCACTCATATGGTTCGTACAGCCAGAGTCTATGTACCACGAAGATTCCGTCGTCGGTCCAGTACTATACGCCGACAAAACACAGTGTCCTGAAGAATCTTTGTCATTCGGACAGTCCTTCTTCAAATGTCCCTTTTGTCGGCATTTCCAGCACCACGGTTCCCGCTTCCGACCAGAAGTATCCTTCGCTTTTGACTCGCCCTTACTGTGTTGAGCTTTTCTCGTTCCGGAGTCATTCGCAGTAGCGCTTTTTCTGGATGAATACAAGCACTCACTCGAATCTCCACGATTTGTCCAACGTTGATCCTGCAGCAACTTGGTTTTGACAAAATCAGCAGTAATGTTAGCGCCCGAATGCTCAATTGCCATGATCATGGGCTCGTACTCCGTCGGTAAACCTTTGAGCATCAACGCACCCAGAAACTCATCATCAATGGGTTTTTTCATATTTGCCAATTGCTGCGCTAGTGACATTATCTCATTGACGTAAGCTTCCATGCTATTGAAGTTCTCAAGTTTGACAGCGCACAAATTCTGGAGAGTACACACTCTCGAACCGAGTCCTTTATCATCATAAGCACCTTCTAGTGCATTCCACGCAGCTTTCGCGGTTTCCGCCGACATCAAATGTGAAAAACATGACTTTTCAACGCTCAAGCAAATTTTTGATCTCGCTTTTTCGTCAAGTCGAACTTTCACCTCGGCCGTCGTTTTGTCATCCTTTACCGTAGCCAACAATGCAGTTCCATAAATTATCATGAATTAACGCATTCTTCATCACAAATTTCCACTCGACGTAATTTTCACGTCCGCGTAACTTTTCATGTGAAAAATTATTATGCGTAGATTCCGACATATTTACAACAACGTTTCTACTATGTACGCTGAGCACATAACCTCTTATAATGTTAAAACAAACCACATTTTATATAAATAATATAAAATATATTAGCAGAATAAATAACACAGGTGACAAGGGCTTTTACAATTCTATATAAAAACAAGTACAAATATATATCTGACATGAGTCAGTTGGAGTCGGCCAGGATTACAGAAGAGTAAAACCTCTAACAAAATGTCAATGTCATTCGTGGTGGTTTCTTTAAAAGACAATATGTAATTTAAAAATATCCAAAGAAAATGCCGAATACCATCACAGTCGTAAACGTAATATTATAAATAAAGCGTACACGTCTTTACTACTCGAAAAACAGTCAGAAAAAGAGTGCATTCCATTAAATTATATTAATTAAGAGGTTACCATAATGAACTAATGTCATTATAAATCTTATAAATAGCGCCCTCTTGACAATCGTTAATATTTCTGGTCAGGCTTTACATTTCGTTACAAAATGATGCACACTATTATTTATAATGTTAGAAAATGTGCAGTTTTCTACCGGAAGTTAACGAAAATTTAAATGCTTTATCTTATAACTGCTTATATTTGGCTCTTAAATAATGACAAAGTTACGACATTATACCAATACTGGCAACCAGGTATTTGACAGTTTAAAGGCGTTTTGTAATCTGATCACATCCCGTTATTAATTTATTTCATCCATATTTCATCTTTGTAACTTTGACATTGTAATAAAAGTCGAGAATTAAGTATTCTGGTATAATGTATATTATAATAAAATTGTGATTTTTGCACAATATATATGCAATTAATTTACAATGTAGTCGGTTATAATCTGGTATTGCTATACTGATAGTTATGGTTAAAAATATGCCTCAGTCATAACCTAAAATATAGAATTTTGTTAAGATATCATTTACTTATTAAAGATTACTTAGTAAATAGAAGACCAACTGAAGACATTATAACTGGAATTGACTTAAGATAAAATAAACGAATGAAGAAGCGGTATGGTATATGGTCTTAGTCTATCCAGTAGGTAGACTAAAAGAAAATTGTGGGAGTTTGTTTACTATAATTTTAATTAAGGTACATACCTATTTATCTACAAATTCAAAAATGTTGTATGAAGCTTTCTTGGCTGGTACGTGGGCGTCCATTGGAAGCACAATTGGAAAATTAACAGGAACTCCTAGCGTAGTAGTGAGTAAATGTTTACCTACTTGTGTATAGTGATATACTTACCTTTATTTTATACTTTATACATGCTTTATACACACCAAACGCAATGATTTGCTTTTATTTTTAATTGTCTTATCTTCATGTTATCTTGGCGGCTTTTGTTTTTTGTATTTTGACGATATTTTTTTCTCTGTAAGCAATCCCGTCAAGCATGACATGAATGACTGAATGTATTATATTATATGGGTTAGGCCGCGGGAATTTACCAATGTGACATAGAAGTAACATAAAAAGATATACGTTATGTTATCATAAAACGTAACATAAGTCGTTATAAAGCTTAGATCATACTGGAAAATATTCCCATTAAATAACGTAGCTAAGAAAAAAAAAACAAGTTATAAAATGATTAGCTTTATATTGCCTGTAAACAAAATTTTCATGGCACATTAAAATCAATATAATCAAACACGCGTGTGATGGAACTAATGAAACCCAAACCGCTCTAGTGCTTTAAAGCCTCTCATTTTGTACCAGGTGGCAGTAATTACGATTTGTTCACTGCAGGTACCCAATACTAGTAACAAGACGACCGTATAACAATAAAACAGCTTTAGAATCAATGATTCTACTGTGACTTGAGGTCGAAAATAAATTATTTTCTTCTTAAAACAGTTTTTTTTTATTAAGATGTTGTTTTTATTTATTTTATTATTGTACAGGAGTTTTGTTCGACTGTATATTTTCGTGTCATTAAAAATCTAATAAAACTCATTTAAGTTAGTACATTCTGTGTCCTTTACAACATTTATTCGTTATGTTACGTAGAAAATAAGGGGTAGGGAAGGGTACTTTCACGAAACTATGACTGTGTCTACTTTGAATTGCGTTTTTTGACAAACTGACGGGTTTGGCTTGCTCATCAGTGTTGCCCTACTAGATTATGAGTTGCTAGTGCATGAAAACTAATTTCTACCAAAATTTATTTAAAAACAAGCTACCTAAAGCGTCACGAAAGTATTGTAACATAAGTGTGGAATGCTGATCCATTAAAATAAGGTAAGATAAAAAATTAAAATGATTATACTTATTATCATTATTCCGTAAACAGTAGAACTATCCTTATATCATAAATTTTAGTTTAAAACAAAAGTATGCCCATGAAAGTTGAAATATCATAAAAATAACAGAGTTTTTACCTTGTAACCACATTTGTAAGCATAGGGTGTATGTGTGTGTATACTTACATACATACTTACATATATAAATATATGTTGTGTTTACAAATGTAGTTAATTACCTATAATTACCTATAGGTATACAATACTTACCTAAGTAGTTTGTAAGCTGAAAACAGTAATGTAAAGAAAGGGAGCTTATTTCTGCCAACAAACTGTTTTACAGTTTGGCAGAAGCTGTGTAATGTGTAGGAGTACTGTTACTACGAATAAATGTTTTTTATTATTATTATTATTATTATTTTAGTATACTCGTGGTCGAAAAATTTAACCAACTTTCGTTACGTTTTGGACGGAAATATATTTTTAGTATTTTTATGAAGGGGTTCATATTAATTATCTAATGTGATAAAAATATTTTTTAAAACAGTAGGGGTTACCATTTTTTTTAATCAGCTGGGTAAATTTGAAACGTCCAAATTGGTAACTTTCCGCGGCCTTACCCATATATCCATATCTAAGTTGGCTTTTAGCTTTGATATGAGTATGACAAACTTCTGATTTTATCGCGCCTATTTCAATACTTGTTGCATACTTAACTAGACAGGCGGCAGCGTGTCCAGCGAAGTTCACGCCAGGAACTGGCGAGCAATAGCCGTGTGTTATTTTACACGAACCGTTTGGAGCCACTTTTGACCCCTCAACTCCAAATCTATTTAACGTAGAAAAAATAAATTAAACTCACAGGTGCCTAAAAGTTCGAAGCTTGATATACCGCATGGCATGTCTGCCCGTCTGTTAACTGTGATGCATTTCTTTGTTGCTGTTTTTTTAACAGTACTAATCACATAATGTCGGATGGAGTAGTCTTCATCAAAAAGCTATAGCAGCTTTTTCATTAAAAAAAAATTAAAATTTTAGCTGTTTATTTCCCAGAAAATTCTTGATAAAAAATAAGTACATAAAACACTTAACTTCTAATCTTAAATATTAAAGATTTTTGGAGTTAAGGAGCTTATAAATTGCACTTGATTAATATGACACAGATATAACTTTGTGCCTGAGACATCTCTCATCTCAGTACATTTTAATCGAGTTTAATGGTTATTGTTAGGGTCCTACGGGACGTAAATAGTAGTGGACTGTTCAATATAAGGCTGGTTTATTAGCCGTCTCAATACATTAATTAGGTTCCCGGGCAAACACTGAATAATTTAATATCGGTAATCGTCCGTCCGGTGTGCAGTAGGTAAAGCCGAGTGTCGCCGCCGGGTCGCCCCGCCGCGCTGGCCGTGTCGATGACATTGCGTTGTAGCTGCCCCCGCACCGCTCCTACCCTACCTACCCTTCAGTGCGTATCCGAGCAGCTGGTTTAACAGTTATAAAATGTACTGGGATGATAGACGTCACACTATCTATACTCTGAAGTTAGACTATAATCTGAAGTTTTCAGGGCGACAGCTACATAATATGGGCGTGCCTTCTGATCCTGATGGTGGCTGTCAACACATGGGGCTGCCGTTATTACCTGCGATCTCTCGACGCCGCGGACAACTCCGCCGCTCCTACCGTCATATCCGCCGCTTCTAGCTACGTCCTTTCGGTAAGTTAATTTAGGCTTTTCTATTAGGTAGGTAGTTTCCATTATGAATAATTATAAAATTTATAGTAAATTCCTATTCGAAACCACCTATAGGAAAGCCCTTGACTGGTGAATGGATGACCTCGTGAGTGTAGCAGGAAGTTGATGAATGTACTTTGTGACGAGCTATACGGATACTTGCACAAGAATAGCCAGAAATCCGAACATCTGAATATCCAAACACCCGGACATAAACACAGACGCTGCGCACGCCGCTCCAATTAGGAGTTGGAAAGGGAATGATTTAGATACTGATACCTAAGACAGAATGTATTTCCTTGCTCCGGTTACATGTTATGGGCGTGTCTGGTGGTAGCAGTCAACATGTAAGCATACTATTAGGGTTATTATTAGGGTGTTACTCATTCATACTCAGGATTCACGTAATCAGCCAATACCATTAGAGTTGTCATTACGTTTACTTACTCGTACTCAAAAGCGAATGCCCTATACAACAAAAGTCGGTGGAGTGCGAGTCGGACTAGATGAGCCTACAGTTTAGCCTCATTTAAGGTTGTAGGCCTTCTTACATTGCCCCATTTACAGTCACCTCTCTTCCTATGTGGCTCACATTGTGGTAGGGCCAGTCTTTCCTATCTTCTTCCACTTCGTTCTGACGTCGTTCTGATTCGGAAACATTAATTGTATTCCTTAATGTCTACCAGCAACATATTTGTCCAGGATCCAGGTGATCTTCCTTCTCCACTCTCGACACTCTCCCTACTAAAAGCAAAAAAAGGTGATGGAAGGAGATTTATATGTAAAAACATTACGATTAAAATATCTTACCTAGAGTAGATAAACTAATCATAACCAAATGCAGTTTCAGTAACCAAATATTAGGTTACTTTAATTATGATCACCTAAGTACTGCCTAAGGCAATACGGTTTTAGTAACTACGCAAGTATGCAAAGCTCCGTGATTCAAAAACCGATATTCTCTTCATAATGCCACTAAACGTGGCTAAGCTCCACGGATTATGAGCACTTAGCTGCGTTTGAGTTACTGGAGCGTGATAGCTTAAGTAGTTCTGCACCTAGTCCTGATCGTCGCTCCTTGCATTTCCATGTACGTTGTTCTAGGTCGGTATAATGTGCTTTTGGATATTTTGAAAGTGGGATAGTTCCGTTAATCAATTTTTTTTACCTACACTAACAGAAGGCAGAAAATAGTGTTTACCATCTGAGCATTAGATGAAGCAGGTGTGAGTTTGGAATACTCTCTTAGTTTAAGAATTGACAAGATAGGGCAGTAGTTATCGGGACTACAATCTTCGAGCCACGATTGAATGGGACGAGGATATTGATTTTAAAAGTTAGTCGTGTTTTTGACTTGCGGCTTTCTTATCTACCGGGAGTCGGACTTTGTGTGGGAGTACAAACCCACTAACAGGAATGTCTCGGCGTCACAGGAATTATTAAAAGCGTCGTAAAAGTGAACCATGGCGCTTGGACTTGGAGCGAATGTCCATATAAAAATAACTTGGATTTCTTCGAGTTTCGATATCAAAATCACCTTCGTAAAACTGATACCTTGTGTCATATCAAACGTCCGCTTATACATGCTTTATCAAATTGGACAGTTTCATATTCTCTCCTCTGGCCTCAAGCTGGACTGTACCTATATGACAAGTCGGGGCAGTACTTATCGGGATTACAATCTTTCAGGCCACGATTGAATGGGACGAGTTTATTGATTTCTAAGTTAGTCGTGTGGTTTTGACTCGCGGCTAACTTGTCTACGGCCACCGCATGCCAGTTGGGGTCGTAAATGTGTCAAGAGATGGCGCATTGCACTTATATCTATAACTATAACTTGGCATTTTAACTATATCTAGATTTCAATGTAAAACATTATTTCGTATAGACTAATTCCTGGTACAAAATAAAGTCTAAGGAATACAACTTAAAATACTTACAATAAAACTATACTAAAAAAAATTATTATTAATTTTTATTATTAATTTATTATTATTTTTTTTTTTTTTTATTATGAAGTCGATCCCAAACCACTCAGTTATTATATTTATATTTTATAGTTTACGTGAGGTTTGGCCCCGACTTCAAAGGGTGAGTCAAAGGTAATCTGTACTTGAAGGGGTTATTTTTGGCTTTTTAGTTTTACTGAAGTCGGTTCTATTTTTTGTTAAAAATTTTTTTTTTTGCTTTTTAGTGATTGTTAAAAACACTTATGGCAGGGTGATCAGGGAGGTCTTGAAGGCATGCATCTCGTTTGAATTATCTCGTAACTCCTAAACGTTGAGGAGTTGTACCTTCCATCATCAGCTCAGCATTGGAAGATGATGACTACCATATGCAAATACTTAAATAGTTTTATAAAATATGTGAAAAATATTATAAGTGCCTATAAAATTTCAGGAATTCCTTCGATTCCTCATGGATCTCGTCATCCGATCTTCACCAAAATTTTATGGGACCAACCTTGAGATGTCTATTCATGAACTTAAAAAGAATTTTCCAAATCGACTCATAAATGACGGAGTTCTGAGGTAACAAACATAAAAAAAAAAAAAAAAAAAAAAACTTACAACCGAACTGAGAACCCCCTCCTTTTTTTGAAGTCGGTTAAAAATAAACTAAACTCGAACATAATAAACTTAAACTAAATCTAAAAATGGCCCCTGCGGCATAGTGCCAAAGATGCTGGCGGCATTTCCTCGCTGAATCGCCAAACTGATTCTTTGAGCGAGGAAACCGCCAGCTCTCCGGTCACCAGTAACATCAATAAGCCTCTTCGAAATATCTTTGAAGAGGCTTAATGCGCTGGGGCCCCACGGACCCAGGGTCTCGACGCCAAAAGGTAAGAAATTGTACTCAGCGCCAAGACCACTTCCTGGTCATATATAAATATCAGAGCTCACTTGCGATGTCTCGACGATAGATGATTGAAACTGATAGTTTATAGCCTCCTATGACCTTAAGCCCGACTGTATATGACAAGATGGACCAAGGCTTATCTTCCGTGATTACAATCTTCCAGGCCGCGGTGGACAGGACCGAGGTAATTCATTTAAAAGTTAGTTGTGTGGTTTTGATTTACGGATAACTTGTCTACGGGGACTAAACGCGCCGTTTGTTTGAACTTGAAGTACTATCACTTCTCTAAGTCTTTCTCGTCAATACAAATACAAATACTCTTTATGGCACACCTCAAATACAGGAAAATAAAAACATGTGTGATACAATAAAAACAAACAGAGAGACAATCCTACAAGGATCATGGATTTCAATAATTAAATGTAAATAATGAGAGGTAGTTTTATGGCAGTATGATTAGGAGTAATATACGGCAATGAACCTACTATTAGCCCTGCCAAAGTTAGTACCTAATGGTATTACAAAACATCAATTGATCTGTTTTTATTATTTATGTAGTACCATCATCGGTACCGTACCGGACTCCTGCCTGTAGGCCTTCTATGGAAGCTTTTTTGGCAGACATAACACCACAAAAACATCATCATCATAATACTATATTCATATTGTACATGCTTCGCTATTCTCGATGGAGACGCCTTTACGTTCAGTCCTTGGCAAAACTTTTTACATTTACATTTTCGTTACAATATCAAATTCTTCTTTAACCCATTCAAGGCCCTCGATTTGAGCGGATATTTCTCTAAATACATAGCTGGAAAACGCTTTTAAATCTTTTTCATATAATTCTTCCTTCTACAGGTGAAAGGTAACCAAGTACTTAAACCGTAGAAAACTACGATGTACGTAAATTAGTTTTTCTCAAACATGAAACGTCGTCATAACGTGCGTTATAACAGGCTTCGAAGTATCACGTTCCGGGCGGAACAACTCGAGAGAACTTTAAAGGAATTTCATACAAAATTGAAGGCCTAAGCCGGGAAGTAAACTTTTTTAAACATTACGTCTCTGTTCATGAACAGGCTAAACAGCTGAATTAATATTATTTTGAGTGGTTCATTTTTTTTTTCATTGCATAATATGTTTGAGAAAAGCACTATACATGCCTAGCCGTGAAAAGGGCTTGCTTGCTCGTATCACTATCCGGTTTACATCTACTCACCCGGCAAGCACTTCTTTCCCGGCGTAGTAAAGTACTATTGTAAGTTACTGATAGATAAATATGTCGGGCCGTTCCTGACAATTTCACGTGAGTGTAAACCGCTTAATACAATAATTAGATAAATATGTGCACAATTTCTTGATATAATTGAGATGTTGTTGTCCACAGGGTGTGATCGGCATTTGTTTCTTCGACGAGCTCTCGTCAGTTCGGTGGTGGGCGGGTGCCATGCTCATCATCATTGGCCTGGCGTTGGTGGCGCGCACGAGAACGAAAGCGGGCGGAAAGAAAGAAGATTGAAACTAAGTACACATAGAGTTAAAGTACATACCTACCTTAGTTTTAACAGTATTAATTTTTGATTTAACATCTTGATTGTATTTCATTGTATTGAATTGAAAGTGCATGTATGTGTAAACTATTGCAGGGCCTTGCAGGGATCTCAAAATAAAAAAATACGTATACAATCAATAAATTAATACTGATGTGATGACATGATTTTTTGTAAATAAATTTTGATTTACACAATTACATGTTTTGTTTTTATAAATCGCATTTATTTAATATTACCTGCCCGACTCCCGGTGTCTGTCCTGTCTGTCTGTTGATGTCTACTGTGACTTTGAAAAGCTGATTATTTATATTAAAATGCTATTTTAGAACTTTTGTTGTAGGGAGTGTGAAGTTTTCGCAAATTTCGCTTTCCTGTAGTAGAAGCTGCTTGGTGAATCAATTACCTACTCAAAATAATCTGTAGGTACCTACACTCATAGCGTCAAACATTAATAGCTATAGGTTACTTTTCTGCCTGTCCCTTGAGCAAGTTGCGTGTATTTATTATTAGTCTGGAAGGGTGGAGGGCAACGAAGTGACATAACGCGATAACTGACGAGCCGCAAAGGCCCCGTGAGACCGCGTTCCGTCTTTATAAAATATTGAGTTTCTTCAGGCCAGCGAGCCGGCATCCTGCCTTTTTATGTGGCGTGAGGCGTGACTTTTTATGTGCCCGACGCAAATAGGCAGCTCACAAGCAAAACTGACCAATGGCCGACGTAAATGTTCTCGTATGGAGATCTTACGCTGGAAAAGGTAGCGTGGTTCAGTTTGCTGAAAATAAACTAGCTGGAGCCGATCTAGTAGGCCCCGAACCAGGGGAGGACAAGTCGAGGCAACTACCGCGGGTGCTTCTATTAGCGTATTTATCACATTGACGACAAAAACATCGACAGGCGCCTAGCACCCCTGCCAGGCACCGTACGTTACCTTGACTTGAGTTGGGGTGCCCCATTAATTTTTGTCCCGGTTCAATAAATTTCCGTAGCGTAATCCGGGGATGCGGTCTAGTTAAGGTCCGAATGGATGTAGAATGCTTGACTTACAATCGTTTGCTATCTACAAATCTAGGTCGCTGAGATAATACAGAATCGCAACAGATGACTGGGAGGTAAGGTATCTCGTGCATAAACTGCCTACTTACTTACATCCAATGCCGGTAGACTCAGACATGTAAAAGTGCCCTTGTGGCCTATTTGCAGAAAAAAGTTCATTATTTCATTATTATTATTATTAGGGTTCCGTAGCCAAATGGCAAAAAACGGAACCCTTATAGATTCGTCATGTCTGTCTCTGTCTGTCTGTCTGTCCGTCTGTCCCTCCGTATGTCACGGCCATTTTTTTCCGAAACTATAAGAGCTATACTGTTGAAACTTGGTAGGTAGATGTATTCTGTGAACCGCATTAACCCTTAAATGCATGGTGTAAGATGCAGCTTACATAACCAAAAATGAATTACTGGTTGATAACTGATAACAAGAAACATTTATTTGAAATAAAATAATATTTTATAATATTGTGTTTTTTTAATTCATGCATTTAAGGGTTAAGATTTTGATGCAAAAAGAAAATAATAATAATAAATATTGGGGGCTCCCCATACTTAGAACTGAAACTCAAAATTTTTTTTTTCATCAAACACATGTTACGTGTGGGTTATCTATCGTGTGGGGTCTTCAAAAATGATATCGAGGTTTCTAAAATATTTTTTTTCTAAACCTAATAGTTTGCGTGACAGACGCTTCCAAAGTGGAAAAAAGTTGGTCCCCCCCCCCCCCCCTCTAACTTCTAAAATAAGAAAATGAAAAATGTAAAAAAAACATATGATGTACATTACTATAAAAACTACCAAAGAAAATTGTTTTGAACGAGATCTAGTAAGTAGTTTTTTTTTTTTATATTTTAATACCTAACTTTGCACCTAATTTATATGGGGCGCTATACATACCAGGTGCAAACTTAACTTAAGGCCGTTCCCTGAGCCAGAACCCCGAGCCCCTCCTCAGGCCACCCGTCCCTGTCACATCACAGTCACATTTCAAAAGAGTGACGGAGACAGAGCTTGCGGGTCGTAAGGCGATATCTTTTTTCGTAAGAATTTGTCGATGATTATTTATTTTAAAAATATTGGCTTCAATTATTGAAATTCGGAAGCTGTAAAATTACTATTTTAGTTATGATTGATTTTTCTCCTTTTTTTGTTTCATAGTGTCACGTAGAAAAAAAACAAGTAAAGTTGGAGTAAAAATTCGAATTGGAGGTTACTTTGGGAATTAATTGTATCGAGCGAAGTGTTATGAATCGTGTATCGAATGCTGTGTTATTAAAGATAATATAATCAAGAATGATATATATTTTTCCCTCGTTTACTAATATCAACGTTTCGTAGAAAAATAGGATAATTTTTGGGGTATTTTTGTATTTCTGGCTCAGGGAACGGCCTTAACCACTTAGGGATGGAAAGTGTTTGTACGGAACCCTCGGTGCGCGAGTCCGACTCGCACTTGGCCGGTTTTTTCTATATCATTATTGCTGACCCTAGATCACTTTGAGGAGGTTCTCAGCCAGTTCTTTTTCTTCCAAATGTTGATTTAGGGTTCGCGTAGATCCAGTCCGTTGCGTGGTCTTCTTCAATTAAATTCTCTTTATGTTTTATTATTATTATTAATCCGTTTTTGGCGGCTCGAATCTTGTGCCAGTATCAGTTTTTTTGGTTTATAACCAATGCATGACTTCCGTGTTAAATGTAAATAAAACTTATCAAAAAATAAAAAATAAAACATGAGATGAAATGAACATGAACAAAGATGGCCGATGAATCCCTCTTTATGTTTTGATCCTCCATTATCAAATGTTTAGTCTGTCAACTTTTGCCTCACCAATAACAACACTCGCCACCGGTTCTTACCCAATCACCACACTACTCGCGAAGTTGACCGAAGTTAGGCGAGGCGAAGTTGGCCGAAGTTAGGCGAGGCGAAGTTGGCCGAAGTATGGGTTTTCGCAGCGAAGTGCCCCTCCACACTATCAAATTCGCTCAGCCTCGACCAACTTCGCGAGTAGTATGGAGCCGCAGTTATACTTATAAGGTATTCTATTTCTTTAGAGTTTTTAATAACTCTCCACCTGAGTCTAAGACGCATTGAATTTGTGTTTTTCGGTCTCGATCGAGTTTGTTGATACAAAACTTCCTACATATTTCGAAAGGGTGCCAAATAAGATGAGGATGGAATAAAAATAGCAGCGGTAAGATATCCACGGTCTAGTTAACTGAGCCGTCTCATGGGATCGAAATAAATTTGGAAAGTTCCTTTTGAGCATTTACCTACCTTAGCAGAAAATCGAGTCAAAAGTTTTTTTTTAAAGCCACATGCAAGTTCTATATAATGATACAATATCAATTAATATTGATTATTATTCTCTCTCCGATAATTATTATTATCATTCCTGTAAGGTGCTTTGGGGTAAAGTCGAAAATGGGGATAAGTCGAAAATCACACATTTCTACTAAACTGGGAACAAATTCTACGCTTGCAACGCTTGTAAAAACGCCATGTTTATCTCCTCCCCCGCTTCAGTTCACTTCGCATCGCTAGTCGTGAGGGCACGTGTGTTGCAGTCGATTAAATAAAAGCAGTGCGATTTTTGGATCTTTGCGGGGGTAAATTAGAACTAAAAAGAAATATGATTCTTAAACTCATATTGCATAAAAACCAGCTTCAAAATTACCCCACTTGCTTTCGAAATTACCCACTCCTTAAGATATAGTATTCAAAATATATATTTTTTTATTCTAATTTGTTTCCAAATTCAAGCAACGTATTGAAACGCTGTTTTCACAAAGCGTTGATGAATATATCCAATTTGGTAAAGATCTCATTACTTGGAAGGATTACTTCTTAGGTTCTGACTTACGAGCCCAAACCCTAACATACTCTACACTCGCCTAAAAATATGTCGAATTTACCCCAAAGCACCTTATAATGATTTAGGAGGGTAGATGGCGCTGCCAACATGTAAACATCGAGCTCTTACTTTTAATTGTAAATAAAAAGTCTACAGTTTTTAGAACATATATTCACGTGATATTCAGAAAGTGCAATGATAAAAGTTTATGTGTAATTATGGACAGCGGTCAAAATTACAGTTGAGTGTGTAAAAAGTGGTATAAACAAAACAGTGAACAAAACAAAGAAACCCAACTTAAACCACCTTATTAGTGCCTTGTATTTAACACAAATGGTTAAAAACTTACTAAACATCATTGTGTTGTGTCGTTAATATAGGTGAAATAGTGATAATGATAACGGATACCGAAATCAAAGACTATCCGAAATTGAAGAATATTAAATTGTACCTCAGACCAATGATTGGTCTGAGGATTGTACCGAGTCAAGAGTCATAAATTGATACCTTGTCGGGTGATTAGAGTTTTTAACTCAGAAGTGTGCTCTCATTATATACAACATTTTCACCATCTACGTCATATGCACCGTGGTTAATCGGTTAAAGGAGCTTGTAGACTCATATAGCTCTGATGAAGTTTCGAGTTCAAATCTCAGTCACCAAATTTTTTTTTTTTTTATGTTTTTATTTATTTTTCTTTTTTATTATTTTGTATTCAATGTGACTAGGTACGAATAATACTTATAAATACAAAAGGATAAGAAGTGGAATAAATAAAGAAAAAAATAAATATAAAAAAATGTCATGTACTAGTCGGAAAGTCACCCTTCGCCAAGTGGAAGCTCAATTAAAGGAGGCCCTGGTTGAGTTAAAGGCCTCACGGGCTGAATGCAACCAGCTGTTGAAGGAGAGGGAAGAAAATGAAGAGGAGTTCCACAAGATGTTACAAAGTAACATAGAATTAAAAAACAATTTAGTGGAAATGGATATATGAAATATACTTTCAGTGAAGACAAGTATGATCATCTGTAAACATTGGTCGACTCGTTTAACCAATGTGCTTCTACCCACGAGGTGGCCTTGGAACGCATCGCCCATCTGAAAAAGGAACTCGGGGAAGCGAACCAGGAGCTGAGCTTCTTCAGGCGCGAACGGGACCGTCGCGAATCTGGACATACGCAAGACTTATACCAGGAACTTGTTGGCAGCGGAACGAGTACTAAGGATCTTGTATATTTTAATAGTAATGCTAAGTTAAAAAAATATGTAAAAATTAATAGGTATATTAGACGTACACAAAAATTAATAAAAAGTAAAAAATGTGTTAAAGACTATTTTAAAATGAAGGCAGGACTATCTGTACTGAGAATTAAAGCTCAGGAATACGAAAAACAACTACATGAAAACAGGATTACATACGAGTTAAACTTACAGGACATGCAAAATAATATTGATATGTCAAAAAAGAAATTAGATGCCACATTCAATTTATATGTCCAATCCCAGCATGAAATCAAAGAGCATATACGGGCCTTTACGCAGTTGTTAGAGGACAGCAAAAACATTGAAGATCGCTTTAATTCTTTGGCTAATAATCATTACTGTAATTGCGCGTTACCACCAGCTGCTGATACCTCGGAGATGCTCGGTGATATACCTCTTGGCAAGTCCCTTTCATCACAATTGACTATGAGTAACCCATCAGTGCCCTTAGACATTTCAGCGGGCGAACCATCCACCCCTCCAGCGAGCCTTAAAACTCAAAAGTTTGTAAAAACGACCATCATTATTTCTGACCAGATAGGAAAGGGAGTAGGTACTATGTTGAGAAATATTTTAACTGAAAATGTCATGAATTATTGCTATCACAATGCTACCCCAGAACAGATTTGTGAGTTAATTCCCAAAGAGAAATTTGATCGGGACACGACTCTGATTATTTTGTTGGGACATGGCGTTGACATGGGCAGAGCTGGCCTAGCTAAAATAATTGACGCGATAAACATTATTGAAAAGTCGGGAATTGGTTCAGTTATACTATGCGCTTTTCCATACTCGCAGACTATGCCATACACATACAATTATAAGCTAGCCCAGCTCAATAATTTCATGTACAACGCGATCTGTTTCAATAGAAGATATCACTTCTTCGATTTAAATAAAATAAGTGACTTCACGGTTGCAGCTAACAAACAATACTTAACAAAAAAATGTAAATCACTACTGGTAGAATTGTTGGCTTGTAACGTAAAATCGAATGTGAAAAATAACGAGTGTCATTTAAACTAAATATAAGGACAGCGGAAAAACCCATGAATTTCACAATTATTCACCAAAATATTCAGGGTTTTTCTAGCAAAGAAATAGAAATAGGGTTATTTTTAAATTGCTATGAAATTCAAATAATGTGTGTTACCGAACACTGGTTGAATGAATCACAGATGACATTTAATTTTACAAATTATGATTTAATTAGTTACTTTGCTAGACATAATGCAATCCGTGGAGGATCTTTAATATTAGTTAACAATATTTTACGATGTAAGGAGCGAAAAGATGTGGTCAGATTCTCAATCGAACAAGTAATAGAAATGTCTTGTGTAGAATTAGGTGATTACATAATTATATGCGTATATAGACCGCCATCCGCAAACTACAGCCTATTTGAAGCTGCCATGGAAAATGCGCTAAAAACTGCGTCAAAAAGCAAAAAGCACATTGTTGTCTGCGGAGATTTTAATGTCAATTTAATTGACTCACCACCTTCAGCTCTCAGTGTAAGGTTTTTAAAATTTAAGTCTTTTCATTTAACTAACTTGTTTACTGAACCGACCAGAAGTACAGATACCAGCGCCACTTGCTTAGACAATATTTTTTGTGACTGTAATTGTCTGAAACGGGAAATTTTTAATAGGTTTAATTCTGATCATTGTGGACAAAGTGCAACATTTGAAGGATTTATTGAGTCTAGTCCTCGGACGATAACATACAGACCATACACGATGAACCGAATAAATAAATTTAAAACGGACATTCAAAATAATTTATTATTGACAACTTTTAATCATAATGAACCAAATCAATCGTATAATCTTTTATTTGACATAATTATAACACAATTTAATAGAATATTCACAATGAAGACTACTTCGGATTCCAGTATAAAAAGAAAATTTAGTGATTGGGCAACGACGGGAATTTACATAAGCAGAGACAGGTTGTATGAACTATATGGAATGAAAGAATACAATAGAGACAGCTCCTTTCTAGAATATGTAAAGAAGTACTCAAAAGTGTTCAAAAAGGTATGTACTGCTGCCAAATCTATGCACATCTCGTCAAAAGTCCAGTCTTCTGACAACAAAATTAAGACTGTCTGGAAAATTATTAATCAGGAGAGTGGTAAACTAAAGACCCATGATTATGAATTTAATATACAATGTGATCATACAATTATTAGTTCTGATAGAGAAGTAGCAACAGTTTTTCAATGTTTTTTCTCTAACATAGCCAGTGATGCCACAAAAGACCTTGACTCCTCTGCCATTCAAGCACAACTACTTTTACATTCCGCAGTAGAGCAGTGTAGTCATTGTTTTGATTTCAATCCTGTTACCCCGCAAACTATTTATAAAACATTTAAAAGCCTTAATAATAAAAGCACAGAAGATTTGTGGGGAACATCAGTTAAACTAATGAATAATGTAATAGATATAATTGCTCCTCATCTATCCTCGATCTTCAACAAATGTGCAAGTGATGGTATATTTCCAGATTTGATGAAGATCAGTAAAGTTCTACCCTTATTTAAGTCAGGCGAGAAAAGCAACTTAACGAATTTTCGTCCGATTTCCATTCTACCGGTTTTAAGTAAAGTATTTGAAAAACTCATGTTAAATCAGTTACTGGACCATTTTAATAATCATAAGTTACTTCATAATCGACAGTTTGGATTTACAAAAGGAAGATCAACTACGGATGCCGCTTCTATGCTTATTAAATATGTCTACGATATTTGGGAAAGCTCTTGTGATGCGGTCGGGATCTTCTGCGATTTATCGAAGGCTTTAGATTGTGTTGAACATAAAACCATAATACTAAAGTTGAAACACTATGGATTATCTGAGACAGCATTAAAACTAATTTCAAGTTATCTATGTTCAAGGAAACAAAGTGTAGTTGTCAACGGGACTCCGTCTGACGAAACCGTTATTAAACTAGGGGTACCACAGGGATCCATCCTAGGCCCATTCCTTTTTCTCGTCTACATAAACGATTTGCCAAATGTTGTTAAGAACGATTGCCAAATTGTTTTATTTGCAGACGACACATCTTTAATATTTAAAGTAAACCGTAAATCTGAAAACTACGATGAGATAAATTGCACTCTGACTAGAGTATTGAATTGGTTTACAGCCAACAATCTGCTACTAAACTCTAAGAAAACAAAATGTATTAACTTCACATTACCAAATGTAAAATCTGTTAGTGGTAGCATTTACATAAATAAAGAATGTCTGGAATTCGTTGATAAAACCCTATTTCTTGGTTTAACTATTGACAAAAACTTACAATGGAGTCCGCACATTTCTTCATTAGCAAATAGACTAAGCTCCGCAGCGTATGCTGTTAGAAAGATAAGGCAACTGACCAATGTAGAAACAGCTAGGCTAGTGTACTTTAGCTACTTTCATAACGTAATGTCCTATGGCATTTTGGTGTGGGGTAAAGCTGCCGACATACAAACAATATTTGTCCTACAGAAAAGAGCAGTACGGTTTATATATTATATAATATGAGTTCGCGCGAATCACTTAGAGAGCATTTTAAGACAATCAATATTTTAACAATGGCATCGCAATATATTTTCGATAACATTATTTTTGCTATAAAAAACATTGATTCGTTTAAAAAAATGCACAACGCTAGACACAACCACAAAATTGCAATCACCAAGTTTCGTGTCCGGAAAGTACAGAAATCTTTTCTGGGCCAATGCATACATTTCTACAATAAGTTACCTAAAGAAGTACTAGAATTACCCTTACCTGGTCTAAAAAAATATTAAAAAAATAGTTTATTACATAAGGCTTATTACAGCGTTGAAGAATATATAAATGATAAAAACGCTTGGCCTTCCTTACAGTCATAATTATTATCTTCATCCATCTGCGGAAGCGTGACATTGCAAAATATATATATTATTATTTACATAGCTATCAGTTACGTAGTTTTAAGAAATTGACATATATATATAGCTTACCACTGCAGATAGTTCTTTGTTTGAACTTCTCTAGTATGGACTATATTGGATTGTTTAATGTATTATTGATTATTTTAGATTAGAATATTTATTATTATAATATCAATTAAGTTTTGGACACAGTTTCTGTAGGAAGAAATAATTAGTAATATTATTCTACCTGCAGAACTACGTTCATGTATAAAATAAACCTATAATTGAATGTGTACAATTTTTAATAATACTAATATTATGAATGTCATTTTAATATTATTTTAAGCAAGTTTTATTAGACAATGTTTTAAATACGAAGTTTAATTTTTAATGATTGTGTGCTTTTTTTTGTGTGCTTTTGACGATGCAAAAGTGATACTTGTGATCCTATTTGATTAAATGTTATTTTATCTTTTTATCAATAGCATTTTAATAACAACTAGCTATGCCCGCGGCTCCGCACGCGTGAAAATCGGTCTGTGTTAGTTTCAATTTTGCTTTAGGTATCACAGCGATGGACGGAGGAGGAGCGTTTGCTCCGCTCTAGCTTATTGACTGAGTTTCTTTAAACAGAAGAGTAGGTATATATAAACGAGATGTAAAATGAAAATGGGGGCAATTATATGACAGAACTGCGACATGAAAGTAAAGTGGACATTTCTTACGACGAAATTGCCTGTTCAACGCTCGTTAAGTATAAAAAGGGTCGCCTGCATTGGGTGCCCTTGAAATTCGTTCAAAGATTCTCCATCCCAGAGTCGTTTATTTCAACGATTAGATAAAATTATAATGGTTAGCCTTCTATAGGGTATACTTAGCATGGAAAAAAATATACCTAGATACCTTAAAAAAACTTTACATTCCCTTTTATTCTACCGATATCGAAGAAAATAAAGAAAAATAAACAAAAAAAGTACTGAACCCGTTTTACTACATATCCAACTTTTGGCCTGTTTTAGACAACATTTGCTGTGTTTTTAACAAAAAGTTTGCGTGTCAGCCTGCGTGTTACGTCAAGGCGGCTAAAAGCGATGCTCCTGCAGCGCCGCTATATCGCTCTGACCACGCTAGGGGCGCCCCTCACCTGCTCGGTAATATTCAATGTTATCATGTCGATATCTAGAACATAAGGATGCCGCCGGCCGGGGCATATATTTGTGTGCTGAACTTGAGTATTTGTTCTTGGGTCATGGATGATATCTATGTATGTATTTATATATAATTTATATCGCCGTCTAGTACTCTAAGGAAACATACCTAAACTCCGATCGGCACATGGGAGTTAGTTCGATTGCATTTCCCAAATTTTGTTTTATATACCTACCTACTTAAGTGGTTATAGAATAAAACCTAGGTAAATTTTGGAAATTGGATAAATAAAGACTTTAGTGTTTATTCGACGATAACGACTCATCAGGTCTTGGTGTGAGAGTTTTAGCGATCATTTAATCAGAAGATGGCAACTCTGCATCAGTTCATCAGTGTAGCGATATGTTTAAAATGTTGTCAAAAAATCATACGTTATAGTAAGAGGATTCTTAGCATAACGTATGATTGGAGTAGTCTTTTTCGAAAAAAGACTAATAGGTACCTAGTTACTTACAAAATGATGCCACCCAATATTATGTGTAACCTATATTACTTTACTTGGATATTACTGGGCTCAATATAATAATAACATAATACTAATAGATATAACTTTATTTAAGTTTTTAGTTATTTAACTGCGCTAATCCACTATACCTAATATTATACGTTATTAACTTCTAGGTTCAAATAAATCTGTCTAAATATTTCCTCCTAATACTGTTAATTCTATCCTTAGATAGTTGTCAGAGGGTTGGGTAGAAAAGCTGCATGTTGGATAGTTGTCACGGTCAAGTGTTTTATCGATACTCCGCACCCCTAGCGAGCTAATAGACGCAGTGACGCCGGCACTGGCGGCAGTGGCGCGCCGCGGGCCGAGAACGCCGCACGTCTCTTCTCGTGCGGCGACAGACACAAACGATCGATACGCGGCACAGCCCTAGCGTCTCCAACTGGCCAGTAACATGACCAAACAAACCACGTGTCACGACCAGCCAGTTCGCTCATAACCTACGCGTCGATATCGCGCGCTACACTAGCGTCAACAATGTAGCCATAGTGACGCGACTGTTGACAGATTGACAGTTATCTTTACGATGCCGTTGATTTTAATAAACAAGTTTATTATATGAGTGTTGTTGTTATCATGACAATAAATTTGTTGGTTAATTAGGTGTTTGTTGAAACGAAGAAAATGGGAAATGGGATGAATAAGGTAAGCGCATTGGAATTATGTACGATGGTTATTTTGATACTAACCTCCGGTGTTTACTTGTGAAGTTTCGGAGGAGAGAAAGAGGTTACGTAACATTCGTCGGAGGGATCGTAGCGGCGTCCGTAGCATCCGTGGCTCTCTCGTAGCACGCCGCGCCGCGGCCGTATTTCGTAGCTGTTGTGCTACGTATATTTTTACCTTTCATTTTACTATCTATCTACCTTTCTATTTTATTACCCACGTATCTATTGCGCTACGGGTAGAAATAGGTATGGTTTTGGTTTATAAAGTTTTGCCTTTGTATCTTGACCTCATCAACAACTTACAATTTATTATTATTAAAATCGTGCAATCAAGAGGACGAAATTCTAGTATAGGTACCTACATCAATGCATTTCGAAATCACGCCTGACTTAAGTTATCCCGTTAAAACAAAACTGACTTATCCATAATCGGAAATCCTATCCACGTTTGGAAATTGTACTTTTAATAATTATATTTTTCATCTCATTAATATTATAAAGGATAAAGCTTGTGATTGTGTTTGTTACTTCAACGCTCACACTCAAACGGCTGGGCCAATTCAGACAAAATTTGTTATGGAGGTAGCTGACACCCTGGATTCAAACATAGGCTACTTTTTATCCCGAACGCGAGTAACACCACGTGGTGCAGCTAGTTTTCGTAAGTGCGATCCGCAGTCAAACTGTGATAATGATAACCATAGCTCGGGCTAATTATCGCAAACCAAAAAATAATGGATTTTACTCACAAAGTTTTGACCAATTTATGGTTAACTATGGTGTTATTGTATAAGTAAATGTTGTAATCCTGCGGGGCTAGCATATCTTGCCGCGACTTCATTTGTCGCGCGACACCTGTCTTCCTCGCACAGTATTGAAAGAAAAATAACAGCTGCTGTCGGTTGCTGTTAATATTTTTTTCATCACATTTGCTCGTAAAAGATGGTATTACATATAGGTGTACTGAAGGACTAAGGCCTATATTGTTCCCGCGGGAGTTATAAATTGTTATAACTCCCGAGGGAGTTATGGTTTTAGTTTTAAAAATATAGTACGCACTCGCAGTTTACTTCAGACTAAGGAGGTTTCAATCCAGCCAAGGTTTTTTGTTGTACGAACAAAACTTGCCTACCAGCAAATTTTATTGTGTATTGAATTAATACGGTACATGTACTGCATTAATATTTATGTTTTACAATTATTTATGTGTAATTTGCAATAATTTTATTAAAATTATTTTTGAATTATCGTTACAATCTGGCAGTATGGCTTGTCATGTTTCTAAACTAAACGCAGTTCTTAGCATTATCTGTGGTAGACGACACAAAAACAGAAAAAAGTTATAAAATTATTGGTTAGGTACTATTTAGTTTTGTAACAAAATTACTGTTCGTATTTAAGTTTTATAATATATTACCGTGTTAATTATTCCTGCATAATATTGTTAATTGTTATTTGTTTAATGATAGATGGTAAGATTCTGTGTATATTTGTTTTCTGTTTTAAGCTGATGGCCGTTTTGCCAGTGCTTATAGTAAATTAAAAAAATATATGCAGAAAAAAATTTGCTGTCAATCGTTATCGTTTAATTAGTTTAATGTTTATTTTTGTCTTATGTATTTGTTATTTACTCCCAAATGTGATAAAAATTATGGTGTGTATGGCGGGAAGTAAGGGGATTACAAACTCAGGACATTTAAAGCCCTCCGCCTTCGGCGTCGGGCTTCTAATAGACCTTCGTTAGTAATCCCTTACTTACTACCCTTATGACACAATATACTATTAAGGTTCCAGTAACATGCCTAACCTAAAGCCAGGTTCTACTGTAAAAGGGAGATCTCAGTACCTTATATTAAATACTTGTGGGTTTGAGAGCTGATAGACCATGCGTGTCCGTTTAGAAATGGAAAAGAATAATTTGAAGCTAATTTGTAAAAAATCTAAAAAATTATCAGCTGATCAGCTGATCATTTTCTTAATATGAAGGATCATTGAGGGATTTTCTTAACGATAAATTGAGCATGTCATGTCGAGCGATATGCGACTTCTACGACGTGAGTAAACCCGTTTCCAATCTGTATAAGCAGCTCACAAAATATCACGATATCAGCCAGATATCTGGACAACTGGACATCCGGAATTCGGATATACGAAATAATTTTTGCCCATGATGAAACGGACACGCTTCGTTCGCTTCTTTTATAAAATATAAGAAGCAAGCCCCCTTTTTGATAAAAAAAATATGGTATACCTTTTTTTATCCCCGCCAAAAAGAGGGGTGTTATACGTTTAGCATTTTGTATCTGTGTGCTGTCAAATTTAGAGGCGAGTTCACATGAACTTGACTGTTAACTGTTAATTCAAGCATTTGATTTTGTCCGAATACCTTTTGATTATGGACGATTGATAAAAAGTGGCGGCAGCGTTGAACGGCGGCCATAGGAGCGAGTGAGACACCACGCTCAGCCATTCCGGTTTTACTTATGGCCGTCACTCGCCGCTGCCACCAACGCTATTCTAGGAAACCAAACTTACTTATGGTTAAAAGACCGTATATGTTTTAAATTGTATTTTTTTCATATTATGACAAATATATTGATAATTTCAAACAACTTTTTAAAGTGTACTTAGTTTAGTTAGTACTTTAGTGTTATACTTTTCCCTGAGGTCTAGATAGCAACATCATAGCTATTTTAAATAAGTAGCTAATTTTGTCCATTTCGAGTAGTTTTCGAAACAAAAACTATCAATTTAAAATTCAAACCGTAAGTTTTAAATTATACTACCTTAGTAAATCGCAATAACCCTGTTTTAAGTAGTTACCTTAAAAATGTGTTAAGAAACATGTTTGATGATAGAGATTTTTTTTAAAACCATCAGCATTTCTGAACGGATAAGGAGCCTTAAGGAGCCTCATAATGTAGGTATGATCTTGTGTTAAATAAAATTCTACTTGCCAAACTCTGCCTAGATACCAAGAAATTCATCGGAACTCCGTCGAAACTTTATTAATACGATTTCATCTGCAAATTTTCTGAAAACAAATTATTTTTCTCGCCTGAATCGCCTGAGCGCTTGAAATAATTTGAGCAAAGCCCCGTTACATTATCAAATTGAATTGTAGAAGATTTTGAATACTTTGAAAGTAAATTACTTGACCTGACGAGGTTTAAATAGAGGTATGCCTCTTCGGCGGTTATAAATAGTAATTGGAACAAGTTTTAATAAAAAGCAGGGTGAAATCTTACTCGTTTGTGCGTGAAACACTTGAATGGATGAGGTTAAGTTTTGGTTTATTATTCGTATTTGGAAATTAGGAGTGATTATAATGTTCTATCGGCTACGGAGATTGGTTTATTGTTACAGAAGTGTGCATGTGCAAGTTTACAGTACTTTAACCAAAATACTTATACATTAGGACATAGTTACATAAATAATAAAAACTATATTATTTATCAAAATTCGTCATTTAAGAAAGTATACATAATTGTTAAAATAAATTAAAACGAACTAATCCACGATATATTAACTTCCTAGTCAATTAGTGCTAGCCCGTTATACTTAATTGCGTATTTTTTCGTACATTTAAATCGCATAATCCATGTTGAATAAATATTAAAAATGTGTCATATCTCATATATGTATGAAAGAATATTAATAATAGTCAGGATATCTGTAACACTAAAATATTGAGCATTTTAAAAAGAAGAAAATCACAGTAATAATATTAAATGCGAAAGTTTGTGAGTGTGTTTGTTACTTCTTCACGCTCCAACGGCTGGGCCCATTTTGATAAATTTTGTATGAAGGTAGCTGACACCTTGCATTAACACATAGACTACTTTTTATCCCGGAACATTTAGTGTTCCCGTGGGATGAGCGGGTAACACCGGGCGGCGCAGTAATAATAATAAATACATATATAATAGGCAAAAGCAGAAAATTATTTAAGAATTAGGTATTTAATAAGAAACTACGCAAACCCCGTATCGCGAACTAGTACTTCATCATTTATGACGGATAGTCTTCGTGCTAGTTTATTACTAAATACCCAAGTTTCGTATATTCCGATAAACATAGCTATATTTTGTGGCAAATAACTACTTCTCATAATGGTTCTCATACATATTTAAGCCGTTAGGTGATAGTCGCTCTTGCTTACTTTCGTTATTTGTCGGGAGGATTTGCTTTATTTAGGTAGTAATATTATCTCCCTTAGGTATCTGTTTCTAGTCGACATTCTATAATTTCAGAAGGGAATAGAAAAATATGTAATCGTGAAATGTGACAAGTGAATAATAATACCGAGAAGTTGTAATTAATGAAGTGACGTGACGTCGCGGTTGGCGCAGTTTGTAGTGCACCTGCCTACTGAGCCGGCGGTCCTGGGTTTGAATCCCGGCCGGGGCAAATATTTGTGTGATGAACTCGAATTCCTGGTTCCTGGGTCATGGATGTTATGTTTAACCTCGTCCTGCCCAAGCATTTTTAGACAGTCATCCCGTTTCTGCCCAATGTTCTCAATTTAGTACATTCTAATTTATATGGGTTCTGCCCAACACATTTTTTAATGAAATTGTGGTGCTAAAGGTAAGCCAGATTTTTTAAACTATTTTTTAGGTTATAATGGGTATGTATTTGATAGACTGAGCCAGTTTAGGAGTCAATATCTTTTGTTCTTTTTTAAGAACATTGGGCAGAATTGCCTGCGTAGTATATAATTTTTTTGATATTTATTAAGAACGTTGGGCATAAAAATCTTTATTATAACGTACTTTTTAAATAGCAGTTGTGAGATAATAAATAAAACAGGTTTACATTTTATAGTAATTAAGTATTTTGATAGTAAAAAAAGAGTCGAGATTAATGAAAATACCAACTGACGACTTGTTAATGGCATCTAAAGGGCATAATTTCTAAAAAGACATTATATAAAGTCCCTATTATAACAACAAAACTTAAAACTCAACGACACACGGGTTAGTTGAGCTTGGAGTCCTGTGCCTTCACTGCATCTAGCATCGCTTTGTCCACTACGTATCCCCACGTCGACCACCACGTCTACGACCGCGTCCACCACTGCCACGTCTACCTGCCTCATAGATTGAACTCGGCAAAAATGGTATAGGTACTTCATCAGTCTCAGCTGCTGTATCCGTGCTGGTCTCACTGGGGTTTATCGCGGAACGACGCGGCAGAGCATAATGTGTATCTTCTTCACCGTTGTTCGTGATGTTCATCATCTTTAATTGCTATTGGCATAAAATTTCCGAAATCTGACGCAATACACCTTCAATCCCTCGACTCGATCAATCAGTAATATAACAAAAAACAGTAGTCAGTTCTGCCCAATGTTCTCAATAAATCACACATTTCGAAAAATGGACTTGAAAAATCAAAAATAACTTAAATTACAAAAATATACTTTTCATTATAAACTAGAACTATTCGGACATAAATTAATATGGTATTTATTAAAAACATATGCACGATTACTAAGATAAATGTGGCTTAAACATACCTCCTTAGCGAAGATGCGGCATCCTGGATGCTTGGCGTGACACTGATCGTGGAGTTCAAGGAACTTCCATGCAAGGCCTTGACAAAGTATTGGCCAATACTCTAACCAATCAGAAACAAGCAAATAAAACCGCAAATCATGAAAATTTTAGACGCTAGGCGCCAAATTTGAATATGTGATTAATTGAGAACGTTGGGCAGAATCCTGAAGTATAAATAAAAATCCTCGGGCAGGAACCACTAAATCCAATGTGTTCTTTATTGAGAACACTGGGCAGGACGAGGATATGTATTTATATTATACTATGTATATCTTCGTCTAGTATACATCCCACTTTTTTGATTCCATGACCCAATGTCACAGACGTTTGCTTTCAAGTAGTCGTTAGGGAGAATATTTGAAGTAGTCTGATGAGCTTTAAGGGTGTCGGATATTTTTCAATAGAGCCTTTGTCGAAATTCCGGACAATCAGTCCTGGTAATGCACGAAGGAACAGCATTCTTCGTTCAGTATTTCGACACGCTAATTTTTGTAAGGATAAAACGTTGATATTTTCCAAGGATAAATCTATTTACTTTAAGTACGTGAGATCTTGCAAGATTGCTTCAGAATGGCGTGAATTTGATATTTTTCCCTTTTTTTAACTCAACACCTCCGCCATTTTGAAAAATTTCGAAAAACTGACTCGATAAAATATTCTATAGAATCAGCTTCAAATCTGCTCACAAAATTTCACGAGACTTGTTTGACTCTAGGACCGGAGACCAGGCGGAAATCCGGACAAACGGACATCCGAACATCCGCATATCCATACCTACATACGGACATCGGAAAGAATTTTAGGCCCAACTCATAGGAAGACGCTTTGCTCGTTTCACTTGCTCAGCCAATTAATTGTTATACGAGTAGGTATTTAACCTCCGTAACAAGTCATTCGTCCAGGGTATCTATCATTTCATCGAAATTTCTTACGTCGATTTTCATGTCACCGAAAACTATTCCACGAATTTCATTACGATTTTTTGTCTAATCACATAATCATCAATTCATTGCTTTTTATTTAATTTATAACAACTTTTCATCGTAAATCGTTTCGAATCTGTCTCAAGGTAACGATTCATCGAATTTACGATCACACAAACATGATTCATAAATGGTACGTTCCATATATTATTATTGCCACGAACAATATTTCATCGCAGTAACTTTTCATCGAACGATGCATTTGTTATAAATTTAGACAAAATATTAAATTGTAGAAATTCATTATAGTAGGTATCTATCTTTCTTCAACTTCTATGAATTATTCTACTAAACGCAAACGCGAGGGGGATAAAAATACTCGGTTCTGGCGTTTCGCTCGCTTGTAAGGGTCGCAGTTCAACCTAACACTCCTCCTCGCTTCGCTCGTCGTCGTACCTAACCTATCCTAAGTCTGAGCTGCCTATGCCACCCATGCCAGATAGTTGTCAAATACTGCTTCAAGATGAAATTTACTGTCCCTGAAGCGTATTATCGAGTATAGTAACACTGGTGAAACTACTTTGCTATGTTATAATAATTATGGGAACTGAAACTTACGTAAACCAAAATTATAGTAAAGGGGATTCGATGAAGGACTATGTCGATGAACTTAAATAAAATAATTAAGTAAAATTCGATGAGTTGATTCATTTGTAAAAGCAAATTCGAGCAAATGTACAAAGCGATCTATCGAAGTTCGATGAATGATTCCTAAGTTATAATAAAATTCTGCGAATAGTGTTAAGGTGGATGTACTAGTACTCGACATTGCAAGGGATATTTATTTTATGTTTCGTAATAGTACGTTAATTTACACGTCTATCGCAAATTTATTCCTCCCTTATGAGAGGTATGACCTTTACCTTTATTAAATGGTATTTATATCATATAATGATCATATAAAAAAATCTCGTAATGTAATGAAATGTAAGTCAATAGGATTGTTCCAGTACATGTCACGTGCTTTTGCAGGCAGTCAGGTTGTATATTTTATTATTTTGCGTGTGAAATTCGATAGCTACAAACATTTCTCATGTATTCATTCTATTTGCTATGAAAGTAACGGTAATCTTATCTTATTTATCGCAGTTGAAAGTATGGTGACGCGTATTAGTACCGCGTCGAGTACTAGTACTTCCACCTTATAGGAAACCATAATCGATGGAACGATTTTCGGTAAAATGATGTATTCCCATACATGTAACCATTTACACACCAATAATCTCGAATTTAATAAGTTTCACAATTTACTCAAGAATAAAGGTTTTCTGTTATATTGAAAGCGGTTAGCGAATACTTACTCCAGCTGTTTTTCGTATTTGTGTCCATTGTCGCTCATTTTCATTTGAAAGCTTTTCCTCAACTCATTCAACGTTAACATCATTGATCCAACCTATTTCATTATAGGTTTTCTGTTCGACTTCATTACTTTTCGTCCTTTTACCTACTCGGCTCGTTATCTCTTCCCATTAAAACGCCCACGTATACAATGCTAAAAACAGCCTCGTAAGTATTTATGGTATTGGCAACTGGCAGTCGTAAATTTGGCAATGGGCCTAAAAGCAATAACTCATATCATAAACCGTCGGATACCGGATGACATAACGTTATTTTTCACGGCTACGCTAACGTATCGATCGTTTTAAGAATACTTTCACTTAATATTCCAGCGGTATTCCGTATTAGCATATGATGAAGAAAGTTTTGACAAAGACATTGTATTGAGTTAGCTTTGATCATTTATTAAGGCTTTATTTAATGCGGTAGGATTTTTGTCGAGTCAATTCCTTATTAATGTAGATCTACCTTCGAGCTAATTAATTTCGTCAAGTTATGTTATGTTGTTTAGCATAACTAGTCGCGTGTTTAAATACATTGAAAGGAAAGAGACATACAATATTTATCACGCGATAAAGAGTCGCGTTTCAGACTTGTTAGAAAAGGACCGCTAGCCTAAATACCTAAACGGGAATTATAAGTTCAAAATTACGATCGTACAAACTAGTTATACCTAACTTTTTCCTTAGACTGAGTTGTAGCATAATTGGTCAGTAATTAAGTGAGCCATTCTATTATTAGGTAGTTGTGTGGCTTAAAGGTACAATCGTTACGTTACAATATTGTACGTTACGTTATAATATAATATAGTGACGTTACGTTATGTCACTGATAATGTGAACGTTATAAAAAATATGGTGTAATTCCTACCTCTACAAGTCGCCACCAAGCAAACATCTATATTTACATATTATATTTCGGTCTTAAATATATTCCAAATTAACAAGTTATGTGTTTCCCTGAGCCTCCATCCCCACAAATGGTGGAGGTGCGCAGTAACACATAACTTGTTAATTTCCTCCACATCATCCCCACAGTACACAACTCTCATAACAATAAATAAAATCAGATACATAGTCTTCCCGGGTCGGGTGGTCGTCATTACCTACTTTTATTAATTCGACGTTCCTATTAGTACCCAGGCAAGAACAAAAGAAACTACGTTGCGATATTTTGCAAATATTATGTAAGTTCATAACAATAATTATCTACATTGATCAGTAGAATGATAAAATATAACAGCTACGTAGGTATACTGCTTCATTTGTACCTTCGCGCGTGGGACTTCTTTTCATAAATACCCATTTTACGGTGTTTAGAATAGCAACCTTTCAAACCGGGCTTTCGGAACGACATCCATTGAAAGAACCGGAATATTTGAGGTCCATTTTTCAGCGTCTGTAATAGAGGTAGTACCGGGCGGTTTATTACAATTTTAGATTGAAAAGGAATTTCATCATATTTTTTTAGAAATTGATGTCCCCGGGTACCTGTTCGTCTCATTTCAGATATTGAAACAACAAAAAAGTAGTAACAGGTCGTCGTAAAAATTCTCCACTAAGAAACGAAAATGTGCTTAGGTTGGATACAAATTGTGTCGTTTCAGGTAACGTTGTGTAACTAGGTTTTTACAGCTAAGTTGCCTGAGCCAGCTGATACTCGCTGAGTCACGTCATGTTTAAAGTCCTAGAATTTTCACTCGTATATTTCAGCTATGATAAGAACGTAAATATGTTGAAATACTTATTATTATTTTGAAACGTAATACTAATAACAATAATGTAAATTTGTGTCGACGTGAAATGTGTAAAATGTTTTGGTATTCAATTACGTAATTAGGTACAACATGTAGCAAACAAACAGTATTTATTTTACTGGGGACAGAGGGCGTCCTGGTCGAAGCATATTTCTTATGTAAATTAACACTAAGTAATTGTGTAACGGAATCAAGACAATATGACTAAATGCACGTTTTCCAGGGTACCTACTTAGTTTCTTTGAAGATTATAAGAGTAATTTATGTTGTACTGGACCCGTCCTTTGACTGTCTCGGACATTTTTCTCCGTGGACGGAAATTTATGACTTTGAGACGTTGTGTTGGAAAATTAGTCAGAATACTGAAGCTGCAAACAATCTAAACTAGGGAAAAAGAGCTTAATTTTCATCTCGAAGTAAATTATATTAATGATTTTGCTTTAATGACGTCGCAGGCATTAGAGGTATTAATTTATGGAGCAAGGTTATATGTTGATGAATTTAATTATCTTAATGCCGGCGCGCGAAGCATTATTATTTCTGCTTGTAGCACAGGATACCTATTAATTACAAAGTTTCATGGAAAAAGTATTAGCCGCTGTAGACTATTAATTAACAGGCGCCATTTCATTATATATTTTTCATGGAAATAGGTCAAATGTTAGCTTAGGTACTGAGAATTAAATAGTAATTCCATCACAATACAGACACTTAATAAACTTTGTGTAAAATTAACGTAGGTATACAAATTAAATTACCCTATAAGATTAGGATAAATAAAAAAATGATAATTTAACAACCATTGGGCGGATACAAAGTTAATGAGATTTTTCCATGTACAGTTTTACAATACGTAAGTATACAGTTTTAACTTGAAAATTAACCGGTTTCAGTTTTATAGTTAGAATGAAAACTCCCACAAACATCCAATATTTTTCTACGGAAAAGAATAGGAAAGAAAGTCAACGATTGTTGCCGTAAAAGCCTAGATTGAGGTAAAGGTGACCGCCGAGCAAACACGATGGCGCCTGTTTACCCGTCGGATGCTGAAATTGGATTCGCAAAATGTGGTCTTGGGAGCGGACAAACAATATTTTATATTGTAATCGTAACCTTTAAGATTTGATGGCTAAAATTACGCTGTGCTATTTACTACCACCGATTAGGGTAGACCAATAAACGTAGATAACCCTAATAAATACTTCAAATAAAATATACTATATAATATGCATATACGTATAAGTATTCAATTGTGCGAACATTTCAAGTCTCAACCTATCACGGTTGAAAAGATACAGCTAGCCCTGTGATAGACGGACGAACGTACTTTACTTACAGACAGACAGCAGAGGAGCGGAGGCTTAGTAATAGAAGAGGGTTCCGTTAGCACCCTTTGGGTACGGAACGCCAAAAATACTTAAAGTTTTCGGAGAAACGAAATTCCGTCCAAACCATTTCGAAGTTGTGATACCTATGTAAATGCTCTTATCTGATGCAAACAAGAGCACGAAAAGTAATCAAACATTACGGAATCAAATTCCTCCAATTAAGTTGAACACAATTTCAAATCAGGGTTGGAATTTGGTATAATCATGCGGCGAATTGAGCGTCTGAAATATGCCAAAGGCACGTATAAAGTGCTTAGCGAATTAATTCGAAGGTCTGTGTGGCGCCGCGGCTGACACGCGTGCAAGTCACGCGAACCGAAGATTTTGTCATTGGCCTATCGATTTTTGTCCAAAACCAAAGTAACCTATATCTACGTATATAGCTACTAAAGCTGCCTATCCACTGGAGCGGAAAAGCGAAGGTGTGTAAAATAGACCAATCGCATTCCTCAGATTGAGCTTCACAAAGTCGCAGTCTGATTGGTTGTTTTTCTTCGCTCCGCTTCTGTGAACTGGCAGCCTAAGGGTACCAGCTAAAAATAAGGTACGTTACACATCAATGTCTAGCTCCAAAATGTGTGATATGGTATGGGTGATCCCTACGGTACCACGATTCTTCTTCGATCTAATTTCAGGCGAAGTCAGCATCAACTGTGCTGTAAAGAATATAGTTATCTTATACATAACTTCAATTTTATAATGTTTGTATACTTGTGTGAAGATCAGGTTTTGTGGTTTAAGTACATTTTGATGAGCTGTACGTAACAAGGACGATCGTGGTGTAAAAAAATCATGAAAAATGTGAAGTTATTCGTGAATGGCCCGAAAAACAAACTTATAACTTGTATGTACCTACTCACAACAACAGCCATATATCTACGTTCGGATACCGACTGTTGCCAGCAGTTGCGCCATTATTGGGTATTTGTTTTCACGTTCCCTCTTCACGAAAACAACGCGAATTTCTGATTATATTACAGAGAGGAATTGTTTTATTGATGAGCAAATGGAACAGAAAATACGCTGGAGGTGCCGTGTGTATTTACAACTACCGTAAGATGAGGCTATTTGCGACCCAAGATGTTTGTTGTAGCATCCTAGGAAAATAATGTCGGAACTAAAATAATTTTTTGCTTCCAAATAACCCCATGGGGACCAAATAGCCTCATCTTTACGGTACCTATAGTCTATTGATATTACGTAAAGTTGATTAATTAGCTTGAGTCTGCTTTGTAGAGTGGTAAAAATGGTACCTAATTAGAAGTTATTTTTGAAGATCTCTCATGCGTAACATCCTTTTTCCCACAATTTGAACGATTTTTTCAACAAATACCTACACGTAATAGAATGTGTTATAATTCTAAGGACAGAAACTGTAGGACCGAATTGGGTGGCTACGAGTATTGATCATCATATTTGCCTATACTCGTCCACTGCTGGACAAAGGTCTCCGCTAAAGTTCTCCACAACGATCGGTCTTGCACCACGCCGCCCTCATCCAATTTCTGGCTGCGACCCTAACCAGGTCGTAGGTCCACCTTGTTGTGGGTCTCCCCACGCTGCGTCTTCCGGTTCGCCGTCGCTCCCAAGAACCTTTGTGCCCCAACGGCCATCGGTTCTACAAGCAATGTACCCCGCACACTAGCACTTAAGTTTGGCCACCAGTATATTGATACTCTTCTTTCATTCGCCATGCTCAGTGGTGGTTTGTTGCAAATTTTACTTTGCCGTAGCCTAGTAAAAAGTATCCTATAATGGTTTCGAGTCCCTGAACCAATTGTCAAATAGTTCCATTTATTTTTATACTGTACCTACTTATACTTATTAAGTATAACAAACAAGTAATTTCTTGCTTATTTTACATAGAGCTATATCTATGTAAAATAAACAAGAAATTGCTCAATCAACAAAATCTCTTAGGTATTATTATGATGATGATGAATGAAGTATAGTATCCATTATTATACGATGAAGCGTCATTTCAACTCGTCGTAGGTATCCAAGTTTCAGCACAGCGCGGCAATTACGGCATTCCATCGCGATGCAGACGTAATTGCTCTGAATCTCGAGTCGGTTGCGATGTCTGTTTAGCTGCTGATGACTTGATGTGTCATTTCGATGTTACCTGCGTGTAACTGTACAGTAAGCAACAAGACTGTACAGTAAGTAGCTAACCATCAAAACACGCTCACAAATGCATGATCTGTACAGCCATTATTCTCTAGATAAATGAGTCTGTCTGCTCATTTTGAGCACCTAGTGTTCGTAGCAACTTTTGTTGCTGACTGTACATTGCTAGAGTATCGAGTGAGTATAAAGCTTGGGGCATTCCACCAAGGCCAACGATACTAGTGCGCCAAATTATGGAGCGTCTTTATTTTACATTAGGTACTTGTAGTAGGCCTTTACATATTTTACACTTGTCCTGCTCAAAAAGTACGTTATTTTAGCTTCGTGAAGCGGAGAAAGTACCTACTTTAGGCCCCTAGGGTTTAAATGAAAACCTTATAATAATTTCTATGAAGATTAAAAATAAATCTTGTTAGCGGCCAGCTACATACTAGATACAGATAATAAATAAAAAAACCGGCCAAGTGCGAGTCACTCGCGCACCGAGGGTTCCGTGCAAACTTATCCTATCTTAATTGGCCTGGTTGAGTTAAGTTTGCACCTGAAATGTTTCGCGCCGCATATAAACGAAGTGCAAAGTTAACGCAACCGAGTTCTCCAAATATGATATTTGAAAAGGACTATATTTTTTATGAGTTTATTACAAATGTATAGTTTCAGATTTTTATAAGTATTTGTAGTATGTGACGATATTATTTGCCAAATTACATAGTTCTAGGTTATCAGGAAGTACCTACCCTATCATTTTTGATTCCCTTGAGAGTGTCGAAACGTACGTTTTTTCGACATAAACGGCCGTATCTTTTTTTTTTACGTTAACGTAAAGTTTGATTGTTTCACAGCTTCAATGGACCGTAGACTTAAGTATATGGTTTAAATTTCAACTCGATACCTCCACGCGTTCTCGAGATAAAGGGTCTTGACAGACAGACAGACGGACGGACAACAAAGTGATCCTATAAGGGTTCCGTTTTCTCGGATTGAGGCACGGAACCCTAAAAACAATCAGATTACATCGGCCAAAATGCAGATAATTAAAAACAAACCAAGAAGTTAAGATTCTGTAGTTACTGTATGTAGAGTTTTTTTTTTAAATTCGGAATTCGAAACAAAAGAATTTATAAAAAAATATTGTCATTTAGTTAATACAACAATATTTATTGGTTTACGAGCTTAAATTAATAAATCAAAATGGTTTTAATGTATTTTGGAATTTTAATTAAATTAGATTTGGTTTCTAAATATAAGGTAGTGACACGAGATGCTCCTACGTAGGTATATATACAGCTAGCAGGAATTGTTCTTAAACCAATTCAACCAAAAACAGGGCTCTAAAAATTACAAGTTTGACACTATCTTATTTCTTATATTACCTACCGCTAGTATAGTATACGTCCCAGCAGTAAAACATGAGAATTTTCCCGAATCTGTCTCCTGATAGTTGTGAATTGTGATGTGGGTTGGCGAGTGTTATCACACCATCCGTCCATTTCACCCGGTCGTACCCCCACTTTTTACTTCGTTTGATTTAAGTTACACCTCTTTCCCAAGTCCTTTTTACCTCAATCAAATCTTCTCAACTACGCGTAAATTATTTCCTTTAAATATATATCCCAGCAACATCAGACTCCGTTTTAAATAGGCTAGTTGACTCATGTCAAATTGTAATATACTAATGTTTATTCCGTATTGGCCGGGTGCAGAGGTCGCGTAGGGAAAGCGAAAATGATCGCAGCGCTTGACGTGGCCAAAAGTGGTAACTTTGGCCTCTCTGTTTCTGTCAAACGCATTGAGGTATTATTTATTATAGAGCCACAGACCCGAACAAAAGTGTCAAATAAAGTGGCACCGTTGTCATGTTCAAGTAGATGCCAATAACGCTTATTTATAATTTGCAGCAACATATTGACTTCGTACAATAGAACTCTTTGTTTAAACGTTTAAGTGTCAAATTGACTTAATTACTTATTACCACAAATATTTTACGTGTAAATTAACTTTTTTTGCGTATTCTGACTGAAGTCTCTTGTCAAACTTGGAACATGGCACGAATGGATCAGATTTTAAAATTTTTACATACTAAAAATATTTTCACTATTATTTTATTTAGGTATTAAAATATACTTATTTTATGTTTGAACTAAGTAAACTCGTAAATTGTTAATAACTAATTTAGTTACGTTTTTATTGTAAATTGTTAATAACAAATTTAATTACGTTTTTATTTAACAACTGCATAAAAAGTTTCAGATAGAAGGGATCAGTAATAATGACATTATTAGTCCTTGTTCCAGTATGTGAAATGAGAGTAAGACGAGTGCAAAATATTGACATTATTAACCCTTTAAAGTTTGATCTTATTTGTCGGTGGCGTGGTATGCACGGCGGCAGCACACGTCGCCGTCGCCTTTATGTGTTCTTGGCGTTCAAAGGTTTAAACTGACAGTGTCTAGACTCTGTGACAAAATAAAACAATAACAACAGAGCTATTTTTTAGTAATTTATGAATTTTATCATTTTACGCTTCTGTTTATTAACATAAAAAAAACATGATTATGCCGAACACACGAGAGACGAATTATTTGGCTTCAATTATTCTTCGCGTTTGTCTCTTGCTAAATGTGATCTCCATTTTTACGTTGTTGAGAATGGGAATCTTGAATAAAAAATAGGATAATTATTTATTGCACTCCTTAATTTATTAATAAAATATAAAACTATAGCGACTCCTTCGATTTTTGTTCTGTGATGAGGTGCATTTTGTAGGGGGACAAAGTTAATAATTCTAATACAAAAATTGCTATGATTTTACATAGGATTCGTTAATTAATCAATAGAACTTAAGTAAAAAATAATATTCCGTCCTGTTCCTTTATTTTATAGCTGTTATTTCTGTAATTTTTCACTGAAAATTAAGTCACTTTTGAGACCCGTCACGTGTCATGGTCTAAACGAGACTGATCGCCCAACTAATGCGATTTGTGATTTTGCATTAGTTGGGAGGGTGCCATTTTTCCCGTCTGATTGTGTGTCCATGTAATTATTACGTCAATGGTCAAACGTCATACTTTTCAGTTATAATGCTTACGTTTTGTACTATAAAATAAGAAACTGAAATAAGTAAAATGAGTCACGATAAGTGTAATTGTGTGGTAAACTGCAATAACGAAATAGCAATTGCAAATGTTATGCTTTCCTACACCGAGTTGGAAACAAGATCAGAAAATGAATTGGATCGCTGTTGCTAGAAAAATAAAGTAAGTGTATTAAACTGAACATATTTTTATCTATTTAGTGCAATAATATTATTATGATAGAATTATTACAATGTTTCAAAAATATGAAATGTAAAATTACTTATAATTTGTAAATGTATCGTTTTCAACAGCTTTGCACTACCTTTTTCAAAATTATTTTTAATTTACTCTCTACCCTAAGGTTGTCTGGAAGAGATCGCTTTTTAGCGATAAGACCGCCTGTTGTTACCATTTGTAATACTTTTATTTTTCATTTCTTTTGTTATTTTTACTTTTATTTTGTGGTGCACAATAAAGAGTACTATTATTATTATTCCTGTATGTCGCACCCGCTCACGGGACAATAGTATCCCGGACCTTTGGGAGGCGTGCACGGAGCCGAAGCCATTATTATTATTATTATTATTGTTTGTTTATTAATGTGCCAAAACTAACAGCTTCCCTTTACTCTCGGTTTGAGGCTGAAACCTTATGTTCTGACCGATGCTTTGGAAGCCAGTTTTGAAAATAGTAGTAATTCTTCAATTATCTGAAAATAAACATAATAAAACATTATTTTTTTCCTTTAATTTGTAAGGAAACAACAAAGAAATTGACATAATAATATTAAATAATTACTTTCTTCAATAAAGGTAAGAACCAAATGTGTTTCACATTCAAAACAAACAGATTTTGCACTTGTTAGGTGCTCTACAATCAATATTTTCAATTTTTTACCTTAATTTTCCGTCCGAACTGTGGGAAAAAGGCATTTTAACTAGAGACTATGGTGCAAAGTGAAGCGCATCCCCAAACCATCTTGTTCGCTAGGCAGTCCGCTTAGCATCGACGCAACAATGCCTGAGGCTGTTAAAGCGCATCGCGTGCTATCCACGAAAGATTACTTTTTGCGGCGGTGGTTGATAAAACTGCTTGCTCTTTCTTTCGCGTGCGATTCACTCTCTGGAGATAATACAAGGAGAAGGAGATAATACTCCTGCGCTATTTTAAGATGATAATTATCTTGGCAGCGAGCACGCATTTATTCATGTCTTATAAATGGTGGTATGTAAATAATTAACATGTTAAAAAAGATTTCAGAATAGCTTATGGCGCCAGAGGTCAGAATGGCTTAGGGTTTAAAGAGCCGAATAAGCTATTTCAAAGGTCATCGTAAGACTGACCTAGACACTAAATGCAACAAATTGAAGGCCCATGCGCCTACTGCCATCGTCTACCGTCTATGTTATGGGGAACTTAAAAGGCGAAATCGGCGGCCCGCGCGGAAGTTTGCTGCAAATAATTAGGAGTTGAAGACCATTTCCAACTTGGCAACCATGCCATGGCAGGTGGAAGATAATATAAATGGCCCCAATGGGAGCGTACTTGTAAGCCAGTTATCTAGCTCGCTAGATGCTTCACTTGGCATCGGCGCATCGTTCCTATTTGCGAGACTACTGAGACCAGTGGAAGACATCTATAATTATGGCACCAAGCGGAGCGTAAGCCGGCTATCTAGCTCGCAGGTGCTCCACTTGACACCGGCGCATCGTTCCTTTTTGTGAGGCTTGAGGCCGGTAGAAGACATCTACGCTTATGACAACAAGCGGAGCGTATTTGTAAGCCAGTTATCTAGCTCGCTAGGCACTTCGTTTGGCACCGGCGTTTCACTCCTATTTCCGAGGCTACTGAAGCCGGTAAAAATGGTACGAACCGGAGCGTACTTCCATGCCAGATATCTAGCTCGCTAGGCACTTCGCTTGGCACAGACGCTTCGCTCCTATTTGCGGCGCCGCGACGTCCGATTAACTTCATTACACTCTTCTCTCGCCTCACGTGCTTTAAAACATGCGGCTTCATAATACATAAGCCATATTCCAGTGCATGAGAGCCAATTCAATTAGGATTGAAGGCTGAACCCGGTCAGAGAAAGATACATATACGGCACTAAGTAAAGCGGAGTTGCAAGCCATCTATCTAGTTTTCGAGCAAGCCAGCTATAGAATCTAGGCGCTCCGCTTCGCTCCTATTTGCGGCGCCATCTTCGCGCCCGAGTGACTTGATTGCACTCTCGGGTTTTCTCGCCTCACGTGCCTCCAACCTCCAACTACGTGGTGTCCTTCTGAAATGGTTTTATGGCATAAACTAAAACCTGTTCCATGTTAGTCGACGAGCGAGCGGTCGCATTTTGTGGGATGAAGATTGGTAAAATGTAAGTTTATGTAATAAAAATAAAGATTGTACTTAGAAATCATATACATTGATTATGAAATCTATGTATTACTTATTTTAAATCAGTCTCTAAGAACCGGGGCTCAAAACACAATTAATGCTCTGTCAGGGAAGGTGAGGTATAATGATCCCCTTAAGGGAAAAACTTAACTGTGGCTAAAATTGCAAGCAAAACCGCAAGATTTCTATTGTTAGAGGTAGTGAATTTACTTAACTTTGTAACTGCATACTTATTTTTTATTATATGTATGTAGTTTTTTTGTACAAGAGGTTTTTGTTAAAGTTTAGGAAAGGATCATTTTATACACACCTATGTATAAAATGATCCCTGGGGTAGGGGTAAAATAACCCCAGGGATTATTTTATACCATAAGTTAATAAATATCGTGCAATCCCAGGGAAGGCGCCCATAACGCGCGAGTCCAAAGGCCCGAAGGGCCCGCAGGGCGAGCCCACCCAGAACCTTACACTTCTCCCAAGTAATTTAACCGAAGGTGCGGAGCGTCCCAGGGATGGCGCCCACCTACTTACTACACGTTTATGTAACTTAATGCGAGGCCGAAGGCCGAGCTCCGCTTAGCACCGAAGGTGCGGAGCGTCACAGACAAGGAGCCCAACCACTTACTATAATTGTAAGTAACTGAATGCGAGGCCGCAGGCCGAACTCCGCGTAGCACTGGAGGTGCGAAGCGTCAAAACCGCGAGACCGAAGGCCGAGCTCCGCGTAGCACCGAAGGTGCGGAGCATCCCAGGCAAGTCGCCAATAGCGTGCGAGCCCAAGGGCCCGAAGGGTCCGCAGGGCGAGCCCACCTAGACACTGGCACCCTCCGTACCTTTCCAAGCAAACACACTTGCGTGCAAATTCGCTTCCATCTTCTACCTCGCTCCCCTTTCTTAAGCAGTTTACAACTCGAGCTACTTTTTCTTCTGCATTTTCTACTGCCAACCCTCTCTTGGATGACAGAGCCCCAGGACAGACGCGCACCAAGCAACCCCAACTAGCAAAGTAGTCATATAAGATTGCGCTTATTCAGCTAATAAATCATATAAAAGTCATGTAAACGAGAATTATACAGCTCCTGTCGTATAAAGCCAGCTTATGCAGCTTTTTAGTTACTCAGCATATCAGTCATATTATGTAGCTGAGTAAACGTTTACTCCACTTGCTTATATGACTAATAAGTCATATCAGTAATGCCGAATAAGTTACTTTTATACGAGGATTATATGACTATTTAGTCGAGTAACAGTCACTTATATATCTGACTTACGACATGTCAAGTACAGTCGAGTAAAAGCAATGTAGTTTGCTATTATATGACATCATGTAACTTATACAGCATAATAGCTGTATATGATACATGCTGCCATATAAACGCGAATTATAGAACATGTTATATATGAGTATCTTATTCAGCGATTTAGATATTGCTGAATAAGTTACCTCTACCTGATACTCATGTGACTATTTGGTCGAGTAATGGCATTTTATATGACTTTATGGTAGCAGAATTAAACGCAGTCCAGTAAATGAAACAACTTTGCTATTATACCACTATTTAGTTTTACATGCTACCTTTTTATGACTGTTATAGCTCTTAAACATCATTTAAAGACATCCGACTACGTTGTTTGGATATCAGCATTTAGTATATGAAAATGGACTGGATTAAATGGAAAAACATGAAAAAGAGCGGTGGATACAAGAGGAAAATTAAAAAAGAAGCAGCTATCTATTATCACCCATTTAAAAACTACTCTTACGCAAGGAATTTCGGTAAACCGAAGTGAAGTGACAAGAGCTGGTTTTTCAAGTGGTTCCGTAGAAAAAAAAATATGACCGAAAATAAAAATAGTACTGCAGAGTCGGACAACATGAACGTTGATGTTGGTGGCGTTGTAGAAGATAACTCCGTACGGGAAATGGAACTCCAATTTGATGCTGATGAGAGCAGTGGATCCGAAGATTTGGATGATTTGGGGATAAATAGTTTCGGATTCAGAAAAATATTTGTAGAAGTTTTCTTGTTGTGTTACGGACTGATTATAAATAAACTTACCTAAAGGCCGAATCAAAAAATGTCTGAAATATGTATTTTTAATAAAGAACTGTGTTGACTTCATTGTCCGTGTTGTCTGTATTGACACAAAACCTACATTCCTCTAATGGATAGTGATCATAAATATTATCCATACTAATATTATAAATGCGAAAGTGTGTCTGTCTGTCTGTTACGTCTTCACGCTTAAACCGCTGAACCGATTTAGATTAAATTTGGTTTATAGATAGTTTCAGTCCCGGGGAAGGACATAGGATACTTTTCATCCCGGATAAATTTAGTGTTCCCGTTGGATGAGCGGGTAACACCGCGGGGCACAGCTAGTATATTTTATAGCGTACTCTGAACAGTTTCGGCACCAGAAAAAAATGGTGTCGCGTAGATTTTTTATATTCATGTCCGATATAATAAAATGTGTGGGATCAATTGTCAACGGCGACGTTGAGTATCCGCATCCAATGCACATCGAAGACAAAATGAAATGAGTCTCGCTCCAAGGCCACTGTATATCATCATCACTCCAAAATTAATCTTCTTTTCTTAAAAAACAGTCCACATCAGCTACAATGACCACATTTCATGGTTCTACTTGTCTCTAGAAGTAAAACACAAAAATCTGTTGAAAAGGTTTTTTCAGAAACTCTAACGAACCCTAAAATATGTCCGACAAATGTATGTAATGGCGCGTGGACCGCTAAACTTGCTATATAAGATGCGATTATATAGCTTTTAGCTGGATAAATGCTGTATAACCGCGGCGTTCAAGAAAATCAACAATATTAATTAAATTTATATTTAATTAACTAAGAATTACAGTGGGGCATTAAATATTTACTATTAAACATAGTTTACTTCATCAATAAACTTTCCTTCGCAATACATTTCTATCATACGCCGAAGTTATGAGCATTCTTAATAAAAACATGTGACATCATGGCTGATTAAAAAATACTTACTGTCATCCAAATCATCCAATGCACAATTTTTTTTTTTCAAGAAACACTCACGCGTGTAGTGTCGAATTTTATTATGTTGTTTAGTAGCCTAGGATGCGATTACTCCACAAATATGTCATATAAGAGTCATATAAGTTGCTAATATACAGCTAAATTGTCATAAGATAGTCACGTCGGTGGTTGCAGTTATACAACTCTTATATGACTGAAATGCTGAATAAAATGGGCCCAAATCGCGTTATATAAACGTGCTGATTACGTTTATATGACTAATAGTAAGAGCTAAAAGGTTACCGCAGAAACGTTGCCGCAACCATTATATGACGAAATTTTGCTAGTTGGGACCTCACTCGCTTTGCGACAACGCCACCAACTTTACAACTCCCGTTGCCCTTCCCTGTGGAAATTTTACAACTTGAAACCCGTTTTTCCAGCACTTTCGATTGGCAACCCCCTCTCGGATGACACAAGGACGACTGCACAATTGGCTTTTGTTCTTCAGGCCAATTTTGGCGATTAGTTTTGCGTATATCAATTCTCGGAATGGTCTGTAAAAACAACGAATACCTACTAATGTAGCAAAATGATTCCAGGGATCATTTTAAACAGACAGAAAGGGATCATTTCGCCCCAAACACCAAATTCCAAGATATCGATCAAAACTTAACCTTCAAGTACTGCGTTTGGAGATCGAACATTGCTTAAATATTAGCTAACTGCTATTTATACCCGCAAATAAAACAACATTTCAATAAACACGAACATGTAAAAAGTAATGAAAGTTCAAAAACAGACTTACTTTACATCAGAGCCACACTTTATGATTATTTTTTAATAAAATCACGCCAAGCGCTCGCACCGTCATAATACTCTGAAGGCAACTGGCAGGGGTGCGGGACACATGTTTCATGCGCAATTGGATAGATGGCACTAGTTGTGTCAGATTTACGGTGGGGGATCATTTGACCTCCAGGGATCGTATTACCTCACCTTCCCCTAAATTGACTACATTTCTTATTCATGCAATCATTTTGTGTGTGTGATATCCTTGAAATAGTTTTAATTGCGTATTATTTGACCCTAATCTATAAAATAAGTAGTTTGAAGTAAAAAAATATTAAAAGGTCGTTAACGGCGAAAGATTAATTAAGGTTTAATTTCACTTGATCCATGGAATAACAATGAATACGCTTGTCGACGACATTGATAAGTGAACGGAACATGATCATGCTAAGAAAATTATGGCACAATAAAAAGTAAGAATTTTCACCGAAGGAATATTTCTTAGAATACTTAATTTTGCATGATTTTTAGGGTTCCGTAGCCAAATGGCAAAAAACGGAACCCTTATAGATTCGTCATGTCTGTCTGTCTGTCTGTCCGTCACAGCCATTTTTTTCCGAAACTATAAGAGCTATATTGTTGAAACTTGGTAGGTAGATGTGTTCTGTGAACCGCATTAATATTTAATGCAAAAATAAAAAAATAATAATAAATATTGGGGGCTCCCCATACTTTGAACTGAAACTCAAAAATTTTTTTTCATCAAACACATACGTGTGGGGTATCTATTGGATAGGTCTTCAAAAATGATATCGAGGTTTCTAAAATATTTTTTTTCTTAACCGAATAGTTTGCGTGACAGACGCTTCCAAAGTGGAAAAAAGTTGCCCCCCCCCCCCCCCCCTCTAACTTCTAAAAGAAGAAAATGAAAAATCTAAAAAAAACATATGATGTACATTACTATAAAAACTACCAACGAAAATTGTTTTGAACGAGATCTAGTAAGTAGTTTTTTTTAATACCTAATTTATAAGCTTTGCACCTAATTTATATGGGGCGCTATACATACCAGGTGCAAACTTAACTTAACCACCTAGGGATGGAAAGTGTTTGTATTGTACGGAACCCTCGGTGCGCGAGTCCGACTCGCACTTGGCCGGTTTTTAGTTTTGGACAACAACGTGACGCCCTGCAACCATAATTTATCATGTTGTTAAGTTTTTAAGTACTAATGATTTTTAACAATCCCAAAGAGATTCAGTGGATTATGTTTGCGATGAAATGATATCACTGGGTCAATATTATAGGGTTCTTAGTAGATGTTACAATTTCAGGATAGGTTACCTATCTGAAACACTAATTATTGTTTCCCATCTGTAAAGGACCGTTTAAAAAAAAAAATTGTCTGAATGCAATTTTATTCCAAAACTGAATAATTATAAAACAAACCTAACCTAACTTAATGGGTTATTTAAAACGATGTTAATAAAACCCAGAAAATATTATGGGTTTCAGGAAAAAAATATTTCAGTCAAATGAAAACTTGGCGAAACAGATGGGAAACGATTTTTCGGAGAGTTATGATAGGATACCCTCAGGATAGCATAAATCCCAAACTCAGAACACACAATACATAATATTTAGCAATACATACTCAGAATCAGAGTCACCATATGTCAGAGAAACATTCGATGAAACATCTGTGGATAAAACAACTTGCAAGGTTAAACCGTCTACCATAGATACATAGACATGACTGTAGGCACTGCACTTCGCTGCTTCTCAAGCTTGCTTTCCAACTTTGCGTTTTAAAGAGCAAGTCGCGTTTCTCACTGCCCATGTCCCTGTGAACTCGGCAAAGAAATTGAGCTAAAATGGCTGATTTATTTCTCTCGAATTTCAGTTTAGCTCGCGAATTAAACGAGCTGGTTTGCGAATTCAGAATTTTTACGACATTATGTCGGGCACTTATTTTATATTATTTAAAATATTTGGTGAATGTTGTCAACAGCACTATTAAGCTAATTATTACTCGCGTATGTAAAAATAATTTATTTTGCAGAAAATATTTTATGCTGCCTACCTGTTTCCCCGGGTTTCCCCGGGGGCTAACAGCATGCGGTTCTTCAAGAGGGGAGTAAATAGGTTCTTAAAGAGTCGGCAGCGCGCGTGAGATGCTCCTGGCATCGCAAGCGTTGATAACTGCTTAACATCAGGCGGGTCGCATGCGTGTTTGCCACCGTCGTAGTATAAAAAAAAACAGTACTTACCTTATTAGTAAGTATTTTATTTGACCTTTGATTCAAAATAATGCTTATTAGCCCAAGAATCAAAACTGCAATGTTCCACTTATGGCGCAATATGTAGGCAGTTTACGTACGTACCTACGGGAAAAATTTGATGCTCTCCTCAATTCACTGTACATTACAACTCTGAACGAAAAGATAATCTGAAAAGGTAAAATCAGGAACGCGAGCGAATATAATGCATTATATTGAAAAGTCTGTTCAGAGGAAGTCAGTTGAGGGAATGAAGGAAATATTAAAGATTTGAATAGAATAAATATTCTGTGTGGGCGCGCGCTGCGTTGTTACTTTACTCGTACTAAGAATGTAAACACAATAGGTATACATGCATAAGTTTACGTTTCCATACATTTCATTAAAAATTGGTAGTCTCGGATGGGAGGAATGTCGGGTAGGTACAATCAGTATCAAAAGTAGCTGAAAATTTAGGTATGCAATTTGACATAAGCTGTAGTAAAATTGTGAGCTACTAAGATGCTGACCCTCCAAGTGGGCATAATACAAACTCCGCCGCATTTTTAATAGTAATAGTTTTTTTTGCTACAGTTGTATAAGGGGGGGTCAAAAACGCGATTGGCATTGGTTACGATGTGAGTGTAGCAAACATCCTAAGAAAAGATGCCACGAGCGTTTTTGGACCTACTTATACAATTTTGCATACAATACTTTTTCTACGACTCGACATTTAATAAATAAAATGCAAATAAACAACAAAGAAAATAATTACATGCTCCGGTCGGAACCAACGCAATAAAAAAAAATCTGATAAACTTTTTTTTTATTGACGTCCATCTGTCAAAAAAAAAATGAACTTATACCTAAAGGTATACGTTTACTATACTATACATTCATGCACAGAAGATAACACTTTTTTAGGTTGGCAGCAATGCCTTAGCACCTACAATAAGTTTTGTTTTAAATGGCAAATTGTGTGAATGCTGCTGTTTATTTTGTTATCTGTGGTACTAAGGAATGCTTTTTTGACGACATTATAACATCGTTTAGCAGTGTTTTTTTGGGCTATAGAGTATAGAATTTTACAGACTTTCATAATTTATGTCTTTATATTAGAGTAAGTAGCTATATAAATGACAGAAAAAAGTACTGGGGTAGAAATAAGTTATAAGTACCTACCAATTACCATATCATAAAGGTAACTAGCGCATAATAGGCTGTACGATGTTAAAAACTACAAATAAAAATGAGCATTACCTACATATTTTTAATATTTCTAAAACTTCAGAAATATTGTCAGTGCCTAAAACGCCTCAAATTATTATTGCATATGCAATTTTAGGCACAGACATTGCTACATTGCTTAGTGCAGCCATCTGTAATGAGCTCCTAGCTTTTTACTTAATTACTTAATAATTCCCAGCGGGTTACTTTAAAGTTCCAAATTCGGAGCTCGTTCTTCTCACTTTTTTGATAAATTACAAATATTGGAGTGGGGGAACGACACAATATGAGCTTTGAATTTGCACTTTGAAGTAGGAGTTAAGTTCACAAATCAAACTCCTGTCAGATACGTTTTACCGGATTTTAACAACGAGCGCGAAAGAGGATTCCCATATCATCAAAGACACCCATAACATAATCCTCACAACGCCGGTGACGTCAGTCTTTTGTAGTCGAAGAAAGACGTGATTTATGTTATGTTATTGTTGAAGGTATCTATTTCTTGGCACCGTTTCTCCTAGACCTACATTAAGATTATAATGCTAAGAGAAGGAAACCTTGCGGGATTTAGCCTGCCTTCTGACCCAAAGTATCTAAAACGTCTTAAATCATTCTAACATGTGCTATTGAGTAAATAGATCAGTCTTTTGCAATAAGCTCCTAGATTTAACTTCATTCTTATTGACTAATTCCCTGTAAGTTACTTCAAAGTCCGTAAGGTGCCGTTTTATACACTCTTCCGTTAAACAATAATTATTTGAGGGAGCAAAATGACACAATACAAACTTTGGTTGAAGATCGCACTTCGAAGAAGCAGAAAGGTTCTTAAATCAATTTCCTATCTGGCGCGTTTTACCGGATTATAACAACGAGCGCGGACGAGCATTCCCGTATCATCAAAGACACCCATAACATAATCCTCACAACGCCGGTGACGTCAGTCTTTTGTAGTCGAACAAAGACGTGATTTATGTTATTGTTGAAGGTATCTATTACTTGGCGCCGTTTCAGTGGCTAGACCTACTTCAATACTAATTACCTATTACAAAACTGTACAAAAATGTAACACTAGCCGTGCCCGCGGTTCCGCACGCGTGGAAATCGGTCTGTGTCAGTTTTGCTTTATTACAGTTTCTTGATACCTCGCAGACAGGACTTTGATTCAGGTGCAAACTTAACTCAATCGAGTGTAGTGGCTACCCCCTATAATATGGCCGGGGATTTTCTCGACAGATTAATGAAGTTTTTGCCAAATCCGTTCAGCCGTTTTCGCGTAATGCGCGGTCAAATAAACAGACAAACAGATAAGTAAACAGATAAACAGAAAAAAAATCTAAAAAACTGTTGAAACGTGTTCTGTTATCGATTCTAAAGTATCCCTGCCAAATTATATGTACAGATAGATGTACAAAGGTGTTTCCCAAAAAATAATTGAAAATGGCTACGTGTTGGCGGTTACAGAATCTTTTTCTTTTTTAGTGTCTTTGCGCGTTCATCACACCAACTTCTACAGTCTTTGGTATACGGACCACCTCCAGATTGTTATTAGGATACTTTGTGTACGACCAAAAAAGTCGTACTCCCATCAACCGTGTTTTATCGCAGTGTACCTAACGTGCGCGCACGAGTAAATCCGTATCATCCGACACTTCGTACGCCTATGACGTCAGCCCTTTGTATCCGAAGAAAGCCATGATTTATATTATGTACTGTTGAAGGTATCTGTTTGTTGGCACCGTTTCAGTAACGAAATTTACTCCTTTTGTAAAAGTAATTGAGATATTATGAAGGAAGATATTAGGAAGGATTAACTACACTTTTTTTTATGATTTAGGTATTTGGTTGCTCTGAACTGAATAGGTGTTGTGAAGTTTAGGCATTATGACATTAAAACATTGAAAAATTCAGCCATATTAAAAATCCGGTGTTATGAGAAAATTAAATTAGGCATAGATTCGAGATCTGGGATTTAGGTATTTTGATTTAGGTACTCCTAGGTACTGAAGTATAGTGGTAAAAGGGTAAACGAAATTTCAACGTAAGGATTTCAACTCTTAAAACCGGGATCATAAATTACGTGGCCCGACAAACTTCAGGAGAGTGATAATGTTAAGATTATTTGTATAACTAGTACATAAAAAAATGACTTATGGTCACATTACTTATTGTACCTACCAAGGATTCGCTACCGTTACGGTGAATTTAAGTAGTGCTCGATCCCGCCTAGTAGCTACGCCTCTGTACGTGTTACTCTGTACCGCACAGCCTCAGGAATGAGAGGCAACGATTAGGTACAGTCGGCATCAACTCGTAACTGTCAATTTTAGTATGCACTTTGACAAAATCCAGTAGTGAAATTAGCCTCCAGCCACTTTTATACCGAATGTATGTTTGCTGCGTAATCGCTGAGCAAACCACGTTTGATAGGTAATTGATAAATCGCAGATACCGATTTACCGCTTATAGCAATAAAATAACGGTGCACCGGGGTATACACCTTGGCCTTCTTTCTGTTGTGTTTTATTTTGTAATAAATAAATAAATAATAAATAAATATCTGACAATCTCACACTAATCGATCTAGTCCCGCTACAGTAAGCTCTGGGAAGCTTGTGTTATGGACACAAGACGACGATAAACAATTAAACATACTTATATAGATAAATACATACTTAAATACAAATAACATCTATGACCCAGGCACAAATATTAGAGTTCATCGCACAAATATTTGCCCTTGCCGGGATTCGAACCCAGGACCGCCGGCTCAGTAGGCAGCTGTTCTACCACTGCGCCAACCGCGTCTGATACATTCTAACATTTCTTTTCACCGCAGGTGCTTCCCGGGCTGTACGTCGGCAACTATCGGGACTCCAAGGACCCTGTGCAGCTCGACCGGTACAAGATCACCCACATTCTGTCCATACACGACGCGGCCCGCCGGTTGCATGCCGTAAGTAACCTTTATCTACACCCATCCTGTTAAATTCGTGATGAAAAGAAAAATGATATTATAGGTAAGGACCTACAGTACTTGGCAGCGACCAAAATCACAGATGTAACTTCATAACAGTACCACAGCCACCGCGAGGTCACCATCACGGTATCAATTTTGATCAAAATTAATACTATGATGGTGACCTCCCCCGCCGCGCGAGTCACCTCATGTGTTCCTCTGCTCCGCGGACTGACTGGCAGGACTGAGTGTTTCATATTTTCATAAAAGAAAATCTATGATAAATGAATATGTGTGAAGATAAAGTAGTGTATGCAACTGTATATAATTAGGTCTTAAAACACTCGTGTGATCCTATTATGAAACTCGCCCTACTTGAGAAACGGCCAAATTGTGGTAAGCTTATTTTAGTTTACGCTGGTTACTGTATAGAGTTTGGAATGAGGTTGGTTCGTAGTTTATCTGCCCTTTTAAAAGCTGTACATAACCGTAACACGTAAAATAATAACGGTTGAGCGACTAACTTTATTTTATTACTTTACTTAGTATATTTTACGTGATAGCTTCGTCGGCGATTACAGAAATGCGGGGTCATTAACCTTAACTGAAGCCTAAATACGGGAGCAGTTTTTGAAGACTTAATCTGATTTACATAAAATCGCTGAAACGATGAAAACCTCTCAAACACTGAGAAAAATTTGTTATTTCTTAAGTCATGTCTATGTTTTCAACCAAGGAACAGATATGCGAAAAAAGGCGCGCAGTAACAAAGTTACAAAAATAATCACTTAAAAAATCTTCTGCTACAACGCCCCCTGGTGGTTCACGGCCACAGCGGATATGGAAACTTCCAAGCAAAATGGTAACAGATATGCAAACATTAACCTCTAATCCCATACGCATAAACCGCCTCCGTTCCGTTCCAACCGTTGTGGCTAAAAATCAATTCAAAGAGACACTAAGTATGCAAAGCCAATTACTTCTTGAAACGCATCAAAAACCGACCGCCTATGACGCAGTCAGCCTGAACACACAAAGTGAGGCTTTACATTTGATAAATTCCTGAACTTTCGCTGGCCTGGCGAAATCTCAATTGATAGTAATTTTCTATCCAAATCGAATATTCAGCAGTTCGTTGGTTAGATTCCTTTATAGTCCTTTAAAAAAAGTTGTTGAAATTCTAGTCCTTATTTTTTCTGAATTATATATGGTAATAATTACAAGCTCTATTGCTTTTTGCTTTATTCGCCTACTTCCTGCCTGGCTAGATGGAAATCGGCGGTTTTCAGTATAGGTAAATCCGCTTATGTATCCTTACCTATGAAGTGTTTTATGATAGATATATTTTAACAAGTTGAATTGCATTAACTGCGGGGTATCATTATATCTGATTTTATGAGATTTTTCGTATTTTCACATATACAATTTTGAAATTCCATTAAACAACGTTGTGAATGATTTAGTACAAGTTTATTAAAGATTAAGATTTTTTTATATGAATTATAAAAATATGATAAAGTATAATATACCGAATGAACCTATAAGCACAGATTTTCTAACGTTTCAAAAGTAACTTTCAAGTAATTTTGACGGGACTATTAGCTGTTCGTCTGTAACATTCCCGCCCTGTGTTCGATGAATGAGTAAATAGGCTCTGTCATTGTCAGGATAATTGTCTAAGTATTTCGCCACTTCGACTAGATGGGTGAGACAGGCTATGTCAAGTGGAACTGGGACTACTTAATAGTTATGTTAATTTCTGCCTTAGTTTGATAAAACGTGTTACCATCAGAATTGTGGAGGTCACTAATTACGAAACGGCTCAGACAATAATACGTCTGCGAAGTCCGGTTTGTCCCTCTGTACCTATGTATTTACCTACTTTAGATCGCAACTACTGTAGTATATTGTTTTTATTTTTAATACAACTTTATACTAAACTGTATAAATAAGTGTATTAGGGTTGGATCGTTTGCGAAAATATCTAACGAATTTACAGTTAATTTGTTGAAAACCTACTACTCAATTCAGAAATGTAGTGGGTTCATTCCAACGTGCAGGTTTGCTAACATTAAACCGAATAAAATATAACGTTAGTCTCCAAATAAAAAATGGAGCGTGTTATACGCTTAACGTGCTTTTGTACATGATTTTTCTTTTAGGATGTATTTAAATTTTTGTGAACAATAAAGTTTTAAAACATACTTTCATACCTTGTTGTTTTACTCAATCTAGTTTATCGCAGATCGGAACCCTCAATGCGCGAGTCCGAATCGCACCCGACCGGCTTATTTTTACCTGGTTTCTATACTTAGTTTAGCTGACGCTATCGCACATTAACGGCATGGAAAGACTAATATGTGACTAGGCGCTCAAACATTAGCCTCGCGAGCTAACACAATTTAACACAAGCCAAACGTTGGACATCAGCTACGTGAACTGCGACATCACCTAAGGAAGTAAGGAAATATAACAGAGACGAGTATTTTATCAAAGAGCACTTCACAACGTTCTTGCGAGACGTATTGATTGACGTCTTACTTGCTTAAGTCCCAGTAGAGACTGTTAGACTCCCAAAAATCGTTTTCTACTCGGATCTCACTAGTGGATAACGCAATTTTGACGACGCGGTTGGCGCAGCTTGTAGACACCTGCCAACTGAGCCGGCGGTCCTGGGTTCGAATTCCGGCCGGGGCAAATATTTGTGTGATGAACTCGAATATTTGTTTCTGGGTCATGGATGTCTAGTACCCATAGTACAAGCTTTGCTTAGTTTGGGACTAGGTCGATTTGTGTATGATTGTCATGGTCATGGGGGGTTCCTGCGATACAAGGATGTTTTAAAACGCCATCTTTATAAAGCTTACGACAACATCCCACCTGAGCGTTGGGAGGACCTTGCGTCGATGAGACCGGAGTGGCGCAACAGAGTGAGTAAAGGTGTACTTAGCTTCATTTGAAGAACGCACCTGGGGCCCTAATATGGTTGCGTTTATCACGATAAATAAGTGACAAACATCTGTCACTCACACTCCCATTTTCTCACTCTTTTATCACGTGATAAACGCAACCATCGTAGGCCCCCTGGACCAAACGCGCCACTTACGGAAACCTCAACCCAAACCTGCATACACCTTTAATACCCAGGGACAGTTTTACTGCGCAAAGTGTAACCGGACATTTAAAACGAAATTTGGCTTTTTAAACTACATCCATGTATAGAAACGGATATTGTAAGAATATCGCCGTCGTTGGACATGCGACATGACGAGGAGGACTATACATATATATAAAGTCCCAGTGTTTACGAGTGAATTAGTCAAATCCACCAATGAAACTCAATAACTGTACTGAGCAATACAATTTTTTTTATGAATATCGATAGAGGTTAAATATAAATACAATATTTTACGCGATCCACTAAATTTCTGGTAGTGATCGTGCCCGCGTTTTAGTGCTCTGACCCCTGCGCTACTGCTACGTTACCACATCGCTTGAAAACAAACATCATATTCCGCGAAAGCGCCCTCTGAATCTACCACTTTTTGTTTTTTAAATGCAAATCGAATTCCCCATACCTACTTCTAGGATGTGCGTTTAACATCCCTCAAAAAATATTCAACGATTTGACTTAGGTACAGTTCCGCGCTGGAATTTCATATGCACGTCGTTGGCGTAGCGTTTTGTTTATTTTGTACTTACAAGATGAATTATTTATGACATTGGTGGCAAACCAGTAGATGAATCGCCTGATGGTAAGCGTTTACCGTCGTCCATGGACACCTGAAGACTTACTCCGATGTTCGAAATTCCAACTTCCTATCGTGCTGGCCCGTTCATCGAGAGGGATGGCACGGTACAAACTTCTTATTTCGATATTTGGAGTAGCCCTTCTGTACCACCAGCGGGGTTACAAAAGTGCGTGGCCGGCCTTTCAGATGGCTTTTTCTTCAAGAATATACATTTTCCGAAGGGGACATAATGTTCAATAAACGGTCAATATACCTACAGTGAGCTTGGTTTTTAACCCCCGACCAAAAAAGGGGTGTTATCTACAAAGCATTATATTTGTAGTACACAACCATTGTGTCTATTTAATAGTGTGAGCTATAAGAGGTGTTGAGCCACATTAAATCTATTGTGAAGCTCCTATCTATACATTGTCAATAGACCGTGGTAGGTAATTAGAAAATGAGGCAGGTTCAAGCGGTCACGTGGCTTGGAGGGCAAGCGGCTCACTCCCCTGAGACTAAGTGTTGGTTGAGGATTGATGGGTCGGCTCTCAAATTAGAAACTAGACTAATTATTTCACCACTGCTACAGCTAGCAGATATTTACAATTTAGTAGATTGTTCCTGCAAATTACATACTTACAGACCGCATCATGTTGTAAGCGGTTTTAAGGCTTCTTCATCCGTTCAAAAATGCTGATTGTTATAAACATTTTTCTCTATGATCTTGATCAAACATGTTTTACACAATATTACTGTGTTACTACTTAGAACAGGGCCATTGCGATTTATTGGTAAATATTTGAAACCTACAGTTAGAATTTTTAATTGACAATTTTTGTTTCGAAAGCATGAAATAGTTATGTTACTAGAACTCAGGGAAAAGTATTATTCCCAAAGAATTGATTGAAATTATCGCTATATTTGTCGTCTAAAAAAAAAATTTTTTTAAAGGAATAAGAAAGGCCTCTTAACCTCGATTTCAAAGCGTAGATATAATATAGGTAGTTACTAAATACAGTGTCGCTTCTATTGTTTCCATATTTTGGCATTTGCCCACAAGCATCTGTCGGTAGTTAAACTAATTAATACTATTACCCGAGAAGACACCGAGGTGTTTAATCACTTTAATTAAATCCGGCTGTGCGCGACGGCGGAAGAAGAACGTAACGTAGTTAAGTGACAAACTAAGACTTTACAGAAGGTTCTCTTCGTGTACGTTCACTTTGTTTATCGCAATTGTTTATTGCTTTGTTTAACGAATTATATATCGCGTACCTATAATTCATTATTTGAGCCTCCCTAACATTTCGGTAGCTTTCCGGTTACCGTAGCCAAAGGTAGACTGAGAAAAACGAAATTTTTCTCTGTCAAAGCACAGAATAGATAATAGTACAAGTACAGAAGGCACACTACTTTGATCTTTACAAAAGCCGCTTTTTTTAGCCGAAAAAATATGATTTATGGCCCTTCTAAAGTCGTCGTCCCCAGCGCAAGCCAAACGGAACGTTAAAGCTGCGTGCCAACGGTAAAAATGAATTGGCTCGCTTGCCGCGTCGCCGAGAGCGAGGGCTGTCAACGACTAAAAATAAAAATGTATTTCCCATTTATTCCTTGCATTCAATATATCTCTATATTATAGTAATATATTTATATTCTTCATACATTATATTTACTATTTCATTATTTAACTATAAAATAATCAATCTCAGAATTTGGACGAATTGAATCCACAACCAGGCCGCAAAACATTTTAGCTTTATTTTTAAACATTTTGATACGTATAAGATCAGATGTTGGTCACTTCGTAAGTGAAAGAGCAGTGAAGCTCGTTTTGATGCTTATAATGACAATGAAGTGACCAACATCTCTGTTCTCTTTGTTTAAGAGTAAACCTTATTTCGTTTAACTTAAAGACTAATTTAGTGTAAAATTAATTTGCACTTATAACGCCTTACATTTTGAAGTGGCAGTTGTGGCCGCAGCTAACAATACAGATAATGGTATTGTTCATCGGGTACAAAGCTAAGTGGATTCGCTCAACCAAAATAATTATTTCTATATAATATAATAAAATAATGCAACGAATGCGTTACCTTAACATGCAATTAAATTCTTGAGCTTCATTTTGTTTTTGCTTAGTTGTCCGATATTTATTTATTTGTTCATATATTATATTCATCACTACACACCTAGTATAAAACAAAGTCGTTTCCTGCTGGCTGTCTGTCTGCCCCTATGTAGGTATGCTTAGATCTTTAAAAATACGCACGGACGCACCGTGCGAAGCCGGGACGGGTCGCTAGTTACAAATAAAACATGTACAAAGGCGAACTTATCCCTATTAGGGATCTCTTCCAATACATTTCTTTTAACTCTTTATTTATATATTTTATATACTTACCTATCAAACTATCACTCAATCGTTTATTCATTACTTACAAGTAATTTTACAAACTTGATATCAAATATTATTATAAAAACCTCTATGATTGTTGATTTAGTAGTAGACATACTTATTTTACTAGAATTTAAATTGACAAATATCAGCAAATAATCAATTCAAAATTACATAAGTACTTAACAATTAAAATTGATCTGTGTAACCAGTGTTAAATATGGAAGTAGATACACCTGCAATATGTTTTTTATTATTATTCAGTAACTACTTATTATATATTATGTTATTTTTTTTACCTATCGGCATCCTTCGGACGTGTTGGGAGCTTGGGAGAACGAAAAACGCGTGATTCCAATTTCGATCATTGTTCCTACAACCCGCTGCGATACAATATCTTTTCGCTGTCTTTTTACTCATTTAAACACTTTATATTATAATATAACACTGGTATCAACAGATGAATGAGTAACGATCACTTGCGACGTACATAAATCGGAAGAGCGTGCGCGCGAATTTCGTGTACGTGCGTTCCGAGACAGTGCGTGGCAGCCACTGAATAGTCCCCATGCATGAGGCCACCGGCATGTACTTGTAGCGGGAAACGTTAATCGCGGAGTGCGCCCCGCCTGGTCAAAGTTACATTTGTGGAACAATTTTATAAAATAATTAAAAATAAAGGTGTGTAAATACATGCCAAATGGTCCTAATGTGTAAAGACTGATATAAATATATCAGCGGTTCACTATAAGACTTAGGTACTCAGGAGAAAGAACCGGCGGAAGAAAACTCCCAGATTGCCTTATTACTAAGATATAGTTTTAAAAAAATACTCTACATATACTACTTCTAACACTATTTTTGTTTTACACCGTTCAAGGCCCAGGGTTTCCAGTTTTGTGGCTTGCTTGATCCTCTAATGTGTGACAATCGCGAAAACCGAAGAAAATATTACATTCCCATTTTGTCAACATTCTAGCTCGTCAAAACCCTTTTCTGACGAGATCGAGGTTTCTATAGCTGTATTAAGTAGAAATCAAAACAGTCGTCTCCGAGATGTTCAGCTTTAATTAGAACTAGTTCATGATCTTAGCCTATATTGTACTTAGTTAGGTTCAGTATTAATAGCGGTTCCTATACTACTTTCCATTTGTGTTGGAAATTATAAATTTTTAATTATAGTTATTTGTAGTGTTACTCTGTTACCTTGCTTACTCTGTGGTAAAGTCGTTTTAGTTTTGTCTAGAGGCGCCTCTCCCGTTATTCAAATAGCTTTTGGGTGTTCTCGAATTTCTCAATGAAAAGCGGAGAAACACTGACGCCGAATCAAACTGTAAATATTTGAATGAATAAGAAGGTTTGCTATTGTAATATAAATAGTGTAACACCAGTTTATCTCTGATCTGTCTCGATCTTCCAGCTTCGGTGATTAAATTGAATAAATAGAATCATTGAACGATATTTAAGTTAGTGACTTAAGGCGCCTGTTCTAGTCTTCCAAGAATCTCTCATGATTGGAAACGCATCGCTACTAATAAATCTGCAAAAACAATGAATTTTTCAGTCTTTCGCCTCAATACCAGAACTGGGAATTTCTTCTATGTACTGTTCGTATTCTGAGCCTTATTTTGACATTTAAAGAAGACCTAAACGCTCGTGTCTTTTCACTAACGGTATTTTGGTCAACTCCGAAACATTGTTTCTCCAAATGTTCATTTATTCGAAAGGAAAATTGTGACTTATTTCTTTTAAACCCATTACCAAATTTACGACTGCCAGTTGCCAATACCTTAAAAACTTACGTCAGGGTTGCCATGCGTCCCGGTACGCCGGGACATGTCCCGGTTTGAAGCATGGTGTCCCGGCGTCCCGGCCGATAAGCAAATTGTCCCGGTTCAAAAATCCTAGTTATTTAATAGAGGGCTGGACTTGGTAAACAGTACTATACCTATAATAAACGCGACTAACCATCTAGCTGTTTACGAGGATGTTTTTTAGCATTGGATACCTACGTGGGCGTTTGAATGGAAAGAGATAACGAGCCGAGTGGACATGGACAAAAAGTAATGACGTCGAACAGAAAACCTATGATGAAATAGGTTGAATCAATGATGTCAACGTTGAATGAGGTGAGGAAAAGCTTTTAAATGAAAATGAGCCACAATGGACTCAAATACAAAAAGCAGCAGGAGGTAAGTATTCGTTAAAAGCTCTCAATAGAACATAACATTTGTCTCCTGAAACCCGTAATATTTCGTTTTAAAGAAACCCTTAGGTTAGGTTATAGGTTCGTTTTATAATTATTCTAAAAAATTAACAGTTTTGGATAAAAATGTCTTTCGGACACACGAAAATTGGGCGAAACGTCACAGATGGGAAGCAAATATTATAATTACAAGGTATTTAGGTACCTTCACGTGTCTAGTATCCAATAGAATATCACGTCCAATAGCATTTCCAACTAAACTCGTTTACTGAAAACTGATCGAAACCACTCGTCAATTAATCACGCTTAGCGCAAACTAATCGTTCCACGCAACTGAAAGCGGAACCGCCAATTAGAGATGGGTAACTCAGCGCCTCTCGCACAACTGTTAAACGAGACTTTCTCGCGCGAGAAATATTACCTATATATAGTATGATTATTATTTTTACACATTTTATTTTATTTATTTATTTATTTACATTACAGGACCCATATAACGTAAATCTGCACGACTTATTGAATTTCGTAAAAAAAACAAGCAATGTCATAGTGGTTTTTAGGGTTCCGTACCCAAAAGGTAAAAACGGGACCCTATATTACTGAGACTTCGCTGTCCGTCCGTCCGTCCGTCCGTCCGTCCGTCCGTCTGTCACCAGGCTGTATCTCGACAGTTTGAGTTTGATCGACAGACAGACGAGATACAGCCTGGTGACAGAACGGTAGCTAGACAGTTGTTATATACTAAAAATAAAATAAAATAAATATTTAAGGGGCTCCCTACAGAAATCAGCCAATTTGATGATTTTTACATCGTATCTAGTTTGTGGATTATAGAGTTATAATGTCCTATTTAATATATATTGTAGTATGGTCTATGCTTAACACTTTGTAGTGACCCGAATTTTGATTCAACGACTGTGTATTTTATAAAACAATATTCGGTGAAGGACCAAAAATACACTAATCTCGTTTCTACTTTTATCCCCGGTGTATATGTAGAAAATATCTTACATTTTATTGTTCTAAACCATATTCCACAAAATTTGTTGTGAAGTTTTTTCTATTTTTCTCAATACTTTTCGATAAAAACGCAAAAAACCGTTTCCACAACTTTTTCCCCGAAAAAATCGTAAACTTTGACGGCCTGTATCTCAAAGTCAGTGACATGTGAAAGGTACTTGATACGGTATTTTGTTGTGGAAAAACTATGTTATTATGATTAGCTATTTATAATATGGGAAAATCTATCGCAACAGATCGAAGGTCATTGAGAGCGGGGAGCCCCTTAAGGGGGGCTCCCATACAACAAACTGGTTTTATGGTGCGGAACCCTTCATGCGCGAGTCGGACTCGCACTTGCCCAATTTTTCTAGTATCTATAAACGTTTTTTACTTTTCTATTTGATACAATTGAGTTCGTTATATTTTTTCGTATTACATAAACAGTTGTACTACGTGTTTTTTTTTTAAAAGCTGTGTTATGACCAAATCTTGCTTTTCGATTCATGTACCATTTCTGTAAATTGGTAGAAATCGATTAAATCTATACATTGATAACCTGAAGAAAGAACAATTTAAAACAAATTACTATTTTACATAGAATGCTCCAGTGAGACCAACGGCTCGTAGCTCAAAAAAGAAATATTTACCTACACAAAATTAAAAAAAATATATGCAGCTTCGGAAATAAGTTCGTCGATAAAATCGATTCGATCAACCATTCATAATCGTTAGATTTGTAAAACAATATGTCTTTGCTACATCACTACAAACATCAACAGAAAACTGTCAAATGTTTGTTAAAATAGTAACCACACTGTATGTCGTTCTTCGCTGTACTGTGAAAGAATGACGGGAGATACTATGTTGCGCGACTAGAGTCGCGAACCGTAAGTGGTTGTGTTAGACGGGCAGAAGTTATTGATAAGAAAGATATATTAGTGGCGTGACGTCAAACAAAAACTCAGGGCTAGCTGGAGTAGACTTCGCTTACTTTTTGTGCAATAGCAATAGAGAATAGTGTTCTATCGTCCGGTTGTATGGCCGCTCCCCTGTAATATCAATCCGATTTCATTAATATTTATTTATTTTATCTTTATTGCACAAAACAAATCTTATCGTATAAAAGGCGGACTTAATGCTATGGGGCATTCTGTACCCGTTAACCTCATGGCTAAACAGAAAATTTGTAGGCGGTACAACTAACATAACCCTTCCAGTGGCAGAAACCGGGAGCCGGACCCCACGTCAAGTGGCAGGCATCCGGGAGCCGGACCTGACAAAACAAGCCGTTGAGTGGCAAGGTTTCTGAATGCATGACAGGAGAAGTGGCACAGCCATCTTGGCAAAATATGCCGTTAAGTGGCGGGCCTCCCACGGGTGGTCATCGCGAATTTCCGCGTGTTACAAAAAATATCTTTTCTCAAAAAAAATTACAGATGTTGTATATAAACTATATATCGTTGGATTCATCATAAAATGCCATATTTATTGTATAGAAATTAATGCCATTCCATTTATAAAAATTTTGCTAGTCTTGATCAATCGTCGAATGACAAAATTTTAACCACTTTATGTATAAAAATAACTATAATTAGGAAAAAAAACAGTGATCCGCAGAAAAAACTAATTTAATGGCAAATCTATATATTTATTTACACCTATAACCCTTTTTATTACACCTCACTATACAATATTTTCTAACCACAAGGTTTTTAAAATGCTCACGGCTCGGCGATCGACGCGCAATGGTCGGGGGGTCGGGAAGATGACGCAATTTCTAACGAACTTTGCTTTGCGCGTCAATTCGACCGTTAGTGAATGTCGTCCTTGCTTATTGACGAATGCATCTTACAAGTGTGAGCAAGCAAAATATAGTTTTGACGGTTTTATTTCGGGTGCGAAATAAGACATCGCACAGGGTCCGGGAGCCGGATCCTGCCACCCAACGGCTTGTTTTGTCCGATCCGGCTCCCGGATCTCTGCCACTTGACGTTGGGTCCGGCTCCCGGTTCCTGCCACTTAACGGTAAATTTTGTAAAACAGACGCGCCACTTCTCCTGCCATGCAACTGGTGGCGCTGCCACCTGAAGGGTTAAACATACATAACAACACATCATATAACTTGCAATACACATCCATACATACTACTAAATATAATATATACATATAATATCATATAGATATATATACAGCGATGAAATTAACTAAACTACGAGACTTCATTTCTACCAGTAAAGAAGCCTGTACTGTACTCTTAATATCCTAGTGATTGATACATGTACCTACATAAATATTTTCTTTCGTGTGACACATTTTGCCCATCCCTAGTGGCGGTGTCAAGCGGGCATTAGTTAATGAGTCGCCACTAACCCAACCCTCTGCCCTAATTCAAGTCCGTTGCTCCGAAAAATTACCTTCATATTTTCTTTACCAGCTAAAGCCAATTTTATAACCGCAGGCTTGGTTTTCGAGTTTTATTACTTAGTAGGGTTACCAGTTGGACGAGGTTATGCAGCCCATACACTTTCCTAAATTATACAATTATAAAAGGGAGCAATTTAAACGCTCACCAAAATGGCTTTTATACCCCAAAACTAAGTTCCAAATAAAATGAATTGCTTCCATTTAAATTAAACTCTCTCTATATAGTGCTCCCCAAATTAAATCATTTTGTATTCCAAAATATCTTTTTGCTTCCCAAAATGGATGTTTTGCTCACCAAAATGGATGTTTTGCTCACCAAAATGGATTTTTTGCTCACCAAATATTGTTTTCATAAATTAGTGTTTCAGCTAGGTAACCATCTAATCCTGATCACCTTTCAGAGCAGATCCGACTCGGCCGGGTTAGGTTAGTTTTTTTTTATATCCCTAAAAAACGCTCCATAATGTGCGGTAGTCATTATTAGCTATGCTATATCAATTTGAAATTTTCTCCATACAAATCGTTTTTTTTTTCGATGTTTTCCGAATTTGACCGAATTTTCGGACAAGATTTCAGATTCATATTTTTGAGCCCCGAGAGCCCCCCGATACCGAGTTTTAGCCGCCTAGCACCAATTTGAAATTTTGAAAAAAAAAAGTCGCCATCTTGATTTTTTTTCCACAAGTGTCTAACAACCAATCTTTAAAAACAAAACCTGCTTTTTGTCAAACCAGCCAGCTGTGTGAATGACCTTGTTGTTGAAACCAAAAAAAAGTTACTTTGCAGGCCTAGGCCTGAAAAGCAGTATGAAATCCCTTTACAGTCTTCTCGAGTTGTTGCGCCCAAAAAGCGATACTTCCGAGCCTATTTTAAGGAACGTAAAGACATTTCATTGGATGTTTGAGAAAAAGCCATTTTGGTGAGCATTTAGTTTTTTGCCTCAGCAAAAATGACTAAAATGGAAGTAATAATATAAAATATTGGTGACATCCATTTAACAGTAATTTAGATTATTTGGTCTGACATTAACTTTTTAGGTGTTCATATATTTTTATAGGATGTAAGAAAAAGAATTATTTGCTTTATTTATAGAATACTTTGGGGTACACTATTTGGTGAGCATTCATCCGTTTTGGTGAGCATTAAGAATTTATTGGTAGTAATTTATCAATATATTTGGTAGGCGTTTAATCATATTTGGTAGGCGTTTAAACCCAAGCCATTATAAAATTTCCGTATTGCTGCATCCCTCTCGTCAGTGACTAATTTTTTAAAAGTGCAATAGCCGCATTAGGTGTGATTATCTCGATGTTCCGTAATAAGTACCTACTCCCGACTGAATGTCAAATCCCCACTCCACAAATACTACTACCAACGAAGAAGATGAATAAAACAACTAGATTTTATATCTAACAAACATTAGTCTTGCACTGGACACTTTTCGAACATGATAATACCTTGTTCAGATTTTTGGCAACCCTACTTGTTAGCTATTCAGCCGTGGACAGAATAACTGCGGGTCACTCGGGTTCCAAAGGGAATAACTTTGCTTCTTCTTCTAACTTTAAGCTTTCACCAATCTGAATAAAGACTTATGAAAAGGTTCGTAGCAATTGCTCCGTCTGCATTCAATAAGTTAAAACAAACAATACTTAAAACTTGTATATGAATTCTTAATTTCATATTTACTCATATAGGTACATAGATAAGTCTGGTTAGATTATCCAGCAATCTAAAAAAGAGGAGATTCTTAGCTCATAGGATTGTTTTTTTAAAATATAGGTATACATAATATAATTGTTATGCACATTCAGCTGCTATCTAAAATTATTCGATGCGTGGCATATTATATCTATTATTAAGATAACTAGTGCCAGTTGTAAGCAACATAAGCTAAACTCATGATAATAATGTTATAAACAAATCTATAGCAAACATAATATATTGTAATCTACTGTAAGGTGCAGTAGGTATGTGTGTACATAAGTTTTTAGACTAGGTGCCTATCGCTTCGTCAGCCCTCGCTTACAACGCAAAACCTTCATTATCCTACTCGTTGCCTAATGGCGTTTTTGCTTATTACTGGTCGCAAAACACACCTAGACTATTACCGCCGGGGCGGGCGTTTTGTCAGGATTACGCGGATAAAGGTTTTCTTTATTTCGTAATGTATCCAGACAAATGGCGGCACTAGAGCCGAAAACTGCGACAATGTTACCGAGCCTTTAAATGTAAGCCTTTGTATCTAGGTGCTTACGTAGTAGGTGGTGTTTACTTTATTGCCGTGCTAATCATTTTCATTTTACTACAAACTTCTTAGGTGACTACTTTTAAGAGGAATACCTCATAATTCAGTCTCCACTCGCTACGAGTAGGTACTTAAACACAACTAACTTGTTAATTATGCTTTCCGTTACGTTTCATGAAAACTCTGACTATTATCTATTTTAACAATATTTGCCGAGGTAATAATGATGATAAAAAGTCATAAAAAAATCATAATATCAACTGGCACTATAGTACAAAAGTGTAGTTTAGTTATTTTTAGGCGAATGTGGCCAGTGGGCTACTAATTGTTTTCGTGGTAACGCCTCTATTTATTCTCCCTCCATTAAAACAAATTGTTTCGTGTAACGTTGCTGTTTCTTTCAAAACAATGAAGTATAATTTTGTCTTAAACGGCCCCGTTCAACATAATTATGAAATCTTTTTACTTACCACTCCACTTTTGAGGATAGCGCGATTTTCTTTTAAAGATACCTATTCAAGATGTCCCTTTGCGACGACGTCTGCAGATAGGTATCGTTGTAGGATAAAGCCACATTATAATTAATGCTATTGTAGAGGTAATCACACAATTATTTTTACCTAATTGAGATATCGCTTGGTGACTACCAAACTCCCTAATTTCTGCCACAACTCTTCAGAACTTCGATACCTAGATAAGGTTGGTACTGAGATACGAAATTTATTTTAAGTACTTAGGTATTTGTTACATAGTGAGTTTTGGTTGCCAACAGACTAATATATCTAAAAATAATTAGACCCATTTTTTCCCTAATTACTATACATGTGTTTATTGTTTTCTACCAAGTATTTTGCGGTGACGGCATTACTCAACATGACTTGTACTGCAAAACGGGAAGGAGGAATTAAAGTCGAAAAATTCAATATGAATAATTTTCCAGAGGTGTCATATGGATACAGTCCAGTTGTTTATTGTGGTATAAGAATCCTATTTTCAGATATGGTTTCTGAATTTACATCTTAGGTCTTAAAAATTGGTAGGTATAGTCTAGCCGGAAGCGTAAGATTAAAAAGCAATAAAACTTGAATTTTATTTAATAAGTTGATAAGTCGTATAAGTAATAAGAAGAAGTGAAATTCGACCTAAACACAGTTCCATTAAAGCTTTTAATCCATTTAATGTCAATCAAACTGTAAATATCTTCACAACCTGCAAAGGGAAACTGTAATAAGTGAGTAAAATAATATAAAATATATACTTAAAAACATAATCGTATATATAAAATATATTTTCATTTTCATTTTCATTTTCATATATATTATTTTCGATAAATTAATAATAGTACACGCAATTATTCATTGTCAAAGGTTTCTGTCACATTCATTATGATTTGCGTTATTTAATCCCAAAAAAGTGGTGTCAAAAGTAATTACGCGGAAATAATACGTTTGAAATCAATAAAACTGAATGTTTAACACGTCATATTACTTCACAAGAGATTCTTTGACATATATTTTTTTTGTAGTCTTACACACGTAACTCAATCAGTTCAAACAGAATACCTACTATTTATTTGGTGATTCCCGATTATCGCAACCCTAGCCTACAATTTTCGACATTCCATTTTCAATTTTGATGATATTATTTGACATTAAACTTAAGTACATAGTATTACATTAGCTTTTTGTGTATCTACGAAATCACTTTCGCTCTTTTTACTGTATATATAATTTGTATGGCTTTTTAATGGGCCATATTATTCTTTAAATTCGATCAATTATGATAAGAAGAGAATTATGATTTTTGACAGCGGACTGACGGCAGTTGAAACTCCTGGACAATTACCCGAATGTGGTCAAAGAGAACTTCAACTCCGTTGTTAAATAGCCGGCTTTGTTATGTACAATTCAATAGATGATATTTTCAATATAAAGATTGGGTACAACTTATATTTTTTACATCACCCTAGACCGTAAGCGGGATTAACGGGAGAATATCTCACTTCTTGGTCAAGGCAAGACGTAAAAAGGTAATTAGTTAAACCCCAGCCGCATATTCTGTAACGCGTTGGCTTTAGCTGTAAGTTATAGAAGAAGATAGAAGCTATGTTGTGAATAAATAAATGTACCTATACACATATTTAATTTTATGAACACCTGCAATCTGGGACATTCACTAAGTCACCGCCCTAGGTATGTAATGTATTATATCGTGCATGTCTTAAAAGTAGTTGACAGTTTGTATATGCCTAATCGGATCCAGAGAGGGAAACAACTGTATGACTTGTACTATTATTTATTCTGTGCTATGACCCAAATACTATAAACTTACCTGCATGGAACGGTGTTAGCCACCTGCACCGACCTTGCGAACAACGTAGTCATCAATCAGTTCATGCAAGGCTGCATAACGTATGACAGCCTGCACGAAAACTTTAAAAACTGGCGTGTTCGCACTGTAAGCACCGCTGCAATGTTCTTTGCATACCTAGACAAGCCATATGCTGATGAATTTCCACACACTTTCATAAAAATCAAATAGTTTAACTTTTTTTATAAGGAATTCCTGTTGTGCTTAACTATAAATATGGCATACGATTATAACACAATAATTATAGACACATTAAGGAGTGTTTAACCATTTAAGAAAATGACAGTCACTGTTGAATCTGTCTTTTATATGTTTTATGGCGAGTCGTATGACTATGTCATTCTTAAGAAATATAAGTAGTTAATCATTTTTATTCTGTACTAGCTGTGCCCGCGGCTCCGCCCGCGAGGAATTCGGTCTGTGTCAGTAAGCTGCTAATACCTCACCGTTTAAACGTTCCCTGGACTACGACAAACATTTCAAACCCAAAATCAGCTACATCTGCCCGGCCGTTCTAGAGTTTTAGCAAGACAAACGAACAGCAATTGATTTTTCTACTTTTCTTTTTTACTAGGTATACGTCATTTTTTTAATCACTATAATAGCGTGACAGTATTCCAAAGCTTCAATGTCTTATTGTAAGGTACCTAAATTATTTCCTTAAAGGGAATGTACGACATGAGAGTTAAAAGTTCAAAAGCCGTTCCCTCCAATGTACGACATGAGAGTTAAAAGTACAAAACACCTTTCAATTTGCAAAACTCCATAAGAAGTATCTGGGAGTTCGTGACCTCGACCAAGTTAAAAGCTTTTTGACGGGCCCTTTTATGCGACCATGCTGCACGCCACTTATAAAACTGATAGTCTAACTATGATTCCACGGATAAAGAGGTTTTTGGCAAATCGTCAAGGAAAACTCGAGTATTACTTATACAAACACGGGCAAGGATTTTAGAGAGGAAATTGTGAGCAAATAATGGGTTCTGATGTTTCGCCGATCTTCATTTCATGGAATTTAAATTTTCTTCGACGAATTTAGCACGTAATACCCAGTGAGGTGAGCTGTTCACCTTAAATATTGGCAGAATGAAATCGTTCTACAAATCAATAACTCCTGCTTGTTTTAATGGATGTCGATACAGTTTCAAGCCGCTTGGAAGTAATAGCAGCAGTCTTGTACATTTTTATTGCAGCTATTCTCTCTGTTTACTTTCAGAACTTCTGACTTCGCCACAATATCATTGCAAAAGCGACCTTGCCCCGCTCAATATGGAGCTAAAATTTGAGAATAACATGATATCATACGATTTTGAGGAAGAAAATGAGTGTTTTGCGGGCGCTTATCGGCAGGCCAAGCGTAATTAACAGCGACAATATTAAAGTAACTGTTGGCAATTTGTAGCAATGACTTTCAACCTGTTCGTGCACCGTTTGCGAGCTCTAATGTATATGTAGTAGGAATCCTTTTTATGAGGTCGAATTCACTTCGCTTTGTTCAAACAAACAATCGGTATTGTGTGCTTTTTGAAGTGCAGCCACAAAATTTTCTTATGACACCTTTCATTTCAAATAAGCAAAGTTAGCAATTTAGAACAAAGCGTAGTGAATTCGGCCTCAAAAAATGATTCATTTTATACGTGTCTTTGCGGCCACATCACATCAATATGCCCGGACGGATTTTAAACTATATATTTGTACCTACTCGAGTAATCCACAGATGACTACTGGATACTTTATACCTGGCTAAACATAGTTTACCTATAACTTTTTAACTCTGCGTGCAAACGAAGTGCTTTCTAGTAACTATTTATCAAACTTAATAAAACACATTTGTTTGTTTTGTTTTTTGAGCCTCCCTTATCAATCAATACCATTGCGTTTACATTATACATATTTAATTCGTTAACATCGTCAATAGTTCCGGCACCAAATCTTTCATCGCAACCGTAAATAAAGACACGTAAGCGATGAGTAGTGGGCAGTGGTCAGAATTTCCTTCCTCATGAATATTACATGCGCGCGGCGCCGGGCGCTTCCACATTCATATACGTTCCCACGTCATATACAGCGAGGTTAATAGCGACGAGTCACAGTGGCAAACAAAACCTCTGTCACTTTTACACTTTTGTCAGTTTTTAACATTCGTCGTACACATATGACGAAAACGTGCTAACCACGTCCTTGGTTTCTTTTGTTTTATTTTAAGTGTCTCATCTTACTCTATTTTATGTAGGTATGTAAGGTAAGGTGGGGTAACTATCACCGGGGGAAGGAAGACTGCCACAGTCCAATAATGAACTAACTGTTATCTTACCCCATTAGACAATTAACTATGTTAGTCTTAGCCCACCGTACCTTACCTCACTTATTAGGGTCCGTACCCAAAGGGTAAAAACGGGACCCTATTACTGAGACTTCGCTGTCCGTCCGTCTGTCATCAGGCTGTATCTCAAGAACGGTGATAGCTAGACAGTTGAAATTTTCACAGATGATGTATGTTTATTGCCGCTGTAACAACTAATACTATAAATAAAAATAAAAAATATTTAAGGGGGCTCCCATACAAAAAACTTGTTATAGATTATGGTTCGGAACCCTTCATGGCCCCGTTAACTGTAATTTTCTTGGCTTTATGTTCTATAAGCTTTAAGCATTGTCATATATTTTCTGTAATGCTGTCGATGTTCCAAATAAACAATAAAACCACCATGTTCCAAAATGTTCTACGTTGTAATTAACACCTTACAAATAAAGCGCAAAATTTAAAATTGCTTAGAAAAGACAATAAAGCAAAATGATACAGAAGCAAATGAAACAATAAATTCAAAATGACAATAGTGGGTAACTGCGAAGGTTCGTTAAGAAAGGGCTAATGAGAACGATCCCGATTCGTTCATTTGAGCTTCGGCTTCCATTGTCCTCGCCAAGTGTCCCAGATCAAAGAGTAAACAGTGACTCATATTACTTAAGTAGAACGATCCTACGTGGCATGGTGATATCTACAATTTAGCTATACTGTCAATGTTGCAACTTTGCCTGGGATGCTAATACTCAGACCAAATAAACCACAAATAAATGCGGTTGGGTTCCGTTTTGGTGAGATCGGAAGGTCCGCGCACGGTGTCTCGCTCACTCGTATGGCCGCCGCTCGCTGCCGCTTGCCGCCGAAGTCGTGGCATATCCGTCACTACTCAAGCGGCACGTCAATATCATTTAATCATAATTGGCGACACCTTTGGTGCAGTTTGTAGAGCCCCTGCCTACGGAGCCGGCGGTCCTGGGTTCGATCCCGGCCAGGGCAAATATTTGTATGATGAACTCGAATATTTGCTCCTGGGTCATGGATGTTATCTAAATATATGTACCTATGCATTTATATTTTATTTATATCGTCGTCTATAGTACCTTTAGTACAAGCTTTGCTTAGTTTTGGGACTAGGTCGATTTGTGTAAGATTGTCCCTTAATATTTATTTAATATTGAAAGAGATAGTTTGTGGTATTCAACATTAGGAAATTTTGAAATGCCCATACTCTACTTATATTATTCAGTTAGAGAGATAATTTCATTACGGTTATTTCGAAAACAGCACATCGCTAAAGTAGACATTGAGTTAGTCCGCCAAGCCCGCTACACGAGGTGAAAATATCGAAAAACTCGAAAAGACAGATGTTAGTTGCACGCTAGGTAAAGTTAGTTGTGATCGTGAAATGACTTTAGTACCTAAGTATGTAGTACCTATAAAATCTACGCTCGTCCCAACTGACCTGTAGTGGCGAGATAGAGGATTAATTCGAGCAATATTGCGAAAGATTATAAAAGTACAATTTCATGCAAATTGTCAAGTTAAACGTTTTACAATGCAAATATGGCCGGCCTTTGGACCGCGGCATTGGCGCTCTTAACGTTTCTCTTCAAAATTTAAATCTATCTGGACGAGCAATGGTAGCAAATATGAAACGGTCCTAAGCCGGACCGTAACGTAAAACAAGTTTCACAATTCAACAAAGGTCGTTTTATGTTTACTTTATGTTTTGCATGTCGTGTCATACGGCCCGTTTAGCTCGTATAACAAACGTAGTAAATAGAGCATGAATTGTGAATTATGTGATTTATAGAGAAACGTTTAAATTTCAACTCACATTTTTCCTAGAAACAGCTGCCTTTTTGTAGGTTATTGACCACATGCAGAATACTAGATGGTATTCGGCAAATAAACTACTTACTTTTAGCCAGAACCTTTTTTTTCTTTTACAACTTTTTCCAATTATCTTAAGTTTTGTTGTAAGTTTTACTAAGGTTAAACATTTTATAAGCTTTGATGTTCATGCTAACAAAGGTTATATTTATTTGATATTATTTCTTCTGATTAGCTTTAGGCAATTGTGTAATATAATTATCCTTTCTTTTATATTTATCTATAGTTTTTAGTATTGTAATTATGATTTATTTTAAAATAAACCAACTGTTTACCAGTTTAAGGCTATGTACAGACAACATTTTCTTCCATGTTTGCCTAAATGACATAAAGTTACGAACATTAAATATTTCTTTTCGTGTCGTGTTCGTAAACTGTATATGAGGCATATTTTACGTTCGGTACAAATGTCGAGGTCCCGGGACCGACCCAATAAGTCTGTCCGTCCGGCCTCGGTGTCGCGGCGATCATACATATCTGTCCGTGCCTCATCACTTATTCACATTCCGTGGGTATTGTAACAACATTTGTGATGATTTGTGATATGAAAAACGATCCTACTTCGAGATTGGATGTCCTTAACCCCTAGAGGCCTAGCAGGAGCAAACTATACAGGGTGTCCCTAAAACCAACGCCGAAATGAAGAGGGGTGATAGAACAGCTCATAAGCAACCATATTAAGTTAATTTGACCTTAATAAAAAAATCATGGTTTTCGAGATATTTGCATTTAAAAAAAACTCGTGACTTTTGAGGCCCTGCGTCAGTATGTCGATTGCCACCACTGCAAATTTAGGTATTTTTTAAATCTGTTTTTTGCAGGATGTTACTAAAAACATATCCTATCGAATGTAATTTCAATTTATTACATATCATGATGCTTTGTCGGTAAAAATAATAAAAAAAAAACGAATTCTAGCAATTTATTAAATTTAGCCAGCGGTTTTGATCGAGTTTCCTTTATAAAAAGTTTTGTAAACTAACATGGCACACAACATAAAAAGACAGTAAATTTATTTTAGTTTCCAAAAAGGTACAGCATTTTCTAATTTACGCAGCAGTTTACGAGATATTGATATTTTACACCAAAAGGAGCTCATACTGCAGTTATTCCATAGTATGCTACCAGAAGCCCCTACTAGGCTCAGAGTTTGAATTTTGAACAAAAAATCGATTTAAAGAATACTTTATTTAGAATAGGAACACAATTCAATTTTAGAATAAAAAAAAAATTAAATGTTCATAGCGAACCTGGCAAATAACGTAAAAAGATAGCAAATTTAGAGTTGTTTTTAAAATGGTATTGAAGTGACTTAATTATTTAGCGGTTTATAAGATAATGCAAAAATAATACTGGTTGCCATTTTTATCTGATAAGTGAATAAAAAACTAAAAACATTAAAAAATACGATACCTGTTTTATGTAACTAAATTAAATGTTCAAATTGTCCGCCATTGACTTGAATACAAGCTCGGCATCTCCTTAAAAATGCTCGACTGATGTGACGTGCACTTCTTGATACGTCGTTTTGGGCCTCTGCGTAAATGCGTTGTCTCAGTTCATTGTAAACTTTTTCTTTAATATAACCCCAGTAATAGAAATCCAGAGGATTTAGGTCTGGAGATCGAGGAGGCCACAAAATGGGACCCAGACGGCCGATCCATTTCTGTGGATAAGTTTGGTTTAAATGTAGTCGCACTTCGCGTGCATAATGTGCTGGACAGCCATCATTCTGCAGCCACATTGACCTCCGCGTAGCTAAAGGTACGTCGTCGAGAAGATTTGGCAACTCATTCTCTAAGAAATGCAGATAACTTGGACCATTCAGCGTTCTGGTAATTCAAATGGGCCAATTATTTTCCCATCTAATATTCCAGTCCAGAGGTTCACTTTAAATTGGTACTGCGACCGATCTTCCCTCATTAAATGAGGATTTTCTAATGCATAACTGTGTAAATTGTGCATGTTCATAAATCCATCTCTCTTAAAAGTGCTTTCATCAGACCATAAAACCATATTTATGAAATTGGGATCCTCTCTGTGTTTTTGCAGCATTGTCTGGCAAAACTGAACACGAAGTGGGTAATCACGGGGCAGCAACGCTTGAACACGTTGTATGTGGTATGGATGATATCCATATCGACGTAATATTCTATTGGCAACAGATTTTGATATCCCTAAATTACGTTCAATGTTCCGTGTCGAAGTGGATGGGTCGTTTTGAATCTCTTGTTAAAACATCTTCAACGTAATCTCCTCTAGGTCTTCCCAATCCACCACGATTGCCAGGCAAAACGCCTTGTGAGTATGCGAGATGAACATTTCGAAATACTCGATGGTCCGGATGCCTTAAATTTGGATATCTTTCCCGATAGAGTCTAGCTGCAGCACAAGAGTTACCTTGACATTCCCCATAGACAAAATGCATGTTGGCATATTCTTGAGGAGTATAATTCTCTGGCATATTTGTAACAAACGCACTACAATTAATCTTAACAGAGCCAAAGTAAATCGAAGTTAAAATCAATAGGCAGAACTGAGTCCAAGATGCACAAAGCAAAGTTAAATTGTACCAAAAATCCAAATCACAAGGCAAACACGAGTTCTATTGGTAAATCAAGTCTATTTAAGAAAATAAGAAACCAAACTAAATAAACAACATCAAACGAATTGACGAAGTGTCCTAAAATTACTAAAATACTCTTTAATCAGAAAGCCGACTTGAATTCGAATTTCAAATTGTGTTCCAATTTCAAATTGTGTATTCTTTGAATCTATTTTTTGTTCGAAATTCAAACTCTGAGCCTAGTAGGGGCTCTGGTTCCATACTATGTAATAACTGCAGTATGAGCTCCTTTTAGTGTAAAATATCAATATCTCGTAAACTGCTGCGTAAATTAGAAAATGCTGTACTTTTTTGAAAACTACAATAAATTTACTATCTTTTTATGTTGTGTGCCATGTTAGTTTACAATACTTTTTTTAAATGAAACTCGATCAAAACCGCTGGCTAAATTTAATAAATTGCTATAATTCGTTTTTTTTTATTATTTTTACCGACAAAGCATCATGATATGTAATAAATTGAAATTACATTCGATAGGATATGTTTTTAGTAACATCCTGCAAAAAACAGATTTAAAAAATACCTAAATTTGCAGTGGTGGGAATCGACATACTGACGCAGGGCCTCAAAAGTCACGAGTTTTTTTTAAATGCAAATATCTCGAAAACCATGAACTTTTTATTAAGGTCAAATTAACTTAATATGGTTGCTTATGAGCTGTTCTATCACCCCTCTTCATTTTGGCGTTGGTTTTAGGGACACCCTGTATAAAGTAGCTAGGTATTGCTTGCGAGGTATAAGGTCCCTCACGTACTGACCTTTTTCATCTTGCTCTAAGCTTGAATTGAAAATGCTTATAGTAGGTAATCAAATGTATCAGCGGTAGCATCTAGTGCCAAGTACATAAAAAAAAATTCACTTCTCTTGCTCGAAAAATTAGCATTGCGAAGCGGGGATAAAGTGGTCGTTTTAGCCCCATGGGCGGGGGTTTAAATGAAAAACCATAGGTATAATATTTTTTATGAAAAGGAAAAAGAAAACATTTTAGTGGCCAGCTACATACTTGATTGATAAGGATACTTAAAAACAAATCAACTTGATCAACCGGCCAAAATTTCTAGCCTATCTGATCAGATTCAGTTCTTAAGAGGCCTTATTCCTTTTAAAATGCTGATTGTTTTAGACATTTTCTCTATGATCAAACATGTTTTTTTGACATATTCTTGATGTTACTTCCTAGAACAGGGCTATTGGGATTTATTGGTATACATTTGAAACCTACAGTATAAATTTTTCATTGATAATTTTTGTTTCAAAACCTACTCGAAATTGACAAAATTCACGCGGAAAATTAGTTTTTCAACTTATTTTCGACTGCACGCAATGACTGCATGAAATAGCTATGTTACTACCTAGAACTCGGGGAAAAGTATTATTCTCTTCAAAAAGTTGGTTGAAATTATCAATATATTTGTCATAATATGAATAAAATAAATTTTAAAAGGAATAAGGCCTCTTCATTTTTATATATTTCTTTATCTTCTCGCTGTCAAAGTGGAAAGCAGAATGGCCAAAAATCATTATATCATCAGATATATATTAGACATGTGACAATTCGGGTCATATTGGCTTATTTTAGCCCTAAAGTAGAAATATAGAGGTTAGATCTCAGATAGACGTCAGTGACACGCGTCGAATTGAGGCCAAGGGGCCGAAACATAATGGATCGCTTGTCACATCAGACATCACACAACGTTTGGGTTGGTTGTAATTTAAACTAATTTGTCCCAAACGAGTACTAGGGCTCACTCAGCTAATTAGCTAAAACGTAGCATACCTAACGTCTCAGAATAATTGAACTCTGAAACACCCTAGACAATTAAGTTCAAGGGGTTGCGTTTTTAGTAAAATATATATGATCTGTTTATTGCTACCGCTTCTTGGAATGGACAACTCTTAAGTGGCATTTACTGAGAAAGATATACTTACTATGAATCTATGAGAGATATAAGTACATTACTTGATATACAAATACCATCCTCAATAATATAATCTACATCTTTGCTAGGAAACATCGCATCGAAATCGATCCTGAGTTGGCTGAGTTAACGAATTTATTTCGGATATAATTATGTAGGTTAAATATATAGAGCCTGTGACAGACATACATACAGCGCTCGTGCCTTTTACCTTAGCGCAGTGTACTGTAGGGGAATCTTCGATAGCTGGAGCGAGGACAAAAACTAATCAGCTTAACAGAGAAAATTTATTGACAAGGCAGTAGAAACAATAGTATTTCACAAAATAGACAAATATAAACATAGACAATATAAAAACAATATAAATCCTCAACACGCAGAGCGGTGTTCCGTTGGATTCCTTTGGGTATACAGAACAAAAAAGAACAAATAATTATAAAAATACACTAAACTTACCCATGTTCAACTAATGACCCCAGTAATCCCACCGGGACAGCCTAGCTGATTTTTTTGTTTCGGATAATTCATGTGATCTCTAACCTAACCGCACCTGCTGCAATATTACGTAATTTATTGCGAACGGATGCGTCTATTAATGTTTTTTTTTTTTTTTTTTTATTTGGACTTTTTGTGTCTAATTTTAAAAGCTTTTATTTATTTCAAATCTTGAAAGTCATTTCACACACTCAGCATTAGCAGTCGTGTTCACTTAAGTAAGTACTTACATAGGTATTATAGTACCTAATACCTATTTTAGATTCGATAACTTGAAATTTAATTATAAATAAATAAATAAATATTAAGGGACAATCTTACACAAATCGACCTAGTCCCAAACTAAGCAAAGCTTGTACTATGGGTACTAGACGACGATATACATAATATATAAATACATATATAGATAACATCCATGACCCAAGAACAAATATTTGCACAAATATTTGCCCCGGCCGGGATTCGAACCCGGGACCGCCGACTCAGTAGGCAGGTGTCTACAAACCGAGCCAAACGCGTCGTCATCAATTATACATACTTTGGTAATTTTACATCATTAATTTGTTTATTTATCAACAGAATCAACGAACAGTTTAACGTCTGAAATGGGAAATACGTATTGTACTGCCCCTTACTATAAAATAATGATTGTGCAGGACGGACGGTATGAAGCGAACTTCGAATTTCCAATCTCGGAGTTGCCCGTCCGCTCAAAAAAGCACAACACTTTATTTTACACCGTATATATTTTATATACCGTTTTATGAATGGGCAAAGCCAAAATTTGGTTACACTTTTCTATTTTTATTCACGTCTAATGCTTTATAAAAATATATACGACAAAAATTACGAGTTTTTGTTTCCAATAATAAACAATGATGTATTTACTAGCTATGTAAACATCAATTTTAAACGTATACATTAATTTTTGTATTTAAAATTCAAAGTCAAAATAACAAGAATAAAAAATTCATACAAAAGGAAATGTCAATTTTTGCTACCCAAATATGCTTGTATTAATTGTGTTTTTCTGAGGTTTTTTTACTAAAACTTTTAATTCATATCATGGTGTGAGCTTACTGGAATGCTGATTTTATTACTTAAAACATGAAATTCAAATTTAATAATATATTTTTAGATTATATTCTGTTGTCTACAATTCTCGCACTTTTACGTTACCCAATTTACCTTACTGCATTTCGATACAATTTCTGAACGGAAAGTAGTAGAATTAATCTTATCACACTGGCAACACCTATAGCAGCTGTCACAGTCAAAATCATACCCACCAACCATTTTGTTTTGTCCGTTTGACTTTAAATGAGTCGACGGCGTGTTTTCCTGCTATAAAACTGATAGACTTACTCAGTGATTTAGAAGGTATGTTCAAGTTATTTTTCTACTTGATTATGTAAGACTAACGTTGGAGAATGTAATGTTTGTACGAAGATTGCCGCAGCTAACAATACTTTCTGTTTTCATGTAAATTTTTTAGTTTATGGCTGTAGGCAGAAATTTTATGTTACTTTTATGTTACTTTTCCGTTACATTTCTGTTACTCTTATGTTACCCCTTTTAAAAGTTTATGTTAAGTAACGTAAAAGCATTATAAGGGTGGTTGCATACTGTTAAACTAGCAGAATATTAATAAATATGTGAATTATTATATTCAATCGTTTTATTTCATATTTATTGCAGATGCCCTTAACACCAGCTGAGAAGCAAAGAAAGTAAAAAATCCAGATAAATATAATGAAATGAAAAAGAAAGAGCCCGAAAGAGCTTTGAATTATTATAGAGCGAAAAAAAGTAAATATACAGAGAAGGAAAAAGAAGAACTACATTTAAAATGGAGAGAAGATAGAAAGAAGGCAAAAGAACTAGAAAATAAGAATATTAACCAAAATGATGACCAAGAGAAGAAAAGGCTAAAACTGATGCAGTTGCAACGGATAAAAAACAACACTTAGGAAAGAGAACGAAAAATTGCGTTCTGAAGCAAAAATCTTACAGAAAAAGCTACAAGCTATGCAGAAAAAACTATACAGACACAAGAAGAAGCTTATTGAGTTGAGTGAAAAATACATACATGATGTCATAAAAAATATTAAGGTAATTGATAGTGGTAATAGTGCTGCTACTATAGTCTGGCTAATGAAATATTACTCAAAGTTTCGGCGGGAAATTTAAAAATCTGCGGCTGGTCACACTTTGTGTAGTAGGAATGATAGTTTTGATACTAGAACACATTTTGATTGTCTATGCACACGTAAGGTACCGAGAGAAATAAGTTAAATATTATGTTGACGTGCACTCATAGTCAGCTCACATTTTCTACTACCATGTACATACAGTACAGCCAACGACAAACACATATGCTTACACTTTCTAACCATTTACAAGGTGAATAATTAAATGTAGTGTAAATAGGACCTAGCTGGATAATACAATATTAATCCGTCACCAAAAAAATACTTATGTACTATGCCAATTTTCAACTCGATCGGAATGTTAGAACTAGTAGGTACATAAAGTATCAAAATTATTTATAGTGGACCTACCTACTAAATTGTTTAAATCATAGACAATTTGTGATACCACAAGGAAATATCTGTCAACATTATTTGGCTAGCCAGACTCTAGTACTAATGTAAATATAACATATGAATCACCAAGAAAACAAACAGAGAAATTTGTGGATGAAATTTTACCAGAAGTTGCCACTCCCCATAAAGACAAAGTAACGAAAAAAATATTACAGTTAAATGTGTTAAAAGCAGCTTTGAAGGATGAATATGTGACATCAAAATCAAACGAACAAAAAAGGATTTTAAAGAACATTGTTAACAACGACATATAAAAAAAATATAATCTGAAAGGTAAGATGACAGCAACTCTTGGACTAAAAACGAATATGAGAAAATACAGAAACAGAAAACTGAAGAAAACGGTATTGATGCACAAAGTAAGATCATTTTATGAAAGAGACGACGTCAGTCGAGCGTCTGCTGGAAAGAAAGAATGTAAAACTTTTAAAAAGGTAAAGAAACAAAAGAGGTACCTACTAGACTCAATGAAAAAATTACATTAAAAAGCAATGACAATATAGAAGAGAAAGAAATGGGCTTGAAAAACATATATAAATATAATAAAGTAACTTTGGAAAGAAGTATGAAAGGGCTAGAAGAAAAAAAAAATGAAAAACTAGACACAGACGATACCGAGAAAATTGAGATAGAAAAGCGAGATGCAGATAATGAAGATAAAATAGACATAGACTATGAAGAAAAAATGGAGATCGAAAAACTAGACTCAGATAATGAAGAAAAACTAGACACAGGTGATGAAAACAGAATGAAGATAGATAACTTAGACGTAAATGATGAAGAGTGAAAAGGACAAGAAAAGTTACACCCAGATAATAGCACGTTTTTAATACAAAAAAGACAACACAAGAGCCAAAAGTATCTATCTTATCAAATGAAAGTGTCTCAATGGTGGTACTAGATGAAGAAACCGGATTATTCAAGATTAGTAAACCTAAGAGTGACAAAAAAATATTAGAAGACTCTGTTGTAGAAGTAGGGAAGTATATATTGGCAAACTTTTATACAAAAAAAGGAAAACATACTTACCGATATGTTTGCTTGATCGAAGAAGTAGACAAATTTTCAGAAAAACTGGTTGTGCAAGGGTTTAAATCATTGAAAGGAGACAAAAAAACGTTTAAATTAGTAGAAAAGGATATACTCGTATCCATAATTTCTAAAGAAGATATTGTGATGTTCTTACCTTATGGAGTTGCAAATTGTCATGGATATGTTACTTTCCCAAATGAGGTGAATGTTAAAGAAATACGTTAACTACCTTATCATTCAGCTTATTTAATTAAACCTCTCAATGGAACGTTCTACTTAGTTTTATTTATTAACTTTAAGTTACAAGTGTTGAATCTGGTAGGTAACTAAATCAATTTCACGGGCTTTTTAAATATAGCTATTACTTTAGTCCTATGGACATTTGAATTACTATTATTTTGTTTTAGCAAGTTGCGTAATTTCATTGATGGGCATGCGGCCTTACAACACTTTTACGTTACTTTTACGTTACGGTAACGTAAAAGGATTAACGTTACTTTTAGTGTTACTTTTATGTTACTAGTGATAAAATTTTGGCTTTACCCGAATAGAATTTCGAATTTCGATACTACGAGTTACCCGACCGCTCACAGAGCACAACACATATTAACTTGATTTGAATTTACATCCATCTTTCCCACCATTTGCTTTCCTGCGGTTTATGTTGGTTGGGACTGTTAAGATTTGCTTTAGAATTAGCGTCTAACCACGAACCGTAACTTACTTGATTTTGCCTGATAACGTCCGGAAACTTGAGCCTAGTTGAGACGAAGTTTGCATACTCGCTACTCTCTTTACCTCTAGACTCGATCTGTGTTTATTCGGTACATGTTCAGGCTGTTTGGCTGGATAGATAATTATTTCCGTCGCCAGCCATGCATAAGTTGCATATCCATTGCCAAGGAGAGGAACGATAATTGAAATGCCGGCGTACTCTTATTAGTGTCCAAATTTAAATACTCTATTTAATTTAAAGTATAAAAAATTGACACAACACTTAGTTGTGACGAACACAAAGATCAATTTTAAGATTTATATATGTGATATTCATCTTTTATATAGCTGCAGTAGTGAAGAAAACAAACAAAGTCTAATACAGTTCAAATCAAATATCTTAGAAAGTATCTTATCGTTCAACCACGCCGAGTGAGCTGTCGTGGAGAATGAAGGTTTTTTACTAACGCTATTCATCGCCTTAATTTATAGCCTCGCTCCTTTTTACAGTATTTCTTTACAAAATAGCTAGCTATTTCGCAATACTACTTACTAAAGAGACGAAATAAATTGTGACGTTTTCAAGCAAAAGGTACCGCTTAGGCGCTTATCATAAGGACGCGTTGCCGTGTTACTAGTATAAATATGCAAACAAATTCCGCCGTTATTGTAAGCGACAAAGTGGGCCCTTTGTCTTGAGAACGTCACAATTAGTCTGCTTACACAAAAGGTCCTTAACTAACCTGCTTTATTTTTCAAGGTCACGACATGGATCATTTATTTCACTCTTTCACTCTACATTTGATAGTAAGAGTTCGCATATTTCGTATTTAGCTTGCTTTCTAAATTAACTTCAGTTAAAATGTTAAGATAGAAATATAAATAATAGCATGTCTGTAATAAATACGATGGCGTAACTTTGTTTATACTACATCTGTAGGTAACGGTGTGAAACTTGGTACTTTGAGAAATGACTCTTGGTGCAGTTTGCATCGCTCTAAGACTAATTTGTCTATGGAAGCTGTATAGGTAGTTTAGTCAGGCTATCCCCACGCGTTTCGGCCGCGCGAAACATTCCAATCTCTAAGTGGCAACCCGGCGCGACAAAATGCCAGTGGGCTGCCACGCCTCGCGGCGAGCGGACGGCGTACAGTTAACGTTTCCCGCGCAACCTGTGCTGTACGATGTCGAAAAATAAAAGGCGAGCATATTGTTTTTGTGGCAACAAAGACGATTGAAAATGATTTCATTTGTTCCAGAACACATTAAACCCTCCGGAATAAAAGATTTTGTTTAAGAATTAACGTTTACTGGGGCACTATTGACGCGTAACTATTAAAGTCTGGGTATTTCTCTAAAAATCTTTATGGGGGCGCCTAGCTTTTTTTCGAATTAATTGTGTTGGTTTGATTCCATGCTGTGTTGTTATTACTGAATGTTTAGTTATACAATCAATAAGTAAAATATTTAAAGATTCACTCTATTATTCGTTATGTTTTAGAAACACGATTACTTGTAGTTTCCTCGATAGTTTTTTTTTAAAGTTACCTCAAAAAAGCAACATAAACCCTTAGAGTATGTCATAAATACTGCAGGGAAAGTTATCAGTTTTTTTAATAATAACATAACGAGATGTTAACTATAATGTATACGTCTTACATTTTCAAAATCTGTATTATTTTAATAATTAAACCGAAAAAACATGATTTCCGCGCTCCCAGCAGAGATGGGCAAAAGTTAATCGATTAACGATTAAGATTAACTTTTTTAATCTCGATTAACGATTAAAATTGACGATTAGTTAATCTAATCGTACGAGTTCCGATATTAAATTTTTTAATCTCGATTAACGATTAAAATTGACGATTAGTTAATCTAATCGTACGAGTTCCGATTGATTTAATCTCGAAAGATTAAGTTACCTAATTGTCGATTAAATTTTAGCGATTAAATTTTTTATCGATTAATTAATTCGATTAACTTTCTCTCGATTAATATTAGGAAAAATAAGATAAGACTTTTTGTAAGTCTAAGTCCCTGCCTAGAACATCTTAGAGTACCGCACTATAAAAACCATCTTGTATTACTGTAACAAGAGGGAAGAGCGGAGAGGGAAGAGCGGAAAGCGGCGATCGGAGAGCGGAGAAAGGCGTGCGGGCGGAGAGTGGCGTGCGGAAAGCGGAGAGCGGCGTGCGGAGAGCGGAGTGCGGCGTGCGGAGAGCGGAGAGCGGTGTGCGGAGAGCGGAGTGCGGCGTGCGGAGAGCGGAGAGCGGTGTGCGGAGAGCGTAGTGCAGCGTGCGGAGAGCGGAGAGCGGCGTGCGGAAAGCGACGTGCGGAGAGCGGCGTGCGGAGAGCGGCGTGCGGAGAGCGGCGTGCGGAGAGCGGAGAGCGGCGTGCGGAGAACGGAAAGCAGAGAAGCGGAAAGAGGGAACGGTCGGATGCAAAGGTAACCAAACGGTTTGAACAGGGTCTTTTTAAAGAAAAAGACCCTGTTCAAACCGTGTAGAGAATGGTGTTTAATCGTCCTGAAGTGGGCAACCCAGTGGGAATCGGGTTGTCTGGACGCCACGCCTCTGCTGACTAGACTGGTTGACCAAACGAGCGAAGGCACGAGAAAAAGCTAGCGTTTACATAACGGAGGCAACCCTAGCGCACATTCCAATGACGTTGCGTCACCCGCGGGAGGGGGCATCGATAGCGATGGCAACGCCTGCCGTCCAAACAAGTGGGGTATCTGTTACGTAGTAACTTGTATATAATCTGTGGTTTAGTTAGAGGGCCATTTGTTAGCGCCAGAAATAGCATTAAGCTGTATTATTAAAAAGTCGTGGGCTAAATTACACCTTTTATTTTACATACAACATCGCTGATGGCAGTGATGGCTAATATAAAAGGGAATGTAGGGATGTTGTAAATAAAGGGAAACATTCAACATATCGGTAAACAAAACATTGATTAGGCAAATAGGCTAGTTGACTCATGTCAAATTGTAATAAACTAATGTTTATTCCGTATAGTATTTAGCAAAGGAAACCCATATACACGATGATTTTTAATCGGTGATCAGGTACCAACTTTTTTAACTCAGTAATTGATGGCGGTCACGTTGAAGTCGTAATTACATGAAAACAAACTTTTATTTTTCTATGATAATTTTTATTTTGAAACCGTTTTTTTCTTAAATTCCTTGTCACCGAACGGATTTGTATCGGTGTGCTTACAACCTATTTAATAATTTAATGGGAATGATAATTTATGAGTAACTTATCATTGTCATTGTCATTACCTAAACAAAGTCGTAGAAAATTTCGTAAAATTTCCCGCCACAGCGATGACACTTGATGTAGGTATCGTACTTCAATAATTTATGTAGGATGACCATGTATCTAGTGGTCATTAGTTTTAATTATGTTTTAACTTTTATTTAATTTAACAGTGAGGTAATTACGCGGGACCTCGCTCGCGTATTAAGTTTAATTTTAGCTAAATATTAATATTTTTTACTCCTGATCACCGATTAAAAATTATCGTGTATATATATTTTTCAATTCATAAAAGTGAAAGATGGCTGAAAAAATTGAATTTGAAAATATGGTTTTTAATCTGTATTTTGAAATGCTTAAAACGATGTCCGCCATTTTCGCTTATGATAGTGACGTCATCGGTCCCGTAATGAAAACTGAAAGTCCACTTTGACGACTTCGAATAGTACCGTCCCTCTCCATCTCTTGTCAAAGTATAGTACAAATTTTCTAAACTAAGCTCATCCACTTAAGAACTCAATACTATTGAGTGGTTAACCACAAAATAAGATAACGAGCTCGTAGTAAAAGCAGATTGTAACCACCTTGGAAGGTTAATATAGATTATCGACTCTATTTCCTTGGTCATTAGACTACAAAATACACTAACAGAATAATGGTGATCATAACTTTATTGGAATTTTACAACCGCCCGACTCTCAACAAGAACGTACTCTCTAGAAAAAGGACTATGAACTCTCATCATCAACCATTTTAAACTTATTCAAAAAGGAATAAGGTTGAAAATTCAATATCCACGCAATGTAGTTATAACCTTTTTTTATAAGTAACTGGTTGGCGGTTACGAGAACAAAAGCAGATAGGATTGTATAAGACACAATGCCATAGTGAATGCAGGTAAGTGGATGAGCTTAGTTTAGATAATTTCTACTATATATTGGAGAGAGCGAATGGCACTATACGACGGTCGAATTTCGAATATCTACGCGTAATTCTATGTCACGCCAGATTAGCAAAAGGCAAAAATGGCGGACGGCGTTTTTGACTGTTCATGAAATTTCCTATGTTCAATTAATAAAATGTAGCTTTCTAGCTGCACAAAAACACAAGACTTTTTTTTAGAGCTAGTAAGATCATTATTAACCATATCAAATATATTTCAAAAATGGGTCTACTAGCCTATTATGCGTTTCATACAGTCGTAAAAACAAAAGTCGTCTTCCTTATGCTCTAAATAAATAAAAAACAAACATATGCATTTATGATGTGTGTGTCTAATCAAAAAGGTACTAATATCCTTAATTGTACGCATATCTACAGTCGAAAAGACTTGACCCTAAATCTGTATCATGACCCTTGTGAAATTCTAAGTCTCTCCGAGCTTTGATAATACAAACGGAATTGGTACATTTTTTCCTTGCATCAAATAAAGTACTTTTGAACTTGAATAAGTTCCAAGTGATTAAGTGGTAATGGTAAATTAAAGTTTTCCACCTCGAGAACCCTCCGGATCATTGTAAAATTATTAAATAAAAATTTGTTTCTGTTCTATTTTGGTTTGTCGCTAAGATCTTCTATACGATTCACTACCACCACGTCAGAATCCTGAATAGGCCAATTTACGTCAACAATGCCTTCAGTGCGACGTTAGTAACTTAATGGCTCAACTCAACCCAACCGCCTTACGATGCGCTTTGCTTTTATTGACTTCGTAATCACTAGTCTGCGGCGTGTTACACGTGTCGACGATAAAACAAGACTGGCTGTACCCTTAGGTACCATGAGTTAACGTGACCGTAGTCGCTAGCGACTGCGTAAAGGACTTGTATAGAGGATAGTACAGCGCCTCTAGTGGTTGCTTTATAGAACTTCAATTCTCCATACAAATCGTAAACTCATGGCTAGGGTACTGTATGGTTGTTTAAAACGACTTTTAACGTTTTGTAAATTGTAGTCGTCTCTTTATTACAAAACATGTATACCTACATAATTCCTCTTTGGAAATTTATTTATTTATTTATTGGCATTAAAATTCACCAGCATTACAGCTGATACGCCAAGGCACTGACAAAAACTAAACTAACATAGCAAAATATCGACGTGAACTACATAATATACAACGTGTCCCAAAATTCAACGATAAGCGGGCACCAGAGGATGGATCTGGTCATGATACCTCGAGAAAAAAAAAGAAAAAAAATGTATCTCAATCCCTTTAGAAAATATTAAAAAAATGAAATTCTTAAAATATCGACACCCCACATGGTATTTTTAACGACCATGTCTACAATTTTTGGCATATTTCAGATATATTTTTTGTATCGGCAACCTAAGTAGCACTGCTATCCACCACATCCCTTAAAAATATCAGAATACATGTAGTTTTAACATAAAAAATAATCAAAATTATTTTTACCCCAAAAATTTTGAATGATTGTTTTCTTTTAGTCCACTTTCACTCATCATGGTACATAAAAAAAGTATCGACACTACTATGGCAAGTGTTTTAAAAAGTTAACGCAACTATATTTCTATATTTTAAGTTAATTTCTATGTTTTGTTTATAAGAAACGCATTTCAATATTGTACGGGTCATGTCGAAATGTTCTGACACATTTCACATGATCATTGATCAGTCATCTTATTTTCTCAAGAGCCAGAGAATATACTTAATCAAACGTACCTACATAGCTACAGTAACCCAAAGTATAGCGGAACCCGTAATAATCTCTTTAACAAACATTTTCACACATCAATTTGCATGCGTTGGAAGTTTAACAAACATAAAAGTTGGCGCAAACACATTATGTTGAGTATTGCCATTCGCTGTTAAACCCTTCGTCAGCTAAACCCCAGAGGGAAAATAAGATCGCATTTATTCAACAAAACAATTGATAAAACAGCCATGATTCTACACAACCGAAGTGTGAGACGTTTACTGAAAAATATAATGCAAAATTTAAGGGATATTTTTATCCTTGTATTGAATTACGTTTCGTAATTTTATTAAAACGTAATGGATTTGTGATGAAAGAAAAAATTGAGTTTGATTTACGCACGTGTTTATTTCTTTATAACTTATTTCAAGAAAACGCTTTGAAATTGTTACATTGAATAGGGATGATTAATTATCTTGACGGTGCAGTTTGTAGTGCATCTGCCTACTGAACCGACAGTCTTGGGTACGAATCCCGGTAAGGATAAATATTCTGCCGTGTTACAGTAAAAGGTCGTATCTTTATACGGATATTATATACGTCCTTTTACCGTAGCATGGCAGTATTTGTGAAATGAACACGAATATAATTATGTATTTATATAATATATCTCGTCGTCTAGTACCCAAAGCATTGTTTAGTTTGGTACTAGGTCGATTTGTGTAGATTGTACCTTAATATTTCTTTCATGATATGATCATTTGTCATTTAGCATTTGTTGAGCACTCGATATTAAATAGATTTCGATGTTAATACGATTACTTACGGCGTATTTATAAAAGTTCAGATTCACAATCGTAATCGTCATCAAATTACCTAATGCTTCCTAAATGTTTTGTGATTATCTTTTGTGAAGAACTCCAAGCTAATATAATTTGATGTGATGGTAGCATAATGGGATTACGCCATCGTCTGATTACAAGCGATGTATTTATGATACAAGAAAATATATATGATGGAATTGATGCCACAGAAATTGTACTAACTAATAACTAATGTTGATAAAAGACGATTGCTTAGTAAATAACTTCCATAATGAATACATATATTCTCTAATTTCAATTTCTAGTTCCGTTTGTAATAACTTTACTCAAAAAGTGTAATAAGCTCTAACTTAAAGGTACTTATGGTAAATATATTCTGTTGTGAACCTCTGTAATTTTTTTTTACTGTATTTCTCTCATGTTTATTATCCCTGTGTATTTGAGGTGTGCAATAAAGTGGATTTGTTGTTGTTGTTGTTAAAGGGCCATACACCTAGACCTAGACCAGTTCGCAACTCACAACGAATAGAGGGAAGTTTGCTTGGAAGTTACCCGGCCGCCATTAAATCTGAAATGAAGTCACTCCCAGCGGAGCGATGCTCGCTGCTCTTGGCGATAGATTTATTTTTAAAGTTCGTTTCAGAGCAAGTTTACACATCAATTTTGTAGTAAATACACATTACAATAATATACATAAATTGCATGTTGCAAAATATCATATTCATTATAATGCAAAGGAGGAAAAGACGCATTAGAATAAGAGTTTAATTTAAAAATCCTTGGAGAAGGCAACCGGATTGATAAATGTGTTCAGTCGGGAAAAAGAATTCACAAAAGCAGTTTCGTTAGAAAAAGTTAAACGAATCAAGCAAAGAGCTATATATATTCGTACCAGTACTCGTATGTACATCTAGATGCAAATGTTCTTAATATAATTAACATGCAAAGTGTAGTGTTCTTACCACAGAGATTTTTAAGGAAAATTTCACTAAGCATTTTTGTCGTGTAGTTTCTTTTAATCCTGTAATGCTACGTTTCTACTAATAAAACATTTTTTAAACTATAAAACACGACCAATACTCATTCTATTAGTAGTTGTAAAGAATATTGTTTCCTTTTATACAACTGTCTGCGTCTAGTTATTTCTTTAAAAGCATATTTCAAGAAACCTTTGACAAGTTTTCTCGACCATACTTTGCCCCCCGGGGTCACTTGTTAAAACTACGTTTTTCCGTGGTTATATTTAGCAAATGCTTTGTAATTTAAGCAGTCATAAGCCCATTTTTATGTAGACTATCTCCTGACAATACCAGTAATATAAATTATCCACACTTAGAAGTTCACTATTGTCCCCTGGGTCACGGGACACAATAGCAACAAGAACAAGTAATCCACCCTAATAATTTTTGTTTTTTATTTGCTGCACATATATATTAGTAGTACATATAAGTAACTAACTTGGCAAACGTCCTGCAACTCCTGAACGCCTAATATATCTATATTCTACTTTAAAGATCTTAAGTTGTACTGAAATTCAATTTTCTAACAGCGCGGTGCAGATTTGCACGGGCGCGTGGAACCGGCCGCACAGCGGCATCTGTTGGTAAACATGGCTTTGTCCGCTCCTCACACCGAAAGGGCCCGATGTAATTTTAACCAATTTGGTATACTGTTTCATTTCCCAGTTGAGTCATTTTCAAAAAAACATGTACATAGTTAAAGGCTCAATAAAAAACAAAATTAGTTAATTAAAGTTACTCATACAAAAGATATGGGTAGGTAACTATCGTTACACAAAGGAATCATTTAAGTTATATTTTAATTAAAGCCCTTTTAATTTATAATAAATTGCCTTACAAATTTAAATCTCAAAATATACATCTGTTCAAAAATAATGTTAAGGCATGGCTGGTACATAAATGTTACTATAGTGTTAATGATTATTTGGATGACGTTATTTGACCTATTGTGTATTTAATTAAAATTACGATATTATTTTGCATTGCACATTCTTGTACTGATATTTAAATTAATCAATTTCGTTGTTTCTATATTATTATTCTAAAATGTATGTACGCCTGAAAAGGTAAGGTTTCGTGATACGATGTATTAAGCAATGATGACTGCAAAATATTACCCGATTTCCCACATGCATTAAATAAATCATTTCTTAACTTAGTACATGTTTTTTGACTCGACTCAGTTCCCGTTTTTCTTCGGAACAAAACCCTTTTATAATCGTTGTGCAGAACGCAGTAGGTTACCTATGCGCAAGCTTGTTTTTTAAAAGTTCTCCAAAGTTTACGGTTTTAGGAAGAAATTTTAGTTGGCGTAATAAAACCTGTGAATAAACAGTTTAAGAACTATAATTAACTCGTACAGTAAAGCTACTGAATACGAGCCTACGTTGTTTTATTGGTTGGTTCTCGAATGACATCATTCACCTCGTTCCTAGGACAAATACTGCTCCATGAAACACTTCCCCAGACAAGCCTGTATAGTTTTACTGGTTAGTTCTCGAATGACATCATTTACTTTGTTCTCAGGACAAGCACTACCTCTGCATAATGGCTTCCGACTCTCCCGACCAGAATCTTACTCAATACTTCTCTCTATGCAACGACTTCATCCACGCAGCGCGACTGAGAGATGGAAACGTACTCATTCATTGGTAAGAACCTATTTAAATGACTTCCTACCTAGCCATTCCTTCACGACTAAACTGGTTTCCTAAGATAGCGGTGCCGTCATATATAGCAGCCGTCTCCATACTTCGTACTAGTCCGAAGTAAGTACGTAGACGGAAGTATGGAGACGGCCGCTACATGACGGCACCGCTATATCCTATAGGAAACCCGAGCTTAAGTATCGCGACTTTAAGGTGCGACCACACCGCCGCTCAAAAAGCGGAGAAGGTGCGTTCACGCAGTGACGTGTCGTATCCGTACCTTTTTTTTACCGCAGGCTTGCCACACCACTGCTCAAAAAACGACGAAGCACCGTAAATACATTCAAATGTATGAAAAACAATATACGCGTAACGTGCGCATCAGGTTCTTTTCATACATTATATTATAATGTAACAAAAAAATATAAGAAGAAAATTACATGATATGCAGGCGAATGCTTTTATTGACGTTGATTTTTTTCTAGTCTATAGTTGTGTCCAACTGCTGAGTAAAGGCCTCTCGTGTCTTGCGCCACTCATCTCTATTGGCTGCATGCTCCCTTCACTCTACTGAATGCAGCCAAGTCATCCCGCCATTTTCTTTTCGGTCTGCCCCTGCTACCGGTAGTCTTGCGGTGTCCATTCGGTGATTATTCTAGCCAAGCAAGAAAGTAGCCATTATTGCCCACTGTGGAATCATAACTGTCTGATATACTTACATGCAATTTGGCAGTGGCAATTTCTGTTGATAGCGTATAATCTTTACTTTCATATTTTTCATTATGACGCGATGAGTCATATTTTATTAAATAACAATTTATTACCAAAGTTTAGATCTGCGTCAGAGTTACAAAACCTTCGGTCCCAGTTCATACATTTGTAAGAAGCATACACGAACTGTAGACGTTGAATTCATAATCCTCGTTGGCGCGCCAACCCCCGAAGCAAGTCATGTTAGCTAAGTAGTTATAAATGAACTATTAATGTTGAATTCTGTTAAATTAACGTTATAAAATCATAATTATGGATGCCGATCAGCGATGAAGCGTTGAGAGATATTATTTCATAGATCATTTTAATTACACAATTGAAGCATAACATAATTGAAATCCGCTACACATGTGATTTTTAATGAGAACTAAAATAATTCGTGCCTATTGAAGTGCCTAAAAACGATAAACCAATGATCAGTGAATAAATTTAAACTCATATTTTATTTAACTACGGGCAATTTACGATTTGTTAGAGTTGTGGTTGTTGTGGTGGGAGGATAAAGCTTTATATTGAACGGAAAATGGTAAATCATACCTATACTTGATTGCTAATAATTTTCGTACGCATTCATAAATATTTTTATATAGATTTGTTTGAGTGGTGCTTTAATAAAAACCAGCCAAGTGCGTATCGGACTCGCGCCCGAAGGATTCCGTACCATAAAAAAATGGATAAGAAATTACTTTTCTTGTAAGGGAGCCCACTTAAAAATATTTATTTTATTCTGTTTCTAGTATTTTTGTTATAGCGGCAACAGAAATAGGTACCTACAACATCTGTGAAAATTTCGACTGTCTAGCTATCACGGTTCATGAGACATCCTGGTGGCAGACAGGAAGACGGACGGACAGGAGAGTGGAGTCTTAGTAATATTAGGGTCCCGTTTATACCCTTTGGGTACGGAACCGTAAAAATAAATCTTGATATTATTTTTCCGAATTGCTTATTTTAACGTACCTACCTATATGCCGAAGAATTTAAGGGCCAATTAGCCCTAAATGCTTTAGTAAACAACTGTAGTGCCACAGAACCTCGTTTTAAGAAATTGGTGTCCGGGGAGCGCCCTGCTTTGATCGTTGATAGTATCGTTAAAATAACTAATTTGCAGGCGAACGTGAGGCAAACATTTGTGGGTTGAAATGGCTAACGGCAATTTTCGGGTTAGGATTAGATTAAGGTCGATTTTTATTACGACCTGTACCACGATTAGATTACCCGAGTGTATTTTTGTTGGAAATCAGGTGAGGAACGCTTTTATTGATCTGGGGTTAATTTTATTTGAATTAGTCTGCGAATTATTCAGTCGTAGGTACGTACGTACAAAGTGTTTTAAGAAAACTATAATGTTTTTACTGGGAACCTCTTAAATAAGTAGAAGATTGTTTGTCAACGGGTTAAAATAAGCTATTATGACACGAAGATAACAACTGAGCCGCTAAAATTACGTAGTTTTTGAGGAGGAAAAGCGAAAAAGATTTTTCTTGCATTTTGATGACCGGCCGAAATTATATTGACGGATAGCGAATCCAACTTACATCAAATTATTGAAACAGGCAGCAGTAATAGCTTTTTTTTAAATATCACAGCCGTGTGTTTGAAATCATCATGTTTCTGAGTATTAAAATATATAAATGTATGAAACATGGGCCGGTTCAGACACGGCGGGAACCGCGCGATTATAGAATCGCGCGGAAATCGCGCGGGTCTTATTTATATGAGTTAGTTAGTAATCGTTCAGACATTAACCGCGCGATTATCCAGACCGGTAATCCAGAGGTACCGGGTTCGATTCCCGGTCCCTTCCACCAGGTAGCTCCTTTTTCAATTTTTCTGTAAGCTTTAATATTTGTATTCATGGTTTAAATAAAAATTATAGTGTACCCACATAAAAAAAAGAGATATTACGGGCCGGTTCAGACACGACGAATTTTCCCTTATTCTCTGTGTAACGTATTTACATAGAGGTCGTTAAGGTGTAAAAACCTTTCAAATAAACAATGCAAATATCGCACAGAGCATAAGGAAAAATTTTGTCAGGTCTACGTGGAGCGAGGGTAGCGAAGTGGCTAACGCGCTGGACCGGTAATCCAGAGGTACCGGGTTCGATTTCCGGTCTCTTCCACCAGGTAGCTCCTTTTTCAATTTTTCTTTATGCTTTGATCTTTGTATTCATGGTTTAATTCAAATATATGTCATCCTCAAATTTTATTAAGATTTGCATTCCATTTCATTAATAAACAATTTTCTTGACAGTTTGGCGGGCATGTCTCGCAGCGTGACGGTGGCGGTGGCGTACATAATGTCTGTGACGTCACTGAACTGGCGCGAGGCGCTGAAAGTGGTGCGAGCGGGACGAGCTGTCGCCAACCCCAACCTAGGCTTCCAACGGCAGCTACAGGACTTCGAGACATACAAGCTAGTTGAGGTATGTTTTTATTTATCTCTTCTATTTATTTTAAGGCTTAGATTAGGTTTTTACAATGAAGTTATATCAAAACTAAAATACAATAAAGAAATTCCTTTGGTACCGTTTGGTAGCCAAGTTTTGTAACTGGCTACAGAATGGGAATCCGAAATTCCCTGATTGTAGCCGGTTACGTAATTTTTTATTTTTTTTATTCAAAATAGCCATGGCTGCATGGGTGCTTATTGTCACTTAACATCAGGTGCAATCGAGGTTAAATGCATGCATTTAACCTCGATTGCACCTGATGTTAAGTGACAATAAGGCCTAAGATGGAGCATGCTTGGCTAGAAGATGCCTATTCACTCTCGACTTGAAGAGATCCAAGTTATATTTTTCAGGAAACAGGTGCGCAGGAAGAGAGTTCCATTCCTTAGCTGTCCTCATAAGGAAAGTAGACGCAAAGCGTTTCGTACGAATCAGTGGTATATCGACAACATAAGGGTGGAATCCAAGTCCGCGCCGAGTACTGTATTGTCTGAACGGAGACGGTGGAATTAATTCATGCAGTCCTAGTGCACACTCACCAAAGTGTATCCGGTAGAAAATCGATAAACAGGCGACTTTCCTGCGGTGTTCGAGGTTTTGCAGCTTTTCCTGAACTAAGGCAGGGTCGCCAATGAGCTTCTTCGCACGTTTGTCAATTGAATCCAAGGCGGCCAGTTGGTATTTGGCGGACCCATCCCAAAGATGGCAGCAGTACTCCATGCATGATCGGACTTGCGCCTGATATAATTGAAGCAGCTGTCTCGGCGTGAAGTACCGCCTCACCTTAGATAGGATCCCAACTTTTTTTGCTGCAGTTGTAGCCAAGGATTCAATGTATTGGCCGAAGTTCAGATTGGATGATAAGGTCATCCCAAGAAGCTCTAGGTGGTCTGAAATCGGAACGGATACACCTTGGAAAGTGGGAGTCAGGTCAAAGGGACTCCGTTTAGCGGAAAATAGACACGCCTGAGTCTTGGTGGCATTGAATCCAACTAAATTGGCATCTCCCCATTCGGACACTGCCACGAGAGTTTGGTTCAATCGATCCACCATCGCCTCTCGACAAGACTGGATTTCGTCCCTCTTGGAATTTGCGCTGGATGTGTATCTGTCAACAACTGTGCTGTCATCAGCATACCCATAGGTACCGGGCATAAGCATGTCGTTAATATGCAGCAGAAAGAGAGTTGCAGACAGAACAGACCCCTGAGGAACACCGGCGTCAATAGCCCTGGGATCCGAAGTGTAGCCATCAAGGACTACTCGGATCGAACGCTCACTCAGGAAATCAGCAATCCATTTGCAGAGACCTTCAGGGACCCCATACGCTGGAAGCTTTCCCACCAGGCTTGCGTGCCAGACCCTGTCAAAGGCTTTTGAAATATCGAGAGACACGGCGAGAGCCTCCCCGTGTCTCTCAATCGCCTCGCTCCATAGATGAGTGACATACACAAGAAGATCCCCAGTTGATCGCCCCGGACGAAATCCAAACTGGCAATCACAGAGCAAGTCGTTCACTTCCAGGTATGCAAGGAGGCGTTTGTTCATTACACGCTCCATAGTCTTACAGAGTATGGAGGTTACGGAAATTGGTCGGTAATTGACAGGGTCAGCCCGGCTTCCTTTCTTGGGGACAGGCTGCACATGTGCAGGCTTCCAAGACGTCGGGACAACTCCAGTCTCAAGTGAAAGACGGTACAGGCGTGTTAAGACCGGAGACAACTCAGCCGCACAGTTCCGCAAAACAACAGCAGGAATTCCGTCGGGACCACTAGCTTTATTCACATCAAGACTCCGCATGATTGCAAGAACCTCCTTCTGGCGTATATGGATTGGCTCCATGGTGGTTCCTACATGCGGCAGTATAGGTGGGCAACTACCTGCGGCGTCCAGATGCGAATTTTCCGCAAATAGAGAAGCAAATAGTTTTGCTTTCTCCTCCGCTGTATGTGCTAGAGATCCGTCAGGCTTTAGCAGGGGTGGCAACGAAGAGCGACAGAAGTTGGCTTCGACCGCTTTAGCCAGGGACCAGAATGCCTTACTTCCAGGTGGATATGAGGCAAGTTTGGTCCCAATGCGGCGTATATGATCGAAGCGTGCCTTGCGTAGCTGTTTTTTGCAGGATTTGGCGGCTTTATTAAATGCTTTTTTCAGCTGGGAAGTATTCGAAGCTTTACGCCTTCGAGCATCAGCCCATGCACGGTAAGCTGACTCTTTAAGTGCCTCCGCACGATCACAGTCAGCATTATACCATGGGCGTGCTGCATAACCAGTCGAAACGTCTGAATATGGAATGAAATACTCCATACCCTGCCGAATGACGTCGGTTACATTGTTAGCGCAGCTTGACGAATCCCCCAAAGAGAAGCAGACCTCGCGCCAAGGGTAGAATGCAAAAAAGTGACGCATCTCGTCCCAATCTGCTGACTTGTATCGCCACACCCGTCTTTTACCACTAGGGCCCTGATCAGGTGGGGAACAGACGGACACAGCTTTCACCAGACAGTGATCGGAGGTACCCAAAGGGGAACCTACAGTCACGGAGCCGTAATGGGCCTGCGTAGTGCCGTTTGGTAGCCAAGCTTTGTAACTGGCTAGAGAATGTTACATTTGTGCAAACTACCTAGCCATTTAAAATAAAGGTGTTCATACATGCCCATGCAAAGATCGACACACAAAGCATAAGGAAAGGTTCGTCAGATCTTCCTGGTGGCGAAATGGTTAACGCGCTGGACCGGCAATCCGGAGTTGCCGGGTTCGATTCCCGGTCTCATCCCCCAGGTAGCTCCTTTTTCCATTTTTCTTTAAGCTTTGATCTTTGTATTTAAGGCTTAAATAAAAATTGTGGTGTATCTACCCACATTAAAAAAAATTAGACTTACCGTTTTGAAGGTGGTTTGTAACCGCGGTTACGAATCGGTAATGGAAAAGTTCCTTTTTGAAGCCAGTTACCGATTGGGATTTTTTCCTCGTTTCGAAGCTGGTTACGAACTTTTTTACGGTTTTCTTTTATATGTATTTACATTATAAAAAACTTAATCTAGAGTGCCGCCGGTAGGGATGACTAAGGTGCCACCCGCAGGGGGGCAGGCTACCGGCAGTTTAGGGCTGCAGAGAGAGGAACCTCCTGACGATGTGCGCCGTGTCTAGGAGTACCGCCTCCTGTATATGGCCCTTGATCCAGCCATCTAGCGAGAGTCTCTTAAGATGTTTGTCGAGACTCTTCGCTATAAGACCGTTGGCCGAAACGACTATCGGGACAATTATCTGGAAATAGACACGAAATCATTAAAGTTTTCTGTATCTAACTTATTCTCGCAATTTCGCTCACTTTAAATCATAGTATAGGTATACACTATCTTACGGGAATTATGTTTTTTTTTTTAAGATAAATGGTAGCCTAAATACAATACACTATCTCTGTTCCAAATTTTATGCATATTCGTCTGGCTGTTACGGCCAGAAGAAGTAACAGACATCCTGACACGCACGCACAAACTTTCGCTTTAGTCTTATTGTTTGACGGTTTAGTCTTAGTTTTAGCGTTTTAGTCTTTGACGGCGATGGTGGTGACCCCTGTAAACTGTCACAAATAGTAGGGTGTCCAACGTAGGTATAGAACATTTTAGATCTATTCTGATATTCTCATCCCACCAAAACATTTCATGTAAAATTGGCGGCCAAGACTCACATGCTCATAACGCTTTCACTGTAAAAAGTTATCAGATCCCAGGAAAAGCCAAGCCCCTAAGCCCTGACTTTACTAACCCTACACCTTGGTTTCAAAAGTATGGCTTGGCTGTTTCATAGGTTACCGTAAATATATAAACCGTAATGGGCCAAACGGTCCGTTGGACTTATTTAAGGTACTATGTTGACGTCTTGTTACCCCTGTAAGCAAAATTCACTCTCCGATTATTCCTTTAGTGACATAGATAATGGGACTTTTTGGCGAATTTCATTTCAGCCTTCGTTAACTTTGTTTGGCGTGAAAGGCGGGGCTCGTTATACTCGCTTCGCGCTTCGGTGTTGAAAGGCACCCTTTCGGTACATCAGTAATTTGATCGACAGTACCATGTGGGTGCGTCCATCTCTACCCGAGCCACACCCGAGCATTAATTTCCGCTATGTAATTCCCAGACACATTTTACCACATATTTTAGTTTTTGAAATAATTCACAGTAACTATCTGTGAATATTTAATCTGAAACCTTTCTCGGAAGAAATATGTTTCCCTTAATACAGATAAATTACGCCTCAGTAATAAATTGTAGTTCAGCAGGCGACACGGGTAGAGTTCTATGGCCCTTAAACCCAAGGAAAACCCACGGCCATTGAAAAATGCTATGGAAAAGTCAAATTTTAAAATTGTAAACACAAACTGCTGCTTGGCGGCTTCCCTAACAAGTCGCAATTCTGGTGGGCCTTGGTTGAGCTTCGACTGTACGTGTAATATTCAATGGATTTCTGTAATGTAATAATATATATTATTCATTACTAAAACTTTCCCACAATTGATCCCGTGAAGATCGTAACATAGACTATGCAGACAGAATAAACTTTGTGGAGATTAGACGCCCTATTAAAATTCCCATGGCGGGGACTCGAATAGCAGGCGCAACTTAATTAGCCGAGTTTCATTTATAACCGGGCCGCGTCGCCTGTTGATCACGTCTCTGGTTCCTGAACACAGGCCGCGGTGTAATAAATACTGTAGTCCTAAGTAAAAACAGGGTTAAGTCTTCAGTATTTTTTTTAGAAACTCTTTATAATGTAGCCAAAATCTCTTATAATAAGGCATCGTACCTACTAAAGATAATAGGAATACAATTGTTCAATAGTGATAAAGATTAGAGACACCGTTCATTAGAACCTTAATGATCCTGGTAAATAGGTGCTATAGATGCTCTACAGATTTAATCTTGCCAGACTTATTTATTACAATAAGTGAATGTACTCCGAATACTTTTTGTTTAACTTTTAAAATTGTTGGATTTTTAATTTTGTAATGGATGCAGTCGTTACCCTAAACCCTTTAATGCAGAACGCAGAATAGGACACAATAATCAACACCCACCTATTTACCAAGTCGGTGATACCTTGGAACCTCACAGAATTTGCGCGCTGACATAGTTTGTAGAATTAGAAGAAATATCTACAATTCGCGACACGAAAATTCGCGTCTCTGAAGTTATCATCAATGCGCCGCCGCTACGCTTGATGAAATCCTTTGATACTTAAAATTCATCATCGTCACCATCAGCCCGTATCTATCCACTGCTGGATTAGGGCCTCGTCGTGCATTTTCCACGCGCGCGACTCCGAGCCACGTGCACCCTCTTCCTTCCCGCGGCCTTAACTATAACGTCTCTCCATCTAGCGGGGGGTCTGCCCACGCTTCTTTTTCCAATTCGTGGTAGCTTTGGAGACCAGCGTCGATCTTCTCGCCTACATACATGCCCCGCCCCTCTCCATTTTAGAGATTTAAAATTACCAAGGCGTAAATACTTAATACCTAACTTCGTAGAACTTGTTCTTATACTTACCAGGAGAGAAGACGTCTGAAGGAGCGCTACCCTTCTTTGGCGCTGACAGACAGCGACATGTCGGAGTGCAGGGTCATGCTGGATTCGTACCAGACCATGCTGAGCCAGCGCACCATCTGCGAGGGCAAATGCTCCATGGGCCGGCAGTGCCCCACTGGTATGTACTGTTTATGTATTTTGTTCTCAGAGTATAACGGGATCCAAAGGTACAGCAGCATACTAAGTAGCTTGGGCTCTGCTCGACTCGGCACCGCATCTATGTTTACATGCTCGTCACTCACTTTAATTACATTATTCTGACCAATGTGTGTCGTTTAATGTAATGGAGCTCAATTCATTTGCGCCGATAGGGTGGAAATTTTTTATTTAAATTAAATTTCATAATACGTGTGCCTTATAGCAACAAGGATCCGGTTTAAAATTGTCAGTTTACTCTGGAAAAATAAATTATATCTGTACACAACAATCACGCGCTGCCTGCGCACGTAACAATTAGAGTTATGTCTGCATTTATGCTGTGAAGTTGGATCATTTATTTTAAAATAATACACACTGTGTGTAACACACGCAATAACCCAACATGTACATCTTTTGCGAAAACAATGATACTCGTATTAAACAAAGTGACTTTACGTCGATAATAGGTACGCGTGGACTAACAGAAACACGAGGAACAGTCTCGGTTGTTGTAAGGTTCGTGTCCCGGTGTGGCCCTGTTCCAGTTTTGTTAGTACAATCCACGGAAAGTCGTCAGGTGACATGCATATTATACAAAGTCGGCAAATGGCTGTGTAATTATTGGAGCAATCAACTATAATTGCACATAGTTTATATTGTGTGACTTGCGTGTTGTGTTACTAAGTTTAGATTGAAATAGGTGAGTTGTTATAGGAGTCGCAGTCTCAGTCAGTAATAAAACTAATAAAGGAAAAAATAATCAATTTAAAAATGATAGAAATGTATTAAGAAAATGTTTATTAAATGATACATAAAACTCATTGTTCCTTCCATTTCGTCGACAATCTTTTACGACAAATCTTTTTTTTTCATAATCCTTGTAAATATAATTGTATTGACCTACCTACTTACGTTAGGTTGGTTTTATAACTAGGCTTGGGACTTTTCACTGCTCGCCGTGGTTGTCCAATACATGGAGTCGTCATATGATAAAAAAAGTATTCAAAGCCAAAGTCAAGGTCTAAAAATTAAATGTTTTATTAAATGTCATAATTTATGTTGTTACATTTTTAATGGCCACGTGGCACGTACTTACTTGTGTTGTAACAGACTACTCGTACTGACAACTTTTCGCAACTTAAAACTAAGAAACATTTTGTCTACCTGTCAAAAAGGATGCATAATTTGTGATCATTTGTAAAGTGACTTTTTGTAATATGATACTTTTGTCGAATGTCTCGTTTGCCTAATGAATATTTGGTGAAACGTTGTTTGGTCAAGTGATCATTTTGTCAAACGTTTTTAAGGTCAAACGATAGGACACCTTTGTGACCACTAGGTATAAAATGAAATTACCGATAGATTTATGATAAAATTAATTGGAAACTATTAGGATAACGTGCCCATTAAAAATGTAACAACATAAATGATAACATTTAATAAAACATTAAATTTTTAGACTTTGACTGAATAGGTTTATTTATCATATGACGACTCCATGGTTTGGACAACCACGGCGAGCAGCGAAAAGTCCCAAGCCTATTTATAACAATCCCAAATGTTTCTTAGTTTCAGAGAAAAATGCTTTCGATGAAATGATACGTCGATAAAACAACTGTCGACGAAACAAGGGTAAGCCATAAATAGAGCCATGCCATGGATAAGTTTGAAAACACTGATTTAGTGTAGTGCATACTAAAAAGCAAACACGATTTAGGTATACTTGTCAGAGACTTAAACTTGACAGGGAATAAGAGAAACGTCGATTTTTATCTTCCCTCAGGGATCACAGAGCTTGACTTTGGTCCCTGTACCAAAATTAACCTAAATTCCTCAAACGGCGAGCAAACTTTAGTAAATCACTACATAGTATAAAACAAAGTCGCTTTCTCTGTCCCTATGTCCCTTTGTATGCTTAAATCTTTAAAACTACGCAACGGATTTTGATGCGTTTTTTTTTAATAGATAAAGTGATTCAAGAGGAAGGTTTATATGTATAATACATGCATAATTTATCGGCATTGCACCCGTGCGAAGCCGGGGCACCCGCCCCGGCTTCACTAGTAATAAATAAGCCTTTCCGAAAGTCGCATATCTCCCACAACGAGACTTTCGTATTCGTATGTTATTGATAACTCCAGAGAGGGAGGCGGGTTTGCCACATGCCATGTTGAGCTCGAATTATGTCGGCGGGATGCAGACGGCTTACGTTCTGCTCCTGCACGTTCCTTCTTCATTCTGTGGAATTTAGTTGAGGCATCTATGTTATATACAGGATGGAACAGATCGAGGGACTTTTAAGCAAACAGGGAATTGTTCAGACTGAGTACTTCATTTTTCACCAATGATCTATGTACTAAATACTTCTATCCATTTTTGAGATACAGTTTGGTGTAAAAATCTGCACATATCAACCCTAGCATCTTTTGAACGTGGCTTAAGTTAAAGACCGGTGTCAATTTAAAATGTAAATAATACCTTTGAATTAGTAGGGTTGTCACTGATATTAAAACATTTTATTTTGATGATTTTTTTTAAGCGTCGATTGTAATAGATCACTCTATCCTCTCAGCCCAGTCTTTAGAAATGTTCCACCTTGTATGATGAAATGATAAATAAACATGTTGTTCACATATTAAATCGGCAATATTATAAAATGCAATAAGAAACGGAGAAAGATTGTGAAATATACCATACAGAGGGCCACGTCATGAGAAAGGTTGAAAAACACTGATTTAGTTCAACGCAAATGCGATTTAGACTTGACAGAGAATAAGGAAAACGTCGAGATTTGCATCTTTCCAAATGACCAATTAACCTAAATTCCTCGAACGGCGAGCAAACTTCCGTAAATAAACAAGCCTTTCACAAAGTGGCATATCCTCCACTCCGAGACTTGCATATTCAAATAATACCTAATGCCGCGTCCACATGCTTGGCAAACAACGGCAGACCCAGGACGCAGTTATATGTTAGAGTGAGTGAGCACGACGTAGTTCCATCTCACGGAGGAAGGAGGAGTGGAGCCAGCATACTCTGTAGTTTTTCCAACGTATTTGGTTCGGGTTATGGATCGCAGCGAGGTGTTCGATGAGTGACCGTGTTTGGGCACTGTAGATTAGAATGGACAGCAAATATATGCTATATCTCCTTCATAGAGCAGTAGCTCCTCCACGTTATACTTTAATAACCAGCGGGCTTATGGTAGCTTAGGATAACGCCCCAAATCGATACCAAATAAACGACAAAATAACAACTGCAAGAATGCAAAAATGTGAATGTGAATGCAAGATAGGCGGGAATTTTATCATTTATTTCTCGCGTGGTAATCGATGACGACGATAAACGTAGGAAACCATTATCATCGATGCTTATCGATCAATTGAACTTAGTGGTATATCGAGTTGTTTAGTAAGGTCTAATGTAGTATTAAATTTATATTATTAAGACGCAAGACCTCTTTGTTTAACATGTTCGGTTCGGTTCGATTGTATGTTCGCTTTTTACTTTTAAATTTTAAGGGTTTCAAGTTTTTTTTTTAACACGAATATAATTGCTGAAAAATATGACTGCCCAATATTTAAGTACTGGACGGGACAGATCATAGGTGTAGCACGCTCCCTTGATTAGGCTATTTTATTTATTTATTAAGTTTTAGTTATAGGTACTAACATAGCCATAAGAATGTTACTAACAAAATATGGAATTCAAATTCTGAAATAAAGACTTTATCATTATTATTTTAGAAATCTTAATAAAGCTACATGACACAAAAGGGCAACGATGATCAACATTATCCAGATACTAGTAGAAGTCCTAGCCGCCATTGTCTTTTGTAACGAGCCGCGGCCAGTCCTTAGTCGGCTTTGTGAAGCCCGCAATTCCCTTTGTCAATCCAAATGTTTTGTTTCAGATGAAATATGACCGGTACCTGGCTAGATAAAGTATCAACATATCTGCATAAATAGTACTGAAACTATTGTTCAGTGGTAGGTAAAAGTATTGTATATTTGCGTGGCAGGGTGCACATTTCTCTTCTTTTCTGATATCTCAAAGGAATATCCTGTGCGTGTGCCAACCTTATTGTAGACTTATCTCCTGACAGATGTTAAATACGTCAGGTTCGTAAAAGTTAAGATAAAGTAAATTTAACGAAGACACGAACATTTTTGATCGAAATGGCTTCTTTTATAACATTTCTTTCTTTAGCTTCACTTCTTATAAAGTTTGTATGACTGCCTTTGTTTCTAATCATGCAAGCTCATTTTAACACACATTTTATTTACAAATCGAGCACAATTCTTTTTTCTGGCAAGTGTGCCTAATTATATTATTATTACATTTTTTATTTTTTATTCTATTGGTTTGTTTATATTTTTTTACAGGCAATCTGGCATTTATGTAAAAGTAGATAACTCTTATATTCTTTATTCATATGTTACCAAAAGGATGTTATGTTTGACGTACGAACGAACATACACAATAGTTACAAATTACTACGTGCGTGTGGAAAACACGGCATACCTATTTGTTGTTTTCGGTGCTGTTTGAGTAACTGTGTCGGACGGCTGCAATTTGGCTCGGACGTGTAGAACGTGCCAGGCAAAAACATTGCTTTGGTTAACTCCTAATATCAAAGTCTGAATCTTATCTCACTTAGTCAAATGTATGATAGAGTAGAGTAAGAAAAAAAATGAGGACAAAAAAAAGAGGACTACTTATAATCGAACTTGGGAGCTGGTTCTCTGTTTCAATATAGGCAGCGAACGAATAAAACATAGAACACGAGCTTCATACAAAGTTACAATTAAAAACCGGCCCAATAGTCGAAATGCGCACGTTTACCGGTGTACCAATCACAGCCACTCAAATGTTTTCAATTACGCATAACAAATAAATGTGATTCGTCAGTTTCCGAATGGCCAGCTGTGATTCGACAAAACGCATGACATTTGTCTATGGTAATATGGCGGTGACAGTGAAAACTCATAATTGGTGAATCGTTAATGCAATAAAAAGCCATTTTTGTTTACTTCATTATAAACCTTGAATGTTAAGGTTATTGCTTACATACGAATTTCTTAAAAAAATTACATCTTTTAAGGAATCCTTGTTTGTTCCTTGTTGTTACTAATACTTTGAATGATTATCATTAATGCGTGCTGTATATATAATTATTTCTCCTTCTTTGTAATATTTGATATTTTACATGTAAGGTCGATACAATCTTTGTAGTGAAAAAATATCAAACATAATTAGGAACTTATACGTTTTCCTGCCGGACTGACGGAAAACGCATAGCCTTTTAGGGACGGTCTCATACAAGCACAATACGAGTATTTCCAGGTGCTTGGATTGGCATCATGTATTCTTAACAGGCTTTATTGGAAATTAATACGTTACTCGATTCTGAAGCAGATTTGTGTAACTCATTAAGAAATACAAATGAGGTGCAAAGTTAACACAACCGTTTGTTGTATGGGATTAAATATTTATTTTATTCTATTTTTAGCAGCGAACGAATAAAACAACCTGTGTATTATTGAAATTGTACTTTGAACAGTAATGTGGCAATAAAATGGATTTACCCACTAAAAAATACCAAAACAAATCCCTGGGCTTGCCCTCTCCTGTAAGCCTAGGCACGCCACTGATTGCATTACTTTTTTCAAACATCGTATATTAATTAGTCATATGGCATAACACCATCCCTATACAAAATCTGTTCCGTAAAATAAATTAAATTAATATGTGTACGGCTTTATTAATTATGAAAACTGATACCATCTTGTTTTTTGTGTTCTCGTGAGTGATTAATACACCATTTCACTGAACATTATGGCATATTTTGTTACTTTGAGACTTCATACATTTCATGCAATGCAACTGTTCGGCTGCGTCGCCATTTGCAAACTAGACAGCCGTTTGACACAAAATTTACGCCCCGCCTTAACTGACACAAAATCCGTGGGGTCATTTTCCGACGCTAGTTAGGCTTCTATGTTTTATTCGTTCGCTGAATATAGGTAGGTAAATATGTTGTAATTGTGCAACTTTATTCCCGCTTATCACACAATAATCATGAAATTTTCAGTCGGCAAAAGGATAATCTTACCAATTTTGCATGATTAAGTATACCTACTTCCATAAAAGAGTCACGATATTATCCTAACAACTGAAACTACTGAAAGTGGCTAACTTATTTATAATTTAATACTTAATAAAGATTTTATCGCAGCGCGCTGATCGCGCTATCGTTCAGAACAAAACTAGGTACTGAATACATGCGATAAATAAAAGTGATAAATTCGATTACTTTCTGAAGCACAATAAACTTCGTCACCAGCAATTGGGAGTTGGTATTAGCGCGAAATCTGTTCATAATACATATTTCGAAACTCGAAAATTATGAATTATGCTTCATAATTGCTTAAGTGTTTTTAAATATGTGGTTTAATTTAATATGTAGGTACCACATTATTTATTACGATGTTGATATTTACAAAGCTAAACAAAGCTACTGGACCGGAGCAAAGGCAGACCGAAACAGAGATGGCGTGATGATTTGGATGTATTCCATAACTAGTAAAGGGAAAATGCTAATAGAGTCGAGTCTGAAAGAGGGGAGGCCTTTGCCTAGCCGTGGTACACCGTGGCTATAGGCTAAGAAAAAAAAACATTTCAAAGATACTAGGTTCAATTTCTGCTATGGACTATGGATGGGTGTAATTTCATTTGTCTTTGCGCGTTAATTGCCGAACCTATAAAACTGTCTGTCACATCTGTCACGTTAACAATTGACAACATTTCATATTTCAAACAGGTGGAAATTAATATACATAGAGACTATAGAGAGAGATCGACTGAGTTTTGCGTCGTGAACACCCTAAAAAAAATATTGTATTTATTTTTCTTTAATTAAATAAATATAAGATTATACATAAAATAACCGAAATCTACGACAACTAATGCCTGCATAGGGTATGCCTATCCGCGAAAAAAGTAAGGTGTCAACAATGTTCAACGTCATTCTATTTTTTTAATTACACACCAGACTAAAGTAACCTTTCCATTGCGTCATCGTTTTGGTGTACTTTATTTACTTTTAGTAATCTTAGGGGAAAAAAAAAACAGTTATTACGTCCTCTTTCTAAGCGGAATACAGAAAAGTACCTAATAAACTTGTAGTCTTAAAAATATGAAATCTTGTCTATTTGTGTCCTATAGCAAAACCTCTGCTCCATAGACACTATCTTAATCAATCTATCAGTCGCGTGACTGAAGGCTGTTACAGCCATCCAATAATAATATTGTTACTGCTAGCTGCGGGTAGCCAATCTTATTGATCGTATATTAGGGGTTGTTGCGAAACCGCGATATGATAGTTAAAATTGAAGTCAGTTGGATTTTACGAGCTTTTCTTATTTTGGGAATAAATACTATTGACGATTAGCTAAATTTCGATCAGCGGACCGTATTTTTAGCTACAGATTTTATTTTATTTTGTTCAAGCCGGAATCATTTTACGGATATGCTAGCAAGGTTTTATTCTAAACTATTGATACAAAGATCAAAGCTTTAAGAAAAATTTAAATGAAATGGTTAGCGCGCTGGACCGGCAATTCAGAGGTACCGGGTTCGATTTTCGACCTCATTTCATTTTTTATTTAAGCTTTAATCTTTGTATTAATAGTTTAATATAAAAAGTGTGGTGTGTGGTTTCATAAGAAAAAAAAAATTACATTACATGTTTCATAATTTTATAAGGTTTAATTGTGATAAAATGATTTTAAACTAAATATTAATTTGTCGAATTTGCTTATGTATTTAAGTATAAGGCGTCAGATAGAAAACAGAACAAACTCATTGCAAAACATAACGAATTTCAGGAAATCTATGGCGTTTTAACTTTTAGCGATACCTTGGTAATTAAAAAAAACCTGTAATACATTTGTAATTATTACAATGCGTCAAGCAATTACCACTGTTCCTTATTTCTCTAGGTGTGTGTAGAACCGGGTCGAAGAGGCAATCGCGACCCAGACGGCCGTCCACGGCGTCCGGCGGCGACGCCCCGGGCCTGAAACGATCTCCCTCCACTCTCTCCACGCTCTCAACCACGTCCACAGCCTCGGGTTACCGGCCACGCTCTTCCCCCGCGGGGCTCTTTAGCTATACTGGAGGTGAGTTGAGTACCTAAGTTTAAGTCTCTGATCGAAAATCGGAATACTTTTAGGATCGTAGGTTCTTATCCTACCAGCTGCGCCATGTTGTAACACCGGCCACACTCATCTCTTGCGGTGTTCTTTAGCATTATAGCTATAAGTCGAGTACTTACATAAACCGAAGTCATGAGAAAAACTAACTCTGAAATTCAAGATAAGTAAAACTCGTTACATAATCGGTCACTAAATCTTCAAAACCTGTAAAATTCTCGGCACTGAATGTAAACTGAGATCCGATACTGACCTACGAGCTTTGTTTGAAGTATTTCATATACCCATTTATTCAGATATTTTTAAGACGATATTTAGCTGCGATAAAATCAAGCATTTCCAGTGTGATTATCAATAATGATGTCATTTAGTCTAAGATCCCGATATAGAACGACCTTCACCGAGATGTTTATTTGATGAAATGTATTTTATATTTAATTTAATATGTCAATAAATATATTGCATATGGGTTGCCTAACAAATTTTAGTCCAGGGTATGTTTAATTAATAATTAATTTTTTTTAAACATTTGATTAATAGATAAATTCTATACCAATCGAAAGCATGAAGCCCATAGAATATGCAAACGTTAGGTTGCCTATTCTTTTCCCGTCACAACTATCGGGTAGCCAGGTTTAAACAGGTAAATCTATACTAGCATTTTGCAACGGTCTGATTATTGAATTGAAATTAAATAACATTAAAGATTATTTTATTATGAACACGGTGGTATAGGGTTGCCTGCGAAAAATCAGTCCAGGATTCCGGTTGTCGAATTTTGAAAAGTAAAATATTGCTGCGAGTGAATGTGTGCGACTGAGAGGTCCGAACCAAAACCATCCCATATGATAGAAGAGGACACAGCATAGCAGCTGTTTGAAGTCCGCCCATTTAAAAAAAGAGAGTGCGCATGCTGTTGTGCTTTAAAATGAAAAGGATAGCGATAGACTATTATATGCTGTACATCATTTCGGAGAAGTTTATTATTAAAATAGAGAAATAGTTATTTAACTTTTTTTTAAATCAATTAATTAATAAAATAATGAAATAATGAACTTTATTCTGCAAGTAGGCCACAAGGGCACTTTTACATGTCTGAGTCTATCGACATTTCACAAGAGGAGACCACTGTTGAGAAGAAACTCGCAGCAATATTTTACTTTTCAAAATTCGACAACCGGAATTCTGGACTGATTTTTCGCAGGCAACCCTATACCGCCGTGTTCATAATAAAATAATCTTTAATGTTATTTAATTTCAATTCAATAATCAGCCCGTTGCAAAATGCTAGTATAGATTTACCTGTTTAAACCTGGCTACCCGATAGTTGTGACGGGAAAAGAATAGGCAACCTAAAGTTTGCATATTCTATGGGCTTCATACTTTCGATTGGTATAGAATGTATCTAATAACCAAATTTTTAAAAAAAATTTTTTTTTACTTATTAATTAAACATACCCTGGACTAACATTTGTTAGGCAACCCATATGCAATATATTTATTGGCATATTAAATTAAATATAAAATACATTTCATCGAATAAACATCTCGGTGAAGGTCGTTCTATATCGGGATCCTCTACTAATTATAAATAGTTTTCGCAACGGTTAGGGTAAGCTGAACCGGTAAACAAGTTCATGACTCGTACTAAAGAAGGGTAACATTAATTTAATTATAATTGCTAGAAAATAATAAAAATAATTTATAAAACATAATTGTGTTCCAAAATAAAATGTTAACATTTTTAACTACTTTCTAATTAAATTGGAAAAGAAATGGATCAATCACGACCCTGGCTATATTGCAAACTCTCGGTACCAAGTATTAATTTACACATAATGGGCACTATTTGCACCCTTCACGCACTTATTAAAATTTCACTAATATTATAAAAGCGAGAATTTATTTGTGTGTGTTTATGCCAGTGTGTATGTTTGTTACTTCTTCACGCCGAAACGTCTGCACGAATTTGGAACAAAGATAGTTCATACTCTAACAAGTTGGTTACTTTTTATCCCGAAAAAATAACATGATGCCAGTAGTATAATTGTGTACCTATTATATTTGTAAGCAACACTGTCAACCCGAGCGGCAAAAGCTAGTTATACCTAATAAAACACCGGGCGATGATCAAGTGATATTCATGGCTAAGTTTCATTGGTCGATAACTCGGTCGGTCGGTCGATAATGCGGTATAACAACTAGTGAAACTCACAAGTCGATAACTCGGTCGATATACCGCGTGCGGGACTCCCCGCATACGGTATAACGACGAGTGAAATTCATAATGGCATACTCACTATGGCAATGTACCGCACCCCGCATGCGGGCCCTATCGACCAATGAAAACAATTCCCCGCATGCGGGCCCTATGGCATGCGTTCTGGAAATCTCCCGCACCCCGCATGCGGGCCCTATCGACCAATGAAACTGAGCCATCAATGTAATTCGGCTTTTTGATTGAACCATTTTGTGAATTCTTTACATATTTTCATTGCATCGAAAGCAATCTAATATTCCTTACGAGTCGCACAAAAAAAACCCGATGCCAACATGTCTTCTATGTAAGAATAAATATGCCCAATAACAAACTTAGATAGGTACGACTAAAATCAACACGCAAGCTCGGTAGGTAAAACAACTTTCGTATTTCTCGCTACGTCAACTCCACGAATGGCTCTAGGCAGTCTAGTGCCCTCCAGTTATAGATAACATATATATTTTGGGGCAAATGTTACAATAAAATATCATATCTAGATGCCATAAGTACAATCTAATATACCTAAAGATTAAGTTGGTAAACCACGGATCTATATCGAAGAGGTACCTATTGCGATATCCATTTAATCATGTCTCCGTTTTACCCACAGTACTACATTTTAATATTAATGTCGGCTCCATAGCTCGCTAACGTACTACCGTCTTAAGAAAGCTCCGACCTCTTGCTTATGTGAAACGTCAAATTTAGCTCTTGTACAATGAGCTGCAGAATGCATGCAATTTGTGCAGCCCCATAGTACACCGAAAGAAAAAAAAATTGTTAACAGTAATTGTATTTGGTTCTTGAGTTGCCATTATGGTATTTTATAGTTTTTCTTGTTTCTTTGTCCGTGTATATAATATAATGTTATTATTTTTGTGTTATTTGAGAGCTGTTGCTCACGACGCAAACTTCGCATTTTTGGTTTAGGTTCGGTATGCCTCTTGAATTGACGTGACACTGACAGCGCGTGTGTGCGTTCAGGTTAACGCATCCTAAATGCGATTAGCGCTCGTGCGTGCAGCTCTCCGTGGCGCCACCTATGGTCCCACCGGAAAATCAGCGCTGGCTCTCGATATATCATCTTGCTGAGGTGGGACCTTGTCGTGGCACAGCCATAATAATAGTTGCTTATTGTTTTATTTTATTTTCTTATCATTTCTGTTACACCCTTTATGTAATTATGTTTTCTGGTCACGTCACGAATCTTTCTTTTTCTTTATTTCTTTCTCAACAGTACTCCAAATGTTAGCTGCTAGTTACATAAATCGGAGAACTGACTAACTGAGGGCTACTAGTGACCAAAATAAGTTACGTAAAACTATCACAATTTTGGTTACTACTAAGAACAATTCGACTATTTCTCAAGTAAGCGGCCCATGGGCCGGGAGTCAAGTAGCAGCACGGATGGATGCCCCTGATGAAGAGCTCCATATGTGTTCGAAACATGGCGGGCCGTTTCTGACAATTTTAATGTCATTTCAAACCGTTTTTATAATAATAAAAGATGTCTCACGATAGTTTAAATAATATTATTTCAAAGTAGTTTAACTAGTTGAGCTATTACTTTTTTCAGTGTATATAATATTACTTTTTTCAGTGTATACCAAGGCTGTAGGCTTGCGAGGCGACCTTTAAAAACAAACGAGATTGCTAAAATAACATCGTCTATGTCAAAGCGTCCCTTTTACGTCCACGCTCGTAACTCTCTACGGCGTAGAGGTCTACGAACCTCGTAGCAACCAATTAAAGCGCGAGAGCACATTGTGCAACAATTTTTCGTGTAATTAATTTATCTTTCAATCCATCATTCAACTGTTTTGTAATTTAGATAAATGTATATGTCGCAGTCAAAAGTGTGAACTGGTCAAAAGGACTTTTAACCGACAAAAACAGGCAAAACTGCTTTTGACTGAGCGTGTTGGTCAAAAGTAGCTTTGCCTGAAAATCATTGGTTAATAGTACTTTTGACTGTTACTGTCAGTCAAAAGTGAATTTGAATGATAGCAAAAAAAAAACCTTTCAGAGCAGATCCGACTCGGCCGGGTTAGGTTAGGTTAGTTTTTTTTTAACCAACACGCTCAGTCAAAAGCAGTTTTGCCTGTTTTTGTCGGTTAAAAGTCCTTTTGACCAGTTCGCACTTTTGACTGCAACATATACATTTATCATCATCTATTTCAGTCTAATTTGGAATGCTCAATTCGCCGCGCAAAAGTAGATAACTACTTTAGATCTTAATTTGAAGCGAAGCATTAGAAAAACGTGGGCAGTTGCAAGTTGCAATGAAGCATCGTTCTTCTGTCTATACTTTGACGACGCGGCTGGCGTAGTGCCTACTGAGCCGGCGGTCCTGGGTTCGAATCCCGGCAAAGGCAAATATTTGTGCGATGAACTCGAATATTTGTGCTTGGGTTATGGACGGTACGTGTATTTAAGTGCGTATTTATCTATATAAGTAGTCCATATCACAAGCCTACTAGAGCCTGTGCCCTTTCCATTGACATGTACTATACGCTGCAGAATTGCATGGCCTTTTTATGAACGAATTCATTCATAAAACGGCCATGCAATCCTGCAACCTATAGTACATGTCAATGGAAAGGGAAAAGGTAACATATATTTAAATTGCTAATAAATAATAAGAATAATTTAGAAACACGACATAATTGTGTTTCCAAATAAAATGTTAAAATACCTATCTATTTTATTTAGACCATTTAACCACTTTCTAATTTTATTGGACAGAATTGGATCAATTACAACCCTGGCTATATTGCGAACTTTCATCACAGTTAATAAAAACACGACGTTTTAGTTGACATTGCTGACAGTTTATTTTTCCGCGGATTGGTCCAAGACGACAACTCTATTCAGGCATAGTTGTGGTAGATTTCGGTTATTTATGTATTTTCTTATATTTGTTTACATACTTATTAAAGAATAAATTCAAATAAATATTTAAGCATGTACACGACGCAAAAGCTCTCTCGATCTCTATATTCATTTTCATCTGTTAGAAATATGAAATATTGTCCATTTAAACTAATTATTGCACTTAAAAACTTTTGTCTGGCTAGAATAAAAGTCCGTTTAATAATAACTATTTAATACTTTCAAGGCGAATATAAAACAGGTACATTTTAAAATTAAATTATCAAGTATCTAAGCCAGCAACGAGTTCACAATATTAAAGTACAGTCTGCTCTTTATTAAGTTTGTGTACGAGTTCAGCGCTGAACAACCAAAATTGTTACGACTTTCATTTTTCATGTGTCATCCTGCGACAACTGTAGAACGAAAGAGACAGATTCTTATTCGTGACGAATGAATATTTGAGACTATGTTTCGTTCTTCACTATCTAAAGCTGGAAAGCAGTAACATTTTATGAAGGACTAGAAAGTGCCAATTTTGTCCGCGTAAAACTTTTATCTTTACCGTAGATAAAATTCGTCGAACTGCATTGGCGTGATAAGCGAACAAAAAAATGTTTATCAACGGATGGCGCTGTATTTATACAATTTTAAAATTGAATAATAGTAGGTACGTATATGTAATATACAAGATAGATGATACGTAGCGATACCTTACCAGAGTAGATGTTACGTGTCTCTGCCTACCTAGCTATCCTTTATCTACTTAGATACTGGGAGCTCGCTACTTAACTACGTGTTTATATATAAGATAGCATAATGTTTGTCAGAAAATCTTTTAGTCATTATTCTGAATCCAACTTACAGGATTTTTGAAACTGGTCCATTAGAATCCATTCAGTTATGTTAGGTTTTGTATTTAACACAATGTACTATGACCACCGGTCACTGCCAATATCGTGACCGCACGTTATTTATATTCATTGATTTTTAAACAAACACTCATTATAATACGGCATAGTCTGAGTTGTGGGCTTTTGCGAAAATCAAAAGAGTGACCCTTCTGTAGTTTTTTTTCTGCGCTCACGTTTCAGCGCCAGCGCGACCGACACGGTCGGCGTCGGGCATCAGCATCACTCGAGTCACGGACCCGGTGGGCGGAGGCACGACCATGGCGGTCGGAGGCAACGAATACTCGCGCCGCCGTGCTGCCTCCGCGCCCGCCACGCCGGCCCTCTCGCCCGCAAGCTCCCCGCCCGGATCACCGCACCGCGGCTCCTACCACAGGTTAGATGTAGTGACTACCACCTTCAGCACCACTCGAGTCACTGACCCGGTGGGTGGCGGCACGACCATGGCGGTTGGAAGCAACGAATACTCACGTCGACGAGCTGCCTCCGCGTCCGCCGCGCCGGCGCTCTACCGCCCGGATCATCGCACCGCGGCTATACACACGTTACCTACCACACACCTATCACAGGTTGGTGTCTGACTAACATCAGCACCACTCGAGTGACGGGCGGTTTTTTATATGAGTTTTTATCTGTGCCGTAGCATGCAATTTTCAAAGTGGTCCTGTGTCTGTAAACGTGTTATAATTATAACTTACCTACTTAAATACATGTCAAAAAAAAAACAATCATTTAAAATAAACATTTACACGTTAGTTCAGCGACGTGCGACGATATAATGTAAACCAACTATGTACCTGGTACTGAATATGCTGCGTCATATAAATTTAATTTAGAGAACCCCCGACCCAACCAATTATTATAGTACATAATACATTATACTTACCTGGGGCGATGAATTTGTGAATGTCCGATATCGCAGGTGTTTGTAGGTCTCAAGTTTTACGTCTTGCCTTGTCCAAGAAGTGTGGCAGGAAGTGTGACCCGCGCAGCGGGCAGGAAATCCTACCCCTTTGACCGCCAAAGACGGCAAATCACGTCATCGGGAATTCGTGCCACTGACGCCAACGACGCTTATTGACGTCAAAAATGTCCATGGTCAAAAACTTGCTAACTCAAACCACTATCTGTGTTTTTCAATCTCTGTTGATTTTGGAGCACTTTTTTTTTTGGTTTGGCGTCAGTGGCACGGTGAATTGCTTTGCCGCTTGGCGCTCAAAGGGTTAACGGCCTTGGGTGACGTAAATTACTATTTCAGATGATTAAAAAAAAATCATAGCATCATTTTACTTTTTAATTCGCCAAGAACTAAGAAGAGAACAACAACGTCCTAGGTAACGTAATACTAAGCCGTAGGCAATTGCCAAACGAACTGATTGGGCGATTGATGGGTTTTGGCAGGAGCGAACATCGACTCCACCCAACGCCCCGCCGTAGCACCCGCCGCAGGTCACTAACAAGCTGACTAATGAATGAACAAAGACTTTATTCCATTGTGCCAAAAGCCCGCTGCATTATATGTACCTAATATTATGTATACAGGGTGGAACATTTGTAAAGACTGAGCTGACAGGATAGTGTCATCTGTGTGATCTACAATCGAACTATTACAATTGTAAAGCTGGATTTAAAAATAAAAAAAAAACATGAAAATAAAATATTTTAATATCAATGACAACCCTACTAATTCAAAGGTTTTATTTACATTTTAAATTGACTCTTAAACTTAATTTAATTTTGATTGTCTTTAACTTAAGCGATGTTCAAAAGATGCTAGGGTTGATATGTGCAAATTTTTACACTAATATTTAACAAACTGTATCTCAAAGATGGATAGAAATATTTACATAGGTAGTTCATTGGTGAAAAATTAAGTACCTACTCAGTCTGAACAATTCCCTGTTTGCTTAAAAGTCCTTCGATCTGTTCCACCCTGTATAGGCGGTGCGTTGCCGCACCGTCAATAATTAACTAACTAAAAAACTCATCGCTAACTAACGACTTGACCAACTCTCACACTGATTATTAGACTATAGACTATCTGTCGATCCATAGTAATTGAATGACTAACTAACGTGACTGACTAACGTAAGTAACCTTACATCTACGTCGCGCGAAACATCGATATCACCACAGAATAGATAATAGTACAAGTACAGAAGGCACACTACTTTGATCTTTACAAAAGCCGTTTTTTTTAGCCGAAAAAATATGATTTATGGCCCTTCTAAAGTCGTCGTCCACAGCGCAAGCCAAACGGAACGTTAAAGCTGCGTGCCAACGGTGAAAATGAATTGGCTCGCTTGCCGCGTCGCCGAGAGCGAGGGCTGTCAACGACTAAAAATAAAAATGTATTTCCCATTTATTTCTTGCATTCAATATAGAGAGTAATAAGTTTATATTCTTCATACATTATACATATTTATTATTTCATTATTTAACTATAAAATAATCAATCACAAAATTTGGACGAATTGAATCCACCACCAGGCCGCAAAACATTTTAGCTTTATTTTTAAACATTTTAATACGTATAATATAATAAAATAATGCAACGAATGCGTTACCTTAACATGCAATTAAATTCTTGAGCTTCATTTTGTTTTTGCTTAGTTGTCCGATATTTATTTATTTGTTCATATATATTCATCACTATACACCTAGTATAAAACAAAGTCGTTTCCTGCTGTCTGTCTGTCTGCCCCTATGTAGGTATGCTTAGATCTTTAAAAATACGCACGGACGCACCGTGCGAAGCCGGGACGGGTCGCTAGTTACAAATAAAACATGTGTAAAGGCGAACTTATCCCTGTTAGGGATCTCTTCCAATACATTTCTTTTAACTCTTTATTTATATATTTTATATACTTACGTTTATTCATTACTTACAAGTAATTTTACAAACTTGATATCAAATAATATTATAAAAACCTCTATGATTGTGGATTTAGTAGTAGACATACTTATATATTTTACTAGAATTTAAATTGACAAATATCAGCAAATAATCAATTCAAAGTTACATAAGTACTTAACAATTAAAATTGATCTGAGTAACCAGTGTTAAATATGGAAGTAGATACACCTGCAATATGTTTTTTATTATTATTCAGTAACTACTTATTATATATTATGTTAATTTTCTTACCTATCGGCATCCTTCGGACGTGTTGGGAGAACGAAAAACGCGTGATTCCAATTTCGATCATTGTTCCTACAACCCGCTGCGATACAATATCTTTTCGCTGTCTTTTTACTCATTTAAACACTTTATATTATAATATAACACTGGTATCAACAGATGAATGAGGAACGTTCACTTGCGACGTACATAAATCGGAAGAGCGTGCGCGCGAATTTCGTGTACGTGCGTTCCGAGACAGTGCGTGGCAGCCACTGAATAGGCACCATGCATGAGGCCACCGGCATGTACTTGTAGCGGGAAACGTTAATCGCGGAGTGCGCCCCGCCTGATATCACGCAAACTTTGTAGATAAGACGTAAGTTTGAGTGAGTATGGGAGAACTTCACACTTGTCTATACCTATAGGTATTATAATTATATAATTAAGTAGATATATATGCATTGAGGTTAATGGCTTTTGCTTTAATTAGTCCGTTTTAATTAGATAGCCTAGCGAGTACAGAATATTAAAACAAGATGATTGAAGTTTGTTAACTCAGCGTAGCAAAGACGGTAGTGAAAAGGATAACGAATGTAGATATAGCAGTTATTTTCTCCGTCGCCACAGAACTGCCTTCCTTTCCGATGACTATGTTAACAACGACGTACGAAAGTATTATTTTTATTGGCTATTTAAGCCAGAACGAAATTAAACGTTCATTAACCCCGCCAATCAAAATATTTATCGCGGCTGTAAATACACGTCAAACCCCTTTTCGCCCCTTACCCGTGTAGTGGCAATAAAAGCGTTTCCCATTATAGTGGAAATAAATAAAAATGGAATTTATTACTCGTTCAACGTTTCGTACACGTACGTTCGTTAGATCATTCATGTACAATTGAGGCCATTAAGAGCATTTGCATATTTTATTATGCTTTCTCATAAACTGCGAACACGATGTGAACAAAGCATGCAAATACAGTAGCAGCTGTTTTTCATATTTGTATATTTTGTATGTAAGATGAGATAAAAAGGTTTTAATACAAAGTATTGTTTACCTCTATTGTAATGATAAGTACAAATAACAACATTTGGTACTATTAAAGTCCTGGGAACGTTTTAGAATGTGCCAAATAGTGTTCATGATTAGCACTATAATGGTGGTGTAAATGTTTACAGAACCCCAAAGAGGCCCTAGTTTTATCACTGATTAATTCTATAAACATTACATAGACTCGCGCGGTGATAAATCAGCTCTGTTGTTGAAGTATAAAAGTGTCGTGAAACGCTTTTTAGTACTAACATAGTGCTGTCAGGAACTATTATGTCACGAATTTGCACTATAAAAGTAACCAAAACATGTTTATAGTGCTGCTACAGTGCATGTAATAGATTCCAGTGTTTTTAGTCGTCAAAACTGTTTGCCATTTTATTCTTTTGATGTGTCGTGCCATCGTGGTATTGAAAGAAATAAATATGGATAAGTTATTTATGCTCCATTCTTACTTAACGTAACGTGTAATCAGAAGGATATGAGCACTTGCGAAAAAAATGTGTTGATAAATCCATTATGCTGATTTCAAATTTGACAGTGCGCCCTCATAATAATCTTGTTTTAATTAAATTAAAATTAATATAATTAAGACTATGGCTGCTATAGTACACATTGGCTCCAGCCGTCTCCTAATATGTGCTACCATGGCGTAAACAGCGGCCATATTTTTACTAGTGATATAATTGATAATAAAAAACTACTACTTAGTCCATTAATTCAACATTTTAACGCTTTTATGTCACGTTTTAGTCCCGTAGCAGTAACACAAATTCATTTAAAGGGCTATTTAGAATTTAAGTTATTTAGCAACTGCACTAGGAGTCGCTATAGTACTAATTAGTGCTATAGAAAAGTGTTCATCACTCTTACAGAACTAGCCCCATAGCGATGTCGAGGAAGCTTTTAAGAAGCCATAACGTTACGTAATGCTAGTACAGAATACTTTTATAGTGCAAATTGATCCTATAACAATGTTTTCAACACTGCTACAGTGCCAGTACTGTAAAAGCCATTTTGACGCAGTTTTAGTGCTAAATGGATACATAAGTGTCAGTAAGTTCATCTACAGTACTAAATAGTACCATAGCAGCTTTTGAAATATCTAGTAAAGTGCAACACTTTAAAGATTCTTTTGTATGGTTCTGTAAGCGTTTTAAGAGCTAAAATATAGAACTTAATTGCTCTTTAATTTATAGAATTAAAACGCTCCGTTAAACACCTTTATAGTGCAAGCAGTCACAATGGATACCAGTATAGGCCGACTATATCACTGTTTGGTGACAAAACGCCCTGGTTATAGAACTTTTTGTTACTTGGATCTGTATTTGTATTTCTTTCTTCCTGAGGTGTGCGATAAAGAGTATACTATTCTATTCTATTCTAAGTACTTATCTGCGATCCCATTTAAACTGACGTTTTATTTGCTAACAAACGTCAGTTTTTTTGTGCATCGAAACTGTTACTTAACAACGTTAATCCGAGAAGATTTTTCGGAGACCAACACCTGAAAAATATTACCTGTCTCTTGCTTCGCTGTGCTGTAAGAGAGTGACGGGCGATACTATGTCGCCCGACAAAACTCGCGAAGCGTAGTTGTCGCCAAGACAAGCAAAGGGCCCCCATGGACCCGCAGTCATACACAAAAACAAAAAAAAAAAAGAAGCGTAGTTGTGCTAGACGGGCAGCAGGGCTAGCACATCTTGCTTCGCTTTTGACATGAGTCAACTAGCCTATTCTTTAAGAGGCCTTATTCCTTTTAAAATGCTGATTGTTTAGACATTTTTCTCTATGATCAAACATGTTTCTTAACATATTATTGATGTTACTACCTAGAACAGGGCTATTGGGATTTATTGGTATATATTTGAAACCTACAGTTTGAATTTTTCATTGATAATTTTTGTTCGAAAAACTACTCGAAATTGACAAAATTCACGTGGAAAATTCGTTTTTTCAACTTATTTTCGATTGCACGCAATAAAAGCATGAAATAGCTACGTTACTACCTAGAACTCGGGAAAAAGTATTATTCACTTCAAAAAGTTGGTTGAAATTATCAATATATTCGTCATAATATGAAAAAAATAAATTTTAAAAGGAATAAGGCCTCTTAATCCTAATATGTTTCTTAATTTAAGCTGTTTTTCTTTTAGTTTGTACCTATCTATAATATAATTTGTTATTCATTGCATGGTATAGTTAGCTGCTAACTAAATGGATGTTTTTGGACGCCAACTGGCATAACATAGTGTTACGTTACGTTATATTTTTGTTCCACCTATATTCACCTATGTTTTACAAAATAAAACACTTTGACTTTGACTTTGACTTTGGCGACTCAGCATCGCCTGTCTTATTCACACGGCATTGAAAGGAAAGTGACGGGTAGTATTTGCCGCGCGACATAGAGTCGCGTGTCACAGTTATGCTGGACGGTGCAGCTAACACTGTGTATTCCGGTGCGGTTGGTTGGTCGTCACTCGCGAAGCTTCTCTACGAAAGTCAATTATCTATCACTTCAGTTTGTATTTAGAATAATAAAACGCAAAGATAGCAAAATAGCTTAAATTTCAGAGAATGATTTTGATTTGCTTTCTTCGGACTATTTATTTTGAGATCTACGTTTTTTACAATATTTTGCAGTTTTGACGCTTATAAGAATACCTTTTTACGATGAATTTTAATAAAGTGACGCTTGTGGTTTTAGGACAGATCTAGTGCATACAGTTTTGGCGTCGTATTTTGTCGGGAAACCTATACTTACATAGATAGAATTATATTTCTATCTCAACTTTTTCACCTTAGTTAAAAAAGCATGCTAAATCGATCTTTTCCGACAAAATACTATAGCAAAATATGATTATATATCAGTAACATACTTTTTATTAGGGTTCCGTAGTCAACTAGGAACCCTTATAGTTTCGCCATGTTCGTCTTTCCGTCCTCGGCTTAGCTCCGTGACCATTAGTACTAGAAAGCTGAAATTTGGTATGAGTATGTGTATGTATCACACCGACAAAACGGTAAAATAAAAAAAAATCCGTGTACCTCCCTTACACCTGAAGTGGAGGTGATTTTTTTTTCGTTCGTGTGGTGTAGGTGAATAGGGCTTTTAAAAATAATAGCGGTCTCCCAACATTATTTTTTGATAAAGTCAGCAGTTTTGTAAATATTCGCTCCGGAAATAAAAAAAATAGTGTCCCTAACTTTCTTAAACATTTCGCATAATCTGGTGCGTATAATCGATAACTTCCAGAAGTGTTTTTTTTTATATAAAGAAATAAATATCAGACAACCTCACACAAATCGATCTAGTCTCAAATTAAGCTCAAGAAGGCTTGTGTTATGGGTACTAGACGACGATATACGTACTTATATAGATAAACATATACTTAAATACATAGAACAACCATGACCCAAGCACCAATATTCGAGTTCATCACACAAATATTTGCCCTGGCCGGGATTCGAACCCTGGACCTTCAGCTCAGTAGGCAGGTGTCTACAAACCGAGCCAAACGCGTCGTCGCTGTTGTTGAATTACTGTTACTGAACTGTTACTTTGGCGTTTACGACCTTTTTATAGAGCTTGAAATCTTTCTCATAATTTAAATGTTTCTCGTAATTTTAGCCTATTGTGAAGACGTCTATTGTGTTTGTGTGTGTCTGTTGTGAAGGATGGGCAACTACGGAACCCTACACCGAGCATGGCCCGACATGCTCTTGGCCGGTTTTTGACACTCACACAGATGCATTTGGGACCGTTGTACAATATTTTATGATATACAATTCGTTCGGCCAAATCTTACCCATTCTTGACCCCTCGTGATAAAGGAAAGGTTGATAAAGCAATAATTTCATAATTTAGTTAATTTTATTTTTTCATCTCACACAGAAGACCCTGCGCGTGGGTAATACCCACGGTGAACTGGGATCCAGACTCCATGTGACTTTGCACATCATCCACGCACCATCGCACAAGGTTATCCCTTTATTATGTTATGATTTTGTTTTGTCCCATTGAATTGAAATCTGGCTCCATCATCACATATTGCATTTTATCATAATAATTTTCAGCTCAATCGGAATCCGGGAGAAAACTGTGGCCAGGCGCCATGAAATCATTTTCCGCTATAATATAATGTCATGGTCAGGGTCCGGACAGGTGGTGGCAATTTCAGACAGGAATTTTGTCGTACATTCTTTACTATTTTTTTAGGGTCAATGGAGCAACAATGTATTTACCTAAAGTAATATGACAATAACGACCGCGACATTCAACCGCGGTCGGCGCCGATGCGGTCGCTTGCATATGTCAGTGTTCCATAGTAGATAATCCATACAAAGCACTGGGTCACGATCGCTGGTCGGCTCCATGTGTCACGGTCGCGCGTCGTGGTCGTTAAGAATCGAATGCCTAGCCTTAGGTCGTCGGTCGCCTTGCCTCGATTGACGGTCGCGTGATCGCGTCGATGCGAATCCCCGACACCGAAACCGACAGGCGACCAGGATCACTTACTTAGTCGCAAGGTCGTCAATGTCGAGGTCATATGTCGCAGTCGCTAGGAACCGAATGCTACTCGTATCTTTACTTTTCTTACCTGCAAACGTTATAAGCAAGTCTGCTCACGGGAGCTGTCGATTTTCTCGCCACATTTAAGTCATTGTGTGAGAACAAGCGAGATATGGATCTGATTGTGTCAGTGGGCGGACATCCTCGGCTGAGAAACGATAGCCGGGAAATGGATTTCACTGCAACTTCCAGCGTAGGCTTTTACGAGTATTCAAGGTCGGCACTATAAATTTGTTTTTTTTTTTATGTTTTGTTTAAGTACTATTCTATTTATGAAGAATAATTCGCAATATCCTTTTTTTTCCGGGGTCTGGCTCAGTGACCCAAGATCCTCTTTTGGTCACTGAGCCAGACGAGTAAGGTAGCGTAAAAAGGATTTTATAACTAGCTGCAGCAATCTAATTTATTTTGTTTAACGTTATCAACGCTAAGCACAATTGCCACATTTTTGAATACTGACTCAAAGTTTAATTATCAAAAGGAAAATGTTACGTGATCCGATGTAGTAAGCAGGACTCGATACAAACCCAGCAACCCTACATTTCTAGAGCAGTGCTCTACGAAGTGAGCTATCACGTCGTTACGTCGATCACGCCAGATCTTTAATGCCATAATCTACGCTACTAGAGTGCCCTCTGCGTCAAGTGAAAATAGAAATGTGGTATCTACTTCCGAATTAAAAATAGAACCTTCTTCATGTGGAGTGATCAAATTTCTTAGAATAAATAGTATTTTGCCAATGCGTGGCTACTTCTATCCCTCGGGGAGTGCCTTTTATAAGTTCTTCGATAGTGCATGTGGTTGGACACAGAGGGCACTGCATCATATGTTTGGTTGTTTGGAGGACGACACACGCAGGATGCGCCGCTCTGTTCAGATCTAAGGATTGATGAGATGATACTAACCAATGTGTGTGATGTGCAGGTCTCGTGCGCTGCAGCGGTGTTCGTAGCACGCGGCCCGGCTGTCACCCCAACGGCAGCTGATGCGGCAGACCTCTGCCGCCCCCTGCCTCAACCGCCAGCGCGGCAGCTTCTCCACCAACAACTACTTCACTTAGCTCTGGGATAGCTAGCCTAGAATCGATCGAGATGCGCATGGCCCTTTTCTAATCTTACCTAACTCCTATCCAGTCTAAGAAAATATCTTCTGATCCTATTCTTTGGTATAAAGGTGTTCACGAAAAACAAACTGTTACAACAATAACATTCACAACCTTAATAAGTTATAGAATGTTTTGGTTGTTACGCAGAATAACAAAGAATGACTGTTTTGTGGAAGTAGGTACCTTAAAAATGAAATGGTAGAGAAATTACGGCCCCAATGCAAAATATTGAACGGGAGCTGATTTCTTAAAATCGCCTTGTTGCCATTACGGTCCCCCATGACTGTTAGGCAAAGACCGGCAATATTAAAGGGTCGACGACGGGCTATTCATCTTACCCGTATCATCAGTGTACAATTAACTTCTCAGTTCTAAAATATGTCCAAAACCAATAAGGTAATCAGCTATTTTTGACGCCAGCTCAAAGTAGTGCTGAATTTACATTAGTTGTATTACTATTATGGCTGCTTGCCGATTTGACCCATGGTTATGAAGATTTGGGCTTTTTGGCATAAGTACTTGGACGACAAAGGGGTATTAAAGTATTCATTGACTTGACGCGAAATGTCTTTTGGGCCATGAAATTGCCTTAGAGTCACGTCAATGTTGTGCGATGAACGCTTGTCAACGAAACTGTGCTAATTATTATTGCTAATTGTAATGAACTCTCGTCTTGCGCTGTAAATTCTAAATTAAGTAAATAGTTCATTCTAATTTAAGGGCTTGAAGGACATCATGGAAACGGCAACTTTTGAGGTAGTAGGTAATTTCAGAAAGAAGAAAATTGAGTAAGTAACTTTAAGTCCCTCCATGCACTAGGCGGCCGGGCTGCCGCAGACAGACTGCCTAATGCGTGGGCTAAATGCTGTCTAGTAGTTGCACACACAAGTTTGAGAAATTGAAAGAAATGTTTTTGTGTGAAGAAATATTTGATTGTATTATATTTTATATTCTAAGTCTCAAAGATTGTAACTTAACGGTATGAAAAACGAGAAAAGAAGTTATAAATCTAGATCAGATGTTTTTAAGACAATAAAGGTACTGAGTCGGAGAGGAAAAGTCGTGATGGGTTACCCGACGCGACGATGTTACGCGACAGGCCAAATTAGTAGAGAAAGAAAATCAATACCAATTTATTTTAATCAAGATCTTTTCAGGACAGAGCCCAAGGACGTAGAATTGAGAAAAGTGGCGTTTATTCCACTCACAAGAATGTACTCTTACATTAAGACGATAAATAAATCAAATATCTTAGCTGTAGAAGACAACACGGTAAAATCTTTCGAGGATTTAATTCAATGGAAATTTCCATCAAACTTGCGTGTGTAGCTCCTTACTCAATTGTTTGATAAAAATGTGCGATTTGAAATTGAAACATATAACGCACATTAAAAGTTTATTTAACTTAGTGTTTAAATATTATTTAATTCTAGCCGAAAGATCTGTGACGAAACCCATCCAAACATGATAAATTCATACAATATTAATAACTACCCTCTCTACTCTTTATAGCTGTACTAAACTCGCGCTAGTTTATCGTCTTGGGTATTGTTAAAAATCACAGTTAAAATATGATTATAATAAATAAGGAACGGTACCGAGAAATGTCTTATAAATAGAATATCCATTGTGGTTGATGGTGGTTAAAACGTTATTGAAATACGAAAATATTTGTACAAAAATCATGGGATGTACCTACCTACACCTTAATTTTTTTTGGATCTGGTCTGGTCACATTTTTGTAGTACCAAGTAAGAGGTATTGGCGTAATGCACTCAGTGGCCTAATGGCACAGTATGTAATGGTGTCCCTTGTTTAGTGACCTTTAAGGGACGGAAGACAATTCCTTCCACCTTAGATAACACAGATGGACAATATATGCGGAAACTTTGCAAAAGTTGAGAAATTTCCGGAAACCTTTACTTGAATTTAAAAGAATAGTCTACTTTGAAAATTTCCTCGAGAATCGTCCTACAGAATTCTATGGTTCCCGTTGGAGGAAATTAAATAGGTGCGTGTTTTTTCAAAGTTGTGGCGATATTGTATCTGATGTGATGAAAAGTGGTACTTTTAGTAGAGGATACACATTAGAAACGTCCTTCCCAAAGTGTTTTATTTCAGATTTTGTATTTTAAAAAAATATATCGCGAATGGGTTACCTAAATTTTTCTAGGTTTTTTTAGGCAACCCATTTGCAATGTATTTATTTTTAACATACCTACTAAATTTGATACACAATATTTTCCATCCATTAAAGAGATGGGTGACGGGCCTTTCTAATTAGTATCTTAGACTATTACTTAGGTAACCAAAAACGCCTATTTATGGTCCATTTCGTTAATTAGTCGGATTAAAGAGGACAGCAGTAACTTAATAATGTATAATGTGATGAAGTTAACGAAATAAAATTGTGTTAAAGGTAAACGATGCTATTATAGGAATAATGCTCTGGCTGGTTCAGACTTACAAATACGAGTAACTTATTCTAAACTTAATTAAACTGTAGCTATAGTTTATACCTACTTATATGAATTGTAAATTATAGATAGCGTGTCAATCGTGTCATTCAATTTCATGCGCTTTTGGACCTTAATTATAAGTTGTAATTAATTAATATTGTTTCCGAAATCGAATTCCTTGTCTCGCACCTTTCTACTCTTAGATTATTCATGGTTACAGCAAGTTTAATGTTTAATAAACTAATTTACTACTTTTTATGATAACAGTTCTAGTGTTCGACACTGTCCAGCTTCAGCCTTAATTCAAAGCAAAAGAAAAAAACAGACAGGCTATTATTGATAGTAAGATGTCAGACGTTGGAACATTTACCATGGTAAAAAGTAAGGAGACTGGTAAAGAGTACTGGATTAAAGTTGAAGTAACCGATCTACAATACTGCCATTCTGAAGCAAATGATGGCATCAAAAAAAAACCACTTGAGTAATTTAAACCATTTTATAACTTAAAGCATAGTACAGTCTACGAAATTGAAACAAGTACCCTTTTCGCTCTTGTTACAATGACTATAAGGGTCAAAATCGTATCTATCAGTTTCCTTTACTGTACATCAGAATTCAGATGACCTAAATTAGTTAATAGCGGTAAAAAGGTAATACTTTTTAAACTAATTATTGGAGGGCAATTGAAATTTTCTCAATTTGCTCGAAATGTCTGCATATTTACTTACGGGCCACCATTTGCTTTATGAGGACAGAATATACCCCTTTTATTTGTCATTATCCATTGTAATGTACCTAAAAATTTCGCCATTGCTCAAATTTATGAACCTAGTCCGTTCCTTCTGCACAGTTTTATAATATAATTTAGCTCTGAAGCGTGCTTACTTGCACATTCTAGCTCTAAGATTTTTCTCCTTACTAAAGATACAACTGACTTTCTAGTTTAAGATGCTATGCGTGTCACTCGCTGCCAAACCGATGTTCTCTAACAAGTTGTAGACGTTGGAAGAGCAAGCTGGTTATACTGCTGGTTATACAAATGGAATAATATTGGCGATACGTTTAGCTACGTTGTATAACAATCTACATAACTGGGCTTAAGTCCTATAACTTCTATATGTTTAATTACTTCTAAAGTTATAAACTATCGTGGCCTGCAACCATAGCTTAGTTCGTCAGATCGATTTATGCAAAAAAGTTATTCTTTGGACGATTTCGTTTATTATTGCACTACCTATTTTATACCAGTTTAGATACCAAAAAACTATACCTATACATATTTTGGATTTTGGAAGAGGATTACCTAACTCAGGTTGTTCTCTTATCAAGGAGTAATATCGATCTATAGGATCAGGAAGGATGGATCGCAACCATTTAGGTACCTACTTCCGTAAGATAAAGGAGAATGGGATAGTAATAGTAGAGTCCGTAACTAAAGAAGTTTGCTAAGCTGAGTAGTAGGCTCAAACTTAGCTTGGGTTATTGAGATGAACAGACATAAATATTATAGGTAGGTACAATCATTGGTGATCTAAATTTTGACGGGAAATTCAAGTACCGCATGCCATGCCAATGCCAGCTTCTGTGGCTACTGTAACTTGCTTGTCTGTGGCATAAGTAAGTGAGAACTGCAGCGCACAACTATATTTATTTATATAAATGGCTTCGACCTACCTAACTATTTGGGTAATTACGAAGCATCTTTTGTTTCGTTGCCCGCACGCCTATAGTCAAATTTCTGAATAAATACATTATTTTAGGTACCTACGTACTACCTACTGTACGAACGAAGCCATCTAATTATAAGCATTTGTTTAGGCCTTGTAATTGGAGCATATGTATGGTTATTTGACAAAATAAGATTGCCTTGCGAGTGACACGCGAAAGCCTATCACTCATTGTTTTATAACGATTGAAAGAAACGGCAAGGTTAGATTTCAAACCAAAATACTTTTTGTCATATCTAAAACGAATAATTGGGGCGGTCAGTATTGAACGGTAAATTTGTTCAATCCCCTAAAACACAAGATATTAATAATAATTTGAAAATTATGGGTTGCCTTCTCGTAGTGTGACGTTTAGTCACTTTCCATGTGGATATTAAAGACCCTGTATGTGGATAATAAAGACCTATACATAACATTAATATTTAATATAACAAAATGAGACTAAATTGCGTCATTACCTCGATGTTTCGGATGTGATGTCATGTCAAATGTAAGGCAATGAGTGGTAGGCTACAAACTAAGTTGTGAATTTTTGCATATCTCTTTTTCTCTCTCGCTAGGGCTTAGCCTGATTAGGAATTGTGATTTAGATGCCTTTAGCACGGTGGCATTAGGTGACTAGATTTTAATAATTTTAATATTAAGAAATGCTGCCACTGTAGCTTTGTTTATAACTCTATAATGTACCTGTCCTGTACTTAAAATTGGTTAAGGGGGAACTCTATTCTTAGTTTTGTTTATAATCTGAGTGCCGGAACTACCTCGCCCTGTAGAATTATTTCATAAATACTTCATGGAAATTCTATACAGAAACGTAAACTGCTTTTTACTATTTGATTGCTAGTTCGTATGACTCTATCAAGAATTCGGAGACGAATGAGCGATATCTAGAATATCGTTAGCAACCTAATAGTATTTATTTGGAATTTGTGTATGGCATTGCCTTGCTCATATGACTATAACTCGCTACAAATACATATACCTACCTAAGTACAAATCTAAATATATATTTTCACATAAATTAAATCGCTTATCATACTGCTTCGAATTTAAATTTTAGATGACATAACGACTACTGAGGTAGTTCTAGCTATTATGTTTCGTTCGCGACACTTCTTAGTAAATACTATATTTTACAATCAATTCAATAAGTACCGTAAAATCTGACTACCTACTTTACCGAGGGATGTTAACTTTGCCTTTTACTTACGTGAGATTGCAAATAAATCGTGTGTTATAAGCCTTATATGTGCCGGAATAAATAAAAAAAGAATAATCGTAAATAATACACAAATAAGGGCTCTGTTATGTGGTCAGGTATTCAGGATCCCTTACCTCAATTAAACGTCATAAATCATTATATTGCATGGTATTTAAGAAATATCTAAATAATTGAATACGGGAGGATTGGTGTCGGCAGAATAGACGGCAAAGTTAACAGTTCTCGGTAATGTTCCTAGATGCCTCTGGAATCTGCTGGCAGTGGAAGAGTGTCTTGCTGTGATTTATTTTTTCCGTAACTGCTCAGCCAAGACACACACTACGTGCGAAAAGCGACGAGCGATAAAAATGAAATCATAGCGATATGTATAATGAAGCACATCACGACTCGTGACGTGCTTATTACCTACATATTATGACTCACGAGCCGCCTCGCGCGGTTGCAACTTTATTTCGTTCCCACGCTGCGCCGCTCGCTGCAAATACCGAAATAATTCTATTTTCGCTCAAGTGTTCAAAGCACCATTACGGAAAAAGTAAGTCATTTTGAAAAAAACCTACTCAAATGTATCTAAAGCGAATCAGCGAACCTTAATCCATCACAACTGACAATATTTTATGAACATTTTAAGAGCACTATTTTGTCAGATAGTTGAAATATGTGAAACATTGTAAGATCTGTACCTATTTATACAATCATAGAAGTATGGAAATCGTGTAGGTACGTAAACAGAATATTGGTTCATATTTACACCCCATTAATAATGATTATACGAGAGTTGAATATTTATCGAAACACACATTGTACTGTTGGATATCCCAGTTTTGAAAAATATTTTTATACCTGTGTTACCATATGCACTTAAATTGTGGTTCTTTGTTGAAGTTTGGACAATTTTAAAACTGTAAGCAATAATGTATGGTACCTCCCTGTCAACTGACGACACGGTGATTGTAACTGTATATTTTTAATAAAAAACGTGATGCATGGTTTTTTGTATTATTGCCCTGTTTACGCCATTTCTTAGCAACACCTGCGAATGTAAAATAATCTGTACATATCGATGGTAGAAAATTTATTTGAAAAGACTTCACCTCCGGTGTGGTTAATTCAAGAACCCCCGTAAAAAAACACTAGCTTATTACCAGGGTTCGTAAAATGCAAAACAAAATGCATTGAAGTGCTAGAGTTGTCACTGGTTGTCATAAGTCATTACATCGACTTTGTTATATTATATTAGTAACTATCTACTTATACCTTAAGGCCGTGTTCAGACCAGGCTGACTGTCGGCCGCCCAAAGTGGTCCAAAGTGAGCGAACGTTACGCAGTTTCCATACATATTCACACATTCGGCGGCCGACAGTCAGCCCGGTCTGAACACGGCCTTATAGTAGAGTTGTTAGCCCGCTGTTTTCTAACACAATTGTGCGCATCGGGTTACAAGCATGAAATTTCTACCACAGATAGAATGTTCCTTGGTGATTATTTTCAGATGTGGAGGGAAGTCATATTCGTCCCCTATGAGGCGGGAGAGCGGAGTGAATACGGCCAAGTATCTCTCTTTTCTTTCTTTATTGCTGATCAGTTAAGTCTACTAGGACTTGTCCGGTATCGTTTTCGTATAAAACAGATATCAGAAATTAATTTTTTATGTTATTAAAAATATGGGTGTTTGGCCGAAAAGGTAAAAATCACAACAAGTTTTTTTATTCAGTGAGGTAAATTAGTTCAATTTTGTGAACATTTTCAAATTATTATTATTATTAAAAAAAGCTCATTTAATCTAGTTTCTAAAAATATATGCATGTTGGGCACTTCTCATACAAACAGTAGCTTAAAATATATCTTTACGTCGGCGTAACCAACGTAAATCTCCGAACGCATCCTATTTCGCTTCATTAAATACATTAAATAATGATTATTAACATGCTTTTACGTATAATATTTACTATATACGTCCTAGAAAAACAAATTGATGTAATTAAATCAAAATATTTTTTTGCTAATTTATCACGAGCACACGGGCTAATCTCAACATCAACAATTTATTTAAGTTACTGTTTGTATGAAGAGTGCCCAATGTGAATATATTTTTAGAAACTAGATTAAATTTGCTATTTTGCAATATTTTTGTTAGTTGTAAATATTCAGGAAATATAACTAATTTATCTCCCTGAATAAAAAAAACTTGTTGTGATTTTTACCATTTCGGAAATACACCCATATTTTTGTATGGTACTATGAATAAATAACATGAAAAATGAATTGCTGATATCTGTTTTACACGAAAACGACACCACACAAGTCCTAGTAGCGTTATCTGATCAGTAATATAAAAAGAAAAAGAGGACTCCTTTGTCCTATTCACCCCGCTTTCCCGCCGCACAGGGGACGAATCTGACTTCCCTCCACATCTGAAAATAATCACCGCAGAATACTCTATGTGATAGAAATTTCGTGGTTGTATCCCGATGTAGGGGAGACCGGGGATGGTTGACTAACTTTTGGTTTGAGGTCATGTATCTTCGATGTTTGAATCAATATAACGGAAATAATAGTTGTTACAGGTAGAAGAACTATTCAGGTAGCTAAATTCTTGGTTTTTAACGCACTAATTTATCATTACCATACATATCTAGACGATTTTCAAAACCCCGGACTCTTAGTCAACCTACCCCATCTCCGGGGTAGGTTGGCCATGAGCACGGGGAAGGTTGACCTAGGCGGCAATTCATACTAATAATGCGAAAGTGTGTCTGTCTGCCTGTTACCTCTTCACGCCTAAACCGCTGAACCGACTTAGATGAAATTTGGTATGGAGATAGTTTGAGACCCGGGAAAGGACATAGGACACTTTTCATCCCGAATAAATTTAGTGTTCCCATGGGATGAGCGGGTAACACAGCGAGGCACAGCTAGTAAGTAAATAAAGGAGATTACAATAAAACAATAAAATTGATTAAATGTTTTTATTGGACTACATTTTTTTTTAATTCAGATTAATTCTCTATTAACAAAAGAAAAATAACTGTTATTTCTATTCACTTATGAACAGCAATTGTTTGGTTTTTGTTTCAACAATAATCAAATTGCAACATGAACATAAATTATTCTTATACATAAATGACTTCTAAGAGATCAACTTGCTTTTATGAAAATATTAATTAACACGCAAATAATGAGAACATAAAAATCTGTTTTATTTTTAGAGAACGTTAGATTAGACTTTCTTTTGTAAGCTCAATTAAATTATTATTATGTATTAGAAGTATTTTTAATTAGTTTTTAAATATTTCTCGTAAACAAAATATTAATTAATATCCTGAAATTAAGTGATAATCTCAAATAAACGACTAATCAACGAAATTACTAGTGCATATTCGAATGCAAACTTGCGTGTTTCGTACGGTGTTAATCCATAATAAATGTCAGCAGCTCTTTCAAATAAACTTCCAGTTCGTTTTCTTCCTCATCGCTAAATATTTGCCTATTTCTTATATAGCCCGCCTTCTCCAGGGTCAAGTCAGCTCTACTGAGGTTCAGATTACTTTCCAATTTTTGCTTCATTTAAGTAACATAACGATGTAAAGTTTTATATGGAATTTGGTATGTCTTTGATGTCGCGTTTATACTATGATTATCGAAAATGACGGCGTGACAAGCTCTTTCCAGGACGTCTTTTGGTACATCGCCTTTTTCAGTTTTTCTTTTGTACGTCCTGATTTTCTGTAAAAACACAAATGTAATATACCTAAATGTAGTATAATATGTATTACAACCTAACAGTGACAAATACTATTTTAAGGACAATGTTTTGAGATTGGTGATCGTAGTTACCGCAATAAAAATTGATTCGATAATATATTTACAATAAAATTGGTCAACCAACCTCAGACGCCATTTTGAATTTCAACTGCATGTCCTGTCTAAACCTTGAGGCAATTTAGAATCAATGCGGTACTTAGGGATCATCCACATATTACGTAACACCGTAAGGGGGAGGGGGGGGTCATACCAAACGTGACAGTACATGTTAAAGGTATAGCAAGAAAGCGTGACATAGGGGGGGAGGGGTTCAAAAAGTCGACATTTTGCGTGACGTAATATGTGGACGACCCCTTAATATAGAAAACGACCATCATATTTACCTCTGACACAACAACAACAATATTTTAAACAAACAAATAGGCACACTAACAAATAAAGTACGATCGGAAAAAACTACTTACCGAGATTAAAAATCAAACACGTGTTGCCACTCGAGAACGACGCGCGACTGCGGCAGCGCACTTCACACAAGTTAGCGGGTCGCGGAGACGCGTTCTTGGCCGTGATTGGTTGACTGAAAACACGTGATAGTGGCGAGTTATTTCGGCTTAGTCTACCTACCCCTATAGTCAACCATCCCCGGTCTCCCCTAAATTTCGCGACTTAGCAAAATGTACTAGAACACGCAGGCTAAGCTTAACATCAACTTTTTTTCAAGGTACTTTTTGTATCAGATGTGTCCAATATGTATACATTTTTAAAAACAAGATTAAATTTTCTGTTTAGTAATATTTTTTTAAATTGTAAATATTCAGGATAGATAAATAATTTATCGTTCTTAATAAAAAAAACTTGTTGTGATTTTTACCTTTTCGGCAATAAACACAGTTTTTTATATGAAACTATTCTTAAATAACATGAAAAAATAATAGCTGATATCTGGGTCAATTGCAAAAAAATTGTACATAGTTAAGGGATTTAATTAAAACAATGTTAATTGATTCCTTTGTGTGACGAAAGTTACCCATACATTTTGTATGACTAACTTTCGTCACACAAAGGAAGCGATCGTATTTAATGTTAACTAAGCCTTTAACTATGTACATTTTTTTTGCAATCGACCCATCTATTTTACACGAAAACGATGTCGCACAAGCCCTAATAGCCTTAACTGATCAGTAGGTAATAAAAAAAAGAATAAGAGCAGTACTTGATCCTCTTCACCACGCTCTCCCACCACACAGGGGACGAATCTGACTTCCCTCCACATCTGAAAATAATCACCGCGGAACGCTCTATGTGTGGTAGAAATTTCATGCTTGTAACCCGATGCGCACAATTTCGCGGCTTAGCAACTCTACTATTAGTAAAAACGTTTGGGTATGCACCGCGCGGATCCCAGTGAATGAAGGAGACAAATGAAACACATTTGTTAATATATCAATATTGTTATGTAGATATTTACTTATGTTAAAACTTGGAGCTAAAACATTTTAATCATATATCTAACATTATCTGTTAAAATTTCATTCAACAATGATTCACAAAACTTTAAGAACTGTTTCGTTTCTGCACCTTCGAATTTACTATTTCAGTTACAAAAATAATTTGAATTTGTAATCGGGAATGAAGGAAGCACGCTTACGTCTAGATTACATTGGCCTATCAATCACCTCCATTCCTAATTTCAATAATTTTATAAACCAATCAATTAGGGAGTCGGTTCCAACAATAACTCCCACCATAAAAGCACTTTAGTGGATAAGTACAACCACACTGAAACAGCAGGGTTGGGAGATTTATTGTTGGAGTCTCAATACAAATTTACTCCTCGTTGATTGGGGTAACAGGTATTCACAAAAATCATGTCCCCGTCGACCTACTTAACTTTAATTGACAACCATAAATTACAAAAAATAAGCTTTACTACTTTTTTTATATAAAAATCTAACAACTCATACCTATAACAGATGCACAGTGAGAATAAACGGCGGGTGCAAGCGATACTGACTCGATGTATAAATTAAAGGGAACTATTTATACTAACAATTATTTATACTAGTAGCCTCGCTGGTAAAGAAAAATGGTATCAATTGGACTGCAACTTTTTTAACCTATTCAAGGCACATGACGACACGTATGCGTTCTTGAATGTGTTAAAGTTAGCTTGTACTAGAATCAGTTAAACTACACAACTTCAATGAGTAGGAATTATGACCGCGGAGCGTTTCAACCGTCCTTTCCCGTCCGTTTCCAAATATTCATATATATACGATACAAATGCATATTTTTAGGGATATGGATAAAATATCAGTGGACCTCCTTTTTTTTGCATTTAAATTTTTTAATATTTGTTAATGTACGGGAAAGAGCGGTTGAAACGCGGCCATACCCGAGAATAAAGGTCCAGTTCTTTTGCATACCACGAACGCCGCGGGTAGGACTACTACTGCTGGGCTTCTGTACCTCTACCACGAGCTAACGTGATCGTACTCGCTAGCGACAGCGTAAACGATTGATATGGAGAATAGTACAGTGCCCCTAGCGGTTACTTACTTATTAGAAATACAAATCGTTTATGTAGTCGCTGGCGACTACGGTCACTGTAAACTCATGGTAAGGGTACATAGCGTGACATAGCGGCCAATCATATCGTGTAGATTAGGTTTAAAACGTATTCTTAAGATTTTTGGGTCAATGATATCGATGTAATGTTACCTAGTCTAGGATACACATATTGGGCGTAGGCATTTAATAAATTATTAAATACGCATATAATTCGCAATCTAAAGTTAACACATACACATAGACAACTAAGGTATTAAGTGATAGTTAAAGTACGTAAATATTAAATGAAGCCGTATACATAAAAATGTTTAAAAAGGTACAAAGCGAATTCATAAGCGAACTTATTCGTAAGGCAATTTGTTATAAAATATTTCTGATAGTGCTTTTTTTTATTTGGTAAGTACTATATTTTTCGGAATGTGATTCAAGTTGGGAAGTAACATAATAATATCACTATAAACTAATAAAATATAAATAAATCAACATCATGGGAGCTATACTAAACAAAATAATTTAAAACGAGGTAGGCAGATACTAGCCAGTTTACTTCTAATGTCTACACAGATAGGTATTTAAACACCGACATAGACATATTATACTTAAACCTGCGCAAATACATAGAAATGCTTTGGTAATTAATATTGATTTGAATATAATATTAATTCTGAATGAAGAAATATGTTATTGTCATGGAAAGCAAATCACATTTATAAGCTTCGTAATATCAGTGCGAAAGAAACTTTTTGATTTATCTACATACTTACACAGATGCTTTTTTGGTTTAGCCATTTTGGATACTTAGGAACTCGGAAACAGCGATACCAGACAGACGAGCATACATTCAATATATCAATAGCTGCATTATATCAAAGAGTATGGGGTTGTAAAGTGACCTACTTCATAGAAAAGCCGTATAAGAAACGGGTATGACCACGGAGCCTTCCAATTCCGCCCTTTCTCGTGTGTTACCATATACTACCATAATATTCGTATATAATTATTTACGGCATCAAAATAAATTTAAATGACAATAAGACGATCCACTAATACTGTATCTATTCCTCATAAGTGTATATACATTTGCTATGTATATAATTATTAAAATACGGGCTATTCGGTAACATAATACACAAAAGATCGGTTAAAACGCTCCGTGGCCATACCCAAACACATTTTTTACCCATTTAAGGCTCAGCAACGCTACGTATGCCACGACGTAGACCCATGACGCATAAGTGTCGTCATGAGCAATAAATGGGTTAATCAAGCAATATACCCTAGCTACTGAGCCCGCCATCACACTAAAGATATCTAACTATTAAGCCCTCGTGTAAAAAAATCACACTCGTGACAAATGTCCGGTGATTTAATTTCATAATAAACGGTTTGGAAGTTCGTCTATAATTTTTCTGTAAAGTTGACTACCCTTTTACTACTCATACTCTTTGATTATGTTGCTCGTCATAACCGCTTTTAGAATTTCGGAAAACTGGACGGCGAAGCTATTATAAGCGTAGTATTAACGCACGGTTTTGGAGCGTATAATTTTAATATCATTACTGAAGTCTAATATTAATCAAATAGCCTCCCAGGTATTTCCAGCACGCTGCATACGTTTGTCTTAAATAACTTACAGCAAAACTGGTCCTTAGTTCTTGAACGTTTTAAATGCAAGTTTTATTAAATGCAGAAACGTGCCCAATGAATAGGTATTTCTTTTTTACATGTGTAATTTGAATATGTCAAATTAATAAAGAAGACAAAGTGCATGAATCCCTTACATACATACACAATATCTGTACATTCTGACTCCAATTGCATAACAAAATATAAGCTTATATTAAAAATCCATACAAATGAACTCATAATATTAGCTTATAGTTACTTCGTTACGCAATCGACTCCTACTTTTATAATTTTACAGTTCCTACTTACACTATACATTATATACTTTAATCGAGCCATGGTCGTCGTGAATCATCCTTGTTAAATATAATACATATATATTAACATGACATATAAATAACACATCAAAAGGCAAGTGGTAGTTTTTCATGGCTAGTTATAAGACAAGTAATAATGGCCACTACATTTTTTATCGCGAGCGACCATCGCCACTCTTTCACATAATGGTAGATAAAATGAAAAGAAATAGCTATATATCTTATAAAGACAGAATTGCGTTGGCGAAGTTGTGCTAGGTGGGCAGCCCATATAATACAAAGATAGTCGGTTGATATGTCAAAGAATGTGATTTTTGTGTTTAATGGGCAGTGAAATCGTTTCTTCATATTTAATGAGTCTTTATGGAGTGTTTTGCGTTCAGCATTTGCAAATGTTAATTTACCTATATAACAAAGCAATGGAACTTACATGTGGTATGACACTTAATACGTAGGTATGTAAAAAAACGACACATGTATTTGAACAACTTCGAATTATCCTAAATCGAGTTTGTGTTGTTTCTGGTGACCAATGCCAAATAGGTACATATAAAGTTTTTTCTTTACGGCAGATACGTTAATTCGTATAGTAGCATTAACTGAGTTACTTACGTGGTAAACTTACATTTCAATTAATTTTATTATTGACTTTGAAATGAAATTTCAAGCCCTTTCGAAAATATCTCGGTTTTACCATTTAAGCGAGACTTTGTTCTGGTTCTTTCTCTGGGTATCTCAAATCGATGGTATAAAGAATTTCATTTCTTGCGCGCGTGCGAGATATAATTACTTACGGTCCAGCCCAGACAGGGTGACGGCAAACTTAGATACTACAGGATATTAAAATAAATAGACGAATAAAGTCGAGCAGAAGCACATAGAAATTCGAAAAATCTTATAAATAACATGGCCGCTCAGGTGGGATACTTAACACGAAAATTAATATTAGTAGGTATAGTATAGAATTCGCCATCTTCATACATTCTCAATTTTCCGTGCGAAGGAACCTGAATGCATAACGCGCTGAATTGGAGCGTGTTCTTATAATCTGGGATTTCTTAGTTTCTGTATGTTAACCATTGATACACCTATATCATTGATACATCATGCATGTTTGTTAAAGAATCTGTGTTTTCTTTCGAAATTCCATAAACCGATGCAGCTAACGGCTGAATAGAAAATATCCCACTTGTAACGCTCCGATTCAGTATGATGTAAAGGAAATTTTACTAGCAGATCCGTGAGTACTTTGTTTTTACGGTGCATTTTATGATCGCAACACAGTTAGGTACAGACAATGTAGTGTACTCTCAAACCCGAAAACGAAGTTTGAAATCACACCTAAAATACGCAGCGAAAGCAGCAACTAGGCTGTTCGCGGCAGCCTCACGACACTTTTTCTCGATTTTTTCGAGAACAAAGCCATCGAAATTTTGAATAATGGTTCTGAGTTTCGGACATTGAACATCTTGACAGTTGTATAATGCGTCTTGGGGCGTGCGTTCACAAAATACGTCATAAAATACAGTGTAGGGGTGTATCAGATTCACTGGAACTCGTCATCGGAGCTGAGCAGCGTGGTCTTCTCGTGGTAGTTGGTGGCGTGGCAGATGGTGGCGACGCGCTGCGGCGGTGGACGTGGCGCCAGCGTGGCGCCTTCATCCACGCGGGCGCCGTTGGTGGCGCCCCCGTTGTGTGCGCCGCGCATCACTGACATGGTAACATAGCGTTTTTAGGTCTATCTATATTTTCCTAGTTGGAATGCTTACGTTTGACGCTTTGCTGATTCGGATAGCCACCATTAGGGGCCGCCGCAGACGGTCCGATTTACGGTCCGGTTTCCGAACGGAATGACGTCAGTAAGCGAGACACCACCATATGACAGACAGAGACACTTTCTGACGTCATTTCGTACGGACGTCATTTCGAACGAAAATTCCGTAAAAACTCCATAATGTAGTTTTGTTTAAGCTGAACTTGTTATGAATCAGCAAAACGTCTAAATTGTCTAAGGAACCTATATTCGAATTGTATCGCAATTCAACTCGAATATAAGCCGCTAAGATTGATTCACTTTTGTAGCCATAGCCATAGGTTGGAAATTGGAAAAACTACCTCGTTAAAACTTTATATTTTTTATGAGTATCATTTAAATGTAGGTAGTGGATTGATCAAAAACCAGCATATAGAAAGGCATTTTATGTAGTAAAGTAGATTGTGTCAAGGTAAAGTGCTGTTACATATTTTTGTAACATTCTGCGAAAGTTGAAAATAAGCTGACGTTGTTATGATTTATGATTCGATGTGTCTTATCGGATTGTCAATCTGTGACACAGTATGTTTTCTTTACCCATCGTTATTTGTTTTATTTAGTTAATAACTTCTAACACCTCAAAGTTTTAGCACAAACTATTTTGAAATATTATAATTAGGTACGTCACGTATTAATATAATTATGACGTTTCTTAATTTATAACAACTGACAGTTATAAAACAAGAAAAGATGCGATTTGAGCTTTAGAACACAGTTTACCAAATAGATACTGCAGTTCTGGGGGTGACCTTACAAACGGTCCGGTGGTTTTGAATTATTGATATGTTGTCTAGGATGGTTAGTGATATATCTGTAACTATCTGTCCTTGAAACAAAATTTAAAATGTAAATTATAGTAAATTTAATTCTCTACAAGACTGTATAAGCTTTTTTCTAGCTAAAATGCTCCTAGGCGAAGATATAAGCAAAAATCTGAAGATTGTGCCGGTTTTTTCAATATGGCGGCGGGCGCGGTGGCGGGGAATTGTGCATTTTGTATTTTAACCATCCACTAACCATCCTAGACAACATATCAAAAATACAAAACTACCGGAACGTTTGTAAGGTAAACCCCCTTTATTCACTGGATTATAAAGCAAGTAAGGAAATATGAGTGAATACTTTGTTGTTTTTTTTTTTAAATGAAAAATGAGAAGTACCTAACTAAATGTTACTTGTGAAGTAAATGTTCAACTTAATGACGATGACAACACGTATCACATATGCATCATGCTCGCAAATAATGAACAAAAAGCGTTTCATACAAAAACTATTCTTACCTTCTTTGTTTCCTTCCAACGCTGATCGGTATTAGTTATATAAAATTGAATAAAATAAAATCAATTTAGAGGTAAAGTTAAACGTTTATTTATTAGTGAGAGGCCAAGTACAAAGTGTCCTTTAATGAAAATGGTTATAGACTGAAAAATCTGTATCTTACTTCTATTCAGCACTATTTTACTCATATCATAACTAAAAGGGGTGTAATTTAATGAAATATTAAAAACAGTCACGTATTAAAATAGCAATAATCTTAAAATAATTAATATTTCAATTTACATGTAAGTCAATTATATTACCGATGGATCTGTATCGTCGGCTAATCATTTAAAATTTAAAGAATTATTAGAGAAAACAACTAGTCAATATTATGCTTCATTTTTATACAAGACGAAGGGGCTAGTTACAAAGCATATTCACAGCTGTCTTGAAGGCTAAAAACGGTGGATATTTCACATACCGTTCTTTGGTCTCTCTGGGAAAGAAAAAGGCACGGGTTCCCACCCTAATCGACCCTGTGTAACATCACAACAACAAATACCATCGTTTTCATGCATAGTAATGAACAAAAAAAAAACAATCTCATAGATACTAAGTAACCTACAAAAAAAATTTACTTTAAAAATTATTACTTTACCAGTTTTCGTTATCAAGCCTAGCTTCTTCTATTGGATTTTATCCGCTAACTACGCAAGTAACAAAATAAATTTACAAAAGAAAGAAATTAAATCACAGAAAATTAAACATACTACAAAATGCTTACAACTCTCCATCTCAGTAGGCATTATAGGCAGTACAAAAACTAATATATGGTAATGAGTAGTCCGATACTGTAAATGGAGCCTTTAATATCATAGATTTTAGAGAAAGCACTATATAGTCAAGTATTAATTAATTAAAAAAATATTATTTAGTAGACTGCTTTCTCATGCTTAATAACAAGAAAGTTCTTTCTAGCGGATTCTTTATTAAGTAACTTTCAGTCAGTGTAGTACAGTAGAACGCGCTTAATACGATCACGTTTAACCCCTCGAATGCGATGCCAAAATTTGCAAATCAAATTGAAACTAACTGACGTAAGGTTCAAATGTTCCGGACGGATCTGTACATAAGCGTGCGAGGCTAATACGATTTCCCGTTATACACCATTTGGCGCCGGGCCTTGCAAGCGGTAGTGTATTTGCCTGCTTAACACGTTCACTATCCCAGTTTGACATGTGAACCTTGGGTCTGTGTTAATTAACACGTTCATAGTCCGTGTCCCATATGTGGCACGACAAGCTTCTATTACAAATATATACGCCTTTATGTCACGCTCAAGTCGCGCTTTTTTCCTGATACCATCAGAAACGCCTTAATCGGGTTTTACTGTACTTTTATCCATTTAGTGTATTTATTTATTATTTCGGACTAGCCAAATACCTCGTATTTTACAAAAATAAAATAAAAACATCTTATAAATAATAGCATAATTTTAAATTTACCGAGCACCGAAATACCATAAAACAACATTTTAATTTCATAGCGGAACTCTGATCATCGTTTCAAAAAGGCAAGTTTTTTGTTTTGTTATTTTTACTGTTGTCGATTTAATTTTCACTACGTCTCATTTCACAAAACAATTAAATAACACAATGTAATATTTTCTCCGTATTTATCTTTCATAATTCTCTTACGTAAACTTTTCAATACTTTTAATATCCCATAGAACCGATTAAGTTAATTACATTTGTTTTATCCAAGTTTTATCATAACAAATCTGAAAAGTGAACATAGAGCAATACGGACAAACCAAACTTTACATTATGCCATTTGATTATTATTATTGGTCGTATATTTTTATGAAAGTCCCTGTTGTTGTTAAACAGCGATCACACGCTCAGTCCGGCGTCAGTACAGTCCATGACTCTGGTCAGAATGATCGTGTAACTCTTGCGGCAGTCCGCAAGAGTTACACGATCATTCTGACCCGTCCGGATCAGTATCCGGACTGGTGAAAATAAATGAATGGAAGTAAACTGATGACAGTTCAGAATGATTGACGGAACTGACGCCTGAATGAGCGTGTAACCGATGTTTTATGAACAGCTTTGATCATCCATGTTAGTGGTGTTTCCATGCTCGGGCGTATGTTACTCGTATCAAATGTATGTATGAATCGGACACAAATACAGCAATGCACTTCATGCACAGCACAGCTATGGCAGAGCTTATAGTTTCTCATAAGGCAGGTGAGAAGTGACATCTGAAAGAAAATAATGGAAATCATAAGAAGGATTCCTACAAAATCTATTAGGGTGCTCGCTTACTTAGAGCATTGCCGTGTAATGTAACAAAACACAAATGAGATTTTCATATAATTTTTGTTACAATTCAGGCGAATGCTGGCGGTGAGGTAGCACCCTTAGGATCGAGAGGGAAAAATGTATAACAAAATGAAAGTAGTACGCCAGGACCAAATTTAAAAGGAATAAAATGACGTTACCTAAGACACCCAGATCCTATACCTAATTACTTGACGAGTTTCAAGATACTTTCTTTCATAACCAACAATAAAGTAGTAAATAAAACAAAAACAATGCGAGGGTATTCTAAATTAAGAGTTTCAAACAAATTAAATACAGTAAAATGGTCCGGTAAGATTATTAGCGTAACTTAGCACCAAAACTACACAGTAAATACATGTTTGGGAGGTATCAGCTTTATTCGTCCCATTCCCTTTTCGTTCAATTCTTATTTCGTCTCATTCTGCATTCGTAACTCATTCTTGTTTCGTCGTGTTCGCTATCTGTCCCTATCTTTCTAAGTCCAAATCAGTAACTTGTCTCATTCTTATTAAGTCTTATTCGTTGTTCGTCACCGTCTTCCTTGGACTCATTTTTCATTTCACAGTAACGCCAAAATAAGAGAGAGACGAATAACGAATGTGACTAATGATAAAGTGTGAATGAGACGAAAATCTAAAAGGATAAATGAATAATGAGTCCAAGGAAGACGGTGACGAACAACGAATAAGACTTAATATGAATGAGACAAGTTACTGATTTGGACTTAGAAAGATAGGGACAGATAGCGAACACGAAGAAACAAGAATGAGTTACGAATGCAGAATGAGACGAAATAAGAATTGAACGAAAAGCGAATGGGACGAATAAAGCTGATACCGTTTGGGAGTTGTAATGCAATACTTACTAGTAAACAAATTTTACAATCTAACTACTAAATTCACTAACTATTATAACTAGTCCCTATAACTAGTCTGTGTAATTCTTCCCTAGTTTTTCCCGTTGTTTACCTGTGGTACTAGTGATAATACCAGTAGGACTACGCAGTAGGACCACGGGCAAATAATATATAATGAGTAATTTTGACGATGATGTCATGTTACATAGCAGAAACGGGAAACCGGAAACCCTAAATATGTCCCATTTGTGTTTAAATCCAATGTATATGAATATCTCATGCACCAATCCTAATTTTCATAACAAATAATTAGAAACCTCTACGTGTGATTTAGTTATTTATAGCCCGATAACATTTTAATAGCTGGTTGCCTGTCAGTTTTGTGTTAGGCGCCAGCCTCCTATTTGACAAAACGATAACGAAACTGTCTTGTTTTTAACATTAACTTTACGTAAATCAAATGAGCTGTTTGAGGCATATCACAACAAAAACAGTAATTATCGCGTTAATTACGAATAAACGTACATTTCACTGTTAAAGTACACGACAAGACAACAGACTCGCAAAATAATAATAACCAGGCTAGCATGCATACGAGGCGGTAAAGCGAGACTCACCGGAGCTGTACTGCGTGTACTGCTGGTACTGCGGGTGGAAGTTGTGGAACGCGTCGGTCATTATGTCCTTGGGGTTCATAGTCTCCTGGAAATTGAAAAAAATAAAAATAAAATGATTTTTTCATTTGGAATGTCCAATACTGATATAGGTTGGTGTCACTTTTTAAGTATGATCAGACATAGAAGTGTTGGTGGCAATAACGTCTATTATCTAGGGACATCCTTCCGATAAAAGAATCATGCATAACTGAATACTTATTACGAAATGACATTTCATAGTAGCTATTAACCGGATAAAAAGAAATTTATTTCATTTTATTTAGTTCATGAACTAAAGTATGCTGATTCTACCCATCAATGTAACTTAAATACTTTTTGGGAATATTAAAATTCAAATAATAATGGACTTTAACAACCTCATATTATTTTAATATTCAATCGAATAATATACGGTATATATATAACTATATTATTCATAATATACGATATCTCATAGTCATAACATAACTACTATCATAAGAAAGTACAACTTATCGATAAAATAATATCGTGTGGCTTTCCCTAGCAAAATTGTATTCGTGCCACCAACACTTCTATGTCTGAGTATGATGGATACCTGTGTTAAAAGACTACGGTCTTCCATCATCAAGTTAATTAGCTCGTCTATGGATTGATAAGAGTATACGATCTTGTATTGGAATCGGACGGGCTTCAGTCACTGATACTTGAAACCTTTATGACACCTGAATTTTTGACATTGTTTACAGCCGGGTTCTCTCTCGTCTCCAGTGACTACCTATTAGGCTAACGAAGCTTATGCCCAAACCATTCGATTTTCCGACCAGTTGCTTCATATAATTTGTCTTGGGGCATCGTAGCTCTATATACCGTAAATTCGAGATTCTGACTTCATTATCGGCACGGCTTTAGTATGCTACACCCGGTCTAGTTTACGAAAGCAGTCGTTACTGCTCTAATAAAAATATAAATAAATTTATATTGATTTTGTTATCCAGGACAAAGGCGACAATGTAGCTGCGCATTCTGTCGTGCTAAGCTAAAAGGCGTCTTTTTTGTAGGAACCTCCATACCAAAAGGTCGCCTTTTACCTTAGCACGGCAACATTATAGCGTGGCTATATGCCCCCCCCCCCCCCCTCTCCTCTCTTGGTTTCAAAAACATAAACTCCACTAGGGCCTGTACTGAAATTAGACGTTCTCGAGTAACTGAAGGTTCTCACCTTAAGGCTACTGGAGATGGACTGCATAGTGACGGAGCGGTGCGGGTCTCGGTGCGCGTGCGCGTACACGGAGGCCGGGAACGCGTACCGGAGGGCAATGGCCGCCGCCAACATCTCAATACATATCAGGAAGTTCTGGTAGCCCGCGGAGACGGTACCGGCCGTCGTCGGCACTCCGTTCGCGTCCGTGATTGGCATGATGACCTCGGCCTTCTCGAGAATGGCTAGGGCTACGCCTGTGGACAACACATACATAGGTTCAAAGAAATTTATTTTCTCATAAGAATATTTACAATTTACTTACATGAGAAATTAAGTTACGTTTCCATTTGTCAAATAGGAGTCTGGCGCCTAACACAAAACTGACAGGCAACCAGCTATTAAAATATGTATTTGATGTACATTAATCGTCATAGGGATATAAATAACTAAATTACACGCAGAAAGTTCTAATTATTTGTTAGGAAAATTAGGATTGCTGCATGAGAAATTATATATCTACTTTGACAATGGTATGGTGAGCGCGTGTATGCGTATTTGCATTCACAAAAAAATATTAAGTACCTTAAATTTACTACTACATAACATTAAAATTGTTAAATCTATCGGCAAGTTGCGTGTACCTCCCGTTTATAGTAAAAAACATTTTATATAGGCCCAGTCTGCTTAATAATCTACCTGATAAACAAAATGCATTATTCCATTATGCACTGTGGCCAAAAACTGCTATTTCAAATCTGCATCATAAGTGCGAACAGCAATCACATTAAAGACGTCTTTAAGTCGAAAGCAACAATGAAACACAGAGAAAATGACATTGGATCGCTTTGTACCTAAAATAAAAATGCAAGTAATTACTGATTGCTGCTTTAAACACAACGTGCTTTATATAAAATATGCGCTATGTTTTTTAGCTGAACCCTATTTCCTCATACAGACGCATTTCTTGTAAAAGGTGTTTACACTTATTATGAGTTTCACCAAGAATAGAGATAATAGCATTGTTTGGCAGATACTTAACAAAGGTAAGTAGACACGGCCTACAAAAAATATATTTATACCAAACATATTTTAGTTATCTTTCAGGCCTTTTTCCCCCGTTGATAGCCAGTTATCAAACTTGGCAAATACAAACGATCTCGTTTCATAACAATCGAGGTTTCTGCGGAGAAACATTTTTCCTCGTAGAAAACCAAATTTTATTCCATTTTCGAAGAACCAAATTCCAAAATAATAACTAGGATAGCTACGAAGGATTACATATTCCCCTCGTAGATAACCAAACTTAGTTATAGCAACAAGGAGTTTTCAGGGTTGACAGGGTTGGGTCACAAAGAAAAAGGTAACGTAGTCCACGTTACTTCTAACCTTTTTCTTTATCAATGTTTGAAAAATACGACACTGATACAAATATGACAGTGTTTTGTTCCTTATAGTTCTGGCGAAAAACACTTTTGATATTGTGGTTATTAATGCCTATATAAAGGAGTACGAAGGAGACATATGAAAAATTGGTGTCATGTGAAGCTGGACCTTACTATGACAGACAGAAACAACAGACTTACACCTACTTCCACCTGCCCATCTAGCACAACTTGGCTTCGCGACTCTTGTCGCGCGACATAGTATCACCCGTCACTCTCTCACAGTACCTACTGTGAAGATAGAGACGGATAATATTTCTCGCCAGAGAGATGAATCGCGTGTCATAGTTATGCTAGAGGTGCAAGTATGAACCATTTGCGGTGCGAGCGTCGCAATTTTTGCATGTAATTGACCGAGAGAGCGGAGTGTCTTCGTTTCAGCTCGGCCAAAATTGCTGTCGCCTGTCCGGACATGCTACAACAAAACATGATATCCGGATGTCAAGTTTTCGCAACCGATTTTCGCTTCAAATTTTGTGAGTAAGTTCGATAATTAGGTATACAGATTTATGTCGAATCTTTTTTTTTTTTCAAATTGGTATAAGGGGCGATTTAAAAAACAAAACATACTTCAGTCATTTCGAAACAAACTATATTTATGGTTTAAAACAATGGAATTGAATATATTTTTATGGCGCGGAAATAAAACGTAAACGAAGATCGGTTACAATTTATTTATCGTTAAAAATAATTGTTCCAGCGTGATAAGTAATATACACATGGCAAGTTAGTGAAATTGCGAGCAAGCGCTATCGCAAAATGACATTATAGTATACTAGTTGCACTCCGCGACGTTACCCGCATTCGGGATAAAAAGTATTATAAGGATTTGAATTAAAACAAATAAGACATATTTAAGCGATAGACTGGACTAATTTTAATAAAGCGTAAGGGATTTGGCCCTAAACATATAGGACGGCTGGATTTATAACATTATCCTAGTTCTATATGTTTATATAGGACTAAGCCGCTTCAAGGCAAGGCATTCATATAAAACTACCAGTTCCCTTTCTAATATAAGAAGTTAGAAAGGGACTTCCACTTGTAATTTTTAACATGTAGCTTCGTGAAATGGGCCCCAGGGCTGCTAAAGTAAAGAAAGATGCTTTGCGATGTCCCTAATTTAAGAATATCTCCGCTTTAATACGGCCATACCTACATCAAATTTTGCTATTCGCTCATGTTTTGACATTGAATAGTTCATATACTTAAGGAAATATGGCGCATTATTTTCATTTTAGCGAATATATATTGGGTAGTATAACAGGAAGCTGTGTGCATGCGAACATACAAAGTAAAAGTGTTTGAACTACGCGGAGAGAATGGATTAAGGTTCACAATGCGTATTCTTTTTTGCGAATTACACTGTAATTGAGGCTTTGTTGGTTGTTTTTCATGTTTTGTATGGCAGTTTTAATCGGTTACACATCATGTCATAACAATGGGCCTGCAGGGTCAACGCGCGAGATCGTTGATACCAGGGTTCAATGATTGGCTTGAAAGTTATTTGTAAACTGGTATGGGCTAAGTTGACCATAAATGACTCGCTGCCTGTTAGAGGTGGACGAGATGTAATCCCGCGAGTTATTTAATGTTTATTATCCGAACGTATCAATACCATTACCTAAGCTGCATGCCAATCATATCCGAAGAATACGCGATAAATAGCGAACTATCATAATCATAAGGCTGATTGTTATTGCATATAGATAAAAGTAGCGCATAATTATAAAAACACCACTGAACTGCAGTCCTAGTTAGAGGAAAATACCACTTATTTTTTAAATAAGAGAAAGAAAATCTTTATTTGTGCACGTGTGTGATAAAAAATATGTAAACGACGTAAAACCGAAAAAGTAAACCAATATAAAAATATTTTTTGCACCTACGAGCACAATAGCGACGCGATAAGCACAGAGTAATGCCTGAAATACAATTAAAAATAACCCATTTATTGTTACTGGCCCTTGCATACGGCATAAAAATAAGAAATACCGTACATAATGGCTCCCGTCATTGAATTTATGTACCTTATCACACGTAAAAAGAGCGTGATGTATATTGCTCAATGCGTTTGATACCGCTTTTTAATTTTCCCCCGTCACTAAGAAACTGTGGGTTAACGACAAAGTGACAACCTTAGCTTAACCGGGATGTAGATGCGATCGTGGCCGTTATTAAGGCCTCCTATGTTGGTAACAATAATTACTCTTATTTCAGCGACGAATAATAGTACCGTACTGCAAACGCAGGGACAGAAGTTCTTGCCGGGTGAGTAGGTATAGTGATACGAAGCCGGCCAGCCTTTTTCACAGCTAAGGCATGTATAGTGCTTTTCTAATAGTACGAGAGCCCACGACCAAAACCATGTCTCATAGCAATACGGCAAAAACCCTATAAAATCGTTAGATTGTATGATTCTGAACCCGACTATGTGTGTAGTAACGGTCGAAAGTGTAGCAACTGCGTGGGAGGCCATTTCTGCTGTGTCAAAAAAAAAAGACAGTCGGTATTATAGCAATACGTCTGATAGTGAAAATGTACATAGATTTTATAATTGTATTACGAAAAAGTTTGTTTTCAGACATTTTGCGCGTAGCATATAGCCCGAGCGCATTTTTGAAAATGTCAACAAATTTAGCCGACCTGTATCATAGCAATACGGATAAAAAAAAATTTCAACTTTTCGTATTGCTGCCATGATTACCAAAAACCTGTTTTCAGACACTTTAAGTGTAGCATATACTCCCAAAAACGAAAATAACGTTTCGGAGTCGCCTGGCCGACGCCTCTGTTAAATGTTTTTTTTAAATTTACAGCCTTCATAGATATTCAAGAATCTCCCTTGTCTATTATATGTACTTTGACAGATGACAGATGTCATTACTTATTTCTTTTGTAAAAGTTACTCAAGTGTGCTTTAAATAAAACCAAAACTATCAAATCAATCAGTATTTAATTTCAACAGCCTCAGCGCTTGTTACGCTCCTGCCCCTTTCTTACTATTATGCAGCTCACTCGCCAGCTGGTCCAAACGTTGGAACCATGGTATAATAATATACTCCGCCAGGTATTCCATTCCGAGACTCGCGAACCACGTGACTGACACAAGCCTACGTCATCATGCTGTTCACAGATTCTCAAACTTTAAAATGTGGGAGAATTTTAACCAACGGTGAAAAATATTTAAACGGCATTAATTTTAAGTTATTCATGTAGAAACATAGGTAGTACAATAAAACAAATCTAATATATTAAATCAAAATTTTATTTATCTATACAAGAGAAACTTTTGAAAAACTAATCCACATCTAATCAATAAACGGTATTCGACACTTTAAGCTATTTTCGTTTTAATTTCTTCTGGAGTTGAATACTAACGATTTTTTTTTTAATATAGAATATTTTGTAACTTTGAATAAACCGTTTTTTTTTTCAACTTCATTCCAGTTTCCTTTTGTGCGATTTATTTCAGTCCTTCAACTTCAATGTTACGGTTTCGGGTAAATTCTTTGTTAATTATCATCTAATAATTTCAGGGTCGCAACGTATTCATTGGTTTGTAACAGAAAATTCAAGATGCCTCAATACGATTTTTAAATGATATCTGAGTATCGAAAAGTTGTCTGATAGAGAAGGTGCTACACTTAATTTGTCTGATATAAATTTTTTGCACATGTGGACAACTTATTTTATCATGTCCAACAATTTTCAGACATATTGCTATGATACCGATCGGTAAAATTTGTTAACATTTTCAAAACGGTCTCAAAATTTAATGCGTTCACATTTCCGTCTGAAAATTGTTTTTTTCGCATCAAATAACCAAAATTTACTAATAAAAAAGATTTTCAGACGTATTGCTATGAGACATTTTTTTTGTCTCATTTTTAATTTTTTTAAGTGATTTTACGGGTTTGCGCTACACCACTAACGTCTGAAAAATATGTTTCCGGTATCTTAGAACTATCATTCAACTACAGTCTGCAAATCAGACATATTGCTATGATGCAGTTCGGTAAAATTCTTTGACAATTTTGAAAATTCGGTCTGATCAAACGCTACGCGGAAAATGTCTGATATTGGCATTTTCGAGTTCAGGATAATCGTATCTATCGATTTGATGCGGTTTTGGCCGTATTGCTATGAGACAAAAAATTTGGTCGTGGGCTCTCGTACTATAAAACATATGCAATGAAATAAAAAAATACACCACTTAAAAAAGTAATAAGATTCAGCTTTTTAGCCTTTCATGAACACAGACGCCATGTTTAAAAAATACTTCCCGGCCTAGCCCTTAAATTTTGTATGAAATTCCTTTACAGTTCTCTCGAGTTGTTCCGTCCAAAACAACTCTAGAGATAGAGATACTTCGAAGCCTGTTACAACGCACGTTATAACGACATTTCATTGCGTGTTTTAGAGAATACTTATACTTAAAATAGATCTCACTGGAAGGATGATGAGTTTGAAATGCTTACCTTGCCAGAACGAGAGGAAGATGACGGACTTGACGGTGAAGAACTTGAGCACGGGGTCGAAGGGCTTGAGCATCTCGCGGGTGGCGCCCAGGAACAGGAACAAACCGTACAGCGCCAGTGACACAGAGAAGTTGTACACGATGGTGATGTAGATGTAGCCGCCGTTGGGGCTCCAGTCACCGTCGTGGTAGTGGCCTGCCGACTGACCAATTAATTGTCGTTAATGATACTCATGATCAATAGATAAAATAAATAATTTCTGAGCAATGAATCAATTTTATAATAGCATTTAGCATTGTAAATCTTGACACGATTGTCAGTATAATTGCCAATGTAAACAAAATATCGGCTACAGATGTCAATCATATTTTGTCGGAAAAATTCGTTTTAGCTTGTTTAATTAACTTCAGGGAAAAATTGAGATAGGAATACAAATTATACAAACTTTCCGGACAATACGATTGCAAAACTTATCGATCTGTATATTAAATGTTTATATAGAAGCGAAACATTTCAGAATTGTATGCATTGAGCGGGATTTGAACCCACGTCCCCACGGCTTTCCGGGCTAGACGCGGGTGCATTACCAATTATTAGTGACCGACCGAAACACGTTTTTCTGCCGAAACCGAAACCGAAGGTTCGGTTCTGATTACAGTTTCGGCCGAAACCGAAACCGAACCTTTTATAAACGTGATTAAAACGTTGTATAAAATGTCAGCGGGCCGTTCTTTCTAGATCTAATAATGAATACAGTGAAAAATTTTGCTGACCGATGGAGCTAAGTGTTTCAGTTTCAGTTTGGTCCAAAATTCTTCCGTATGTACGGACGATTAGATGCTTTTCTGTTTTCGCCTGGAGGTCGTATTTCTTAACCGATGCTCATGAAATTTAGTGAGTAGTTTTGATAAGTATATAGGTATTTAGATTCTTTTTGTCGATTAGAGAAATAAAAATTGCATATGGATATAGAGTGAGGTGGGGGTAGACAAAGTAAAAAAGTTACAAATTTCAGCAATTACACAATAAACTCACGTTTCACTTTTGTTGAATTGATATTTTAACATTGACACTTGACTAAATTAAATTACCCACAAAGTGAAAAGCATTAACATCTGTAATACTGTACTGAGGCAGCGATCTGTTAATTTGTAGATGGTATAAAATGAAACAAGTTTAAAAACCTAACAACAAAATAATTGATTGAGTTTTAATTTTTATAATTGCAATCAGGCAGCCTAATAACGCTAATTCAAACGTACTCATTTTATTACATACACGCAACAATGACGAATCCTAATGTCATTTTATGAGATAAGTAAACCTCCTAACTTTTATCCTAAATAACCAATATCGCCGTCAATTTGTTTTTAAATTAAAAAAAATGCTTTAAAAATTACACTATGAGTTGATAAATTCATAACAAAAACTAAATTAAGTATTCGGAGATTTTCGGTTAAAAATTTACATTTACTTTAAATTTAAAGTAAATGCAATTTTTTTACCTCAAATCTCCGCTATTTTGAAAATTTCGAAAAACTGAGTCGATGAAAAAATACTATACCTAATACTTATCGAACATACTCACAAAATTTCATGAGAATCGGTTGAGAAATGCAACATTAAGGCAAGGCAAATGGACATCCAAATATGCGGGCATACGAAAGAATTTTGGGCCACGCTGAAACGGAAATGCTTTGCTCGCTCGGTCAGTTACTTAACATTATTCGGGGAACGTCAACTCACTGAGCAAACTGATTCAGCGGCCGGCGGAGTCAGGCGAGCGACGCCATATTGCCAGCCGTGCTGACTGCCGAGCGCATCCGACGTTAGCCGAACGCGATCCGACAGTACGACGTTGTAAGTTTTGGGTGCGGCCGAAAGGTTCGGCTGATTTTTGGCCGAAACCGAACCTTTGGCCGAAACATGATTTTTAGACCGAAACTGGCCGAAACCGAAACTTCGGTCGGTCACTACCAATTATGCTATCAAAGCCACTAGTCAAAGCATTGAATTTTTCAACCAGTTGCTTCATTTCTACATGCCTTAGGGCGGCATCGTAGTTTTTTGCTTCTATATTTATAAACAATTAGTTTACGCTATCAGACGTTGCTGCTTTAAAAAAATATCTAGCTATCACGAATGATAAGATAAAGTCATAAAGTCGAGATATTTTGATTACGTGAGTCGATTTATATTAATTAACAATCAATATCAAACCATTATCACATTAATTGTATCTATTCACAGGTCTGAACGCATAATTACTACGGAGACTTTAATTTATACATGACACTAGTGTCAAAGTGTTGCCACGCGGGATTATTCACAGCATGTCTGTAATTCTCATGCAAATGTGTACACAAATGGTCCAAATGAACAAGCGCTGTGACTAGACGCATGAAATGCATAGATATTCAGATTCACACACGTTTAATACAATATAGAGATAATTAAGATAAGCCTCTCATTATGTCTCGATAGTTGTTCAAGGTCTAGATAAATGTGATGAATGCATATAGTTTATGATCATTAAGGTAAATAGTTTAGCATTATATGTTTTAAATGTTGTCTCGCATTTCAAATATGGTATCCATAAAGTGTATCCTCTCGTGCCACGTAAATAATTGTGGGTGACGTCTATGTTAAGTAAGTGGCATGCACCTAGACCGATTTCAACAGTTTCTGGTACACGTGTAGCTGGAAAGCTGGAAATACTCAGATGGTTATGGGATACTTTTAACCCGACTACAGAGAAGCCAAAATGAGTAAAATGTCATGTCATCGTTTTCGCGCGGACGAAATTCGTGTATGGAAATAAATATTCGACGCGAGCGAAGAAGAGGTGAAGAGAGAGAGGGAGGTAATGTTAATAAGTCTCGCTATTGAGTACCTACTAACAAAAGATAGCTCGTCATTATTATTTAAAAGTTTTACTCTTGACGGTGCAGTTCTCTTCAGTCCGTTCTACGTAACGCCAGTAGGTATTTTAACTTCTCGATACGACGCGACGTCTATCTTTTTCTTTATCTGGTCCAAATAAGTAATCCTCGGCTTTCCTCTTCCTCTCTTTCCTCGATTTTTCCCTCAATTATCTTCTTTATCAGATCGTCGTGTCGTATTAAATGTCTTATCATTTTCCCTCTTCGTATATCTATGGTATGTACCTACTATGTCTCTTCTCTACCCTTTCCAATACTTCTTCATTAGTGACTTTTTCTGTCCAGCTTATTTCCTCCAGCCTTTCTGATAACTGGATGTCTTAAAACGCCACGGAAATATGAGAAGAAAATCAGCTTTCCCTTCGTTGACGTCAGCTAGGGCCTCGCCTAGTTTGTTAAATGAGATTAAGCCAAACTTCACTGATCGATCAGAACTGTCACGTTTATAAAGATTGCACTGTATTTTTTTACTTCAACTGTAGGTATCGACAAAAAGTAAAAGTAAAAACTAAACTAATGAATTGACACCCAATTTTGATTACCAAAGAAATCGTTTCACATTTTTTTAGGCAGAAACGATATAGCAAATTACAGTCGTAGCAAAAACATTCGATCTATATGAAACTTTTTTTTATGGTAAAGCGCCATATTAAATGTATTGTATGGCTACTCAATACCGCAAATCTAGGACTCTATAACTGGAGTGCTCTTTAGACTTTCGCTCGGTTGACACAAAAGTGTTAATGTGATGTATTTGTTCCGCTTTCCGTCGCACACATATAATAATTCCACGAATTGTATGCGTGGAAACACCGCGATGCTTTCCTGGTATGTCTCAACGGGGGAAACAATTATACACACGAGGGTATCCTATAAAAAAAAACGAGGCACTCTTTGCTTAATTGCTCGTCAAGACCAATCAAATGAGCGCATTCACGATGGGTTTCTCTTGTGTTGGTTAGGAGTTCTATTTCCATCTTTCGTCTCCATCATCAGATCAGCTCCATGATAACAAATCATTATATTGTCACGTGATCTTCATAGACATGCAAAGTTCAATTTTGATACGACAATTAGAAGTAGGTATATTCCAAGGTTTGTTTGTTAGTTACTTACAAACTAAGTTACTTAAGTTAAGCTATTATAAAAGCGTTATATAGCAGGAATTGGCGATGTAATACTATGGCTATATAATTAAAACATAATGCTATGAAAACGAAAGCCACACATGTATAATATGTGGATTTAAAATGTAAATGCTGTTATTCCAGTCCACGCAATGCAAAAGTTGCGATAGTCCACCACAAGGCCGTGTTAAGCACATCGATCGTTGGCAAATTAGCAAAGTAAAGGTCGTTCTGGATTTCCTATACGCTATACTACTGACCGGTTACAAATGACAATCGCATAAAAGATAAACCAGTCAAGAGACGGCCACTGCGCATTTTTACATTACCTTCTTGATTTTATCATTTGACTTTAACGTGACTCTGCTGAGATGCAAATGTGTAATGTTTTATGCGTATTATTACTAAGAACAGACATTACTTTAATAATCAACGAGTTAATTGCATTGTAATCCTAATCAGATACACGTCCAATACCCATTGCTATTTTCTATTAAAAGTAAATGAAAATAAAGAACTATTAAACCAAGATTCAATAAGAGATTGTAAAATATCTATACAAAATTCTAATCTATAAAACCCTACCTTATATAGCTTATGGAATTGTATAAAAATGGATTAGAAGTAAAATTCTTTAGTTTCGAGTTGTCTTCTAGATGCACCTTGGCTTGGACGGAATTCGGCGCAATTTTTCTTATTCTCCAAATGTAGTCATTTATTTTGCCCGATTACGTGAACATGGACGAGTGCATTGCGCCGACATGAATAATGCATGTCTTACAAAATTGTAACAAGGTTCAGCTACAGCGGTTTGCAGACTGCAGTGTAATGTTTTACGACTGCATTCGGCACTTTAATGCTTTGAACTTGACGTTTACGGTGGTTCGATGTAATTGCTAGTTTGAGTAAGTAGCTGGAATTATTTGATGTATATTTAAGTACATATCGACACTATTTATTTTTTATGGCTTTCTAACAATAAATTACAGTTTTTGCCGTAAATTAGTCGAACAATTTCAACCTTCACATGCAAAAAGTACCTATTCTACAAAACATTCCAAAATATTTGATCCTACAGGTTTGATAACCCAACTGGATACTAAAAGTGTTCACGCTTGGATCATTTGGTATGATCGATCTTCCATCTCTAAAAATGCGTACGATTCTTCCTGCACGAGCCGTCGAATGTAGTTCCTGTAGTGAAGGAACATAATGATGAACGTGCAAACGGGCTTGACGAGGCAGAACTGAAGCGTGGGTTGCTTGAAGATCTGCAGGAAGCCAACGGTTTACGTCGCCCGGCGAGTCAGCACGTGCTGACATAGCAGAGGGCCGAGAACATGGAGAAAAGCACTTACCTGTAGGAAAATAATGATGAACGCGCAGACGGGCTTGACGAGGCAGAACTGAAGCGTGGCCTGCTTGCAGAACCGCAGGAAGCCGATGGTGTAAGTTGCCCCGGCGAGGCAGCACGTGCCGTTGACGCACGACGCGCGCACCGGCCTCCCTCGCAGCTCAGACATTATGTTGCCCTCGCCACCCAAGTACTCGTAGCAGAGGGATAGGAAGCTGTAGATCACGAACGCTGGAAAAATGGAATAGTGTTATGCGATGCACATCTCTATACTATTAAAATAATGTCGCAAACCAATGTTCTATGGAGGGGCACGAATACAGGATAAATCTTAATGTTGGCTTTTTTGAAATATAATTTATCGGCCGAATGTCTTTGTGCGCACATCAGCTCATCACGTCAGCGGGTGGCTAGATTTTTGACCAATTACGGAACAGATGGTTATAGGATACTTTTCACTCGATTAGGGTAAGAAGTAGATACGCGAATTAAGTTGCGGACATGTTCTAGTAAAGATAATTGTGGAATAAGTATGTAAATAGTTTACAAAGAGAAACCGTCGGGTGAACATGGTGATACTGCTTGTTGCGTGACATATCGTTACCCAAACAGGCATTGACATGTCACGCTGTACGGAAAAGAAAGAGACCAGTTATATTTGACATGCAATAGTCACGTGACGAAAATGTGCTACAGTATAGTTCACGTTAAGTAGGTAATCTGAATCTGTGCGAAAGAAGATTCAAATCAGTTAACGTTTGCATGGGTGAACCTGGTTTTCTAACTGTTTTTGCATATTAATATTTAGTTCAAAAATTTACTTTATGATTTCCTTTAAGCAACATATTTTCCTTGACAATGTTGTGTAATGCATTCAGTTTGTCCTTAATGAAGAAAAATACTTGATAATGTATTGTTATTCATACATTAATTAAGGATCTTCTTAAATATACATTCGTAACTTACCTGTTACTTCCAGCCTTATTGTTTTAATTTAAATAATATTGTGTCAATCCACGGTGACTCACGTCACATTTTAATCTTTTTTTAATATCCGACACCGTGTCCGACCGTACTAAACATTAGGTAGTTAGTGCGTGAATGAATAGTATTCACAGTTCTGTAATCATTGTTCAGTTTCTTACGAGTACATGTAGTCGCTATCAGATATATCGCAGCATATAAGGCGTTCATAAATATCTGAACATGTACTGTAAAAGTAGGTTTGATTTTAATTATCATACTAGAAGATATCCGCAACTTTGTCCGCGTTAAATTTTTCTCTTCGCGTAGTCGGGTAAAATGTATGCTATGCTATAACCATATTTGGATGTCGGGCTTTCCGAGTATCAAAATTGGTTAAAACCTGCCCAGCCGTTTCGGCGTTATGAGCGTATGAAGATTTTTTTCCCAACACAGATAGTGTAGTACGGCAGACGTCGCGCGCCCATAGTGAAGATTTTTCCTAAAGTAATGAATGATGCAAATGGGCAATATCGTAAGAGGAATAAAAGAAAATTTACATTCATAGCAATCCCTGACGGTGAAGAAGTAGACATAGTAGGAGTCGCCATTGAAGAACAGGAGCGAGATCCAGCTGTAGCACCCGTAGATGGGCACGATGAATAAGATGCGCACGATCCAGCGCTGCTCCGAGGGGTTGGTGTACCAGCGCAGGTGCTGGTAGATCTGTTAAACATACAAATATCATAAATATAACATTTCAACTACATGTTCAAAAGTATGCCTACAGCTCAAAAGAATATAAGGGCCACCTGAATTTTACATATGTTACTAATTCGACATTTTCATATCGTCGGGGATAGTGCAATACCGCGTAAGTAAAAAGTGTAAATACGAATCAGTGTTCAAACAAATGCTAAGTATTTTATTGAAATTAGAACTTTATCCGAAATCCGCCGCTGCAGCTGCCGTATATGCCTTATGCTGCGTTGCCAGACATTGTGTCTCACAACACGATGAGCCGAGATCTCTCGGGAAATCGTTCGAGCGGTGGTAGCCGTTCAATATTATACAATATAAACATCTGATTATAAGTCAAGATTGCCGCCACCTAGATCTTTGAAATTTTGTATTTATATTCGTTGAACCTCAAACTAACAGGAAAAATTAGTGCCATACTGTTACAAATCGTTCAAAATACGAATAAAATCTTACAATTAAAAAAAATATTATACACATTCGCCACCTCCCACAGGTATGGCATTATCACACTTCTATTTATCATCATTCAGGAGATGTTGAAAAAAAATTTTTTAGTGGTACAAATCGTTTGGCGAAAAAAATAAATTGCTGATTTTCGGCGGTATGGCGGCCATTTAGAACCGTCGGAAAAGTATGGCATGGTGATTTTCGTAAATGGCTGCACGACGATGATTAACTGTGCAAAAATTAGCCTGGTACAAATGGTTGAATTTTTTTATTTTTAATTAACGCATTCGCGTCGGTATGGCGGGCTGTAAGTCACACCGGAGAAGTATGGCATGACACTACCGCCTACATGTTTTTTATGGGCTATCGGAAAATACTAAATTGTTTGTGGTACAAATCGTTTGACACTCGTAATTTATCCGACGAGTTCGACTAACGCCCACGCGATTGGGCCGCCGGTACCAGCGCTATGACCATCATCTTTCTTTTTGTCATTGCGTACTAAGACCCCTGAAGAACCGCCATACTGTTACAAATGACCAAGAAAATTGTGTCACTATCTCCCGGTCTAACAGCTGTTATTTACGCGGTATTGCACTATCCCCGACGATATGCAATCTTCTAAATAACAGTGGAACCGAGAGCAGCACAATAATTCTATCTTTTTCCTTTCATAAAGTTATGCTGTATTTACGGTGTATAAAATCAAAAATTACGTGGCCCTCATTGTTTATTGAGCAGTATAGATAGTAGCTAAATTCTAGAAGAGAATAAAGACAAATTAGAAACAGGGGCGCGAACTCATAAAGCAAATTCAACGAAGAGTTAAATATCTATACTTGCTTACAACTATTCGCTATTGGTAATGCCGCACCTGAAAATCCGCACTGGTAGTCCTTCTGTACCTCAGAAGTAAAGTAAAGAAGCCATTAGGATGCTAAAATGTAAAAATGTTTCACACTAAGCTCTATCGCACGTGGCAACACCAAAAATATTAACTATATATGCCTACGTCCACCGCTCCTCTGTGATTGAAGTTTAGGTATAGGTAGGTATACTAGTATTAGTTATCTAGCGAAGTCAGCGAAGAGTATCTAGGTTAGTTTTGTCAGTGAGCATCGATTTGCAATCGCTCCCCAGAGAAGAAAAGCACTTACAACTTTGTAGGAAACTACTCGTAACTGTAGTTAACCTATTAGCGTGGAAAGTACACGTCGAGGTAAAGATAGAGATGTAGGTACATCCCCATAAATTATTCTACCCCCAGAGAAGTAAATGTACACATCTGTGACCTTGACCGTGTAATAGCAGAAACAGCATGTCGCCGCATCGATTTGAATGTAACACTAACAAGTAACGTAGTTATATCGTTCAAATTTGTTTTCAAACAGTCATAATTATTTGAAATGTGTACGAAGTGGCTTATATTTAGAACCAACAAAAGCAGAATAGTGTGCGATTTCTAAATTTACAAATTAAATGGTAGCACAAATAATATACATGGCCAAAATATGCAAATAAATGTGATGCACTGTGATGATATTTTAGGTCTGTTGGTCTAGAAGTATTAAAAAGACTTTAAATATTACGAGACAAGCTTTACTTTAAGTTGTAAGGTATAATTTGGCAAATGAGTCATGAAGGCACGACTCACGCGTTCGTGATCTGTCCACACCTCAATGAGAATGGGTAATAACGTCATACTCTTAGCTTATCAAAATACGGCCACGGGTTGTTGCAAAATATTTACAAACATAGGTCTTCATCATTGTATTGGAATACAAATTCCAATCTGCGATCTACTTACTGCAGGATATTAAGATAAGTCGAACGTTGTCTATAAATATCAAATACAAATTCCTTTATTTATAACACCAAGACATGTCAACATTTTGATAAGGTACATTACAGGGCATATGATCGTAGTAGGTACATTATATATTTGAAAAGGATAAACATCCGACGAAAAATAGAAAATTCTGCCGTTCACAATTGAGGCTACTGGATTCGAATTTCCTGCTTAGAACTATATTCACATATAGTGATTGTAATTAAGTTTTGAACCGTATCAAATTCGGTATATATTTATCGCACCGTGTCAAACAGGAAAGACAAAATAATTCAATTTAATGAGCCATAAATAAATCTTCATCGGTTTTCGTTGTGTTGGTTATTAAACACAATATCTATGAAATGGTGTGGATTTCAACTTGTATAATGGGGCAATTAAGTTATTTGCTTAAACTTTATTGCACGAAACAAAAGTTAGCATAAATGACGGACTTAATGCCAAATGGTATTCTCTACCAGTCAACCACTGGGCCAAACAGAGATATTAGTTGGATCAGAGCAGAACTGTAATTATAATATAAATACCAAATATTGTCCTCGTCACCCAAGAAAACCGCTACAGGAAAAATGGTTATGTCCTTTTAGTTCCTTTGTATCTAGGGCCTGCAAATATTCGAACATTTTAAGTATTCGAATATTCGTTTTTTTTTTCGCAGATATTCGAATTATTCGAATACTATTCGAATAGTTGAAATTATTTTTAAAAAGTATTAAAAGTCGCTTTTTTTTAATTCCAGTGGTAAAATTAAACGAACAGCAATTCGTGAATACCTAAACATACGGTGACAACGACAATGCAAAGCGAAATCGACGATACACCCTGTGTCCAAAAGTGAAACCTTCTGTATCTGTCCCTTGACCCAGCCAGATGGCTCGAGAACGAGCTCCTCTTAAGGTGTTTCAGCGAAACCCTGTAAGCGCCCTGTAGAACAAACCTTACTGCTCCTTGCTCTTCCATACGTCCTTGCGGTCATCGGTGCTACGTAGTACGTAGCTCTGGTAGAAGTAAAGGCTTTGCCTAATATCACATATTTTCTACTACTACACTGCGATAACATGGAATAAAAGCTCACACCTGGAGGACCTCGACTACGCAGACGACATAGTGTTGGTTTCGTCTTCACTGCCCGATCTTCAAATGAAGCTTGACTCGTTACGAGAGGAAGCTCAAGATAAGGGACTATTAACGCTAGGAAGACCGTCGAAATGCGAGTTCAGTCGTGCGAAAACCGACCCATAAGACTCAATGGGACACCGCTGGAATCTGTCGCAAAGTTCACATATCTCGGCAGCACCGTGACCAACAGCGGTGGTTCTGATGACGACGTAGATGCGAGGATTAAGAAAGCTAAAGGTGCCTTTGCCCATCTAAAACAGGTCTGGGATTCGAATGTGCTCAGGCTCACCCGTCGGATCCAAATTTCCTTCTTCGATTCCATAGTGAGTGAAGTCTGTTTTGCTCTTCGGCAGCGAGACTTGGAAAGAGACAAAAGGGCCTGACGAGCAAGTTACAAGTGTTCGTCAACAAATGCCTCAGATCCATCCTGCGCATATTCTGGCCGAACACTATCAGCAACGAGGATCTATGGAATCGATGCCACCAAATCCCGATCAAGCGAGAAATTGCTCAACGGAAGTGGAAGTGGATAGGGCACACCCTCCGAAGACCAGAAGACAACACCGGCAAGGTTGCGTTCACGTGGAGGCAGCGCGGGAGCAGACGACAGGGCCGACCGGTGCACACGTGGCAGCGCACCGTTGACGCCGAGCTGCGGGCGGCCGGGCTGAGTTGTAGTAATGCAGAGCGCGAGGCACAGGACAGGAGCGGATGGCGACGTCTCACGAAGGCCCTCTGTACCACTGAGGTACCATAGGACGCCAAAAACACTGCGATGAATTCCATACTTGTTGCTTAGGAAATACTCCCTGAGACTGTACATCTCGCGGTTGTGGAGATTTTTGGCGTTTAGAGTCACGGCCTCGACTCTTACGCAGAATGAACAGTCTGTATGTAGTGAGTAGCACCTTCCTGTCCAAAGCGCCTAGCTTAGTCTGAGTCCACCTCAGCACGCCAAAGGAGTAAGTGAACAGAGGAATCTCCCAAACACACCTTGTAACCACCCGACAAGAATTAAGTAATTTTGTCCAACAAGAAGCGCTCCTTCGAAGTCTGCCTCATATCCCCGCAATACCAAATAGTAGTATTTAGAATTAATTTCGGAAAGAGATCTAAGGTGCTATCGCCACTAATTGTTTCTGAGACTTTCTGTAGCTCCACCACGTTAAGGCTCGCCCCCTCTTCGAAACCGGCATTCCAATCCTGAAACCTTCAGGAGAGTAAGGCTCAGGGCCAGGCAGAACCACAGAGTCCTGTTATAACTTTCTTAATCCCTATCAAATTCTGCGGACCAGGAGAAGAAGACATCATTCATATTTACATAGTTACATACATAGTTCTAAAGTGATTTTTATGGATATATTGATTATTTACGTTAGTCTAATATTTTATACTTACTCGTACATATCCAATTTTGACGAAATGAAAGGATTACATTTAATTTCTTACATTTTTCATGAATAAAAAAAGTATTCGAATATTCGAATACCGCACACGGTAGTATTCGAATATCAAAACGAGTCGAATATTCGCACTATTCGAATATTCGAATTGCAGGCCCTAATCCTATCCTATAAGATAAGTAAAGCCGCGAAGTAAGACTTTGCGCTGTTAAATTAATACATTCCATATGATCTTTCGCATGAATTGTTACGTTGTGAATGTAAGCTGCAAACCTATACCATTCCACGGTACCTAACTTTAATAAAATGGGACATCGCACCTGTGTGGACTACAAAGTTTCACCGCTAAGGTTACATTTGTGCTGATATTAAATCCCACTCGGATATAGGTATTGTATTTCTCCTGTATGTTTTATGAGGTGTGCAATAAAGAGTACTTGTATTGTAAACGACGGCCTCCTTGGTGTAAGCTAGCCGGTAGGATTTATGTTATATTTATTGTTTATGTAAGTTTTTAAATAAATTGACAATAATTTGTTTGGAGCTATCTGTTATGTATTTTTCTCAGCAAATTCCTTATTAAGTAAAGTGTGTTACCTATTTACATATTCGGGACCAAACCCGCGGTTCACACATAACATAATTAAAATATCTTTTAATACAACACTTTGCAAAACTATATGAAAGTCTCATTTGTTTTTGGTAATATTAAGTCAAGTCAACACGACGCTTTCAGAAAGAGATTTTTTGTAATCGTCTGTCTTTCTGTTATAATTAAGTTACCTAAAAGACTAACTCTGTGAAAATTATAGACAGATTTTAAATATTCCTTTAATTAAATTTGACACACGAGATTAAAGATGGACTACCGTAAAGTTACAGGATTAAAAATGAATAAATAAAGGAATTAAAATATTCTGCCGTTACGGTAAAAGGTCGTATCTTTATACGGATGTCATAGTAAGATACGTCCTTTTATCGTAGCATGGCATCTAGTGAGAAAAAAAACTAATTTACTGAGCACTTCTAAACCGAAATCTACAAGGCATATATTGCGTGATATGTTTAATTTCGATTTAACCATTAATTCGTCAACACTTAGTATCTACTTGAAGTATGTTGCTTTTATATTTTCGTTTTGTCTTTTTAATCTTAGCTGTCAGTCAATCGAAGGGTAGGCTGCAATAAGAGCTTGCGAAAGCTGAATATCGAAGCAATAATGGTTAAGATTTACGTCACCGTCTTCGTCGGCGGGTTTTTGCCGTTATAATGGACGCAAGATTATGTTAATTAGGTTAACCATTAACCTAATGAGTAATGACTGCTCCAGTGGTTCAAGTTACTTGTAAATGAGGCAAACCAGCATAGGCACAAGCAAAGGCACAGAAAATTATTTCAATATTCTTTGGGGCTTGCCTTTTGAATCTTTTTATCATAATATCACTAGGCAAGTTTGACTCAAAACAAAATACGTTAATTGATTAGCTAAGAAAGTATATTTTTTGTAAGAGATTAAATATAATCGATCGTTTAATTATAAATGCCAGAATTTTCGATGCGTGCCTCTTGCAGAATGCGGTACCAGCACAAACATACTTAGTATTTTACTATCAGTACGGAAGTTACTAGCTTCAATAATAGCTAATGAAAGCTACATTTTAGGAAACAGACACTTTCAGAAGTAAACATCATAGGATAATACTGACAAGTTGGGAAGAAGACTAGTTAGAGAAGCAGAAATTTTAGGAAACGGTCCGAACGAACCTAAGCCCGCAACATTATTAGGATTAGGCCGCAACATTATTTTTTTGCTAGCGTTTATCCTTGACATGCAAAACGAAACAAACACTAAGTATACGAGCCATATCCATCGGCGGAGGTTACCTACATACAAGTGCACTCATATGTTATACATGCTCACGAGAGCAAATTGGGACATTAGCACTTAAACCTAATCGATAGCTCATGAAAGTTCAATTCAAACTTTCTTATTAAGTACTCCGCTACCTAAAGGTCGTCTGGAAGAGGTCACTATTTAGCGATAAGTTGTGTTTACCTTTGCCTGTTGATTTAATGTCTCTGATGTTGTGTTATTTCCATAATGACTGAGGTCACAGAATAGATAATAGTACAAGTACAGAAGGCACACTACTTTGATCTTTACAAAAGCCGCTTTTTTTAGCAGAAAAAATATGATTTATGGCCCTTCTCAAGTCGTCGTCCCCAGCGCAAGCCAAACGGAACGTTAAAGCTGCGTGCCAACGGTGAAAATGAATTGGCTCGCTTGCCGCGTCGCCGAGAGCGAGGGCTGTCAACGACTAAAAATAAAAATGTATTTCCCATTTATTTCTTGCATTCAATATAGAGAGCAATATATTTATAATCTTCATACATTATATTTTTTTTTAATATCATATGTTATAATTTATATTATAATATAGAGGAGATGTACAAGATTATGTCTATAAAAACATTAAAATAGGAACTATAACTAAATAACATTAAAAAAGATCGGGACCCCGTGGTAGGGTACCCAAAACGCAGGCAGCATTCCCGCGCTGGATAGCAATGGCTATAGAATAGAATAGAATAGAAATGTTTTATTTGCTAGAATACTACAAAACATGTGGTACAAGGTCTAAAGGTACATCAGTAAAGTATTCTGTCGAGGAACGACATGCAAAAATGTGTTTATATAACAATCATGTGAAAAACATGCAAAATATATTCTAAGTACAACTAAACAACGTCAATTATGCGAACTATATTCTAAAAACTCTTTTATACTATAAAAACATTGTTCAATAAGCCATCTGGTAATTTCTTTCACAAATTTACTATACTCCATTTGCCTTATACATTCTGGGATATTGTTGTATATTGATATGCACATATTATAAACATTTTTACGATAAATAGCAGAACGACACGGAGGTTGATACAGTAGGCTTTTGTACTGGGATCTCTGCTTGCCAACAAAAACATCCGACCTAGTTTTAAAGAATTCTGGATGTTTCTTGACAAATATACATACTTTCCTAATGTACATGCATGGAAGTGGCAAGATGTTTAGTTTTTTAAAGATTGGCCTGCAGCTATCAGTGTATGAGATATTGGCTATTGCACGAACGCACTTTTTTTGTCTAACAAAGGCCCTTATTATGTCGACTGAATTTCCCCAAAGCAATAGCCCATAGTTCAGCAATGAAGATGCATAGCCATGATACGCCGTGACAGCAGCATCAGCTGAGACAGTCATTCTTAGTTTCTTTATGGCAAATACAAAACTGTCTAGCTTAGTACAAACAAAATCAACATGGTGTTTCCAATTCAAATTTTTGTCGATATGTATACCTAAAAATTTAACTTCATCACAACTGGTTATTTCCGTATTATTAAAATTAACACTCAATTGACAAGTTCGAGTATTGTATGATTGGAATTGCATAAAATGAGTTTTACTAAAGTTAACATTAAGGCAGTTTCTACTTGTCCATAGGCATATGTCTGCTAATGCATTATTTATGGAATCTTCATACGAAGAGACGTTTGAAGACAACTTATTGCCTTTCACCATCACGGTCGTGTCATCCGCAAATAGAATGCACTTTTGACTAGTTGCTTGTGGTAAGTCATTAACGTAAATTAGAAAAAGCAATGGACCCAGGTTACTCCCCTGGGGCACTCCACGCTTATTTTCTCTATAATCAGACACAAAATTCTGTTTTACAAAACTTTTTCCAATTTTTACAATTTTTGATATCTCCGTACGTTGTTTTCTGCCATCCAAGTAAGTTTTAAACCAAGCAAGTGGAGGACCCCTGACCCCATAGGTCTCTAGTTTCCTCAAAAGTATGTTGTGGTTGACACTATCAAATGCCTTGCTGAGATCTAAAAATATTGACATAATTGGTGATTTATTATTAATGGCTTCCGTAACAAACCTAATAAAATTAAAACACGCCAATTCCGTAGATCGACCCTTCCTGAATCCAAACTGATTAGGCTCAAGTATATTTTGCTTATCTAGGAAATCTGTTAACCTAACGCACATGGCCTTCTCCAGGATTTTAGAAATAACAGAAACTAATGTGATGGGCCTATAATTATTGAGGTTGCTGCGGTCGCCTTTTTTATACAAAGGTTTAATTTTTGAAATTTTAAGTTGCTCTGGAAATATACCTTGTTGAAATGAAAGATTTATAATGTGCATCAAAGGATAACTCAGGTGGGCAGCGTTCCGCTTTAGTAAGTTGGTTGTTATGTTATCATAACCACAGGAATTACTTTTGTTCAGTGACATGATTATCTTATAGACCTCCCTCTCGTCTACAGGTTTTAAAAACATAGAAGATGGGTTGCTCTTACTACAAGTCAAGTTAGGTAGAGTTTGATTACTACTTTCGTCACGATTTAAAATGTCAATAAAATAATTATTAAATAAATTGCAAATGTCTTGGTCATTGATAATCTTGTCATTGAATTGTATAGAATTAAAATCATTATAGCTATCATTTTTACATGTCATTGAAGAAATAATGTTCCATGTGGCTTTACATTTATTTTTATGTGCCATAATGTGCCTGTTATTTACATTTTTTTGTGAAGCATTAATACATTTCTTCAGGAGGGAATTGTAGGTTTTAAGTTTCCGTCTATTATCGTTTTTATTGAAATGTATTGATCTTGCTTTGAGATATAACTTACGTTTAGTATTACATGATTTCCGTATTCCTTTAGTCAGCCACCTAATTTTATTCTGACGGCTGCTTACCTTGACTCTTATCAAAGGAAAACACAGTTCGTAGAGTAGGCACAAAAACTCGTAGAACGAAGTGAAAGCATCACCAAAATCATTAGCAGTCAGTACATCGGAAAAAGATAGTGCCACAATGCAGTCCGAAAATTTGGTAATGTTTTCTTTACAATAATCCCTTTTATACTCAAACCAATTAAAATAATTTTTAATCTTGCGTACTTTTATGTCGACAGTCTGAGCCGTGTCATGGTCTGACAGACAAAGATCGTGTGTGTCTGCTTTAATGCGTTTTAAATTACTGGCTATTTGATCTAGACAAGCCTTGCCTCGGGTTGGAGCGTTGACATGCGTCCTAAAATCATGGTTCATAAGTACACCTTTAAGATCTTTTGTGTATAGGTTGTCTTTTAAAATGTCTATGTTCCAGTCTCCACAAATTACAATCTTTTTTTTCTTATATTTTGAGGTCAAATTTAAAAGTAACATATTCAATTTATGTAAGAAGATATTTATGTGCGATTTTTTTGGTTCAGGAATTCTATATATAACTACAACTATAATATCTAATCCTATGATCTCAGTTCCACAGCATTCAAAATAATAGTCACACGGTAATTTAGGCTCAAATTCAATTGGCTTAACTTCAAGGGATTCCCTAACGAGAATGGCAGTGCCACCTCTGCTGCTGTCTCTACAATAGTAAGAAGCTAATTTGAAGTTACATAATTTTATATTTCGTACAGATTCAGGTTTTACAAAAGTTTCGCTTAGACAAAGTATATCGATTCCCTTAGTACGAGCTTCAAATTTCTGTAATGTAATTTGTAAAAGATCAAGTTTCCCTAATAAGCCACATATGTTTTGATGAAGAATTCTTATGTTTCTATTATTAGAGAAAAAAATTTAAATTATTTACATTACTGTTCTCACTAACTTCACAGGTAGAAGAAGAGTCACTATTATCATTATTAGCAACACACGTTTCACCCGGGGATCCCGAGATACTGGTTTCTTGAAGACTGGAAATCAGATCAGCTATGCCTTGTAGAATGATCCGAATACCGGAACTGACGATTTTCCCAGTCACAAAGGAAAATTGGTCCAAAGATAGGTTTCGGTTGGAGTCAAATAAAGAACCGTAGTCATGATTATACATGTCCTGCCCAAGTTTATTATTGAAGGACTCCACTCTCGAGTTGTATACAGGCGCGCCGCAGATGTATGTAGGCAAGGCTATAATAATGTTGGTGTTTTTCAAGTTCTCCAACCTTCCCTTTATTTTTCTCACTAACATGTCGTAATTTTGGGTTGTGTGAAAATCTGACTCTCCAATCATAACAATGCAGAAGTCTTTTTTGGTATAGCCAGCTAGTTTCAAGTCTATATCCCTTAGTAGTATGTCAATTCCCACGTTGGGCGTTATATAGTGGCAACACTCGAAGTTTTCATAAGAACTTAATGATTCGATATTGCGTAACAAGTTGCACCTTTTGTTTGTGGATATAATACACAACTTATTTTTCGGTGTTTTATATTTCGATGTTGCAGTATGTCTTTGCAAGTATATGTTCATATTTCTGTTTACCTTAGGGGAGACAATAATGTGTGAGGTTAAACCGGCCGAATAATGCAGCTCTTGTTCCAGTCCGGTGATGACGTTATTGAGACTAATTATTTCTTCTTTACATTCATAGAGCTCAGTTTTTAATTTTTCTATTGTATGTTGCAATTCCAAAGTTTTTATTGATTTAGGATGTGGACCTGGGCTGTGATTACATTTTCCTATAGGGCTAGCCGCATTATATAACCGGCTCATACGGGCGCTTTTCCTTGACGATGATGGTGTGTTGCATATTTTTTTTAATGTGGATAATTCTAATGTCAGCTTGGTAATTTGACGCGTCAGATCATTTTTTTCGATAATTGTATTTTGTAATTCGTTGTCCGTACTTGCTAGGTTAATTTTCAGTTTTTCAATTGTATGTTTTAGTTCAGCAATTATACTGGTCTCATTACTTAATTCTAAACTTCTCGATAAATCGTCAAAAGAAATATTTAAATTTTCGGATAAATTTTCATCACCCTGCGATATCAGCTCCATAGATTTGGATCTGGTTTGTGCGACCTCCTGGCCCGCAGCGACAAAACTTAGGTTGATTTCTTTTTCCACTATCAAGTCTTGCACGATGGAGGAAGAACTTGGGGAACTTGACGATTCTGCCGCAGCTGACGGTAACTTGTTGATTTCCTTTGTTAAAGGTGCCGAATTATGTGCCATGACATTGTTTTTCCTCAATGTAACATTTGACGATGGCGTGATACGCTTGTCCGCTTTACACGGGGGTTTATTATTCCGTATACACGATTTGCACTTCCAACTCTCCTTCTTTTGGGGTTCCATCATTCTGTATAGCTTTTCGGGATAACCCTCGCAGTCAAAATGAGATGTCAGGTTGCATTCAGAGCAGGTGATACTCTTCTTTGGGTCAGCTGGTCGCTTACATTTCGAGCATGCAACTGCGACCTTATGGCAGTCGGTCTTAGATGTGCTCGCAAGTTTATTAGTCTTATCCATTTTAAAAGTTTATGTGTAGTATTGATACAACATACAATAATACAAATTAATGTTTTGAGTTTAGCGCCCTCTTGCGCCCAGTAGCAAAAGTGGTTGAAATTGCATTAAGTATCGAGCTTAGATCAATAAGTTCAGCTATTTGATACTAGATGGCGCTGCTAACTAACTAGTATATGGAGGGTAGAGCGTTTTCTCTCTCAAATAATTATATATTTATGTATAGTTCTAATATCTAGGACACTTTTATCACTAATGTCCTCGTATACTCCACTTTCACATGAAATTTGGCAATATATCTAGTTGTAAAAGTAACTTGTGTAATTAGTTTGAAATGTCACTGTGTTTATGTAAGGTAGCTGTGCACTGTTTTTAAATTAGTTTATTTCGTAATATAAATCATTCCATGTAATGTCACTCGATTTTATCCGTTTTAAAGCACTCGCGACGTGATGACTATGCTCACTTAGTCACTTGAAACGTTTTTCAATAGAAGTTTTTGTTTTGTAAACACAAATACCGTTGCATATTTATTTTTGCAAATAATAGTCACTATTGATTAAAATACAGTCTGCCTCCATAATATGTTGTAACTAACTATTAGTTCTTATTGTTCGCTTTATTTACACACACTTTTATAACTTATTTTAATTTATACACATAAACAATTACGGAGCTAGTCTTAACAGGAGCACAGTGGCGCCATCTCCTTTGCGCGAGAAAGCTGCCCGCGCGTGGATCGCCTGTCGCGTCCCGCAAGCGCTTGCTGACACATTTGACCAGGCGGCGTGCCCCCTGGCGCCATTATATTTATTATTTCATTATTTAACTATAAAATAATCAATCTCAGAATTTGGACGAAAAAACCACCAGGCCGCAAAACAGTTTTTAAACATTTTAATACGTATAATATAATAAAATAATGCAACGAATGCGTTACCATGCAATTAAATTCTTGAGCTTCATTTTGTTTTTGCTTAGTTGTCCGATATTTATTTATTTACTTATTTATATATATTGGTCACTTGGTATATATTGGTCACCTGATGTCTGTCTGTCTGCCCCTATGTATGCTTAGATCTTTAAAAATACGCACGGACGCACCGTGCGAAGCCGGGGCGGGTCGCTAGTAACAAATAAAACATGTACGAAGGCGAACTTATCCCTATTAGGGATCTCTTCCAATACATTTCTTTTAACTCATTATTTATATATTTTATATACTTACCTATCAAACTATTACTCAATCGTTTATTCATTACTAGTAATTTTACAAACTTGATATTAAATATTATTATAAAAACCTCTATGATTGTTGATTTAGTAGTAGACATACTTATTTTACTAGAATTTAAATTGACAAATAGGTATCAGCAAATAATCTACAATTGACAATTAAAATTGTTCTGAGTAACCAGTGTTAAATATGGAAGTAGATACACCTGCAATATGTTTTTTATTATTATTCAGTTACTACTTATTATATATTATGTTCATTTTCTTACCTTTCGGCATCCTTCGGACATGTTGGGAGAGCGAAAAACGCGTGATTCCAAATCCGATCATTATTCCTACAATCCGCTGCGATACAATATCTTTTCGCTTTCTTTTTACTCATTTAAACACTAAACGCCAACAGATGAATGCGGAACGTTCACTTGACGTAAATAATGAGCGAGACGCGCGCGAAAATCGTGGAGGTACGTGTGTTCCGAGACAGAGCGTGTCAGCCACTGAATAGGACGCATGCATGCGGCCACCGGCATGTACTTGTAGCGGGAAACGTTAATCGCGGAGTGCGCCCCGCCTGCTGAGGTGTGCAATAAAGAGTATTTGTATTTGTAAAGTTTCTCTTAGAAATATATAATTGCTAGAAATGCATTCGTGTGAGCACGATTTCAGACACACAACCGTGCTTTATAATCCAATCCGACATCTTTAAAGGTCATCTTTAGAACCTGTCCAATCAATAAATAGATTCGCTTCAAGGCCTAGCTAGCGACATAACGATAAATAGGAAGAAAAATGCAATATACTGTATTTCAAATCACTCGAATGTTTCATTACAACCACCACATTAACAAATACGCGTTCATTAAGAGACCATGACGTCATTTCCATGGATATGTCGGATACACGCCTACATCATCTACCTATAGCGATGGCGGGCACAAAATAATCCATAGACTAAGGTAAACATACTTGTTCGTAATCGAACACCCTGGTGACGCAAAGAAAGTGACCGCCAAGGATTTTCAGGTCATCCGTCGTTAAGCAAACTTTATTTAAATGAGACCGATTTTTATGCAAAAGTCTATACGTTTTGAAATATATATTCAGATGTCGACCTTGACTCGAAACTTGATAATAATAATGTAACAGGATTTTAGTATGTTTTCGGCCTGTGGGTTAAAGTGTATCACAAAATTATGAAAAACTGTCGAGCGCGGTCATGATTGCTAGAAAAACCGGCATTTGGATGAGGTTTGACAACTTTGACAACCGATCACTTGTAGCTTCCAACCTTGACGCTGGCAGAATTGGCCCAATGGACAGTAGCCATGAAAAAGTTAAGTTAAAGAAAGTTAAACATTGAATTGAATTGACATTGCCACGTGGGATTTCCTTTGTAACTGAACAGCATCTTTTTTCGGACATTACCCGGAAGTAAGCTAAATTTTATACATACTCCTATATAGAGACTCCAAGAACGTGACTCATTCATACTATGATGATCAAAAGTATTATGAACAATCACTAACTCAAAATAAAAGATTTCCTGACGAACACGACATAATTTCACAGTTATGTCGATATCAACATATGCACCAATGCGAAACATAACAGTTACCTAAGAATGAATACATTGCTACTGAATCCTAGCTTCCAAACTCCAGACTATCCTAGAGGAGCTCTACGTAGCAGGAACATTGTCAGCGAACCTGTTATGGCTGTCGTACCCAAGTATAACTTATTTCGCTGCATTCGACATGCAACTGGGTCATAGCATAAAGGTATAAGTTCATCGGCGAGCGCAGACAGCAGCAGCAGACGACGTGTCGCTGCGACACTATTGGTTTCTATGTATTTAAAATATATATCTGGTTTCTATAAAATACAATTAGTATAGTTAGCGACACGAAACAAGCGACATGTCAGCGAGCGGCAGACGACACAGCCGCCTGACCGCAGGTAAGTAGGGCACGTGGCACCAACTGGAAACGGACCTGCCACCTTCAGCCGGGTTCGAAATCATAACCATAACATAGCGACATGACGCCACGACGTGTCGCTGCGACACGTTGTCCGCTGCTGCTCCATGGAGTCGGCTACGAAATCGTGCCTTAAGAAATTGTTGTACTGGAAATCACCGAACATCGACTATGGGTGAGAATTATTTTTTATTGTCACCAAACGACACAGCAGGGCTAGCATATCTTGCCGCGACCTTGTCGCGCGACTCGGCATCACCTGTCTTGCTCGCACGGTATTGTACGTCTAGCATAACTGTGCCATGCGATTCCTTGTAGCGCGACAAACACTCCCTGTCACTTTCCTATCAGGACCGACCCTCAAAGGCTAGCATATCTATCAAGATAATGCTATAGAGGGACACCCGCGGCGCGACCTTCAAATAATGTATCCTCGTCCTTGGGGTCCATCAAAACTTGATCAAATTTAACTTATGACACTCAGGCCCATACGTTATCTTTACGCAAAAATCACTTCAATCTGCTACTTACACATTATTCAATATACTAAGTACGTTTTTAGGGTTCCGTAGCCAAATGGCAAAAAACTGAACCCTTATAGATTCGTCATGTCTGTCTGTCCGTTCGTATGTCACAGCCATTTTTTTTCGAAACTATAAGAGCTATACTGTTGAAACTTGGTAGGTAGATGTATTCTGTGAACTGCGATAAGATTTTGATGCAAAAATAAAAAAATAATAATAAATATTGGGGGCTCCCCATACTTAGAACTGAAACTCAAATATTTTTTTTTTTCATCAAACACACGTGTGGGCTATGGATAGGTCTTCAAAAATGATATCGAGGTTTCTAAAATATTTGCGTGACAGACGCTTCCAAAGTTGAAAAAGGTTGGTGCCCCCCCCCCCCCCCCCCCCCCCCCTCTAACTTCTAAAATAAGAAAATGAAAAATCTAAAAAAAGCATAAGATGTACATTACTATAAAAACTACCAACGAAAATTGTTTTGAACGAGATCTAGTAAGTAGTTTTTTTTTTATACCTAACTTTGCACCTAATTTATATGGGGCGCTATACATACCAGGTGCAAACTTAACTTAACCACTTAGGGATGGAGTGTTTGTACGGAACCCTCGGTGCGCGAGTCCGACTCGCACTTGGCCGGTTTTTTTCCTTCAAGTGTAACAACTTATGCAGTCGTAACATAAAGAATTTACATACATGGGTAAGAATTATTTAATTCGTTTCTGATGCAACGAAGAGTAATTTGATTCCCAATAAAAGTGATATTGACCAATCCGATACAGTCATACAGTTAAAGACGTAACACGTCCAATCTCGATATAAACTACGATCATATCGTACCTACCGACCTACCCAAAGTTTAAAGAGTAAATTACAACACAATCATTACGGCACATGTAATATGTATTTATAATTGAAAGGCAAAACAGACAACTGTATGATATAAGTACAAGTTAACATCTTGACCGCCAGATGAAGTTTTACCATGCATTGAGTCAGTTCTGGTACTAAAGATAAAATAAAAGGTTTTCCCGACAGTGTAAGTAGGTCACAATAAGGGAAATACCCACTTCTTGTTACAAGCTTTTTATTAGGTACACAAAAATACCGTTATGTTGTTGTTGAACCTTCACATTCTACGTTGATTGCATGAGCATGAATAAATGGAGGTAATGTAATAATAACAACATTGACTTAAGATTTTTACAGGTTAATTTAGTTTCGGTATTTTAGTCAAATTTAATCAACAAGATTCGTGATTAATGCCAAATAAAATGTAGTATTTAAGAGAACGAATAATTAATTTTATAATTTACATGTATAGACCTTTATATACAAGCTACGCCAGTGTCAGATAGACCGATGTAAACATTACGGGTATATAGACGCGAATGTCAAGGACTAATAGAAGATCAACCTATTTGTGTAATTATGCAACTTCGACGTAAACTAGTTTAAATACAAGAACATCGACTGTAAATGGCAAATGCAATCAAACATATAAAAACATGTTTCGGTCGTTTTTTGCGCTGAAATTGAACTTGCGATTGAAATTCATGCGAAAGACAGACGTAAACAATCGATGTCCGTCTCGAACGAACGTGCACTTATCTGTAGAGTATATGTGGATGTATTTGCAAAGTGAATCATATCATAATCTGTAATGATGTATAAATAATATATCAAAAATCCTTCATAACGATCGACGCCCTAGTCGACCATATACGCCGTTAGAGTAAACAGCGGCAAATACACTATCAGTGTTCGGTAAACGGTTAAGTCGACTGGCGATAACGACAAGTTGATAACAGCACAAAAGAAACTGCTAATTGTGTTACATTCTATGTAGGAAACTTTAAACTGTGTAAACTGACGTTTCAACGTGATGATGACGGGAATTAATTTGGTCAAGCATATTTTCGATGCCTGGGAGGAAAAAAAAGATGCAGTCGCAATTTTTTGTGACTTATCCAAGGCGTTCGTTTGCGTAGACCATCAGACATTATTAGCGAAATGAAATCACTACGGTATTACAGGGAAATCATTGAATCTGTTACAGTCTTACTTATCAGGCAGAACACAAAAGGTAGTTGTGAACGGAACTAATTCGTCAGGGTCACAGGTCAAAATGGGTGTTCCCCAAGGATCAGTGATAGGTTCTATCCTATTCCTCATCTACATCAATGATTTACCATTTATGGCGGAACACCTTTCAAAAATAGTCCTTTTTGCGAATGACACTTCTCTCATTTTTAAAGTCGAAAGAGCATCTCCGGATATAACAAATATAAATGATGCTCTACAGAAAACTCATGAATGGTTTACAGCTAACAACCTTGTACTAAACGCAAAAAAAAACCAAGTGCGTACACTTTAAGCTTCCCAATGTTAAACATTGTATACAAGGATTAATGATTAATAACGAGGAATTAGAGATAGTAGATAACACGGTTTTTTTGGGGATAACGGTAGATTCCAGACTACAATGGGGTACGCACATTGCAGCACTTGCTAAAAGGCTAAGTTCGGCGGCTTACGCTGTGAAAAGAATAAGACTTTTATAAAAAAATGAACACAATATAAGCTAAGCTAATCCACTTAAGAACTGAATACCATTGAACAAACCACAACTGGTAAACCACAAATTAAGATAAAGAGCTCGTAGTAAAACCAGATTGTAACCACCTTGGAAGGTTAATATAGATTATCGACTCTATTTCCTTAGGCATGAAACTACAAAATACACTAACAGAATAATGGTAATCATACTTTTTTGGATTTTTACAACCGTCCGACTCTTCACAAGAACGTATTCTCTTGAAAAAGGACTATGAACTCTCATCATCAACCATTTTAAACCTATTCAACAAGGAATGAGGTTGAAAATTCAATATCCACGCAATGTAGTTCTAACCTTTTTTTGTAAGTAACTGGTTGGCGCTGACGAGAACAAAAGCAGATAGGATTGTATTAGACACAATGCTATTGTGAATGCAGGTAAGTGGATTAGCTTAGCTTATATTGTGTTCACTATAACTGATGTAGCTACGGCAAGGCTTGTTTACTTTAGTTACTTTCACAGTGTCATGTCCTACGGGCTGTTGCTGTGGGGAAGTGCTGCAGATGTGAGTGCAATATTCGTTTTACAAAAACGAGCCATCCGTGCGATATACGGACTACAGACCCGTGATTCCCTAAGAGAATTGTTCAAGACAATCGGTATTATGACCGTACCTAGTCAGTACATTTATGAAAATATTATTTATGTTAGGAAAAACCTTAGACTATTCCGTAAAAGATGTGACATACACGATTTTAACACTCGAAATAAGGATAAATTGTTATCAGTAGGCACTAGGTTAAGTAAGGTTCAAAAGTCATTTGTGGGGCTCTGTACACGCTACTACAATAAGTTGCCCGACCATATTATTTGTCTGTCGGAAAATAAATTTAAATTAGTGATAAAGCAAACTTTGCAAAGAAAAGCTTATTATACTCTAGAGGAATACGTAGCAGACAAAGACGTATGGTCGGACGCCTCAACTGCAGCCCAACAAGGCATTTCCATTTTGTAAAGTTAAGTTAAGATGTTAATTTAATAAATTGTCTATAGTTAAGTTATTTAATGTAAAAATTGACCTTCAAAAAATATTCGCTTGGAATTTACTTTGAATAAAATACTTTTGACTTTGACTTTGATGACTGCACTTGAAGTAGATCAAGAGCGACTTATTAAATTTTACACAAATTAGCGCACTTCACGTGCAGTAATTGCAGTGCCATCGTAAAAACTTGTTGAAAAGACAAGCCGCAGTCGCTCAAAGCCGAATGGCTTATCACGTCATTGCGACGAAGGGTTCAATTGTCGGTATCGGTACAATTAGTCATAATCGGGCTCTTGCGTCATTTGGCAACTTTGAAAAGAAGGTTGTTACAAATTTTCATATTATTAACTCTGTGCGATGTGCTTCGTGGAATTCGTTATGGTACAAGATCGCAACGCACGCCGTGGTAAAAAAAATAACTCCAGAAGGAAGTCAGGGGTTGCTCTAAGTGCAGTGTAAAACGAGGAATAGTAGCCATAGTACGAACCTCAGAGTATAACCTGTTCGAAGTCATTGTCATGTTTTAAATTACTTTGAAATTTGTCCACCTTACAATTATCAATATCATAGGTAATACAATTATTGGACTACTAAAAGGTCAGTTACAAACGCTATAGGCGGCGTGCACATAGCCAACAAACTAGTATGTGTATAGAAGCGCCAAAATCCATCATATCAAACATTTTAATTCAAAGAATAATATATCCCATAGATATAGATATCAAATATAAAAATAAGTGTTTTTAATGAACTTCCAAATAGTACTCAATGTGAAATGAGAAAATGTTTTATTTGCTATATCGTAAGTATATAAAACCTTTTCAAAGGTAAAAGTGGCATCTTGCAAACAAAATACACAGATATGATTTTTTGACGCTTTGGTGCATACTTACTATAGTTAGGCTATCATTCATAAAATAAAATTATCATCAACATAAAATGTGTTACGTTACAAAAAATATATTCACGGTTATTAACTCGATCTTACTATCGATCTACGTATACAATTTTCATTAAAGAGAATAGTGAATAGGATAATTGCATTATTATATATTATTTATCGAGTGCAGAGTCCGATAAGCGACGGTTATCGACTGGCCTATATGATTATTACCTACGTATGGGTGTGTTGAAAAAGTGAAATTGCATTTTTAAGTAGATTCTTAAGAGTTCTCCTATTTCGCTGACTTAATGTACAACAATACAACAACAATTCTTTATTGCACACCAACAAGAAAAATGTTACAAATGAAACCTTAATTTATAAATGGTAGACAATGGGCGGTCTTATCGCTAAAGAGCAATGTCTTCCAGACAACCTTTGGGTAGAAGAATGAGCAAAAATAAACAATGAAAGAGTAGGTGGTGAGATAAAAAAATCAGTAACATAAATAACATAAAATATACGTCATACACATACTTAAATAAATATATATAAAGATAAACATACATATATACAAATAATATACCTATATAATATAGGAAAAAAACACACATATAAACAAGAAAAATAATAAATACAACACAGCTGATATCCAACTTAGCTAGGAAAATTACCAATAGCACACAATAAGCTATGGGAGCGACAAGTATAGTGATCTTTTAATTTGATCTTAAAAACAGATAGTGATTTAGCCTTCTTCAGATCCAATGGAAGAGAATTCCACAATAGAATGGCTTTAACTGTAAAATAATTCGAATAAAATTTAGACTTTGCTGCCGGAACAGAGAGTAAATAATGTTGAGCGGATCTAACTGATAACAGGTAACTAAAACGATCTTTAAGGTAGCGGGGAGTTACAGGGTTAAAGATAATATATAGAGAAGGGACAGAATATGAAAGTTTCGACGAAGGCGGATAGGGAGCCACTTGAGTTGTGAACGGAAACTAGAGACATGGTCATACTTGCGTAACCCAAATATGAACCTAATGCAGACGTTTTGAATACGCTTAAGTTGCTCCTCCGAGAGGTCAACAATGTAGGTAGGTATCAAGGTTCATTAGCGTTACATAACAACTTTTCATGTAATACATAATTTAATTATCAGTGTCATTGAAAAACACTTATCTTTTCTTAAAGTTAACTTAGAAGTTTGATTTTTTTCACAGCTTTGACAAGTGACTATAAACCAAAGTATATGGTTTTAATTTCAATTTGATACTTCTACGCGTTCTCGACATAAAAGGTCTTGACAGACAGACGGACGGACAAAAAAGTGATGCTATAAGGGTTACTTTTGTTCCTTTTGAGATACGGAACCCTTAAAAGATATAGATAAAGGTTACTGAATACTTGGCATAGCGCTCCAGCCTTTCCTCACATTCGTTTTAGCATTCAAATGAAAAAGAAATTGGTACAATATTGCCAACATTTATAGAATAACGACGACCGCATAAACAGTTTAGTTACAATATGCCACATGCGAAAAATTATTCATGTTTAATTTTTCGACTTTCACTTTTCCTTGTCGTTTTGCAGTAGGTACAGGTCAAGTCGAACGTGACGTCATCACAAAATGCTTAACTAAGGAGAAAAATAATTTAGCAAACGGATGAAATCATATCATATCTTAAATTGGCCAATATTTTAAGATTTTAATTGAAAACTGGGGTGTTTATTCTTTAGGTATTACTCCGCGCGCATACTCCCGGCTCTGATAACCGTTTCTAAAACAACTATGCAGAATGAAGCAGGAATAGCTTAAAAACCAAATAATGTACTCTCTTTGATATTACATATATTCCTGGAGAAAATGAGAGGAATGCTTACAAATCATTCTTTATACGAGGGTCAAACTGAAAGTTTTTAGAAAATCAAAAACTGAACTAACTAGCAAGTTGTTAGTTTTATTATATCTTTTGGAAATAGTTTCCCTTCACATCAATACATGGCTGTATCCGATGGAACCACCGAAAAAAGCGCTTTGCCCTCTCCTCCCTAGGGTTCTCTTCGACTATACCCTTTGACACGCAGCCACTGCTTCCTCGGCGTCCATAAAACGTTTTCCTAGAAGTTTTTCTTTTATTTTCGGAATTAAATAAAAATCGCAAGGTGCGAGGCCGGGGCTATACGGTGGATGACCCAGTAATTCTACGTCTGACGTCGCCAAATAGTCGATCGTTTGCTTGGTGGTGTGCGACGAGGCGTTGTCGTGGTACAGGAGGACCCTACTGCGAGGTCGCTTCTCCCGAACTTTTTCCAAGACAAGTGGTAAACAATTGTTAGTGTTCCAGTCTCCGAAAACTGTGTTTTGATCCTCTATAACAATTGTTGCGATATGACCTGTCATTCCGAAGAACGACACCACCATCTTTTTTCCCACGCTTCGACTTCTCTTCACATTAGTTGGCAACTCCTCTGAAGGAAACACCGACTGAGCAGACTTTTTTTAGTTTCAGGTTTATAACAGTAAATCCAGCTTTCGTCATCCGTAAGCATGTTGAAAAAAACATTTGAGTCACCTCCGGTAATCTTTGAACCATTTCACGGCACCAATCAACACAAGAGAGTTTTTGGGCCTTTGTCAAATTATGAGGTATCCACAGGGCACAAAGATTCCTGACTGCTAAATGTTCATGGAGGATTTTGTGCACTTGACTCATACCAATGCCTAAGCTCGTCGGAATCCGCTGATAGGTCACTCTTTTATCAGTCTCTATCGCACGCCGCACAATACTGATATTGTCTTCAGTCGTCGCCGTCGAAGGCCGGCCCTCACGCAGATCATCGGTGAAATTAGTGCGACCACGGTTAAACTCATTAAACCAGTTGTAAACAGTGGCACGAAATGGGGCTTCATCATGAAAGGCCAATCGAAGTCTCTCATAACTTTCTTGTTGACTTTAATGACATTGAAAGTCATAAAAAATCATTGCACGAAAATTCTCTCGCCTAAAATTTATGCCTACGTGACACACACAATTTTCAATTCACCGCCAAATCGTAAAACAAATGACAAACGAATTAAATACATACACAATAATATTCGCAGAGAGATGAATTTTCAAAATCTGAACTTATTTTTTTATTATATCGTTTACAAGTGGCCTGTTCTAAAAACTTTCAGTGTCACCCTCGTACACCTTCCATTAACGTTCTCCCTGAGTATATAAATATGCATGTACTTTCCTTTGTCCCACACAGGTTTTTCCGCCCTATATATACATCTTACAGCTATGTAAACATCTTCGATCGGTTCCAGTGTTTACGTGCTCATGTAAACAAACACCGCAACGGTTAGAAGTAAATAGAGGGACCAATCATGCTTTCTACTCGCAGTAATTAATCGCAAATGTGAAAACTAATCATAAAAACCGCATCAAAGAACGAATGGAGGACGCGTTGGTGTATTGACTGCGCGTTAAATGTGAATTCATTTTAATAAATATATATATTTGACTATGGCGCTACTTGTAGTGTCATATTAACATAAATCATTATGTCTGCTAGTTTGTTAAACAGAATGTAAAATGAAAATTCACAACTTTCTATTTCCATACTAATACATAATCATAAATACGAAAGTGGCATTGTATTTGTTAGGTTTCTGCGACTGCCTAGCCGTAGTTAGTCTGGATGTATTTTCGCAAGGGTAGTCTCTAAAGGAGTTAAAGTTAGGAAGTAACCGCAATAAAACTAGATTACGACGTATGTAAGTATCTATTCGACCCGAGCTACGAGTACGAGGTAGTAGCAAGTGTATTCCTTAATTTGAGAGAAGATAACGAAATTCCGTACTAACATTATATAGGGGAAACCGAGGGGTTTTGACAGAGAGATGAGTTGAAACGTCAATTTCTGGACCGACATCCGTTAGCGAAGCAAGGGCGCCTATCAGGCGGTGGGGCGCGTCTAAACAGCGATGTTTCCGGCTTTACGGATTAGGATGTTCGTCTCTGTTTCAAAACCCCTCGGTCTCCCATACTACAATGTATCGTCAAAATCTAAGCCTCCATCCTCTATATAACCCTAAAAACGAAGAAATCGTGAACCAGTTTTCACGATTTTTTCCTAGACAACTCTAACTAAGTCTAAGGCGTAATGCCTTCGGGTGTTGAACGAATTTCTTTGGTTCAACATATTTTTAAATCGTATTGAAAATGAACCTGATACCAGCATGACTTTCCAGTAGTTACTGGAGCCACGCCAAAGAGCAGGTGATCTCTGATCAGTTTCCATAGAAACGCAATGTTAGTTCCATGCGATGTGTCCGTTGGCATTCTATGTTCTAGCCAAGGCGAAATGGAAGAAGATAACCAAGAAAACCGATTCAAAGGTCAAATAATATTGCTCTAGAGAAATAAATAAATAAGCAATTAATAAGCAATGAAGATACAATGTAATAGATAAACACAATATTACAATAATAATGAAACAAATAGGCAAGTTAATGATCTGATAAAGTTTAACAAGTGATGGAGGTCAGAAGCCACGCTTGTGTCACCGGTATCGCGTGTGAACCAGGTTTTAATGTCGCTTTGTTAAATTTCGTATTGACTGCGACGCAAAATATCTCATTAGAACCCGCAGTGGGCAAAGATATGTATACAGTTTATCACTTTATGGCGTTAGTATTTACATTTATCAAGCATAGCCGCAGCAATTGATTGAGTTGCACTGCCTATTCAAAATGTATCCTCCGACTTTTTTCGCTACTCAAAGGTTCTCTGGAAGAGGTCGCTCTTAAGCGATAAGGTCGCCTGTTGTTACCCTACTTTTATTATTTTATTTATGTGTTGTATAAAGAATACAAATACAGTTTTAGGCTATCTATGATTAGACCGATTGCCCGACCGGTAAATTGCTTTGGTACGATAGACGATCGCGTTATTGCATATCTACACCAAGCTTTTACACTGTGGTGGGCGCATGTTGGTGCACTAATACTACAACATGTGACCCTGACCTTAGTTACACTACAGGATGTTAATCGTCAATTGCTCCTTCTGCACCTTACATGTTAGCATTTACACGGGCGCCACATTCATATATTTGAAGACAATAATCAAAAAGTGCTTAGCAGGAGAAGCACAACTCATTGCCTTCCCGGTTCAGTGGGCCTACTACGGTCGCGTTTATCACGCGATAAAATAAATGACCATCACGTCAATCTCACACTCATACCTAGATCAAGAGGCGGCAATTGTCAGGCTCTTATCTTTTCTTAGTATACGGTCCTTACTTCTACCTTCGACCTGGATGTTTTGTGAAGTTACCCCTGGTTGCACCCAGAGTTGGGCATTCAATAACGAATCATCATTTTAAATGACGCGCCGCAAGAATGAATCAACTGACCGTCATTCAAGAATAGGCTATTTTGAATGGCCAGTTTTACAATAAATCAAAGTAGAAGAAATTGAGTGAAACTAATTTAATCGTCATTCAATAAAATCAATCTGTGAATGATTATTGGAATAAAAATTGTTTGATTATAATATATTTTTAACCATCTTCAAAAAGAGGAAGTCCTCAATTGGACTGTAAGATCTTTACATCTTCGTCTTTTATAAACCGATACGGAAACTTATTTTTATGTTTGAAATTTAAAAAGACCGGCCAAGAGCATGTCGGGCCACGCTCAGTGTAGGGTTCCGTAGTTGCCCATCCTTCACAATAGACGAATTACGAATTATTACGCGAAAGATTTAAATTACGACAAAGATTTCAAGCTCTATAAAAAGGTCGTAAACGCCAAAGTAACCAAAAGTAATTACTTATTACGTTCTGGAAGTTATCGATTATACGCGCCAGATTGAGCGAAATGTTTTAATATAGTATGGCACTTAACCAATACGTGTAACGTTCGAAGTGTAGGGACACCGCGCGGCACTAACGTAATTTAAAAAAAATATATGAATTTTTGCGATAACTCAAAAACGGCTCGTCCGATTTTATTCAATATAGTTTTCACTGAAAGTACTTATAAGGCCTCATTTTCATGAATGTGTCCATAATTTTTTGACCCGTGGTTGAAAAGTTAGAGGGGGGACACAATTTTTTTTATTTTCGGAGGGAATATTTACAAAACTGCTGACTTTATCAAAAAATAATGTTCGGCGACCCCTATTATTTTTAAAAGTCCTATTCAACGACACCTCACACACTAGTATTGGAACGAAAAAAAAAATGGGTGATTACACTGATTACCCCCAAAAAAAAAACTTTTTATTTTACCGTTTTGTCCGCGTCTACTAAATTAAACGAATCTTTGTCTTTTTGATTAGGTATTCATTTCCAAACCACTCCACTGCCAACCTTGCCATGGCATACCTCCGTTTAATTTCGAGTTTTCAATTACTAAAGTAACATGCATAAAATACTTACCTATACCAAACAATCACTCTTAATCAAGATAACCGCCATTCAAATAAAACGTCATTTTAAATGAACCTCTAACAAACTAATTCAATCAACGCCTTAGCGGTAATCAGAATGACGGATTCTTGATTTATTGTATTTGACGCCATTCAGAATGACGCGCTCTTGAATAAATCATATTTGAAATGTTTTGAATGTGAATGACGCCTGGCCGTTTATTCTTATTCTCATTCAAAATGAAATTTGCCCAACTCTGGTTGCACCTACTCAAAGGAGGCCTACTGCCAGGATCTAGGCTATCACATAACTTGTCAAAAAGGGACAGGTGTTGTATCATTTATGGCTTGATAAACGCGGGCGAAATGCAGAATCAGTAATTAGGTACGTTAAAGCTGAGACGAGTTTTAACTTTTCGTAAATTTTGTATGGGACGTAACAAAGTTGAGAAAAAGCTGTGACAATTTTTCTGAGGCCCGTCGCCCGCTGCGGGTAGCGGGAGAGAACGACCAAGGCTTAAGTTTAGTATCTTTTACTCACATTATGGGTGTAACAAAGCTGAGAAAACGAATTTGGTATGGAAAAGTGTTCAAAATTTTCTGCATTTCACCCGCAGAAAACTCTTAAATCTGGGCCTGCCGACTGACCTGTTGGCAAGTGATGAATAATGCCGTCCACACGAATATCCCAGCGATGATCTGTGCCGTCTGCGTCTGCAGGAACATCGGCTGCTGCAGGGGCTCCAACAGACTGTGCGTCTTTTCCAACGGTTGCGCTGTGACGTTGATTATCTCCGTCGAACTCATCCTGAAATAAATTGCCTCGGTTAAATTATGTCGGCATCTTGGGGCTATACGTGAAATTTGACGACGCGGTTGGCGCAGTGGTTGAACAGCTGCCTACTGAGCCACAGGTCCCGGGGTCGAATCCCGGCACGGGAATATTTGTGCCTGGGTCATGGATTATTTATTATTTATTTATTAATTTATTTCTTTATTAATTTTACAACAAAGATTACATAATTTACATATAATCTAAAGCCCTGCGAAACTGTTATGACAGTTTGTCTACAGGAAGACTTTTCAATACCTAAATAACTAAAAGTACAATTTATAAATTTATGTTTTATGTATTTAAGTATAAGTATAAGGTGCTTTGGGGTAAATTCGACATATTTTTAGGCGAGTGTAGAGTAGGTATGTTAGGGTTTGGGCTCGTAAGTCAGAACCTAAGAAGTATTCCTTCCAAGTAACGAGATCTTTACGAAATTGGATATATTCATCAACGCTTTGTGAAAACAGCGTTTCAATACGTTGCTTGAATTTGGAAACAAATTAGGATAAAAAAAAATATATTTTGAATACTGTTTCTTAAGGAGTGGGGTAATTTCGAAAGCAAGTAGGGTAATTTCGAAGCTGGTTTTTATGCAATATGAGTTTAAGAATCATATTTCTTTTTAGTTCTAATTTACCCCCGCAAAGATGCAAAAATCGCACTGCTTTTATTTAATCGACTGCAACACACGTGCCCTCACGACTATAGATGCGAAGCTGGTTGCTAACATTTCTAGCCCAGCGGCTAGAAACGGCTTATTTGGCTTATTATCATTTCTAGCCATAACAAGCGGCTGGAAACGGCTGCTTACATTTCATTGACATATTCACATGATTCAAAGTTTGTTTTTGTTATTTTTCTTTTCATTTATTTACTATAGGATCTATATATCATAAATAGACATAAACAATGACATTTGCATCTGTATTAAGTGTTAAAAACTCAAAATTCTCTTACAAAATGTGAAAGAGCAGTGGAATAGGACTATTTTAATAATTTATTTGTGAGAGATGAATTGGAAATAGGTATTTATCAGTTACCTAGTAGTAAGCATTTAGTTGTATTTCTATAATGCACCAACGCAACGAGCCTCGCGCACTCATCCCCGCATGCCCCGCGCACCCCTCAGCCCCCCACACGCATTTATCCTGCCGCGCGAGATTCCCGCGTTTGGTTTACAATGATGATTAGATCCAAAATAAACTGATTTAGCTACCTTTATTCTTATAATTTTCATACACCGCAACCTGAACACAAACGTTGTTTCATAGTTTACTTTTCGTATCTGAATTAAGTAAATTAGTAGGTACAAATGGTGTCTTCGGGGTCTATTTTTTTTAAAAAGAACATAATAAGTGCTACTGTATAACAAAAATAAGAGTTTAACAAAAAACGATGTAATAAAAATAATTTCTTTATTTGATGCTCAAGTCGGGTATCTACCCGGTATCAAGCGGCTGGTTATTCGTTTCTAGCCGCTGCTTTCGGTTACTACCGGCTTACAAGCCGCTGGTTTACAACTATACTCACGACTAGCGATGCGGAGTGAACTGAAGCGGGGGAGGAGATAAACATGGCGTTTTGACAAGCGTTGCAAGCGTAGAATTTGTTCCCAGTTTAGTAGAAATTTGTGATTTTCGACTTATCCCCATTTTCGACTTTACCCCAAAGCACCTTATACTTATCTAAGCCTAACCAGAAATATATGAGGATTGTCAAGAGGGCGCAATTTACAAGATTTATATGGTAACTATTTTGCAACCAATCGGAACACACTATAATGACATCAGTTTAAATACTTGTCAGTTCCTATGGTAACCTCGTAATATTATTTTAATGGAATGCACTCTTTTGCCGACTGTTTTTTGTGTAGTAGACACGTGTACACTTTATTTATAATATCACGTTCACGACTGTGAATGGTTTTCGGCATTTTCCGTGGGTATTTTTAAATATCTATCTTTTAATGAAACCAGCACGAATGACATTGACATTGTTGACAACCATCATAATCATAAAGTCATTGCCAGTGCAAGAAATCAGTTCCAGTGATATTCCGCAATATGGCGCATCCTCATATATTTCTGGTCAGGCTTTAAGTATGTATATCGTCGTCCAGTACCATAACACAAGCCTTCTTGAGATTAATTTGGGACTAGGTCCATTTGTGTGAGGTTGTGTGATATTTATTTAATTCCCTGTCGATCGCGGTCAATATTATAAGGTCCAAAGTTACATTTTTAAGGCAGTTAAAATGAGACTATATGTCACTATACGATACTGTTTAAATTTCACGCAACGCAATCTCAGTCAGTCAATCGAGAAATGACTGAACGTGATCCTTATAAAATGTTATCCCATCCAATGCAGGTACGAGTGAAAAATTGAAAATACATAGGTAGACACGGAATCTTAGTGTGGACTCGAAACTCCAGATACGGACGAAGCTAAGGCAAAGTAATTAAATAAGAAATGGGAATTCTAAAAAGTACTGGGCAAGTCATTTTCGTTCAGCTAGATGAAAACTGAAGGTTTGAAGACCATCAGCTTTTTTAAGGTGTGCACGGCGCTTCGTGTTATATCTAGAATTACTAGTTCAACGTAAAGACACAAAAAATCTTACGATAAAAATAGTCTTTGACTTTAAGTTCACATAATTACGCTGGTTGATAATTAGCCGAGCGAGTTCCGTTTCGATTGGCCGACGATTCTTTCGGATGTCCGAATTCAGAATGTTCAAAAGTCCGACTGTTTTCGCCTACAGGTCGCATTTCTCAACCGATTGTCGTGAAATTTATTGAGCAGGTTCGATAATTAATTGATGTTTTGTTGATTGTTTAAAAAAAAAAACGCGGGATATAATAATAATAAATAATAAATTGAGATAGTTCGGACACACTCACCTACAATAGAATAACGTTTTGCAGTGCACTGACACCTATACTAAAATAAGGATTGATTGATCCAAATAGATTTAGCTCATCATCATTGTATATGTTAATGAATGCATGTTTGTAAATAATCAACTGTTGAATGGAAGTTAGATTACAGTTAGTCACTAATAGATAATAGTAAGTAACAACAATTTTGTCATACAAATAAACATTAAATAGGTGAATATATATGTATTCATGATAGACTATCTCTGTTACAAATTTCATGCAAATCCGTACAGGTGTTACAGCGTGAAGAAGTAACAAACATACATACCCTCATGCATACACTAATGTTTGCTTATAATATAATATTAGTAAGATTTTACGGCTTTGACATGAGATATAGACAAAGTATGAAAACACATTTACATTTTATTTTTAATTGACCATGTGGTTCTCTATTTCGCAAGGATATTACGCATATTTACCAGTAGCATACGCTACTGACTACAGACCCAACTGCCTTGCCGTGAAGTACTCTCACATTTCCCCATTTGACAGACCCCTGACAAGAACCATGCACCAAACTATAATTAAGTTTTAGTTTGCCATTGTAAAATACTTCTAAATTTTTATTAATGAATAATTATGTGAGCATTTTACCCTCATACTTCCAGTTCTCACCTACAGTGCTCAGACGTGGTCTTTGACTGAGGGTCAGAAGTCCAAACTTGGGGTTTGCCAGCGAGCTATGGAGCGCAGCATATTAGGTGTAAAACTAATGGATCGAATCCGGAACACCACGCTGCGCTCACAAACCAGGATAGTTGATGTAGCTTGGAAGGTGGCCAATTTGAAGTGGGACTGGGCATGTCTGTCGCATGCCCGACAACCTGTGGGCCAGAAAAACCACAGAGTGGAATCCCCACAACTCGAAACGGAGACGTGGCAGACCCCGTAGGCAATGGTAGGATGACTTGGAACTCATTTTCGAAGGACTGGCCAGATACAGCTCAAAACCGCGACAGATGGAAGAAGAGGGGGAGGCCTTTGCCCAGCAGTGGGACATAACAGGCACATAATATTTACCCTGTCCGTAATATCAGTACTGATGCTACATATAAAATAAAACAACTAAAATGGAAGTGGGCAAGGAGGGACAAGTGGAGCAGAGCGATAACATTATGGCACCCTACAGGCCATAAAAGAGATGGAGGCAGGCTATTCAAGAGGTGGGCTGATGAGATTGAAGTCATGGCAGGAAGAATTAAAACCTGGCCCAGACTAGTGTATGACAGGGAGGAGTGGAGAAGAAAGGGGGGGCCTTTGCCCAAAGGCACACAGACTTGGTTACCATATAATATAAAATATATATTTCTTTGTCTGATGTATTTTTATTTATCTGATATATATGGCTTAAATAAATAAATAAAAAAAATTACCTTGATAACTTTGTATAAATTATGGCGTCATTTGTGGTTGTCTTGTAAAACTCATGGCTATTTATGATAATTATAAAAATTATATTGATTGCTTTTTAAATCAGCCAATATTGCAGAGTAATAAGATGTATATTCTATTTATGTATACATTTTATTACTGTGTCCATATGTACTATTTTTTGTCTGCTCACAACTCAAGAACTTCTGTGTGAGAAGAAATGAATTCTTTACAAAAATAATAGTCTTAGTATATATCTTCTTACTTAATAAGCTAATAAGTATTGATTGTTGAAGTTTATTTGTTTATAGGAACATGTAACAAGAAAATAAGACTAATCATACTAATAAACAATACAATCAAAATAACACTAATTATTTATTAGTATTATTTATTTTGTATTCTGTTAATAGAACAGGTATTTTAGTTCATATAATATGCAACAATATATAATTTTCAACATTTCAACAACCATAATAAAGATAGTGTAGAAGTAATAAAATAAACAATACACAAGGACGTCACACGGCTGAAGGCATTATTAACAGCTGAACAAACAAACATCCATGTTATTCTTACTTCTGACCCTGCAAATTTCACATTTCTGAAGCTCTTCACAATTATGATTTTTTACTTCCTGACGTCTAGCGATTGCGATATCCAATCATCATATTCGATTCACCTACATGATAAATAGAACGTAATCATTTCCTGGGAAACGAAAAGCTATTGTATGTTACTATTGAGCAAGACTTTAGAACAGCCACAATAACAAGTCCAAATCGAGAAAGGAGCTTAAAGCTGGAGGTCATACATCTTGACAATTTCTTGTTTGGGGTAAGTACTCCACATAAAAGAAGAGTGAAGGGCGATTAGTTCCGTTAGTGACGCACAACATTGTTTCACCGCGATAATGATGACCTAGTCTAGTGGCCCAGGGATTTAAGCTCGTCAAGGTTTACCTGTACGATGTGTAATCCACGTCCTCTAACTACTGCAGTTCCGTTTTTCTTCTAGCAGATGTCATTCGTAATCAACACTGCACATATTGTCCGCACCACTGTACACACAATCTCATCGATTTTCTTCACGAAAATACTCGGTTACTTTATAATACACAACAAACACAATCTTATGAACCACTTGCAAAACACAAAAGAAAAACTAAGAGCCCTTCAGTTTCTTCACGTATTCACAATAAATAAAGAACCATACGACTATTCGCTTTCGTACAATCGTTCCATAACTACCATAGACAAATTGGCATTTTCAGCTGTTTAAGACACTACTATGACTAAATGTTGTTTTATTTGTTTTATAAATATAGAAAAGTTGTAAACAAATTTGTGTAATATTTCTTTCGAACATTAAAATTATTAATGTTCACATCATCTGTGCTCATCATGTGCTCGCAATCATAGACGTCCTGTAGAATAATTGATCGCTTAATTTGTGCCTAATACTATTTTCCTTTATTTTTGACTACTGGCGAGTACGCAGCTTTCGTAATCAGACCATAGACAATTAACAAACTGAAATGAAAATGTCCGTCTAATGATACGTTTTATCTTTATTTTGTGACTGTAACAATCGTGGCTTGCAATGATTAATATTTTCTTTAATAGTGTGTAGAATCCTATAAGTGTTATAATATCGTCAAAAATGATTGTCCAGGAACCTATACAGGTAAGTAGGAAGCAACTTTCCAGTAGCTGTCAAGGTGTTCCTATCTTAGATATTTTGCACATAAACATTATTTTATTCCACAGGTTATCATTTGGGACTGTTTAAACAATTATGAATATGATAATGCTATATTCTTGGCAGAAAGATTACACGCTGAAGGTAAATATTATAATCTGATTGATATTTTTCCACTTCTGTCATACTGTTCACTTGATTTTGTTTAAATTGGTAATAATACCACGGGTGGTAATAAGAAGTATCGATTTCTAACTTATCCTGTCTAGATTATTCCATATTATTGATTCTAATTGGAAATAGTTGAAATATGGGCGGGATATATCGGTGGAATAACATAAATTTTCGTGCCTTCCAGTTGGATCAGAAGAAACAGCATTCCTTTTGGGAACATGTTATTATAGATGTGCGCGGCTCAACGAGGCTCATCACTTGCTACAAAATATACCCCTGACTATACCTCAAGCTAGGTTTCTCCTAGCAAAGTGTTCTATAGAACTGAAAAAGTAAGTAATTTATATAATACCAGTCTAACTTGATTCTTGCTTGTGTCATACTCTGATTATGTGGTGGTGATTACATGCCGTTTCTAAATACTAATATTTTTCAGTTACAAAGATGCTGAAGTGGTCCTGGGATCGAACATTGAGATGGTTGCTTCTGAATTTGGGGAACAGGCCCCATATGCACTGCAACTTCTTGCCCACATCTACAACATTACAGAAAGAAGAAGTAAAGCCACAGATGCACTCCGAAAGGCTCTATCACTTAACCCATTTATGTGGAGCTCTTTTGCGGATTTGTGTAATTTAGGTGAGAAAGTAGATCCACACCAAGTATTTCAAATGAATAACACTGACTTTTCTTTTGGTGTGACAACATTTGTGAATCTAGTCAACAACGCTGAAAATATTTCATTTGTTAATAGCAACATTCCTAATAATACTAATATCAGTATGAATACCAATGTGACTCCAATGAATAATGTGACACCACGGAATCCAATGACCATGTCTACCACCATAACCCCAGAGACGCAGGCTCCTGTGAAACGCATGCACAGTGTCTTTAGTGGATTGGCACCAATATCATTTTCGCCATCTTTTGGTATGTTACCAATGGAAGAATCTCCCGTCTTGTATACTCCCACACTCACTGATTCAAATGAGCAAAAAGCCATACCTAAGATAGTAAACTCTTTAAGAGCTCAAATGGGACAACTCAAAGATGCAGTTTTTAGCCCCACACCTAGGTGTACCCTGGGACCGGCTCCTCGAAGATCTTCTAGATTATTCAGCAACAACAGTAGTTATTCTGTCAAAGAGAATAATAAATCACCTAGCAGAAAGTTTGTGGCTCCTAAAAGTCCATCAAGAAAAAACAAACAACGCACTGCAAAAAACATCAAGGCAAATTCTATTGAAAGTAATGAAAGATCTAAATCTATGGAGACTGTGACACCCACTCTAACACCAAAGAGCTCTAATGGAGCTGCATTATTAAATTTAATGAGAGAACTAGGAGAAGCATACAAGGCATTGGCATGCTTAGATTGTAAAACTGCTATTAAGCTGTTTCAAGACATACCTGCTAAACAATTAGCTTCACCATGGGTTCAGACAATGATTGCAAGGGCGCACTATGAGATGGCTCAGTATGAAGCTGCAGCCAAAGTATTTGCAGAAATAAGGAAGAATCATCCCTGTCGGACTGAAGGAATGGACATATACAGTACATGCCTGTGGCACTTGCAGCGCGAGGCACAACTATCAGCATTGGCTCAAGAATTAGTAGAAATGGATAGAAGTGATCCCATAGCTTGGCTGGTATCTGGTAACTGCTTTTCTCTTCACAAGGAACGAGAAACAGCTCTTAAATTCTTTAAAAGAGCGGTTCAAATGGATCCTTATGCATCCTATGCTCATGCTCTTTTGGGGCATGAGTATGCTGTGGCAGAAGAAACAGATAAAGCCCTGGCTAGCTTTAGAACTGCAGTCAGCATTGACCCCCGTAACTATGTAGCATGGTTTGGTATAGCGACAGTATATGCAAGACAGGAGCGTTGGAAAGCATCAGAAGTTCACATACGCCGAGCACTAACAATTCATCCTCACTCTGGAGTTTTGAGATGTCAACTTGGACTTGCTCAGGCTGCTTTAGGTAAAATGGACAGAGCTCTCTCAACACTCGAGCGAGCTGTACAACTTGACACCGAGAACCCAATATGTCGTTTCCACAGAGCATCAGTATTGCTACGAGCGGGGAGACCACAAGAAGCTTTGGCAGACCTCCATCATCTAAAAGATATTGCTCCTAGAGAGTCATTAGTATATTATTTACTTGGCAAGGTTCACAATGAACTTGGCAACAAACATTTAGCTCTTATGCACTTCAGTTGGGCAACAGATTTAGACCCAAAAGGCACAGGAGGACACATAAAAGAAGGTTTTGATCCATCAAAGCAAGAAGACCCACCGGAGAGATCGACTTAGTACGCTTCTGACGATCGCCGCCGAAGACGGGCAGTAAGCGTTGACTGATCCATGTAAATATTGCACTCACTGAGCTCTTGTCGACACCAAATCTTCCAAATATAGCTTTATGGAGCTCAATGGGTGTGTGGAGGCATTTAGCTGCTATAGTAGTAAGGGCGTATCTGGATTTGTTTATATGTATAGAATAAGTTGTGGATATTCCTAATGTTGTCCTAGTTTAATATGTAACTTGTATAGCAAATTAAACACCCTAAAAGTTAATGCATAGAATTTATAAATGATGCTTTTGAAAGATCGAAGACTCAGGGCCATGATCTCAAATGAAGTTAATGAATCAACCTGCTATGTAAAATCGAATACTGATGCAAATATTTTTATTTATTATTGCCATGAATTCGTGATACTGTTAACCGAGTGCTACAACCGTGGTAGAGTGTCGGAGTTTGTACAAAGATGGAGTAGGAGGGGATGCCAGCTCACATAGTTTGTAAAATTGATACTTATGTCGAGAACCGCTGGCGGTGTTCCAATGTAATTGTAATGCTGATAGTTACGACCCTTGTAATTGTAAGTAATGTGGAATCTTGGAGCTATGCATGTAGACAGTAAACGCCATAAGAAGCACAATGCACATGGAAAGTCAAATGAAGAGGAGGTGCGTTACCATATTGTTTGGATTAAGGAATAGTTGTCTAGCTAACCCGATAAAGAGCCCTAAAACGAAATTCAGAAACAAAAGTAGTCCGTAAAAGTAAAGGTTGCCAGCATCTTAGTTCATAGTGCATGAAATAATTTCATGGTCTTTTTTGTGTTTGTACAATAACAAATTAACTAGCACCGTTTGTCATTTCATGATCATTGACAGACCTGTTTAAACCACCTCTAATTATGTGTATCAATTTAAATAAATAGAACTGATGTAATATTGAAATTTGTTTTAATAATAAACAACATATTGAGACAAAACGTTTATTAGAATATCATTTGACTGTTTTGACATATTCTTAATACATACCTCTCATTTATTTTCAAGTCATCGTCCGTCGATGTTTCCGCACATCTAAATTTGCCCCACTAATGATATCGGATGTATAGTGAGTAAAGGTTCAAGTTTAATATATCCTAATACCTTATTCCAATAAAATAAATTGCATGTATCTGAAAACTGAACCGGGGACATGGGTCGATTGCAAAAAAAAAAAACAATAGTTAAGGGCTTTAATTAAAACAAAACTTAATTGATTCCTTTGTGTGACGAAAGTTACCCATACATTTTGTTTGACTAACTTTGGTCACGCAAAGGAAGCGATCGTGATTTTTTGTTAACTAAGCTTTTAATTAATTAATTTTTTTTTGCTATCGACCCACTTGCTGCCGATAAAATTAGCACGGCAATTTTGTTTACATAAGAACATGAAAAAAACGACTGGCCAGTTTGCGAAAGCAAATTGATGTCAGTTTTTTCATGCTTTCAAGTACAATTTGTTGTATACAAATATACAGTTTTTTTTTTCACATTGTATTGTACTTCTAATAATTAGGTAAACACACTTTGACACTATATCATAGCCTATTTTAAAAATTTACCATAAAGTTTACCTAATTCTCATTAAATTTACATTCTATAAACACTGTCAAACTTAGCAGCAGTAGCATAGCTAGGTAACCACCACGAAATTTACTATAACTGTACTGAAAAGGAGTGGTACAATGTCTTCCACAATTATGCAGCATTGGTATTGATGTAATAGCTACCATTATACTAACTTCAATAAATAACAGCTTGTCATGTCTGGTGCTATGAAATAAGTTTAATGGTACCAACTACTAGGGCAATATCGAACATTGGGAGTTAAAGGGGTGCAATCCGATACTGTTTAATAATTATGAATACCACTCTGACTTTTATGCCCTGCTGTGCTAACATCTGCCGTGACGCGACTTGCCGTCATATTTTGCTGGCACAGTATTGCAAGTGACAGGTCGCATTTGTCGCACGACAGAGTCGCGTGTCATAGTTATGCTTAGACCCCGGATTTTCGTCGCAGTCACGTGACAATAGGGTAGTTTAGGGAGTAAATGGACCTGTGTTAATAAATAAAGAAAAACTAACAGTTTTGAACCCATTTTTTTTTCTTTAATGATTATCACTATTTTTTCGTATTTTGTATTAAGTAATAAGAGTATATTACTACATTCGTATTACTTTTGTTACTAAATTACACTTGTTATTAAATGATAAAAAAAAAACTATAATGTTTTAAATGCTTTAGTCTTTGTCTATGTTTATAAATTTAAATAACTTACGACAAAAATTACACAATTGAATTCATTGATCAATATAGTCAGTTAACGAAATAAGAACGACGATAAATAAATCAATTGACCTATAGGTATTATTAACTAAAGAATATTAATTTAATTATGTCATTTATCGTATTCATTAACACCGGTCCGGTTACTCCCCAAACTACCCTATTGTGATGTCACCGCGACAAATGTCCGAGGTCTAGTTGTGCTAGACGTGCTGCCCATCGCCGTCTACCAAAACTATATTCGTGACTCATATCGCGCGACGTAGCATCACCCGTCACTCTCTCACAGTACCGTGCAGACAGAGATAGGTAGTGTATCTCGTGCGATAAAGAGTCGCGTGTCGCGTAGCGTAGCGTACATTAGCGTGTAGCGTACATTTACCTACGACGTTTTAAATAAAGTTCAAAGTCGTACACGTATTCACATTAGACATTACATTACACATTTGCTTGGAAACGAAATATTCACATATTAGGTACAACCTAATGGAAATTTTCTATATTGGTCTCTTATAACTAGATGCACATTGACCACTGAAAACTGATAAAATATAAACGGCAGCATTACGAATATCACAAATAGGAAATTAATTGACAAACACATTTACACACACAGTACAGTCCGACAAGAGTAGAAAAAGTGGCAATACTGTAGTGTCGTCCCGTTTTCTTAGATTAATTAGAAAGGGACGACAGTACAGTATTGGCACTTATTCATTTCTATACCACTGGCAACACAAACGGATTGACAAAATGACGTGGAAAGTGACGTCTGTCATTCCTTGTTTCTTATACCATGTTCTGGAGGAACACATTTTACGATCTTTGTTCATGTTCATTTCATCTCATGGTTTAGTAATTTATTTTTTATTTTTTTGATAAGTGTTTTAACACGGAAGTCATGCATTGGTTATAAACCAAAAAAACTGATACTGGCACAAGCTTCGAGCCGCCATTTACGGATTAATAATAATAATACCATGTTCTGACGTATCAAGGAAGCAAACATGCATCTAATTACAAGAATAGATCAAGGTCCAACGATTAAAGAGAGCCCACGTATCTAGATCTACGTGAACTTCTGCAAGATGGAGTCGAGCGCTTTCCTGACGGTGGGGTCGTTGAGCAGCTTGCTCTGCGCCGGCGCCGGCGCAGGCGCGGTCGGCTCGACGGTGACTTTCTGTTAGAAATAATATGCACATTTTTAAGAACTTGGTAGTACTCGTCAACACTAGAAAGATTAGCACATTACTGCAGACGCCGGGAAAGAAGGGCTTGCCGGGTCAGTAGGTATAGACGGCCGATCGGCAGGAGGCCGGATATTGAAACGAAGCCGGCAAGCCTTTTTCTCAAACATATGAAATGAAATAAAAAATACACCACTAAATTACGATACGGCTGTAAGTGGAATTGTCTGCACGCCACGCGGGGAGAAAATCTCACTTCCTAGCCAAGGCAAGACGCAAAATTTTAGACAAACCACGGGCGCTAATTCGTAAAGCACCAGATCGCATATTTATGACCCTCACCTTCGGTTCGGGCACAAAGACCTGCCACCTGGGACATTCGCGAATTCACCGCCCTAGGTATGTAATGTACTATTCCGGACTCACGTCGTTGTTGAAGTCGAGATATCAGGCCAATTCCGAGGACCTTAATGATAAGCGCTCATGACTAAGGTCCTAGGAAATTCAGAATGAATTGACACAATTCAATACTCGAACGACTTTAACTTCAATAAATAGCCGTACAAAACGGTCTAATCTAAATGTCTTAGGCTGGATTTAACCAAACTTTTATTCCTAGAATAACATTTGCTCTTGGATTTTAGTGTCAAAACCGCATACTCGTATTAGTTGACATCATTACTATCCAACAGTGAGCGTTATTCTTAGAATAAAAGTCGAATGCAGCCTTAGTAGGGGCCTTAATAACATTTCCGTCTCAGCGGCTACCAAGTACTACACTAGGCCTTAAGAGGCCTTATTACTTTTAAAATGCTGATTGTTTAGACATTTTCCCTATGATCAAACATGTTTCTTAACATATTATTATTATTACTATTTAGAACAGGGCCATTGGAATGTATTTAGCTATGTTTGATCATAGAGAAAAATGCCGAAAACAGTCAGCATTCTTGAACGGATAAGGAGCCTTTGTTAAGTCCTTTTGTGTTATAATAACGATAAGTGATATGGTTAGTTCAATAACGTCACGAACCTTATCGTTGAGGATGCTGAGGATTCGCTGCTGCAGGTCTGTCTCGGTCTTGCTGCTCGGCGCCGCCCCCGTCAGAGGCTCGCCGAGCTCTATTTTAACTTGTTGCTCTTTCCGTTCCTGTTAACAAAATAAACATACCTAAGCATTTTATTGGAGCTCCCTACACGTTGAATAATATTAAATGCGGTGTGAACGAGATGAATTGGTATAGCATTAAATAATAATAATAATAATAAATCATTTATTCACTCCACCACAAAGTATACACTATGGATAGTAATTACAATTATATAGTATGGCAGTTGTTAGGTGTAAATGGCCCGCTCGAGTGATCACAAGTTTGCGAACAACGCCCATGGGATAGCGTACGTACAGTCGCCATCAGATATATCCCAGCAAGTAATGTGGTCATAAATATCTGAACACGCACCTTAACAATAAGGTAGATGGTAGCTGTACGATGCGCGTCAATCTTTAGAGGGTTGATTGCTTAATCGTTTTTTTTTAGCTTTAGATCTCCTTAACTCTCTTTTTGCCGTTGCTTCCGGTCAGTCGACTAGGAATGCATCTAAACCCACCAGCTTCGTCTCGGTGTGCTTGACGGTGCCTCCCATCTTGCGGCACCCACTTGGTGACTAGTTAATAAGTTGTCAAAAAATCTCGGTTAAATTTCTGAAAAAAACTTATTTCCATTTTATACCATGTGAAACGAGTTGTGGCCGTCTCCATCTACTGAAGGACTCAAAAATGTAAGGACACTAATATCCGCGCCCCTTCCACTTGTCCTTGACTCGCTAGTTGCCGAGATAGTTCGAGTGTCCGGCGTTAGGTGCCGTCCGGCGTTAGGGGACTTCCCCCTATGCCCTTATACAAAGTTTCAAGTCCCGCGCTCAAAAAAATGTTTGAACTCAATACAAACTTCCAATCCCTTTTTCACAGCCTTAGGGGATGACTTTTCAAAAACGCTGAAATTCTCTTATTTTTTAATAAAATACCTTTTTACAAAGTTTCTAATTCCTAACTTAAAATAAAACTTATACCCGATACAACTTTCATCTTCTTTTTAACCCCCTTAGGGGTTGAATTTTCAAAAACGCTGAAATCACCTTTCTTGTATTCTAATTATATGCCTGTACTCGATTACCTTCTCATACTGGAAGAAGACTGTGAGACCGCCCGTCGGCTAATAGCTGACCAACGAGAGCGTATACAACGGCTGCATCAGGCAGTAAACACTAACCTGCAGATACTCGATGACCTTCTCATACTGCAAGACAGTGAGACTCCGTCCGTCGGCCAGCTGCCCGAGGAGAGCGTACACCGCCTCCCTCCCCGACGGGCCGCCCAATGTTCTCCTCATCAGCCCTGTTACTCTCGCTCATGACTCCTGAATCACCCTGTATATGTACAGTGGCCAGAGAACACTAACCTGCAGATACTCGATGACCTTCTCATACTGCAAGACAGTGAGACTCCGTCCGTCGGCCAGCTGCCCGAGGAGAGCGTACACCGCCTCCCTCCCCGACGGGCCGCCCAATGTTCTCCTCATCAGCCCTGTTACTCTCGCTCATGACTCCTGAATCACTCTGTATATGTACAGCGGCCAGGGAACACTAACTTGCAGATACTCGATGACCTTCTCATACTGCAAGACCGTAAGACTCCGTCCGTCGGCCAGCTGCCCGAGGAGAGCGTACACCGCCTCCCTCCCCGACGGGCCGCCCAATGTTCTCCTCATCAGCCCTGTTACTCTCGCTCATGACTCCTGAATCACTCTGTATATGTACAGCGGCCAGGGAACACTAACCTGCAGATACTCGATGACCTTCTCATACTGCAAGACAGTGAGACTCCGTCCGTCGGCCAGCTGCCCGAGGAGAGCGTACACCGCCTCCCTCCCCGACGGGCCGCCCAATGTTCTCCTCATCAGCCCTGTTACTCTCGCTCATGACTCCTGAATCACTCTGTATATGTACAGCGGCCAGGGAACACTAACTTGCAGATACTCGATGACCTTCTCATACTGCAAGACCGTAAGACTCCGTCCGTCGGCCAGCTGCCCGAGGAGAGCGTACACCGCCTCCCTCCCCGACGGGCCGCCCAATGTTCTCCTGCTCAGCCCTGTTACTCTCGCTCATGACTCCTGAATCACCCTATATATGTACAGTGGCCAGAGAACACTAACCTGTAGGTACTCGATGACCTTCTCATACTGCAAGACAGTGAGACTCCGTCCGTCGGCCAGCTGCCCGAGGAGAGCGTACACCGCCTCCCTCCCCGACGGGCCGCCCAATGTTCTCCTCATCAGCCCTGTTACTCTCGCTCATGACTCCTGAATCACTCTGTATATGTACAGCGGCCAGGGAACACTAACCTGCAGATACTCGATGACCTTCTCATACTGCAAGACCGTAAGACTCCGTCCGTCGGCCAGCTGCCCGAGGAGAGCGTACACCGCCTCCCTCCCCGACGGGCCGCCCAATGTTCTCCTCATCAGCCCTGTTACTCTCGCTCATGACTCCTGAATCACCCTGTATATGTACAGCGGCCAGAGAACACTAACCTGTAGGTACTCGATGACCTTCTCATACTGCAAGACAGTGAGACTCCGTCCGTCGGCCAGCTGCCCGAGGAGAGCGTACACCGCCTCCCTCCCCGACGGGCCGCCCAATGTTCTCCTGCTCAGCCCTGTTACTCTCGCTCATGACTCCTGAATCACCCTATATATGTACAGTGGCCAGAGAACACTAACCTGTAGGTACTCGATGACCTTCTCATACTGCAAGACAGTGAGACTCCGTCCGTCGGCCAGCTGCCCGAGGAGAGCGTACACCGCCTCCCTCCCCGACGGGCCGCCCAATGTTCTCCTCATCAGCCCTGTTACTCTCGCTCATGACTCCTGAATCACTCTGTATATGTACAGCGGCCAGGGAACACTAACCTGCAGATACTCGATGACCTTCTCATACTGCAAGACCGTAAGACTCCGTCCGTCGGCCAGCTGCCCGAGGAGAGCGTACACCGCCTCCCTCCCCGACGGGCCGCCCAATGTTCTCCTCATCAGCCCTGTTACTCTCGCTCATGACTCCTGAATCACCCTGTGTATGTACAGCGGCCAGAGAACACTAACCTGTAGGTACTCGATGACCTTCTCATACTGCAAGACAGTGAGACTCCGTCCGTCGGCCAGCTGCCCGAGGAGAGCGTACACCGCCTCCCTCCCCGACGGGCCGCCCAATGTTCTCCTCATCAGCCCTGTTACTCTCGCTCATGACTCCTGAATCACTCTGTATATGTACAGCGGCCAGGGAACACTAACCTGCAGATACTCGATGACCTTCTCATACTGCAAGACCGTAAGACTCCGTCCGTCGGCCAGCTGCCCGAGGAGAGCGTACACCGCCTCCCTCCCCGACGGGCCGCCCAATGTTCTCCTCATCAGCCCTGTTACTCTCGCTCATGACTCCTGAATCACCCTGTATATGTACAGCAGCCAGAGAACACTAACCTGTAGGTACTCGATGACCTTCTCATACTGCAAGACAGTGAGACTCCGTCCGTCGGCCAGCTGCCCGAGGAGAGCGTACACCGCCTCCCTCCCCGACGGGCCGCCACGCTGGACCTCTTGGAAGTTGCGGGACATCAGCTGCAGTGCGTCCTCGAGGGGCATGTTTCGGTGTTCTGGAATAAGGTATCATCATAAGAGACTGTAGTTTTAGGGGGTTTTCCATTCAAAATATTGTTGCTTGGTTGGTTGTTTTTCTGTAGTTAAAAGGGCGTACCCCGTCTCAATGACTTTGGGTATTCGAGCATTTTTTCCTATCACACTAGCTTACCTCACTCGTACAATTTTAAAACTGCGTGCGGATAGCCCGTACCCTGCTAGGCGTAGTCGGTTACGCGTGTCCTGGAACGCTCTATCCGTACCTGCCGTGCTCCAAAAGTGTACGCGTACCTGCAGGTACGGATAGAGCGTTCCAGGACACGCGTAACCGTCTACGCGTAGCAGGGTACGGGCTATCCATACGCATCTTAAGATTTTTACGGCGTCAAGTATGCATCGCCATTTAGACGGTGCCGCTTGTACTACGTCGAAGTGACTAGCGACATCTTAATCTTAAGCACCTTGAGCCGGCGTTCTCACTTATTAGTATAAGTTTCAAGTGTACGTCGCGAACCAAGGGGTACTTTACCGACATAACCTAGAAAAATGGCTACGATTGTTCAGCTTTCTCCTATCATATGAGGTAGGTTAGGTATTTAGATATTATTTAGACAGAAATAAAGACTAAATACCAAGCTACATTACGTTTAATTTTCAAGGTCAAACAACATGAAAACACTTTAAAAATAGTGAAAATTCTATATACTTATGTATATGTTAAGCTAACCATTAAATACAATAATAAACGTAAAACAACTGTGATCAATATGACTGAGCTATTTTGCCCTGTGGCAACCCATGCAGTATGGTCAATGTGAGCGATCTTTGCTCCTGGTTCTGCGGCATGCCAAGGATGGTGTAGAGCCAATCAGGCGACGCGATATTACTCGCGCACCATGCCAAGATTACTCTACTTCATATATGGCAGCTTCCTTTGGTAAGATTGTAGTATGATATCATAACTGAGCTATCTTACCCTGTGGCAGCCCGTGCAGTATGGTCAACGTGAGCGATCTTTGCTCCTGGTTCTGCGGCATGACGAGGATGGCGTAGAGGCAGCCGCGCGACGCGATGTTGCCCAGCACCTTGCCGATGGGCACGTCTTCCATGGGGAACAGCAGGTCCACCACGATGCCGAGCCGCTTCAGACGCCCTTCGATGTATTCCGCGTACTCGCTGAAATAGTTTCTTATTATGAGGTAATGCCACAGCTAATTTTTCCATACGAATCGAGATTTCGCTCTCGCCTGTTTTCTCGTTCAAAACTTAATCAATCTTAACGAAATTCTAGGACCTGAATGGGAAGGAGATGTTGTGTCGGACCTTTTTGATTTTTGCGCTTGTTAATATACAATTTAAGTAGAAGGCGTCTATTTTGGGCCAAATTTCCGCCGCAAACGGATGCCTAGTACACAAATTCTATAATAATTTGCGCAGAAATCAAAACGGTCCGACGCCGAACACTTTCTTATTCAGTTCCTAAAATTTCGTAATGATTGATTTAAGTTTTGGAGGAGGAAACAGACGAGAACGATACCTGAATTTGTATAACCCGGTAACGTTAAGTTGGGACCTCATTTGTATGCGACGCCGTAGTCACCAGGTGCAAACTTAACGTAAACTGATAGTATGGGAAAAGAAGCAGTAATATGAGTCATTTTCAAAATACATGTACATTGTACATAGTTAAGGGCTTTAATTAAAACAAAACTTAATTGATTCCTTTGTGTGACGATAGTTACCCATATCTTTTGTATGAGATTCGTAATACAAAAGAAGCGATCGTAATTTTGTATTTATTAAGCCTTTAACTATGTACACGTTTTTTTAAAAATGACTCATATATCCCGTTAACAACGCGGTTGGCACAGTTTGTAGTGCATCTGCCTACTGAGCCTGCGGCCCTGGGTTCGAATCCCCGCCAAGGCCAAATATTTGTGCGAGGAACTCGAATATTTGTTCCTGCTGGGTCATGGATGTTATCTATATATGTTTTATATATTAAGTATATCCAAGGAAGATAAAAGGTAAGGAAGTATGATGTTCATAGTAAGAAGCGTACGCCGATAAAGATTTTATCGTCGGGGAACTAGATGCCTCCGTATGTATCAAAATGAATTAAAACGGCGTTTCAGTAGCGACATAAACGAAATAGAACGGTGTTCATAATTAACAACTTTTGCAGAGTTTTGTAAGTGTCGTAATGTTATACCTTGTTGACAATAGATGGCGTTTCCACGTTGTGCTTTTACAATTTTTGATATGTTGAGAAGTTTTTTCACTGAGGGTAATTTTTCGCTTTTAAGGCTTTTATGGTTGATTAAGTATTTATTATGGATGAAATATTTCAAGTCAAGCCTTTGAAGTAAGCCTGGCCATGTACTGGCCATAGTGCTATAGGTAAGTGTGATATACTGTCAAATGATGTTTTGTCTCTTTCAGTTTGAATGTAACGTCATGAAAATGTCATTAGTTTTTGATTTATGCTTATTGCAATATAGTTTTGCTATTTTCTATTTACGTTCCGCTTAAGGGAGGTTTATTATCAAAATTTATGACTGGTTAATAAATAGTTTTCAAATGACAATCCTAAACCTTCATTGTAAGAACATTATTTTATTCTGACAAGGTTAGCATCACAAGATTGCTTAGTTTAAACAGTTTAAGAAAAGGCTTAAATAGCGTGCTGCCATGCTATTACATCAAATTCATATAGGTTCTATATTTTTTAGGTAATGAATGACATGTTATGCCAAAGCAAATACTAATTTTAGAAAGTATTGAAGTTTTGCATCTAAAGCGCTGAATTTTATTATTAAATTATGGGTGGAATTTGAATTTTCAGTTGAAATCATCTGTAATGCAATGAACCAGAATTAAAATCTCACTGGTATGGTAGTAGAGGCATAACGCCAAAAGAAAGACGGAAGCGAAAGCTTTTAGAAATATATACTGAAGAAAAAAATAGGTTTAAAGAAGACTCTATTCGTAGAGAAAACTCTATTCTTGGCGTGCTTAAAGTGTTGATTAAAGATTCCTAAAGTTTCTTTCAGTACGGAACACATGAGGGGGCATTTAACGGTACAGAAGATTGAAATTGACAAGTATTATGGCTACCTATATAAGTATGGCTTACGTCAAATTAAAGCTGAAATAATCGCGATTCAGCGATTTTTGTATATGATGAAGTGAGATATTTTGACCAAAGACCAATTGGAATAAAATGGGCTTAACTAGTATTTATAATTACTTCTTCATATTGAACTTTACAGTGTGCCGTATGTTGTTAGTGTGTTAAAATTTTGGTGTGCTTTCGTTGATCATTGTTCATAATAAAGATATACAATAAAAATAACTAGCAGAATGTATTATTTACTATCTAAGCCAGTATTAGTACTCGTAGTATTAATATAATCCGGTACTTATGTAATACCTACTTAAAATAGTTTAATGCAAAGGGTAATAATTATAAATATAGGTATACCTAATCTCTCGTACAAATTAGTCGTGTCAAACTCATTGCATAGTAGTCATTACTGCGCAATGAGTTTGCCATCTCTCTTTTTCCGTGAGATCAGGTAAACTTTTGATTACCTACTTATTTCAATGTAATAAGACGAACATAAATGGCCACGAATTTCTGAACGGGTTGTCGTATAGGTAGTTCTGGCTAATGTATGATATAGATATGATATCATTGGAGCGCTAGGAAAGTACGGACGGTCTTTGGTACGGACGTACGTTTATGACTTATGACGTTGGCTGTACCTATTCAATAACGATCACGGCTAGCATAACTTTGACACGCGACTCTTTCTCGCGCGAGATATACTACCTGTCTCTATCTGTACAGTACTATGAGATAGTGACGGATGATGCTATCTCGCGCGACATGAGTCGCGTGGCAAAGTTAATGCTAGACGTGCAGTCTGCTTGATTATTCGTGATTAAGAAATCAACACGAGTAGTTTCAGCGCCATCTAGTTAAGAACTATACAGATACCACGCTGTCTCTTTTTGGTATAACGCTTAGCAACAATGACATCTATTATGTGTTTTAATAAAACATTGCGCATCTACGTCTTATAATCAGCGCCATCTAGAAATAAGACGGTATTTGAGCTTTCTTCTGGAGTACGTTTTTTTGTATGAGGTTGTCAATCCATATGTATAATCCTTGGTATATCGTACTAGAGAGAGTAGGTACCCATACCCATAGTACAAGCTTAGCGTATTTTGGGAGTGAGACTAGGTCGATTTGTGTAAGATGTTCCCTTAAAATTTATTTATTATTGATGCTCTAGTATAAAAGTAAAAGTATTATAAAAGTTTAAAAATATAATAAAAATCAGTTTTCTACGGAGATGAGTCATTATTTCAGGAAAAATCTTACAACATTCTGTTAGTAAACAATTATTGGTCCTGTCATCACGCCGAAATGGCTAGACGGATTTTAACCAATTTTGGGACAGGTATATTGGACACCCAAAGATGGTTATACGATACTTTTTACCAGTCTATGGTAAAGAAAACTAAATACGCGGACGAAACTAGGCACATTATTCAAATTGAACTCCTCCCACAATAGCGTTGGTAGGCGATTTTAATTTCTAAAAACCCCTTTATATATATATTTTTATAATAAGAGTGGATCGTAGACATAGACACAGGGCACAAAGTGAAACTTCTTAGAAAAGTGCTGATGATTCTACTCGTATTGGCAGAAGATAGTATACATAAGAATGGGCTGATAACTGTTTCACAAAGTTTTTCGGTAAATATAACCGCCGAAAATAGTATTAGTTTCCAAATGTGACCAAGGTGACATCACCATGGTAACGAGCAACAGAAAAAGGTCGATTGACCCATACAGTGACTTACGTGAGTGCTTTGGAAACGACGATGATCTCGCAGTCGTTCCGCTCGTTTACAGGCACGGGGCGCGGGTACTCCGGCGGCGGGCCGTAGCGCTCCCGGTCGAAGCCGCGTGATTCCCAGTCTCCACCTGCTAAGACGACATCAACATTAATCTGTGTATGCAAGGACAGGAGGACACAGAGGGAGACCACAAAAGAGATGGCAGGATGATATATGCCAGGTGGCAGGAAAAACTAGGCGCAGAGTCGCACGCGACAGACACGAAGAGGCTGAAAGGAGGCCTTTGCCGGAGGCAACCAGATTTGCAGTGAAAGAGCAAAAGACAAATATTATATAAGCAAACTAAATAAAAATAAAATCTAATTGTATAAGGCTAAATAAAAAACATAACAATATATATATCAATCAAAAACAAACTTTTTTTTGTTCCAAATGGAAAATCGCTAGCTGGCTAGAATCTAATTTTCGCTTTTGAATTTAGGGTTCCGTACCCAAAGAGTTATGGCGGGACCTCTATTTCAAATTCAGACCTTTCGAGACCATGAACAACATAACATTCGAAACGTTTAGATAGTAAGAATTAGACAACTGGATTTGTATTGTATTGTAATGAAATAAATACTTTTTGTACGCGATTAAGTCCCGTTTTGTTGTAGTTATTAGCAATGTGTGAAAATCGTTTGTTTAAAACAATACATCCGCTGTATGTCTGTCCGTCTGTCATAGGGCTGTATCTTTCCAACCGTGATACTCGAAATGTTCGCATTCATGTGTATTAGCATGGCTATAACAGCAAATACTGAAAATAAAAAAAGTTAAATATTAAAGGGAGTTTCCACACAACAAACGCGTTTAAGAGGCTTTCTGTGTTTTTTCCCTAACAGTTGAATGGTAATAGTAGACACTTGACAGTTGCATAGAGTATGTATTACTAAGGCCATTAAAACAACAACTACTAAAAAAGGTCAAGAATTACAGAAAAATATTAATTGTACGGAACCCTTCGTGCGCAACTCGGAAGTGTTTTTGTTCATAGTTGGATCCTTGTTCATTCCATCACTGGTTCTTCTATTACTCCACATCGGTGAACGAAGAATATTAATACCCTAAATACTTACCTTGTCTTCGGATATATGTAGCTAGAAAGATAAATTACGATATGCTTAAATTAACATACTGTTCTAAAATTATATAGGTGTTAAAATAGAAAAAAAAAGCAGTTGATTAACGAAAATAACTACGAAGAACATTTCACTGCTCGCTAGATCGTAGCTGTTTCTGGCGCGTACCGGAGGTGAGGGCCATAAATATGCGAATATTTGTGTGATGAACTCGAATATTTGTTCTTGGGTCATGGATGTTATCTATTATTTATATCGTCGTCTAGTACCCATAGTAAAGTTGTTTAGTTTGGGACTAGGTCGATTTGTGTATGATTGTGCCATAATATTTATTTATTTGGGGCTTTAGGAATTACCGCCCGTGGTTTGTCTAAAGTTTTACATCTTGCCCAATCCAGGAAGTGGAATCGCCCTCGCCCCGCGTAGTGGGTAGAAAAACACATTTACGACCTAGGTCGACGTAAACTATTTAAACTTTAATAATCGTCTGTATCAACATTTGCCGAGACGATAATGTCGGAAAAACGCCGTAAACATGCTTGATATTGTTACGTTATCTAACTGTAAATGCCTAATGCTCGCCTTGTGCATTATCTGCCCCCGCCGATACGGTTTTGCGGTTCCGTCGGCGTACGAGCGGTCGGCAGCGGCGGCGGCGCGCCTTCGCCGGCGCTGGCTCGACCTCGTCGGCGCTCTGGTCTATGGATGTGGCGTCTTGTTCTAGAACAATGACTGATATTGGACGCCTTGGCTGTATGGTACTTATTGGTTGGTTTTAAATTGTTTTTTTTAAATGTAATTTTGGTTGATATCGAAAAGAAAAGTGATCAGTAGTACAACCTACATACGCTAACGCTCCTAGCACAACTGTTAAATGCGACTCAATGTCACGTGACAAATATTACCTATCTTTTTCCTTTCAATACCCTGCGAGCAAGACAAGTTTTACAGCGTTTTTTTCGTCATTATCACCTCAGCAAATATTGTTTTTAATATCTACAGGCAGTCCCATTGTCCTCGATCGTCTGATGGTCTAGTTTGATCACAGCTACACTCACTGTTCAGTTGTGATAGTAATCAAAACAACGGTAATGTTTGAACCGAGCAGTCGGGAGACCACCCAACTGTAATAGCTCAGTTATAGTCCGAGAGACTGTTTTAAGGAGGGGGCCACCATGACTTGTAACCATTAACCTTTATCCATACTAATTAACCAGTTACAGATTTACGTTACTATTTGTAATGTCGATTTTCACACTTTTGTTTTGTGGATCTTGATAAATAACTACGAATACAGAGTGGAAACCACAAAGCACCTATATTTTTGGAGCTATTTAAAAATAAGATTATCCGGTGACAAGCCCTGGTGGCCGACCCTCAGCAATATGGAGGCCGAGGCACATAGAGCAGTGGTAGTGCTCACCTCTCCCGGGCTGGGGCGGGGGCGAGCGCTCGCGGTAGGCGGGCCCGGGCCGGCCGCGCGCGCCGCGCCCGCGTCCCCGCCCCCTGCCTCGCCCGCGCGTGTCTCCCCAACTCTGGTTGCTGTAGCTGCTCTCTTCGTAATCGTCTTCTCTGTTATAGTTGTCCTGCCTGCCTGGAAAGGATCCAACTGGTTACATGGATTCAGGGACATTAGTTATTGGTTTATAAGTTTCTAGTGAATTTTCTACCCCATACAGTAGCAGCAAAGAAACAATTATGTCTGTGCATCTTGTACAAAATATGATACACTTTTATCATTGTTAAAGGTATCAGAACAAAATACAATCCTATCTTGTCACTCTTAGAACATAAAACATCTTCTATTAGTTATTTAAAACAGTGCCATGGACATAGTGCATCTTTAAAGCAATAACTATCATTAAACTTTTAGTATTGTTTGGATGTTTTAAATCTACACTAATAAAAAACACATTTTTATACTCGTTATCTATTACACTTTTGGCAATTTCATTTGGATCCTATCCTTGTCTCCTCATCTTAAAATTAATATGTCTGAATATGATAAGATTTTTTGCTGCTAGGCAAGAGCTAGCTAATAATATTTAACACTTTCATAACCAACAACCTGCCTGGTACTTGTAACGTCTACTCAGCTGCTGGACCAGTACAGCGGGTTGCACCCACCTAGCAGGCGCTCAGTTTATAGTTTACTTTTAATTTTTTGCCAGGTCGCGAAAGTGTTAACATCTGGGTGATTCTCATGAGCGTTTGAACCGTCGTCACAACCATGCTCTCTTTATTGACAATATAATAAGTAAAGGCCGTATACATTTAATAACAAAATGTAAACGGCCCTGAGTTCTCCGAAATATCCGCAGGTGGCATCAGTCTTCAATGAAGATGTATGTATATAAAGAGGCCATGGTTGTGACGACGGTTCAAACGCTCATGAGAATCACCCATCTATCAAAACTATTAAGAATGTAAAATAACTTACTATTGCTACCATCACCAATATAGTTTCCATAACTGTCATAGTGATCATCTCCAACATCATCGTTGTCAGGCAGGTTATCAGTCAAAGCAACGGCCGGAGGTACTTCAGGCTCCACTACTACTATTTCTGTAGTCCTGGAAATTGTTCAAGATCAATTGTATATATTGCTAAAATAATGGCAACATAAACTTGTACACAAAATCATAACGGGCAAGGCCGTCTTAAAGCATGCCGGGGCCATAGGTACTTCATAAATAGAGGCCTCAAAAACATCATCTAGGTATGATTTTTCAGTTGTTGTTGGTACACCCCACATGAAATTGAAATTCTTGTGAGACTGGCGGCCTTTGTGAGACTGAGGGCCCCTGTTAGACAGGGGGCCCTGGTCACACACACAAAGTATCTAGTGGGAAAGAGGGGTCTGTTAAAGAGGGGCCTGATAAAGAGGGGCCTGATAAAGAGGGGCCCGATAAAGAGAGGCCTGATAAAGACGGGTGAGACTATTTATTTTGTTATTAGTATTTTATGAACTTTTTATAACAATTACTAGCATACCGCCCTAGCTTTACATGGGGTACAAACGAACAACCTTAACAGATCTAAACCTTCCTCAAACTGTAATAGTTCTCACCTGGGTTTGTCCAAATTGTTTTGGGCGGTCCTCACATTAATATTCCTCCCTTGGAAAGTGCTCCCATTACCACTCGCTATTGCCTGCTTAGCGCTAGCCTCCGTTTCAAACTGGACGAAACCAAAGTTCCTGTTGACAACAATGCCATTGATCTGCCCGAATTGTATGAAATGCTCGTACAACTCGTCAACCGTAGCATTCTCTGTTAATCCTCCGACGTATATACGAAGATGGGACGTCGACCGATCTTTCATAGCCTGCCTATCCAGAGTTAGTTTGTCTGTAAAATAAATTGCGCCCATTATAAGTTATAGGTTCAGTTTTAGCGCAAATTGTTCGATGGATTTAACGTGAAAGTACTTTTGTAAAGTAAATTTTATGAAGCATTCAGTAATGAGAATATTAGCATGTATAAATTACTCACCAGCCATGGTTCTGTTAGTACCACTTTATTCATAAATTAGAAGAGAAAATAACAAATAGTAATAGGACGCGCCGACAATGCTAATGCCATTCAACGCGATGCGATCACTTGACGTGACGTGACAGTTCACAGTTGCGTGACGGGACGGGACGGGAGTGGTTTGCCAGTCTTAAAATTGTAAGGAGATGTATAGACAGTATATATCCGGAATGTTATTTTTTTTTGGGTTCCATATCCAAAAGGTAAAAAACGGGACCCTAATACTAAGTCCGTTTGTCTGTCTCTCACCACTCACCAGGCTGTATCCATCAACCGTGATAGTTGAAATTTTTCACAGTTGATATATTTTTGTTGCCGCTATAAGAACAAATACCTACTAAAAACAAAATAAAGTAAATGTTTAAGTGGGGCTCCTAATAAACGTAACTTTATTGCCGTTATTTTTATTTTTATTTGATGGTACGGAACCCTTCGGCCGGTTTTATACAATTAATGGAGATCGCACAGTTCGCTTTATATTTATAATATATCTCACTCACGCAATAAATACTTACGGTGAGGAGCATAGTGCGGGGCCATGTAGCAACTGAAGGGATTTTATTTAACATGCTTTAAATATTTATATTTGTTGTAGTAGAGGATCCCGATATAGAACGACCTTCACCGAGATGTTTATTTGATGAAATGTATTTTATATTTAATTTAATATGTCAATAAATATATTGCATATGGCTTGCCTAACTAATTTAAGTCCAGGGTGCTTAGTTAAAAAAAAATTAAACATTTCACCGGTTTGATTATTAGATAAATTCATAATAAAATAATCTTTATTTTATTTTTAATTTCAATTCAATAATCAGACCGTTGCAAAATGCTAGTAGGTATAGATTTACCTGTTTATATCTGGCTAACCGATAGTTGTGACGGGAAAAGAATAGGCAACCTAACGTTTGCATATTCTATGGGCTTCTTACTTTCGATTATTAATCAAACCGGTGAAATATAAAAAAATATATTTTTTTTTAATTATTAATTAAACATACCCTGGACTAAAATTTGTTAGGCAACCCATATGCAATATATTTATTGACATATTAAATTAAATATAAAATACATTTCATCAAATAAAAATCTCGGTGAAGATCGTTCTATATCGGGATCTTAGGCTCCGTCCACACTTGTATCATTTCGCCGATCCGATCCCCGTCGCGTATCTTCACCGCGTATCATGAACGGTAGTGTGGACGTCGCGCCGTCGCGATCATGCAACGCTCGCGCGATATCCATGTTGATACGCGTATCTTCAGTACCCCACACACTCGCGATCAGGAAAGTGTTGCATGATCGCGACGGCGTGACGTCCACACTTCCGTTCATGATACGCGGTGAGGATACGGGGTGAGGATCGGCCGTGATCCATCTCGAGTGGGTTTTTGCCCGATCATCAAAGGCGCTATTTGAGTCATCGATCCACGCTGCAGTCATTGGTTTTTAATCCTTAATTTTTACGATAATTAAAAAATACCATACCACTGATGGACTGTCTACTTTGTTAGGCCTTTTCATGCGGCGTCTTCCGGCACGCAGTTTCCACTCGAGAACGTTTCTGCCGCATGCCATAAAACAAACACAGTCATACGAAGGCCATGTCTCCGTGAGCGGGTGCCTTAATCGCCGCGTGGGAGGCGTCTTCCAGCACGCGGTTTCCACTCGAGAACCTTTCTGCCGCATTATGTATTATAAAACGAGAACAGTCATGTGCTAAATCTCCATGAGCAGATGACAAAAATGAAGGCCTTCCTCTGCGACTTCCGGTACACGGCCCCCACTCAAGAATATTTCTGTCCCAAGGTTCAGTGAGCGATCTCAGCGGGCGACATTTTTTAATGGGACGCAACTCCGCAAAGAACAACGATTACAAACGAAATGAAATGTTCGACGAAAACGAAATGCCAAAATGATCGGGGCGGTGATACGGTGCTACGATACGGATATCATCCAAACTACTGCACGCCGAAATGATCGGTGCGGCGATACGTGACGAGGATACGATACGGCAAGTGTGGACGCGTTTCTTCGCGCGACGGCGCAAATGATACGGAGTGCCCGCAGTGAGCGTCCAAACAGCACGATACGCGGTGGAGATACGCAACGGGGATCGGATCGGCGAAATGATACAAGTGTGGACGCACCTTTAGACTATTGATATATATCGTGTGAGTTTTCTTTCTGTTAAATATTAAATAATAATTTAAATATTTTTCCTCTATGCTATGCTTTTTGGAACGACCCTTAGGTTTCCATACTTATTTTTTCGTCATTCCGGACAGGCTAAGCTAAGACCATAGGCCATCGGCCTCCTCATTACTTTTGAATTTGACAAATGACATTGATAGACTTACTTGACAGTCAATTGACAGTGACAGGCTCGTGACCATTGAGGTTAAGAATTTACGAAAATGTTTTAATTTTTAATTCGTCGCAGTACTACTGTTATGCAACAGTAAATATTGCAGCCACGCCAGGAATTGATGTTTTATTACTTCTCGTGCATGTGCTATTTTTATACATCATCCTGCCTTAAGAAACTAGAGATTTTATGAATCGTAAGTAGATCTTTTTTTTTATTCTAAATCTCATCATTACTCCCAGTCACTCGTGAAAGTAATCGTGCCAGGCATTTAGAAACATTAAGATATTGTTGTAAAACAGCGATGTACTTATTAATGTGTGGATTATTTCTTCTAGGCACTCGATCACCGCTTCTGTAATGAATGGCAATTCGAAGAGCCTTTTCCCATGCATACAAAACTGTCAAGCAAGCTAGAGAAGCAGCATTCAGTGCTAAGAACCTGTTTTACACCAATGTCTTATTGTCGATAGGGATATCATGTACTGGTGACTTGCTTGAGCAGAGCTATGAAGTGTACAGTAAGCAAATCCCTCAGTATGACGCGCACCGCACTGTACAGATGGGCTTTTCAGGCGGCACCGCTGGCGTAATCTCTCATCACTGGTACAACATTTTGGATAAAGTGATAATTGGAAGAACTTTGGGTATGGTGATGAAAAAGTTAATTCTAGACCAATGTATCTCTTCTCCTTTAATAATCTTATCGTTCTTTGCTACGGTTGCCGTTTTCGAAGATGATCCATGGGAAAACTTTACTGAAGAAGTTAAAGCAAAATTTTGGATTCTTTACAAAGCTGAATGGGTGGTTTGGCCACCAGCACAGATTTTTAATTTTTACTTTCTGCCTACCCAGTACAGAGTACTGTATGACAACACAATCTCTCTTGGTTATGATATTTACACATCAAAAGTGAAGCATGATAAATCTTTAAGAAAAGAATCGATAAAACAATCAACTGAATAATTCATAGTATTTTTCTTCAAGTGACTGATAAATTCATTATTTAATTTTTATGTCCTACCCCTGCTACACCAGTGTGACAGATTTAGTACCAAATGTATATCATAAAGTGGCAATGTACCAATGATTGGTTGGATAATGATTTGGGTCAGAAATGTCTACATGCAAACTGAATATAAAAAAAAATTAAGAAATGTAAGAATTTAAAAATTATGAAAACAAAACATTTTTGACTATGATTGTCAAATGGAGATCTAGATCCATGTTAAGTATTTTTTCAAGCTTTTAATTAATGCAACAAATTTCATAAACATAATGCACAACTTGTTCAAATCTTGCAAGTTGATTTTCACCCAGCAATATCCATCATTGGCATGCACATAAATTCATAGTCTGTGCAATCATAAAATTTTAATTCTGTACCTTAAATCCATTTCTGACTGCAAAGCATAATACATGATATATTATCATCTTTATAAGAAAAATTAAAAATGGTTCAGTGAGTTTACATATGTATACTGAAAGTGAAGTGTTGAAAAATAATATATTTTGTTTTTCTTTTTTTTTAGATTGACTGAAATGCGAGGATTAAGTATGACCTGGAGAAGACTAGCCATGAATTTTCGTGGATTTCAACCTGTGACCAGGTTCAAAAGAACAGTCAAAGTAGCATTCAGTGACAAATATTTATTGTACACTAATGTTACAATTTCCCTTAGTCTATCTGCGATGGGAGATATTGCGGAACAACACTATGAAATATACTGCAAAGATATCGAGTGCTACAGTCCAAAACGAACTTTACATATGGCATGCTCCGGTGTCGCTGTGGGTGTACTGTGTCACCATTGGTACAAAGTTTTAGATAAATTTATTATAGGAAAGACTTTTGATATGGTTGTGAAGAAACTTGTTCTAGATCAATTAATTTTCTCACCAATAATGATAGTAACTTTCTTTGGAAGTTTAGCCCTATTTGAACATAATCCTGTAGAGAATTTTAAAGATGAGGTTAAAGATAAATTTGTTACGTTGTATCAAGCGGAATGGGTGGTATGGCCGCCGGCACAAATTATTAATTTCTACTTCCTTCCTACCCGCTTTAGAGTCTTATATGACAATACTATATCTCTAGGATATGATGTATACACGTCCCAAGTAAAACATAGCAAAGGAAAAAAAATGTTTCTAGACAGTCAAAAACCAGTTTCTTCTTGATCATTATTTATTTACATTATTTAGTCAAATTTACATAACAATTATATTATCGAAGACACTGATAGCAAACAGTACATTTGTTAACTAATATAAACCTTATAACTTCGTGTTAAGGTCTATGGATGTACAGTTAACTGTGTCTTCGTTTGTACATCGTAAGTGTAACTACTCGTATAGTCTACTTGCGGCACTCGCGGTTACCTGTACAAGAAGCGTGGCTGTGATAAATAAAGTAATGATAAAAAAAATGACAAATACATATCTATACGTACAGAGTGTAGTTACCATGTTGGTACACAACATTATGCAATGTTTGTAGTAATTTATTTTGCTTTTTTGTGTAATACGCGTCAATTATATCATTGTTACACAATATCCTGTATAATTTATTATACCCTTCTACTTTAGTTGTAGTGCAACCTAAAAAGGAGGAAGGAAGAGGTAACAACATAAATTGGCTTTATGTACTAGCTATAAGCATCGTTATATTTTCTATAATGCTGTTGATGTTCCAAAGAAAAATAATAATGAACACACCAAATTTGTAACATTTAGTTAATCTATGGCGTCTTCCTAATATGGCCAGCTTTTTTTGCTAAATCTTTCTGGGTGAACTAACTAGATTTAGGAGCATAAATAGCTATAGTACAGTCGCCATCAGATATATGGCGGCATATAAAGCGTTCCTAAATATCTGAACACGACTTATTGACTGGGCGTTACATTACATGTTCAGATATTTATGGACGCCTTATATGGCGACTGTACCAGAGTTCCTATAACATTTACGAGAAAAGTTGTCGAACATGTGATACAAACCCTCTAAAATAAAATAAAAACTGTTACCTAACGTTTATTTTCCGGGTGACTAAGACAAGTTTTTTAGGGCGAGATAGGAAAAGACAATATAATTTTTTCACGTATTGGGAGTTTCCCTGCCTAGTTGTTGGCTTGAAAATGGCTCAGGCGACGCGATATTGTTGCGTAGTGAGACTGGCGTCTAAGTCTACAGCTCTGCTTTTGCAACCTATTCCTACAGTAGATGTCAGATCACAGATCTACCTACACAGACCTAATTAGGTGTCAAGAACGGTTCCTCAGCCGCTGAATTCCGTTGGCTCGTCCTTAAATTGTTCAATACACTGCTGACGACGGAATTCTCTAAAATTCTCTCCGGCCAAGATTCAGAGCGGGAGCGCCTGTTGCCCGTCTCGCTTATGACCGGCATGTGACTAGTTCTGGGGGTTCCAAGGTGGGAGCGGAAAGATCGTGCTCTGTTTTGAGTCCCTAGAAGCGATGTGAGTAGTCTGTCCAACGCTGCAATGTCCTCCTTTCTAGTGGCCGTGGTGTGCCTGAAGCTAGCCCGGGGTGACGCGACGCTGGAACGTGGACTGGAGCGCAGTGACACTGGGGTAGGAGATTTCATGCCAATTGTTCGGAATACCTAAATAGAGATTATTATTAGAACTGCGAAGATCAAGGAGATGAATGATGTATAAATTAGACCTCTTAATTCAATAAAATTAGCTGAAAATTTGGCAAAATTAAAGGACAACTTTTATCTATCAGGATATGTAGGTTATAGAGCCAAGTTTTATCTACTCTCCCTCCCTCTCAGGGGTGAGCGTCACCCCCCCGCGCCCTCGAATGTGTCCCGGAGCGGGGTATTATCCACTTTAAAAGAAAACCGTGTACGATACATACAAAATGTATAGGAACGAAATAATTCTAAATAAATTTACTATAAACCATTCATACATACAAAAGCGATATCACTTATATAATCAGCGCAATCTGTTATCAAATACTAACGTTTTTAATTATTGATCTTTTTTTTCTGCTAAAAGGTTAGTTATCTCAAAAACTTCACACTTCTCGGCCAAAATATGTATGACAAAAGTAAAGAATAGAATTTTTTCTTTCTAAAAATGTATAATTTATTTCTGTTACTCTGTCATTTACCGTTGCAATGCTATTTTTAAAATTTATGTCATTTGTCCATTATGCGAAATATAAATATTTGTACTAGTTAGGTAAACGGTGTTACTTTCAATACCATAGACTTCATATATGTTTTTCTGTAATCTATAAGTATTGAACTATATTCGGTATTTTTTCTCTTTTTTTAGAATCACTATTTCAGGAAATAAGGGGGGTGTGGGGAAATCGTCAAGTTTTGCTCATTTTCGTAAATAACTTCAAAACAGTTTAATTTAGAATTATGAAATATATATATTTGAGATGTTCATAAGGTAGTACCCTTTCATTTGATAGGTATGTCACACGATATACTTTGCCATTTTTTTTTCTAATTTACCCCCCAAATCTGGCTCCCATGTTTCAAATTACTTGATTTACTTTACGTTATGTTACATGTCCATGTTTGGGTCATCAATTTACATATGTGTACCAAATTTCAACTCAATCGGTTCAGTAGTTTCGGAGCAAATTGGCTATGACAGACGGACGGACTGACACAGACACACGAGTGTTCCTACTATAATCATACATAGACATATTATTTCGTTCCTATACATTTTGTATGTATCGTACACGGTTTTCTTTTAAAGTGGAAAATACCGCGCTCTGGGACACATTCGAGGGCGCGGGCGGGTGACGCTCACCCCTGAGAGGGAGGGAGAGTAGATATCCCTTCCAGTGGCAGAAACCGGGAGCCGGACCCCACGTCAAGTGGCAGGCATCCGGGAGCCGGACCTGACAAAACAAGCCATTGAGTGGCAAGGTTTCTAATTGCATGACAGGAGAAGTGGCACAGCCATCTTGGCAAAATATACCGTTAAGTGGCGGGCCTCCCACGGGTGGTAATCGCGAATTTCCGCATGTTACAAAAAATATCTTTTCTCAAAAAAAAGTCGGTGTCGGGAAGATGACGCAATTTCTAACGAACTTTGCTTTGCGCGTCAATTCGACCGTTAGTGAATGCCGTCCTTGCTTATTGACGAATGCATCTTACAAGTGTGAGCAAGCAAAATATAGTTTTGACGGTTTTATTTCGGGTGCGAAATAAGACATCGCACAGGGTCCGGGAGCCGGATCCTGCCACCCAACGGCTTGTTTTGTCCGATCCGGCCATGCAACTGGTGGCGCTGCCACCTGAAGGGTTATACTAGATACAATTAAACTTGGCTCTATAACCCACATATCCTGATAGATAAAAGTTGTCCTTTAATTTTGCCAAATTTTCCATACATTTCAATCTAATTTTCTTGTACCTACTATCTGGTCAGTTTTATTTGTTGCGTTGCACCTATTTCTCCTGTATGTTTTATGAGGTGTGCAATAAAGAGTACTAGTAATGTATTGTTATAAGTAGATTTGAAGGATGAATAAGAAAAGAACTTTATTTGAATCCATGTTCGTTACCTCGTCGGCGGTGTGGCTTTGATAGCTCATCCTCTTGACTTTCCTATAAGTCTCATCGTCAAGTGCTTCTTGCACTGCTGCTTCTAATTTGTCTTTGATATCTTCATCAGATCCTTGGTTGAGGTCTTCCAATACGAGTCTGCCAGGAAAACAAACAATATCATTAACTACCTAAGTCGTGTTACATGTACATGTGAAGTAATTTTTAGTAGTTAAGTTGACAACATTTTGTTACCAACTAAACCTTTTCAAAATAATGAAAATGTAAGTGAATATATGTACTTTGGTCGTAATTCAGTACCTTCAGAAAAGGGCGCGGGGGAATCGATGCCAATGTAAGTCATTACCGACCTTAATAAAATTGGTCTTTTACTGGTACACTTACCCTACGTAAGAAGGTGTATTCGTACCTAATATTGTGTCAAACTGACAGTCAGTCTAAAACGGCTCTTACAATTGCCGCCCCAAAACGTCTAACCTAATCTAATTTCTCAAATCGAATTATTTTAAATAAAATATACAAAACGTTACTCTGCTCGCTCGTCCTGTTCGGCTTCATGCAAATTTGCCCGGTTAGCATCTCGAACCACTTTGATGTCTTGCTCCCAAAACCTCCTTAGATCTGGGGTCGAAGTGTAAGGAGCGGCGACCTCCTTAATTTTAAGGAATATTATCGCCGTAATGAATATGCAGATTACGTTGACTATTGTAAGACAGCAGCTTACGATGCCTGAAATTAGATTAAATTAACGGGATTACGAATTTAACTAATTGCGTAATTTGTTTGAGATACTTGCCGTTGACGGCGAATTCTATAGGTAGGTAGTCGTGGTAAAGGGGCTGATAAGATGAGTTGCCGGTGTAGGCCTCTCCTTTGATGTGCGGTATTTTGACTCCTGGATATAGTAGCCAGATGCAAGCCAATGCCCAATATAAACCCTGAAAATAAAGAAAACTTTCAAGTGATGTGTCGCAAATCGGTTACTTACTTAAAAAATAAAGACATTTCAGGTAGGCGGGGATCGGAGTCATAGGCGTATTTAGGGTGGTGGCCGGGTGGGCCGTGCGCCCGTGCCTACCCCAATATGGTCATTCGTGGCTTCAATTCATCGGCCAAGGCCAGGCCCCCACCCAGGCCCCGTCTGAAAAATATTCTTCAGATACGCCAATGATCGGAGTAGGTCAAATATGAAAATTATATATAAGTACCTAGATATAACTTTTTATATTGTTGCAGTTTATCATCGATTTACTGACTGAGTTATGTCATGTCTAATGTACTATTCTCTATAAAAATTGTTTACGCTATTGCTAGCCGGTACGGCATAGCTCATGGGTAAGGACACTGGTTTAAACGCGCGCCGAATTGACAGAACAAAAGAGAAGGCGGAACGGTGCACCGTGGTCCGAGCTGCCACGACGGCTATTAGCAGTCGCGACGCCACGCCTCAAGATCACTTGAGTCGTATTTTACGCAAAGAATCAATAACATACAGTTCTGAGGTGGGTTATGCAAAGATCGACAGAGAGGACCTTCTGGAGTATGTACCTATTTATTTTGAGGCTATGTATGGAAACACTTACATGATTACTTACACAGTTAACAACTGGCGGAAGCAAAGATGCTGAAATGGCAATTCCGATCAAGGGCCCAGCGCTACCTTGAAGCAATGCTAAGGCCACACCAGTGCCTGATGTCAGGGCCCAGAGAACGCCCATCCAAAGAGCACGGACATTTCCTCTGGAATTAATTTTTATAAAATACATAGTCACATAAAAGTCTCAAAAATTAGTCCATCATCAAACATTTCGGGCATTTTTGTTCTTTTGACAATTAACCAAAATAAACAAGATAATTATAGTCTATACATACCTACATATAAATTAGTTTAAGAAAATTAATAAAATCAGGGGAAATAATTCGTGTAGTTTTGAAAATTGGTACAGTTATACTTACCCTATGGTGTCTAGATGAACATACTAAAAGTCCTCGAGGGTGGGGGCTGTGCTAAGGGAGTAGGGGGGGGGGGGGGGGGGTTGAAGGTACCTTTTTTCTGATGTTCGCTCATATCTCAAATATTTGTAGAAATTGTATTATTAAATATTACTTAGTTGTTATTTAGTTTTAAGCTAATTAATTGTTATGTGCAAAAATCTGAAAAAGGTAGGTATTTAATGGATACTAGAGCAAGTGCCAGACTTAAAATTATTCGCGGTTGCGATATATGGAGTAGGTATTCACACCATGAAGTGCAACAAAATAAAACGACTTGGCTTATGGCCGGGCACTTGGCAAACATTCTGTGTGTGTAATGGGCTGGTGAGTGGCATCATCATTTATAATAGTATTAATAGTACATTTCTTTTACAGCACACTATGTAAATAGATAGACACTAGTTCTAGGTACGTATTTACTATGATATTCGTAGTTTTTATATATACCTACCTATACAAAAACGGAATTTTGCAAACCCAGATCCTTGAAACAGGTTTCACACATCACTACATAGGTAAGTAATATAAAACAAAGTCGCTTCCGTCTGTCTGTCCCTATGAATGCTTAGATCATTAAAACTACGCAACGGATTATGATGCGATTTTTCAATAGATAGAGTGATTCAAGAGGAAGGTTTATATATATAATACATGCATAATTTATCAGCATTGCACCCATGCAACCCATGCACGCCGGGGTGGGTCGCTAGTCTAATATATTTTTGAACGACCCAACGCCCGGCAGGACACAGAGACAGACATATGGATAAAGATGGCGTAACATAGGGATTGCCATGGTTATTACAAAATCAATAGCAGTAATGAAGTGGAATGCTATATGCCTATTTTTACCGTGATTTCATCTCTTCAGTAGGCCAGTCACCAAATCCCCAAGGCATTTCTGTGGTGCCCAAGATAAGTCCGAAAATGAAGCCAAAAACCAGCGAGAAGAACATTCCCGCGACAAGACTTTCAAAACCACTTCTCACGAGGCTTCTGTCCGAGATAATGGTTCCGAAAGTTATGGACATCACTGGGCCCATGAGGGGGGACACCAACATCGCTGCTACTATGTTTGAAGCATTGTTTTCCACCAATCCAAGGGCAGCGAGAGAACTGTGAGGAATTGAGAAGGAGTTACTCGTAAACACTTCATTTACTTGATGAACCAACAGAATAGAAACGGGTCTGGGTGAAACTAAAAACCTCACTTTTTATTATGTATTTCGTCGTTGTTTTGCTATTTAACGCAAACAGTTTTTTTAGAAAGCTCTGCTCCTGGTAGTTTTTACTAGTAACTGGTTAAAATATGTTTTTTTGCGGTTGTAGTGCTACTACCCCTGCATCAGGTAGGGTTACTACCCCATCAAGGTCGGTATCATTCAGGATGGAATATACTTACTCAGCAGTTATAATTAACGTGAGATAGTCGAACGACAGTTCTCCGCCTCCTCGAACACCATCGACCACTTGCTTCACAGTGAGCTTTGACCGTATCGACTCTACAAAAGCGCGCCAACGTTTAGCTTCTTCGGATTTACGTCTAAAAATATGTAAAATACGAGTAATAAGTGCATCTTTGAGTAAATAAAAGATTGAAAGGTTATATTTGTTAGCTGTTGGTAATAACTGCGACTTACATTATTGAGTCCTCATCGTAATCCTCATTTTCGACAGCGGAATGTACAACACTGCATGGTAGGACGCTGAAAAAACAGGATATAAATTAACTAAAGCACTGTCGAGTAAGAGCCTCACTGTGTGTTGCTATAGGGGAGACCGGGTATGGAAGTCACATTTTATTTCTTTTGCATTTTAAGTACTATTGTTTTTAGTTGGGCATGATAAAAGATAATTTAATGGATAGTGTATTTATTTGAGTTTAAAAATATATCAATACTTTTTCAAAATCTCAAAATCATTTTTTTTTCAGCTAGTAACTTATATAAACTTAAATGATGTATGTAAGTCACTGTGACCAGGAAAGTAACGAAATACGTATTCATAATTAATAAAAACACCCAAAAACTAAATTCGCTTTCAGCTAATAAGGTAGTCACACGTGACTACCAGCCCCCGTCGACCTGAGACAACCCGCCCCAAAACACGTTTTAGAAAATAATCTTACAATATAAATTCAAATGAATGTTTCCACTAAAAACCTTATAACAATATGATTATACACAAGTTCAACTTGAACAATACACGAAGAAGCATATTAATATGCAAAGTAAAAGTGTACCTACGAGATTTAACACAGATGCTCAAAAAAATACTTTTACTGGCGGAAAAAAGTAAACGAATGTGGCTCCCTCACAACATACCGGAGCCGACTGCGGTAAAGTACGGAGCGGGGTTTAGCTCTCGCGATCCTTAGACACCGGTCGGTAAACTGATTCGTGCCTTTAGTTGTCAGTTATGGCCGCTGTGACAACCAACCCGTGTGACTTTCATACCCGGTCTCCCCTAAGCGTTAGATGTTATGATACGATACCATGATAAGTATTTATAAAAAAAATATAGAACATAGATCATAGTAGTGTTCTACTTTGACTTTTTCTGAAATAGGAAAACTGGTGGAATTCGAGTTTTATGGACGCCACGCTACTGGTATATACCAACTAAGCAATAAAGAAACGTAGGGGTATGTGTTCGGAATCCTGTAGTTGATCGATTTAAATATTTCTTGCATGATTCAAATCAAAATCGTCTATTCGCAGTAATATGATTAAAGGGATATTTCCGAGTTAAAATGACTACTGCATATTACGCTAATGGTGGCGTGCGAATATTTAGCAAAAAAATTATGCTTAATACTAGAATCCTTAATTCCTAAAGAACTCATTAATGGAGTTAAAAGAGTCGGTGCAACTGCCAAATACTTACTATTGTCTTGAACCTATTCCAACGCAGATAATGCAGGTCTCTGGGTAACTTGTTAAACACTTGATGGCCGTATAAAGGCATTTCTATTATATTTGTTTAGGAAGGGAAAAGAACAGTACCATCATTGAAATTCCTTTGTGTTCTGCTACTAACATCTGTTATTTTTTTAAACAAATCTGTATACTGCGTTACAAATATTGCTAGTTCCTTGATATATATACCAAAGGCTCACATGAATCCGTTATATATAAGCCCCACAAATGGCTCTCACACACTTTTGAAGGATGAACACCTTATTTACATGTACCGATTGACTTTAAGGTCTTTCGAGGCAAGCGCTCTGTACCTAAGACTTTTCAGTAGTTTTTGCAAATATTGTCTTACCTCACAACAGATTTCCACCGAACCCCAATACCGAGCTGCGTCAGGCAGTGCAACATGGTCTCACACTCGTCTCCTGTGGGGAGAGGGAACATCACTTCGAAGTAGTTGCCCAGTTTGTCGCTCATCCATACCACTTGGGTCACTTGAAGCTTGTTCAGCAGTTCTTGTAATATCTGTACTCGAGATAATAGATTAGAAGCTATCTTCTAATGAAAAAACTCAACTTTACACATTCCAACTAAATCTATATACTATATATAGGTTTAAGGAAATTAAATAAAATACTTTGACGCTGTTGGCGCAGTGGTAAAGCAGCTGCCTACTGAGCCGGCGGTCCCGGACTCGAATCCCGGCCAGGGCAAATATTTGTGTGATGAACTCGAATTTGTGCTTGGGTCATTGGTTGTTCTATTATGTATTTAGATAAGTATATATTTATCTATATAAGTATGTATATCGTCGTCTAGTACCCATAACACAACGCTTCTTGAGCTTAATTTGGGACTAGGTCGATTTGTGTGAGGTTTTCTGATATTAAAAAAAAAACTTACGCTCTCCAACGTGAAAAACTTATCTTCCTCTTTAATATTCTCCAAAGTCGCAAAAGCCTCATTGTAATACTCCTGCGTCAGTTGCACGGGGATGCTTCTAGACTTTTTATTTCTCAGCTCCACCTCCAACTGGCACGGTTTAAAGGAACTCGGAGCCTGAATGGAGAACCCTTTTGGCTTCCCGAACCTTAACACATGCTCATAGTTACTGGATGGTATGCACACCACGAATATAACTCCGGAGGGCATGATCAAGACAACTAGAGTGGTACATAACCTGTCGGCACCGAGGTTCTACATTGGACATTATGGTATTAATTCGTTGAGTTAATTTAGCCCTGATTAGACGTATTATTGTCTCAGTGTTAATTGGTAAACGGTTGATAGTTCCACGGCCAAGTACACGAAGAAAACATCTAAGTACCAACTCATTATAGTTAGAATCATTATAGGAAGATAGAGTCGATGTTGCTAATATTATATATTATGGATATTTTTTTAAACAATGTATGAAAATAATATTCGCTTTCGAAACACAATTGTGTTGAATTATTGTATTAAGCGGTTTACATTCACGTGAAATTGTCAGGAACGGCCCGACATGTTTCGAACTCGTATGGAGCTCTCCATCAGGGACTGCTACCCGTACACCGCCGCGGCAACTTCGTCACAATTCGTGACTTCGTGACAATTTCACGTAAGTGTAAACCGCTTAATACAATAATTAAATATGCCTCACGAAAGATTTAATAAGATTACAATTGTGTTTTTCGAAATGATTTATTAATGTGTGTAAAATAAAATAAGTACAGAGGTCAAAGCGGATGGGGTAATTGAAAGTGTACGTACAGTGCGTCCCTGGTCTATAAGGTTAAGACGTTGGATTATGGCTGGATCGGTAATCCAAAGATACCGGGTTCAAGTCCCCGTGTGGATCGCGTATGAGTGCAATTTAATTTTTCTTTGCGCGTTGATCTGTATCTATTAGTAATGTTTCTTTAACACTTTGGTATCTTCCTTCCTTGTCTTATAATTTTAAAACAAGCGAAGTGTGGATAGATACTTAGTTTTAATTACTGAACATGAGTGATTTCCATTAACTTATAAGAATATACCTACCTCAGCTAGGATTGATGATGCAGGATGCTGATGATTTAGCATTCGGTAATAAGATAAGCGAATTTAGAGGTAAGGAAGTAGAGGTTATTTATAATCATATACATATTACATATTTCTGGATTTAAGAAGTTTCTTAAATATAAAGCCGGCAATCTAGGTAAACTTACCTTATATCACTTTTCTGTTTGAGGACAGCATAGGGATGGACAACTAAAAGTTGATTGAACCACGTATTTAAATATAAAAATAAACTAATATAGTATCTAAATAACATATTTCCTATAAAATATTTAACTCCTTTACTGTCTAAACATTATAAACCTTATTAGCTAAAACTACTGGTCGTCTCGGTTCTACTGTCAGGTTCGAAGACGGTTCTATAACTGGTGATTGTGATTGTTCTGTACGTTGTTCTTCGGAATTATTGTCCCGGAAGTTTTCTTGATCTTCTAAGGCAGCGTTACAAAAGCTATTATCGACATCAAGATCTGTTATACAGTCGTTATTGTAAAAGTTTTCGTTATGTATATCCGGGATGTCTAATTCTGCTTTGTTTGCCTTTGGTTTGACAAATTTGTCTATGCTGCTATAGAAGTGTCGTCCATCTTCCATGTTGTTCTCGTAATTGTTGGCCATGGAATTCATCCTGTGAGAAAATGGGCATTTATATATGTCAGTTCATATTGAAACAAGAAGGCACATTCCCAAGTAGCAAAACAAGCTGCAGAAGCGCTTATACAGCCCTTATCATGGGGCTTGTGCACTAATCACGGGAGGTTTTTTCGGCTACTTTTTGACCCCTCTTGGTCTACTTTTTGGTCCCCCTGGTGATATTTGGCGAGGTTTTTTGTTACAGGTTACATACAGGTTAGATTTGATATTTTACGAGGATCCGAACTAGACATATGTGCCGTAAGGTGCAGCTATTTGAGACCCAAGGAGTTATTTGTTACTAAGAAAAATACTGAGGTTCGTGGAGTTGGGGTGGTTGGAGTACCGCTACCCCCTTTTCACGCAAAATAGGCCCGTTGGATGTCGACTTGCGGAAAATGCCCAACGCAACTAACTAACTACTAAGAAAAATAATGCTTTTTAGCGCGATCTTTTTTAACATTGGAATTGGAATATTATTAGGAACTTATGTTTTTAACATTTGTTCAAATTTTTGCTAAGTACTTGGGTTCCAATAGCCTCTCGTTAACGCAGTAGAAATATTTTAATGGATAACTCGCAAAATGTCTTACTACTTAAAGCTTCTTACGTTATACAAGAGTCTGCAGACTAAAATAAACATAGATATTTCTTATAAGCTTATATGTAAATTTACATGTTACTCCGCGTTATATCAGCACAAAAGAGCTCCAATATTCCAAGCAATTTACTCACTGTTCTTTTTCAAGGCAATACGCTTCGATATTTTGGGCTCTCATGCGCCGGATGGCAGGAGTTTCATGGCGGTAGGTAACCGTATCACTCTGTATGAGGTTAGTAGGTCCTTTGTAGTCTTGTTGATGGTCAGTTTTGGGAGATTCATTAGACCAGTTGCTGAAATAAATTTTGTTTAATAAGTAATCAATTAAATAAGCAAACTACTGCTATTATTACACTTACAATAATTACCTACTGCATCAGAGATTATGTATATTTGTATATGTCATTTTATGGACAAAATTTTGAGTAGTGCATATGTGCGTAGGTATTTGTTTTTATTTAATAAACGCGGTTGGCGTGGTGGTAGTGCAGCTACTTCATGAGCCGACTGTCCCAAGTTCGAATCCCGACAAGAGCAAATATTTGTGTGATCAACTTTAATATTTTTATTTATTTAAATTTTATTACACAAAACAAAAATCAGTAAAATTGGCGAACTTAATGCCTAATGGCATTTTCTACCAGTCAACTTTGCATAGGGCCAAACAGAGATGCTTCAAGTGGTTACAGAGTAGAAAATTAATCGTTCGGAGAGCATCTAAGATAGGTACAATAGTTACATGTATATTTTACCTGGGTCTATGTTTTTATCTATGCAAGTAACATATATTGCCTGATTGTCGTCTAGTGCCCATAACACATACCTATTAGAGCTTACTGTGGGACCTGCTAGATTAAATTTAGAGATTGTCCGATATTTAATTTTATTAAAAAGTATACTTGTTTAGTAAATGCATCCCTAGAGGCTTTGCTTATCTTTTTAAATTCCGACATAGCAAATACAGTAATGCAATGCATTGTTGCTTGTTCGCGGAAGTAACTTAACAGGTGGAGGTAGGTACCTGTATTTTTCCCATGATATGCTGGTGTTACTATTTAGGATGGTACGTTTGGAACTCCGCTGTGATTGGCGATTAGCTCTCCACCATAATATATCTCGCCGTTCTAGAGAGCATACTTCTTTTATCTGAAATTTTAAATATAATTTAAGATCTTATTGCAATTTCCTAATGAGTTTCCATAGTCAGAGAGAGGTGCAGGGTATGGTGAGAGTTTGAAGGACCGTGGGAGTCCTGCCTCCGGCCTCTTTTAAACCCCCTTCCTATTCCCCTTCCTGGCAAACTAAATTTGCATGAAAAAAAAACATATTTATTATTTTACGATCCGTTGCTCCATTCCCCCGTTGTTACAAGTCAAACTTGTCTGTTTGCAGATGAACAACAAATATATCGAACCTACTCACAAAATTTTAGGGAAATCGGTTGAGAAATGCAACCTCTAGGCGAGACAGGCCTAATCTAAAAAATCTCGACATAAAAAATAATTATTGGCGAAGCTGAAACGAAGACGCCAGCTAGGTCAGCACGCCAATATCATAAAGGCGAAAGTTTGTGAGTGGGTTTATGTGTATGTTTGTTACTGCTTCACGCTTAAACGGCTGGACCAATTTTGATAAATTTTGGTATGAAGGTAGCTGACACCCTGGATTAACACATAGGCTAGCTTTTATCCCGAAAAATTTAGTGTTCCCGTGGGGTGAGCAGGTAATACTGCGCGGGGCAGCTATTTACCTTATAAACCGCAACGCCAGCTACAAATATGCAGGCGATATTGACGAGTGTGAGGCAGAGTGATATTGAGCCGAGGATAGCCAGTTCTGTGGGCAGGTCGTTGCTGTAATATGTAGCTATGACCCCCGCCCAGCGCGGGTCGTCTGCGAACACCAGGTGGACAAGTGCCATCGCCCATAATAGACCCTGAAAAACGTAATTATCAGGAGGACGAACGCTTTAACTGGCATCTTTATAAGGAAAAGGCTTTCTTCATTTTGTGGCTAACATATTGTGAAAGTGTTTCGTTAGATCCCGGACAGGCTGACAACAATGAGAGAAATCAATTTTTTTTTATTGATGTTATTTCATGATAGCGTTTGAATATTTTTTTTAGTTTTCCAGGTGTAACAATTAATTAACAGCAGTGTACTTCTATGCAAAGTTGTATGCTTATTTTCAGGCATGGTTTACGTCATAAGTTGTCCGACAGACTCTACCAATTTTTTTTTTTGAGATACTTAGAGGAATAAGGAGATCATTATAGTAAGTATAATTTTCTGTAGTCTTAAAGCATTAACAGCAGGCGGCAGCAGCGACGCAGAGATCGCGACGCCAACCAGTGAAGCGGTGTATATTCTTCCAGTAGTGCTAAGGCCACTCCCGCGCCGTAGTAGCTTTACTAACAGCTCCTTACAGCGAACATTACTATTATATCACACACTAAAGTATTTAGAGTTACACACTTACAGCGTTAACGGCAGGCGGACGCAGCGATGCAGAAATTGCTACTCCAACCCACTGGTTGGTTGATCGCGACGTCAACCAGTGAAGCGGTGTATTCTCCCAGCACGGCTAAGACCACTCCTGCGCCGTTGTAGCATCACTAACATCTAGAGCGAGCGTTAGTACTATATTACACACTAAACTATTTAGAGTTGCACACTTACAGCGTTAACAGCAGGCGGCAGCAGCGACGCAGAGATCGCGACGCCAACCAGTGAAGCGGTGTATTCTCCCAGCACGGCTAAGGCCACTCCTGCGCCACTAGGCAACGCCACCAACACGCCCACCCACAGCGATCGCATCTCGCATCTGTGTTGAGGGTAACCTTTAAATTATTAACTAGTAGGTAGTTTTAATAGGGTCTAGCGTTATGAAATTCGGGTGAATTATTTGATTCAATTTCGAGATTATTCGGCATTCGTTTGCAATAGTTATATACTGTGGCAGCACGGCTCTACTCAAAGAGAAACTAGATAATGACTGAGTGAGAAAGATTGTCTTACTGGTAATCAAACTATGTAGTCGGTTGTCAATATAATTAGTTCCAAATCGGTACAGGTCTTTGTCTTTGGACGACACGGTTGGCGCAGTTTGTAGTTCGCCTACTGAGCCGACGCTCTATCAAGCTTCGCGTATGCTGGCATAGTAAAAAAATCTAATATAAACTTAATTGCACAAAACAAAAGTAAGTTCAAATGGCAGACTTAATGCCGAATGGCATTCTCTACCAGTTAACCATACTGATTATAACGAGCTTTACAATAATATATCTTCAATTTATAATAGCAATATCTCTGGTTTGTCACATCACAACATTATAATATCTAAACATACCTATCTAAAGAATGTTATGAAAATTTAAAGAGCACGTTTAAGTTATTAAGTTTGATCAGTGCCTATCCCATTGCCAATGTATCTATTCTGGATAGAATAGATACACTGGCAATGGGATAGTATTACATAGCGATTATTGAGAAAAATGATAGGATTATCATTTTTCTCAATAATCGCTATGTAATACTAATAAATAGGATAGGTATTCTTTGCTGAACTCGGTAAGTAGAACCGCACCTACTGAGCCAAATTGAATCAACGTCGTAACACAATACCTTTTATCCAATAATACTCGATCAAAAACAGGCGATGTAGCGACGTCGGCCTAAATTAGGATGAATTACACTCCACTGAACAAAGCATAATCTTTGAATTTGAATTTAAAAGAATCGCTCGTCCCTTTTGTTTCTTAAGGTCCGCGTACCTAAGGAGATCTGTTTCCATTTAAGAAAAGCGCTCCTGGATATTATAAAAAACAGGTGTCAACTTTTAAACCCAGGCTCTTTTCAGATAAAATCAAATAAATGATAAAAAATAAATTATTTTATATTTTCGATAATGTCCCAATTTCTGATAAAGATATTAAGTTCTTAAGTTTCTCATTCTAAAATAACGTAAGTAACAAGCAATTGGTTAAAGTTAGATTACAATTAGGCGGATTTACTCGTACTATGGAAATTTTATATTTGTATTTTCGGCTTGCCCCACTGGCCCACTTAGTCCCAACCCACTGTGGTCCCCTTCATACGACATATCTCTGACAATCGACAACATTCGAACTATAATTTGTTATTGCCTAAGTACTTAGTAATAACCACCCTACAAAAAACTATAAATAGTTTTGAAGTAATTGAAGACCATCATTATTTTTTGACCCTCTGAAGTGAACACACTTACACCACGTGATTAACCTTCTCAGTGAGTCATTAAATTGCAAGTTGTTTGTTGATGAATTTCTAAAAAGTTGTTGGTTTCATCTTTGTGATTCATTATGGAAATTAATGACAAAGGTATGTTTTCTGTTTTTTATTATTATTTATAGTCATTCTTTTCATAATTTTGTATTTATATACCTGCTACGAATCACTTCACTTTACACAAAAACATTACTTACCTGTATTTTCAAATTGAGATTCAACGTAGTTCAGATACTTTCATAGAAATAATATTATATTTGAAAGAAACCTTAAATTATGAAGTATTTGAATCATTTTAGACCAGCTGCCCGATTTTGCCCGTACTTTGGTTATATAGCCTCTACGCTTTTCGTAGAGGGAGCTACGAAAAATATCGAATTCTTATAACATTTGTTTCCTTTCTGTCAGGTTCTTTTTTGCAGGTGCAGTTTACAAGAATGCATGTATTTGAATTATGGAGTTATTTTAAAGGTTCAAACAAGGAGAAAACTCAGCACGTATTAGAGGAAATTTAAAAAAATGTGCCGGAAAATAAAAGTCTTAATACTGAGACATTAAGTAATCGTATTACATACTTCATCACAATGCTGATGGCTTTCTGGGTAAAATCAAATAGAATCGAGAGAATTTCATTAGCACCAACGCAAAATGGCTGGCTATCCGTGAAATAATTGAAATAGTGCAGATTTCGGAGGCGTCCAAAATCAATTGCCCGAACAAGAAAATTGTACTTCGAACATCGGCCGCCCACAAAAGGGTCGTTCTCAAAATATTTGCACCGCCACCTGTCAACAGGTTTGTCTTAGAAGAAGTTTTTTACATCGCATTATTTTAAATATTCAATTATCAACACATATCTATAGACACTTTTTACATAGAGGCCAAATGCTTTTAATTAAAACTAAAGTATATTAATAGACAAAAAAACGATTTAAAACTAGGTTTTGTCGGTCACTTGCCGTGTCCCAACGCGAGGTACTCATGTTTCGTTGTAATAAAAACATATACATTACCGACTTAGCTTATGTTCAGTACTCCATTTTATTTTCATATATGATGAAGTTTGAATACTACCATATCGAATAATAATACTATGCTTAGGTTGCGAATTATTTGCAATTTAAGTTTGTCCACGCCATTTTTTGTCGTTCACTTGTCATGAGACAAACATTGCAATTGTGTGACTACTATTTCGTTTCCCCTGCCTCACCCCGCATAAATCGAGACCTTCAGTTGCCACCTAACACTGTTCCGAGTGGCACGTCGTCAGTGTGCTGCACTAAAAAAAATATGATACATACACTTACGCAAGCGGGAGTTTGTAATGGGTATGTAGTCTAATATTCTGCCTTCCATATTTTGGTTGACGTGTGTACTATTGCATTCATTTTAATTTATAACGCGTAAAGTATGGTCTACTTTTATGTGTATAAATATGCAGTTCATCAACGAAATACTTTATTTGTTTTGATGACATAACTGTCATTTTGTCCATCACCTGTATGTCGTTCACTTGTCTATATAAAAACAGGTGAACGACACATACGGCAGGCGAACGACAATTATTTAAACACTTATACAAAATTATTTATAAACCAGGTTTTATAGGTCACTCGCCGTGTCTCAACTCATGTTTCGTTGTTATAAAAACATATATGTTACCGCGGTAGCATAGTTTGAGTATTCCATTTTACTTTCAAGCTGTCTTAGGAATCCTTAGCAGGCGGCGCCCGCACCAGATTTCGAAAGCATCAATCCTCTGCCTGTCAGCGGCTTTGAGCGTCCAGGTCTCTGCCCCATAAAGAAATATGGAGAACACAAGTGCACAGACGAGGTGCATGTTGTCCGGTTAGGGATGTTTCTATCTTTCCATATTTTGCCGCGTTGGGTCATCACTGTTTCGGGCCATTCCGATTCGCCTGCGAATCTCTGGTTTGCATGTGCCTCTATTTGTGACAATGGAGCCAAGGTACTGGAACTGATCAACAGTATCGAACTCTTGAAGCAGGTTAGTACATTGTCGACTAGTATTGGTCGACTATCATCAGCGCGGTCTTATTTTTATTAATATCGAGACCCATTCTGAGGCTGGTTGTTTTGAGTCATTCCAAAAGTTAGGCCACTTCTGCTTCGGGTGATGCAAAATAGGCGATGGCGATGGCTCCATATTTGTTAAACAGTATTGGGGATATTATGCATCCCTGTCGTACGCCTTTCCGGAACTTAAAGTTCTTGTATGTGACATCTCCTACCGACACCATTCTGTATCCAGACTAGTAAAGGCTTTATAAAGTGTTACCAGATGTGCTGGCAGCTTCAGACAATACCTCCCATAGCTTATCCCACCTAAAGCAGCCGAAGGCTTTCTGGTTATCAGATGTGAAGGAATTCCTCGAAGATGACGAAAACAGCAGTAGGTAACTCAGCGGGTAAGAAAGAATATCTCAAAAGAGGCAGCATTAGGATGCAGAAACGTTAATTAAATGATTGGCTATTGAACCTTCATAAGAAATTTATAAAATCACGTGGGTATGCTTGAATTTTGCAACTTTTTGCCGGTTATGACCTTTCTGGATTTCAAAGGCTCAAAAAACCTCCTAAGAAATATCCTATGAGATGAGAATTAAATGCTTTTTCTCTTTATGCAAATTACTAACATAAGGAAAAAATAAAAATAAAAACAATTAAAAAGCACTAGTTGACTGTTCAACGTAGGTTTTATTTAAAATGTCACTTACCTGCAACCGTCGTCGTTAACCTGCTAACAAATTCAGTTAAGTTGGAACATATTTGTCGCAAATCTGCACCCATTGTCGATAACTTGGTAACAAAATGTCGTTTACCTGACACCGATGTCTTTCACCTGTCGACCTAAAATTTCAAACACCTATATCTTCTAAGATATTCAATTTAACTACTTCCCTCGACGTGATATCAATTGTCTGAATATATTTCTAGCGATCCTATGAAAAATAAAAGAAGAAATCGCAACTTTAAAAAAAAAAGCAAAATTAACGCAGCGGTGCAAATATTTTGAGAACGACCCAAAAAGATTTTGGATCTTGCAGTAAGCGACAACAACAAAGAAAATTGGCGGAGCTCTCAAAAATTGACGAATAATCAGCTGTCAGTGCGTTATTGAATACTTCGTCAGTACCAAGTAAGCATAGTAATAGATGTGAAGTGGATCTAAACGAGACTTTATCGTTTATAACGCAAAACACTTATTATTCACGGTGCTGAAATAATAGGCAACATGTTGGTTTCCAAAAGAAAGCTCTCAGAAAAAGCTGCCGAGTCCACAAATAAAAATATAAAGGCTCAGAAATACTACAAAAATATCACGCGAGTTGACCAACCAGGATCTTTTGAATCGTCTTTTATTAAATTCAGATCCATTGATTTCAAGCCTTACAACTTACCTCTGAAAAAAAAAAACTGTTTTGTCTAAATGTGTAATTAGTCTATTAGATTCATAAAGTAGATAAGGTTTTAATTTTATAGTCAGTGTTAGTTTTAATTATGTTAAGATATCGGGACATACGTAAAAGATTTTATTTTGTATAATGACTTAACCTGCTCGTAACAAGCAGATATTTGTATGGAAATATGATTTTATTGTTAACGTTAAAATAATTTATTTGTATAAATTTATGCATGTTTAATTAAATAGTGTTACTTATTAATTTCAAGCATTATAAATAAACCATCAAAATCAAGTAATTTTGACATAAATTTAATTAATTAGTTTTATTTTTTTTATTGCAATAAAAATGATTTTTTTATTATTTCTCATCATTTATTCAATAAATCTTTTAATAGCGAACACGAATATATTTTTCTTTTTTCAATATCTTTAATACTTTCGGAGATATCGACTTTTGTCACTGTCTCCATACAAGAAAAACCACAGTGCAACCTCCGGACTGACCCCATAGTCATTATAAAGGCAGTCTCACTAAGCACCGCGAGCTTCTTTAAATAGTTTACGCACCAGCGTGCATCATTGCCCAGTTCCGCCTTCCAAAAATCTAACCGACTTAAAGAAGATTCGAAAAAAACGTTACCTAACAACAAACGTGATTGCTTGCGTTAACTTTGCACCTCATTTGTATCCGGTGCCATACATACCAGTTGCAAACTTAACCCGGCCAGTTATTGTGGGATAAGTATTTGTACGGAAACCTCGGTGCACGAGTCATACTCGAACTTAGCCATTTTATTATAAGAGTGGGAACCGGAACGCGCACGCGTCGGCGGCAAATTAAAAGCGCGACGTCCACTCGAATATTTATTCCTGAGTCACTTATGTAAGTTATTTAAGTATATATTTATATGTAAGTATGTATATCATCGTCTAGTATCCATAACAAAAGCCTAATTCAGCTTTATTTGGGACTAGGTTGATTTGATTGATGTTGCCTGAAAATTATGAAACAAAATATTGACTACTTATCACAGTACTTACCTGCTCATATGGGAACGTCGTAAACTCTATCTGACTTAGTTAACTCTAACTCATCGCCGGCTCATGCATTATGCACCGCCGTTGTCGTAACTGCTCGTAACTTGCCTTCAAATTTGCATTGATGAGGGGAATTTAAATACAACAATGTCAGCATCCTCTTTTATCATAGGAGATTTTCATGATTTATCTACATAAGTACTTAAGGCGACATATGATGCGAAAATAACTCCGATTTTTAGTCATGATGGCCTCATGATAACCGTACCGTACTTGTGTCGGGGATTTTTTTAATTTTAATAACTACATGTCCCTCCCATTTCTACTTCTGCCTGCGAGAAATGTCGGCAACTTTGGTTTTTCTGCGGATATCCTCAATTCTCATCAAATAACGCAGAGCCTCCGAGCATAGCCTTTTCCACTGCTCGTTGCAGTATCAAGTCTACAGGTCACATATCATCATACCGTGTCATCATTTCATACGCAGAAGCGCCTGTCCAAGGCGCAGATCATCAGCCCGAAGAGGAACCCGATTACCAGGGCCAGGATCAAGCCCAGGAGCTCGTACAGCACGCCCATCTGCTGAAGAGAGTGGTCGCGGACGGTCATGCCCCAGTGTCTATCTAACTATCAGGTACGGCCATCCATTGCTCAACATAGGTCTTTCCTGAGGCTCGCCACAAAGTAAAATCCTACGCAGATTGCATCCACAGACCCCGTCGGGAGCCGTCCCACGTTGTATTTTCATATAGGTACCTATGTAGCTCTTTCCATACCTACTTGTTTACTAATCTAGGACAATACTTATATTTCTTATGTAGCCCGGAGAGCGAATGGTTGTTGTTGCAAAGTGCCCAGGGTGTCTGCAGTTATTGTGTATGCACAATGCAGCATTATATGACATGTCAACATACCTCGCCATCATTTCATACGTCGGCCACTCGCCGACACCGTAGCGCCCGTCAATGGCGCAGATCGTCAGCCCGAAGAGGAACCCGATCACCAGGGCGAGGAACAAGCCCAGGAGCTCGTGCAGCACGCCCATCTGCTGAAGAGAGCGGTCGTGGACGGCCGTGCCCAGCGTGCCTGCAGTTATTGGGCCCTGAAATGTATGGACTCTTTTTATGTATTATTAAAACAGTGACACAACCTGTGGGCTGACGCTGAAATCTGATCATATTGCTATCTCTAAAAAAGAGCTCCATACCAGGTCGAAACATGGCTTAAGGAGGGAGGTAGAGGTAAGACGTAATTTCAAAGATTATTTCAGAAGAAATGATGATAACATATTAATGCAGCCATGAATGCTTCGTCGGATTGTTCGTAATTATCCATTTTTCATCCTGCTGGTTATTGTTGGCCTACAATCTTACAGTCAGTCCAGTTTTATTGACAACTACTTTTGGTTAATAAGCTCTACCAAGAGCGAAAACAATTAAACAATTGCTATGGTTGTGTTAGCATACATCCAGAAGGAACAATTCATTTAACGTCGATATGGCTTTGGCCAGAGGTAAAAAACTTAAGAAGAAATATATTCTACACGTCGTATAGAACTTGCGTCAAGGCCATGTGGAGTACCTAAGGTATTACTCACCAAAAGCGGCGAAATGAGCATACTGGCGACAATTATGACAGTGGAGTTCTCCGCTAAGCCAATCGCTGCGACGAAGGCAGCCATGATAAGGAGGAGGAACCAGTCAAACGTCAGGGTGGCCTCGGCGCGTACGTCGTGTAGAACTTGCGTCAAGTCCATGTGGAGTCCCTAAGGTACTCACCATAAGCGGCGAAATGAGCATACTGGCGACAAGTATGACAGTAGAGTTCTCCGCTAAGCCAATCGCTGCGACGAAGGCAGCCACGATGATGAGGAACAACCAGTCATCCGTCAGGGTGGCCTCGGCGCGCACGTCGTGTAGAACTTGCGTCAAGTCCATGTGGAGTATCTAATTACTCACCATCAGCGGCGAAATGAGCATACTGGCGACAAGTATGACAGTAGAGTTCTCCGCTAAGCCAATCGCTGCGACGAAGGCAGCCACGATGAGGAGGAACAACCAGTCAAACGTCAGGGTGGCCTCGGCGCGCACGTCGTGTAGAACTTGCGCCAAGTTTGTGCGCGCCCGGACTGAGGAAGAGAAGCGGGACCAGGCGGATGCTTCACTTCTGGAATATTCGAGATAATTTTGATCATCTTCATCAGCCTGTATCAATCCACTACTGGACGATAGGTCTCTCCTATGGCACGCCGCTGAGATTTTTGGCTCCCACAGTTAATATAATAAAATTCCAGAATATTCTTTATCGCAATATCTGGATTACTCCATATAAGTTCACTGCTTTGCTATACCATTAAGTACTTATAAAATTATGAAAAATAAATATCAGTGGACTTGCAGACTTTTGAAAGTAATGTCTGTATTTATGTAAACACTTTATTGTACATAAAAACAAGAAATACACATTACAAAAGATAAAGCATGTTCAACGGCGAACTTATCCCTTTAAGGGATCTCTTACAGTAAACCTTTGAGTAAATGAGTGCTAAACACAAATGTAAATGGTAGACAAACCAAGCAACAGGTACATTGTACAATACAAATAATCACTTTTTAAAGAATAGATGGACTTCAACGAAAGTAAATACTATTTTCGGCCGCCTTTTGCGGTCTCCATCATCAGTTCTACTTTTAAATGCGTCCCAAAGTGATGCTTTAGAGAGCAACTAAACGAGTAACTAAACAAACCCATACTAAATTATGAATAGTTGCTTAAAAAGATTTCCCTCGAATTCTTTAGGATCACATCACCAGATCACGACTTGATGACAATAGAACCGAGTTCCAGCCGGCTTCGCGTAATCAGGGAATATAAAAAATAACCCACTAAGGGCCTGGCCACATGTCCACGACACGGCGTCGTAAACGTAAAACGACACGGTGTCGCGTCGGAGCGCGACACATTATCCACCTTGCGAATATCCGTTGCCGCGTCGTGAAAACACACGACACGGCGTCGTAAACGTAAAACGACGCTGTGTCGCGTCGGAGCGCGACACAATTATCCACCGTGCGAATATACGTTGCCGCGTCGTGAAAACACACGACGCTGTGTCGCGTCGGAGCGCGACACAATTATCCACCGTGCGAATATACGTTGCCGCGTCGTGAAAACACATGCTGCACCGGGCACCGCAGGTCGCAGGTAAATACATTTTGCCTTTTTAAACGAGGCGATATTTTCCATAATAGTTCTTCAAAACTTGACACAGACATTCTAGAATAATCATAAAACTTGTGATCACTTATTTTTAAAGCCTCGTACTTCCTTTTGAAATGACTGCCATCATGGTTCATAATAGAAAGATATGGATTTATCCAACATTTTCGTTTCTTCTGCTTTTTCTTCATGCTTCTTCTTAAAAGCAACAAGAGCAGAATACGTGTGATAGGATCCATGTCGAATTGAAAACTGATCGCAAAATATTTTGAACATGTACGAGAAGCTGCGGCGTCGTAATCGAACGTGGCACCGCACCGTGCATCTACTCAACACAGCAAAGTTAATCTGCCCGGCGCGCGGCGCGACCTGCGGTGCCCGGTGCAGCATGTGTTTTCACGACGCGGCAACGTATATTCGCACGGTGGATAATTGTGTCGCGCTCCGACGCGACACAGCGTCGTTTTACGTTTACGACGCCGTGTCGTGTGTTTTCACGACGCGGCAACGGATATTCGCACGGTGGATAATGTAATGCCCTAAGGGCCTGGCCACATGTCCACGACACGGCGTCGTAAACGTAAAACGACGCTGTGTCGCGTCGGAGCGCGACACAATTATCCACCGTGCGAATATACGTTGCCGCGTCGTGAAAACACACGATGCTGTGTCGCGTCGGAGCGCGACACAATTATCCACCGTGCGAATATACGTTGCCGCGTCGTGAAAACACATGCTGCACCGGGCACCGCAGGTCGCGCCGCGCGCCGGGCAGATTAACTTTGCTGTCTTGAGTAGATGCACGGTGCGGTGCCACGTTCGATTACGACGCCGCAGCTTCTCGTACATGTTCAAAATATTTTGCGATCAGTTTTCAATTCGACATGGATCCTATCACACGTATTCTGCTCTTTTTGCTTTTAAGAAGAAGCATGAAGAAAAAGCAGAAGAAACGAAAATGTTGGATAAATCCATATCTTTCTATTATGAACCATGATGGCAGTCATTTCAAAAGGAAGTACGAGGCTTTAAAAATAAGTGATCACAAGTTTTATGATTATTTTAGAATGTCTGTGTCAAGTTTTGAAGAACTATTATGGAAAATATCGCCTCGTTTAAATAGGCAAAATGTATTTACCTGCGACCTGCGGTGCCCGGTGCAGCATGTGTTTTCACGACGCGGCAACGTATTTTCGCACGGTGGATAATTGTGTCGCGCTCCGACGCGACACAGCGTCGTGTGTTTTCACGACGCGGCAACGTATATTCGCACGGTGGATAATTGTGTCGCGCTCCGACGCGACACAGCGTCGTTTTACGTTTACGACGCCGCCGTGTCGTGTGTTTTCACGACGCGGCAACGGATATTCGCACGGTGGATAATGTGTCGCGCTCCGACGCGACACCGTGTCGTTTTACGTTTACGACGCCGTGTCGTGGACATGTGGCCAGGCCCTAAGAGCTTGCTTTTTTGCTTTTTGTGTAGTCGTTCAAAAAGTAAAACAGTTATTTATAAGATACTAGCTGTGCCCGCGGTGTTACCCACTCATCCCACGGGAACACTAAATTTATTCGGGATAAAAAGTATGCTATGTCCTTTCCCGGGTCTCAAACTATCTCCATACCAAATTTCATCTAAGTCGGTTCAGCGGTTTAAACGTGAAGAGGTAACAGACAGCCAGACACACTTTCGCATTTATAATATTAGTATAGATATACCATAATATAATTATCCAATACTAACCTCTGCAATCTCTCGTTGTCATTATGAGTACTGAGATCTTCATTGCCGGCTTTAAAATGGAGCGCACAAGGGACCACGCTTACGGAGGACTGGAGACGAGACCCGATGCCGAAGTTTCTGAGCACTTGCACCAGCTCTTCACACACATCGCTGGACTCCAAGGAGAATAATACCTGGGAAATTAATTAAAAACATATTGGGACGCATTTTGTTTCTACACAGAGCTATTGGGAAGTACCTAAAGGACCAGAAGAGGAGTGTAAGTATTGTTGGTATTATCATGAAGATGGCTTTCGTTATACCTATCTATTATTCAACCTACCGTACTCTATGCACGTCTGAAAAATAAATATGTACGATATCAGGACCTTGTTTTTCTACCAAAGGTTTAACGAAACGTTCAAAACGAACGCGAATCGGGCGATTGAGAATATTAATTTTCCCAGAGGTGAAAAAATTATAACTCGATCTGAGGATAATTTATTTTTATGTAGTATATTTTTTATAAGTATCTATTTTAAGTTCTTGTTGTGATATTTGCGCAGTTTGAATAAATTTACTCATTTACTTACCGAAAGTAAAGTACAGTCGTCGTAAATTGGGTCGCAGGTACATACCTACTATCGACGATACAACTGATAACTGTAGACGAATATAAACCTTAGTACAACGTGTTAAGGTCTAAGGGTGTATAGTTAACTATGTCTGCGTTTGTACGGCTAGTAGTAAATTAGTTTATTGTACAAAGCTTTGTACCCCGATGTCTCCGATGACGACATTATCAACCCTTTTCTATTCCCCCTACCGCTAACATTAGATAAGCTACATAATGAGGACGCCATGGGGTTCGGACAGCGACTATTAATCTAGTATTTTAGTTGGGTATGACTGTATATTGTTACTGAGGGAAAACGTGCCACGATAAAATTGAATGGAAATTGATGAACCCGACAACTAAAGTTCCATACTAAAAAGACCAGTCCGTAGTTGCGGACGGAGCAGGCTTCACAGAGGGCTTAGCCCTGGTATGGCATCCCTACGCTCTCCCAAGGGTGACTGAAAAGCATAGCATGTACTTAATTGCAATTTACAGAGGGTAAAAATGTATCAGGATAAAATTGGTCCTTAGTAGAGATAGCATAACCTCTGCGGAACTATTATTATTTTATTGCTACGGCATTACATCTTGTATTCCCTTCAGCAAACAACCACCAAAGACATTCAGATCTCACTCTTGTCGAGACTCCACGATCAATAATGTAATGTACGCCAAATAAATATTTTGTAGTCCCATTTCTGCAGCAGGCAAAAAGGTATCCCAGTTTTCGATCGCGATAATTAATTAGAATTAATTTGTAAGAATAAAGTTCGACAAGATCGAAAAGTTCCCGTGGTCAAGGAAAATTCGCCAATTGACACGTATTTTAATGAAGAAATTGTACTGATTGATGAGTGATGACATGATTAGTTCTACTGTATTCTCATTAATCGCCATGGGAATATTAAAACAATGCCAATGTGCAGTGACGGAAAAATGCCGGTATATGAAGCCAATTCTTACGTTTTTTTAAAGGCGTCGTATTGATAGGTTATGTAGGTAATTATTTCTAACAAGATGCTAACAAGTAAGTGAATAGATCCCTAATTCGAAAAGGCATCGACATCGACAAGTTGGCATTTAACCCTTAATTTGACAAAAAAAAACGAAGTTCGATAGTTCAACCCTCGTTAAGGTTAAAAAGAGCAAACAATTCTCGTTCGAAAAAAAAATTGAAAAAGATGGTCAAAGAGTTTGTACATCCTGGTGTACATTGCCAATTTAAGGAATAAAAGGAAATATGGCTCCATATTTAAATCAGATATATTAATTTTAAGTATATTTGTTCTTAGGTCATGGATGTTATCTAGACATTATCTATATATTATGTATATACTTTTATTTATAATTTTTTTTTACTTTCGGAGCGAATATTTACAAAACTGCTGACTTTATAAAAAAATAATGTTCAAAGACCCCTATTATTTTTAAAAGACCTATTCAATGACACCCCACACACTAGTTTTGGAACGAAAAAAATAAATCACCCCCACTTTAGATGTACGGGAGGTACCCAAAAATAACTTTTTATTTTAGTTTTTTATTTTACCGTTTTGTTGGCGTGATACATACACATACTCATACCAAATTTCAGCTTTCTAGTACTAATGATCACGGAGCTAAGCCGCGGACGGACAGACAGACAGACATACGGACATGGCGTAACTACGTAGTCAGGTCATAAGTTCTGTCACACTGTTCGAATTTCAAAATTTGAACCCTTGCTGGAAAAATAAGCATTACATTTGAAATTCGAATATTTCATCAATAAAAAAAAAAAAATTGACATTGCCGCCATTTTCAAACATGGAGTGGACGCAGACAGAAGACCGTGTCGCTGTTATTGCATTAGGTACACCGCTGTGGTTACGCGCCAAAACAATTTTTTGAACTTCTAGAAAATTTGAAAATAACGCTTAGGTTCGTTATCGTACCATTAATCGATACCGGGAAGTCTCTTCTTTCGTGGATAAAAAGAGAAGTGGGCGTCCACGCTCGGTTCGGACTAAAGCCGTCATCAAAGCTGTGAAGGAGCGAATACGAAGAAATCCCGTGCGCAAGCAAAAACTTTTAAGTCTTCAGATGGGCATAAGTAGGCCGACAATTAAAAGAGTGATAAATGAAGACTTAGGACTTCGGGCTTATCGGAAAAAAAACCAGTCATCTTCTTAATGCTCGCCTAAAAAAAATTAGGCTTCTAAGATCGCGAGCACTGTTAAGGCGGTACGCAGTACGTACGTAAAAGATACCGCGAGATCCTATTTTCGGACCAAAAGATTTTTACTGTGGAGGAAGCCTTCAATAAACAAAATGATAAAATATACGCAACTAACAGTGAAGAAGTGAGCAGGCGTATCCCCCGTGTCCAACGTGGCCACCACCCGTCATCAGTCATGGTTTGGCTCGGAGTGTTATATTCAGGCCTAACTCAAGTGTTTTTCTGAGAAAAAGGTGTAAAAAATAGTGCCGCTGTATACCAAAATACCATCCTAGCAAACGTTGTAGAACCTCTTTCACGTACAATGTTCAAGAACAGACAATGGGTGTTCCAGCAAGATTCAGCACCGGCTCATAAAGCAAGGAGTACGCAAGCCTGGTTCATAGCCGTAAAATTGACTTCATCCGGCACCAGGACTGGCCCTCCTCCAGCCCAGACCTGAACCCCCTCAATTACAAAATATGGCAACATCTAGAGCAGGAAGCATGCTCTAAACCTCACCGCAATTTGGAGTCGCTGAAAGCATCTATCGTCAAAGCAGCGGCACAAATCGACATGGAAGTCGTGCGTGCAGCGATAGATGACTGGCCACGAAGGTTGAAGGCATGTATCGAAAATCAGGGAGGCCATTTTGAATAAATATTTAGCTGTTAGAAAGACAAATTTATCACCTTTCAATTAATGTATATATTATAAACATAATTATAAACTAGTTGTTTTTGTTTAACCTTTTGACCGCCACAGTCGGCTGTGGCCGTCAACAAAAAATCGTGCCCCTGACGCCACGTCGGCCACAGCCATCCAAATTTCAATTATCATAAACTTTGTAATTCTAACCGCTACAAGTATTTTTCAATCCCTGTTGATTTTGGGGCACATCTTTTTTTTTTACTCTGGCGTCAGTGGCACGGTAAATTGCTAGACCGCTTGGCGGTCAATAAAGTAAAGTGATCCCGTGTTCTAGTGTTAGGTTGGCGGCAATTATTGGTAATACCGGAGACCACTCGATGCTATTTTTCTCAGTGTACATGCCGACTGATAGTGCCGACAATCTACCTGAATTTACGGAATGCCTCAGTGAGATTTTTGCGATCATCGAAACCTACAACGCCGATTCTGTTTTTGCGCTAGGCGATTTTAATGCACATCCAGGAGAGCCTTTCTTTACAGAATTGTGTGATTTTTGTGTGGAACAGAAGTGGCGTATTGCTGATCTAGAGTGGCTCTGGGCAGTGACTCAGACTCGTATACTTTCGTGAGTGAGGCTCACGGGAGTAGACGTTGGCTGGATCACTGCATAGTGACTGAGCCAGCATGGCTAGCTGTTGTTGACGTAGCAGTCCAGTATGACACCTATTGGTCGGACCATTTTCCAATGTTAGTAAAATGTAAAGTAAATTGTTTTAAGTCGAATACCATAAGTGACATGCGAGGCGATAATAATAATATTATATGGGGGGACAGGGATTATGACCAAATAAAATTATATAATGAATTGTGCTGTGATAAATTGAAACATATTGATTTTCCTGTTGAATTAAGTTTATGCTGTGATCATTTCTGTAACGACCAGTCACATAATGAGATATTAGATAAATTATATAATGATATTGTTGTAAGTTTGCAGGATGCCTCGAGAGCCAGTAAAATTGTTAGGAAGTGTAAGCGTAAGCAGGTTACAGGGTGGAATAAATATGTAAAAGACTTCCACGCTCAAGCGAGGCTTATTTTTCAGCAGTGGGTTTTGTTTGGAAAACCGTCGTCAGGGCCTCTTTTCCGGGACATGTGTGCTTCCCGGAAAGTGTTTAAGGATAAGCTTAAGTGGTGTCAGGATAACGAAATGCAGATAAAAATGGACATAATAGCTACTCACCACAAAGCTAAAGACTTCAACAAGTTCTGGAAGTGCACGGGCCAAATTGGACCTAAGACTACGTTGCCGACCAGTGTGGACGGTGCGTGTGAACCAACTCAAATTGCTAACTTGTTTGTAAATAATTTTAAAGTTGACAGTCCACTGGAGTCTCGGGTGCTCCATGCTGATGACCATTTTGACGAGCTGCCGGTTCATTTTACTATTAAGGAGGTTAAGGACGTCATTCAATCGATGACGAGAGGCAAGTCACCGGGTCACGATGGTCTCAGTATCGAGCACCTGCAGCACGCGGGTGATCACCTACCTCGGGTTCTCAAAATGCTCTTCAACCTCTGTATGAATCATTGTTACCTCCCCAGCAGTCTTATGAAAACTGTCGTAGTACTGTCAAAGTACTAGTATTGTCAAAAATAAATCAGGAAATGCCTCGGACGGGTCCAACTATAGGCCAATATCGCTAGCAACGGTGGCTGCAAAAGTGCTGGATGGAGTACTTGATAATCTTCTTGCGCAGCACATCAAATCTCAGGATGCTCAGTTTGGGTTTAAACCAGGTCTGTCAACCGAGAGTGCTATTCTCTGCTTTAAGCACACCGTGCAACACTATACTGCAAGTAACACACCTGTCATTGCCTGTTTCTTGGACCTGTCCAAGGCTTTCGATATGGTCTCGTACGATATCCTGTGGGATAAACTGAGGAACAACACGAGTACTCCGAAAGGGGTGATTAACCTTTTTCAGTTCTGGTACGGTAACCAAACCAATCAAGTTAGATGGGCAGGCGCGTACTCAGATGTGTACAGGTTGAAGTGTGGTGTTAGGCAAGGTGGTTTAAGTTCACCTAGGTTGTTTAACCTGTACATGGATGAGTTGATCGCTAGGCTCAGTAGTACGGGTATCGGTTGCTCGATAGGGGGAACCACTGTAAATAATATTAGTTATGCTGATGATATGGTGCTGCTGTGCCCGGCGATCAGCGCTCTTGTAAAGTTGTTGAGAATCTGTGAGAAGTATGCGGTGACTCATGGCCTGAGATATAACACGAATAAGAGTGAACTGCTAGTATTTAAAGCAGGGAACAATAAAGCCTTAACATCAGTTCCTGCCGTACAGCTGTGCGGGGTTCCTCTTAACAGAGTGTCGCGATTTAAGTATCTCGGGCACTGGGTCACCGATAATCTTCAAGACGATGTGGATATGGAGAGGGAGCGCAGAGCATTAGCAGTAAGATGCAACATGTTGACACGTAGGTTCGCACGCTGTAACGGGGACGTCAAGAAGACTCTTTTCAAAGCTTTTTGCCAATCCTTTTACACGTGCAGTCTGTGGACGAACTACACTAAAAAGACGCTTAATGCTCTGCGCGTCCAATACAATAACGGTTTCAGGGCACTATTCGGACTGTCACGCTTTTGTAGCGCGTCTGGGATGTTCGCGGAGGCGAGCGTCGACGGTTTCACGGCAATAATTCGCAAGCGAACGGCTTCCCTCATGCGTCGCGTGCGTGACAGCTCCAACACCCTCGTAAGACTTGTTTGGGAGAATCCTACATGCTCACTGTGGAGGCACTGGAACTCCTTACACATGGGCTCTCGAGGCATCGTATATGATATTTTGTAAGTTATTTTATTTTAATTCTTTGTTTAGTTATTTATTTTCATACTAACATAGATTGTAAGACCTTTGTAACTAACACTCTATGGACATTGTCTGAAATAAATATTTTGAATTTGAATTTGAATTTGAATAGGTTAATGTTTAACCTGTGACAGAACTTATGACCCGACTACGTATAAGGGTTTCTAGTTGACTACGGAACCCTTAAAAATCAAATGTGTCAAAGACCTTACCTGCCAGTATTTATGTTCTCTTGTTGACGTCCATGTGGCGTTATTTATCCCAAGTTGAGTGAGGACTTCGGATAGAATCTGCAGACGAAACATTCATGACTGAATTGGTGAAACAGTGCAAAAGTTATTCAGTTAACATGTCCAATACTGATATTTAGATTACAATTAACCGAATAGCGGTTGCATATTTGAGCCGTTTGGGGTTGAGACTCTGGGGTCCTGGGGTGAAAGCGCCCACAGGGTCTTTAAAGAGTGTAGCCGCAAGTTAGTCGAGTTGACGCGTGACCAGAGGGCTGGTTCATATCTCGCACAGCGGATCAGCATTGCCATTCAACGCGGCAATGCTGCCAGCCTTCTGGGCACGCTACCAATAGACGGCGATTTGGGCCAAATTTTTTATCTATAGTTTATTTTTAAGTCTAGTTTTTAATTTTTATTTAAGGTTTTATGTTAATTATTATTTTTATATTTACTTAAATTGTAAATTAAAGACAGAGTACACAATAAAGAGACAAAACTGTTAAAAAAAAAATTAACCGAATTAAGTTGGGTAATCGCTGTCATCACGCCCGGAAAACGCCAGGTGTCGACACAATACAGGTAAACTGAGTAACGCAGGTTGTATCGATTGGGCAGTCGATTGTTAGGCGCAATTGGGCCGAGGCATGGCTAAAACGAAGCGGAAGGCGCCACGCTACTTCTGTACTCTTACCATGAGTTTAGAGTGGTTTACAATTGTAGTTCTACAAAGGGGCACTACTACAACCCGGTTACAATATCTGTGGACCTGGCGTCAATGGCTTTACATTGCAGCGAGGTCCACAGATATTGTAACCGGGTTGTATTCTCCATACAAATCGTTTACGCTGTCGCTAGCGAGTACGGTCACGTTAACTCAAGGTAAGGGTCCTGACATTCGCAAATCGGTTGCTTAAAAATGAAAGACATTCGATATAAAATGAAAGACATTGCTTTATTAAATGTAAGACCTGTTGTTATATTTATGTACCATGTATGTTTATAAATAAATGTCTGATTTTGATTCTGATTCTGATTCTGAGATAGGCGAGGATCGAAGTAGGTATGAAATGAAAATTACATAGGTAGCTTTTTTTACTGTATTTTATCATCGACCTCTACTGGCTGTTATGTCTTTACTTTTTCTCTCACTCTCTCTACTTCGGCGTGTTACGTCTCATAAAAAGTATTCCTAGAACATACATTAATAAATACGCAGGTATCTAGATAGGTATTGTATAGGTATCTAATTCCAAGAAGTAAATTATCTTTATCACGAACTGGAAGACGCAGCTTGTCGTGTTCCCAATAAAGTGGACATAACTAGTGCAATAATATAACATTAAAAATCCGACCTTAAAATAAGGATATTCTTCCAATGAGTCGGAAGAAAACTAGTTTACTTAATCTGTCATTTTTCATTTGTGTAAATTTTTCCGTTGACTGCAATGATAAATATATGTTCCGTGTTTATAACATTCAGATGCATAAATATAAACACGTTTATAACAATTATGGATTCTCTGTGACAATGTTCAAATCATATAATTATTATCTATTCAATGCTCATCCATTCATTGATCCATTCATTCATTCCTAGACGATTGGTCGGAGATGACAACGGCTAAATCAAGGAGTAAGTTTTGGAGATACAACCAAGAGCTAAAAACAACATACCTACAGTCAAATTGAGAACATCCTCATTTTTGAAGACGGTTATTAAAAAAGCCGGTCAAGTCAAGCGCGAGTCGGCCTCGCGTACCAAGGACTCCATACAAACTACGAAAGTAGGTACTGAATATGAATATTGCTCTAACGTACAGATAAGTTATTCTGAGGAAATAACTTGGACAACTGGTGTATACCTATACCTTAAACATCGACATACTGCATATAAGTTTGTAATCACAAAAAATATTATATACATATTTATTGTAATTTAATTACAGATTTACGGTTTTCGGACGTTTTTATTTACTCGTGCTAAATGATGTATTGTTGCTTCCTGACAAATTTCACGATTCTAGGTCAACCTACAGGCTTTGATTCCCTTGCCAGCGTCAACAATTGCAACATACCTACCTAAACGCTTGTATCTTTGGATTGCGTTGCGTTGACTTAAAAGTTTGATTTTTTCGCGGTTCCGATGGGTAACGGACTGGAGTATTTAATATTAATTTCACCTTGAAAGCTCCACGCGTTCCTGGGAAAAGGGGGTTGACAAACGGAAAAACAGACAGACGGACAACAAAGTGATCTCATATAAGGGTCACGTTTTTGCCAATTGTGGTACGGAACCCTAAAAAGTAATCAAAATGGCCCCAATGCCAAGTGCCTAGGGGCCCTGGCCCTCGAAGTCCGGGCCTGACGGATTTAGCGATTTCATATACTTAGTATAGGTTGTCCGGCGGAAATCGCTCCGATAGCTCCGACAGTTTACTCGTATAGCTCTAATTGTAATATATTTAGCATTTTTTCTTGATTGTATCAGTTAGGTGTGTGCTTGAAAATTATTTTTATATATTATAACATAAATGTCCGATAGCATCATTATTCCGAAAACTACATGCTGATGAAAGCCTTTTTTATTGCTTTTATTATTATCATAATTATATCATATCATATACAACCATGACCTAACCACATTCTAATATATTAAACTCGTATATACCAGCTTCAGCGAAATAAACACGTGTAGAGAAAAAAAACGTTGTCAGTATTCGAAATTCGAAATAATGATCCTTTCGCATACACGAAACTTGGAAATGTTGGGTTGTCCTGCGTAAGGTTTTTTATACTATGTGTGTAGGTAACTCACGAGTTCAAGTGGTGTGTCCCAGTGGAAAGCACTCATCACATCGGTGATGCTGAACGGCTGTGAGATCCTGAGTTTCCTCTTCCGGGGCCTGATCGCCTGTTTCACCCGCCACTTCCCCCCAACCCCCCACTCCCCCAACTTATAACTCGCATTCACCATATTATCACTTTTTGACTTCACCAACCCGTAACCACTGCCATCCACACTCTCCATCGACTTACTCTTATTCATCCCAGGTTCTCCATAAGTATATGACTCGTAATTTACATTCCCGAATCTTTTGTCTTTCTTCAACTCCCGGATTAATTCGGACGTTTTCTCGTACTTCTCTTTTTCCCTTACGAGTTTTGCGGATCGTTTTTCTCTTAAGTCGTCTTCATGCTCTTGGCGTGGTATATTTACGATGAAGAGCACCCCTGACATTTTAAAGGGACAAAGCTAAGCCTATTTATTTGCAAGTAAATTTATATATTGTATTCGAACTCTTGACAGTCCAGTGCTCAAGAGCGCTGCCTTAGCGAACTAGCTAGTTATCCGAAATGGACACGATATAGACCATTGTCTTTATATTATACTAGTTGCTTTGCGAAACGTCACGCCTGCATAGCTGTGAGGAAAACTATTAAACAAAGATTGTTTATTTAGGATGGCATTGTATGGTTTTATTTATTAAATGTCTACATTGTGTGTTAAAGATATACACACCTCGTAAAATAGTTCACATAGTTTGACCGAGGAGTCATGATTACTGATTTAATATTTATTTAGTTCTGTTTTGTTATACACGTTGAGGGGGTAATCAGATTTATTTTTATTTTTAGACACTGAAATCTCTTTGAAACTTTTACAGGAATATTTCTTTAATTATGATATCTCCAGAATTGTATACCTAGGTATAACACGCTCTAACATTGAATAATTAATTCATGAAAATAAACTGTTTCATTCAAGGCCGAGCATTGCGGCCACCCAAATGTTGGCCATTTGGTCAGTCAATAATGGGAGCCTGTGTAAATTTATTACTGTCCAACTGAGTAAAAATACGGGGGCAGTCCCAGAAGTACCCGACCTGACACACTTAAAGAGGTTTTTATTTTGAGTAGATAGTAATACTCTTTTTAAAAATAATGCAAATTTTTTGATTTTATTTTGCTTGCTTTGTCAGGTCGGATACTTCTGGGACTACCCTAGTATATCAGCTATGGTTTTTCGGGGTCTTTGACACTGAAGACTCAGCGCGGGTTTTCTGTATATTGATTTAAACATACATGATTTTCACACATTATTATTGTACTCAGTTGTAGTAAGGGACACAGGAAGGTTTTGTTAACCATGACCGAGACCATTGAACGCAAATCACGTTCGAAACGTCCAGGTAATTAATTAAACACTTTTGAACGCGATTAAGTCCCGTTTTGTTATAATAATGTGATTTATCTATCTCGTCAATTGATATGGACCCCGTTTACGTAATACCCGTTTATTAACCGGTCTCTCTGAAAAAAGCTTTATCATTTATTTATCACGTGATAAACGTGACCATCAACATTAAAATTGTAAGAACGAAGTCATTACGCACTTATGTCACAGGAAATAGTTGACTTGTTTTTTTCATCATTACCCGCAACGTTGTTTAAAATTACTTCTAATCGGTGAATGATGTCTATGGTTGTACAAAATGCCATCAGTTTATTTCAATGTCTACTAGTGTCTACTATGTGCCATAAGGAAGTAGTACCTTAATCACGATCACGATATTTGCGACTTATACAAGGGGTACCAAAAAGTTGTTCCTTAGACTTAGCTAAGTTAAAATAATGACGATATAAATATATTTTGCGCCTTTTCAGCCACCACTTTAGGCCATGGAAGGACTAAATAGTATAGTTGAATCGTATGGTCTATGGTTATCTCATCAATAACATTAGCCTGACACTTTGACAGCATTAAAACAGCTTCGTAAGTTGCGGCACCGCTAATTTTACCGGTGCGGTTGGGTAACGAATGGTGTGTCGAGATTCAGCGGGGTTACTTCGAAGTCCGACATTCGAATGGTGCCGTCGCTTTCGCTTTCGCGCTAAGGTGTATTCGAGGGAGAGGGATATTGATGTTCGAGCTTCGTAGTAGCCCCTCGCGCAGCCGTACAGGGCAGGGTGGCAGGGTCGGCGCGAGGGCGGGCGTCGCTTGCCCAGTCGCGGTGCCTGCCGCCCGCAAGACCGACGCGCCGCGTACGCGATCGATACGCGCACCTTACACTCAACACTCAACCAAAACCATCACCAAACAAATGTCAACCTGAAAAAACATAAACGTGGAAGAACAACAACACATACGGTAGGCCATCCGCGATGCTGATCCGCGAACATGTCAACATCTTGACCATCTTCGGTCATCGCCAGTAGCATTTGCAGCAGCCCTGTGAGCTATTCTCGGCCACAAACAAAACAACCTGGTCGTGCGCGTGCGTTTTATGTAGCATTGTGTTTACTCCCAGTTACGTAAAATGCTAGCTCCAGGAGATTCAAAATCGATAAGTTATTATATTGTTTGATCCAAACCTTGTTTTGATTGGAAATTTTGATAACGGGTTGACTTTAGGTTGATTAGATTGTATTCGAAGTCCGTTGGTCTGGTGACAGACAGTGACAAATTGGCTGTTATCAAAGTGTCATTGGTCGGTGATATAATCAATCTTAATTGCGTTACTAATCGACGAGGATAACGGTAATTAGTAATCACGTCGGGAGTAGGTCTCTATTATATAACGGCAAGCCACCCCGATGACGTAAGTTTTATGTAAACGTTCAAGACTGCAAGCAAAGATGTATGTTTATAAAGTCTACTTTGATTGTCACTACAGATTACCTACTATACTATCCATAAATATTAAGAATCTGACGGTGTAGCGCTTTTTTATAGAGCCGTTAAGAGCAAGTTCTTTAACATTTTCACACAACATGACTTCACGTTTCGTGCTTCGAATAGTAATTTAACGAAACGCTCGAATAGGTAATCGACTTTTGCTACGTACTCATGATTAACAAATCACCCTTCACCCTTATTTAATTTTGAAGGTTAATGGGAAAAATTGTTACGTTCGTACATGTTAAGAGTACGTTCTCAATTTGTAAATGTGGTCATAACTACTTTTACATTTTCGTATACAGGTTGAGTTCCATTTATAAGTAGGTACCTAATATCTACGTCCCATGTATATATGTTACACGATACACACACATATCTCATACGCAAAAATCATATCTAAGGTTCGTGTTATGTAAACATCCGTCGTTTAGGTCTCAGTCAGGGACGTAAATTCGAGCCGGTGTTCAGCTGTGGAGCTGAAATACTGAAACTCAGGTCCTCATATGATATATGTGTACTGGATTTATATTTGCAAAGCTATAACGTCCAAACATAAGAGGTGCCTCGTTGTATTTTGCTTTTTGATACAAAGAAACTACGTTTAATGGTCGTACAATTGCTTACCTATTACAAATTAAAAGAAAAGTTAAGTTCGACACTGATGAAATCGATCAAATGTTATAATAAATAAATATCGAAGAACCCAACACAAATCGATCTATTTAGTCCCACAGAAAGCTATACTTTGTTGTGTAAGTGTTATGGGCACTGAACGATGATATACATATACCCAGGAACGCAGGAACAATACCAATTTTACCACCGCTGCGCCAACCGCGTCGTCATATAAATGTTTGGATAGAGGTTCCAAGATTAAATCGAGTATGTCGATGTATATCGAGATGTAGCAGTACAGCACGTTAATTCCATCTTTACGACGACGCGGTTGGCGCTGTGGTTAAGCAACTGCCTACTGGGCCGACGGTCCTGGGTTCGAATCCCGGCAAGGGCAAAAAATTGTGTGATGAACTCATTGAGGTATTATTTATGATGAACTCGAATATCTTTTGTGCCTGGGTCATGGATGTTATTTGTATTTAAGTATGTATTTATTTATATAAGTATGTGTATCGTCAACTAGTGTCCATAACTCAAGCCTAATAGCTTACCGTGGGACTAGATCGATTCGTGTGAGGTTGCCCGATACTTATTTATTATTTACTAGCTTTTGCCCGCGACTACGTCCGCGTGGAACTTGGAAGTATTGAAGCAACCTCTTACAACACAATAGATATCCACCTAATCACCTTAATTAATAAAAGGGATTATTAAAAGCGCCTAAGCAAATTTAAGAGCAATTGTGCTTTTGGTCCAATAATTACATTTCCTACAGGGTCATCAATGTCATCATGAATTACTTACTCACTTTTCAACCTTTTTAGGGATAATTTCCAGGATAAAAACTATCATATGTCCTTCCTCGAATCTTAAACTATCTCCATGCCAAATTTCATCAAAATCGATTCAGCCGTTTAAGCGTGAAGAGGTAACAGACAGACAGACACACTTTCGCATTTATAATATTAAGTATGGATTTATTTACATATAACAAGACACTTTTTGAATTATATTATCCTCAAGTGATGTACAAGTTGTTTGAATGTCTTGAACTTGGCAAGTCAGTAGGAATCGAAGAGCTCTTTGCCATTGTCAAGGATGTGGGTGCATACCATAAATAAATTAAATTTCTGTTCACAATAATACCATAGTCGTCCCCGCCATTTAAAAAAAAACTAAAAACTGAATCAATAAAAAAGTAAATAAAATGGAGTTTAATATATTTCCTATATTTTGTCCCCTGCATTATCGTGGCGCTAATGTTGTGTTGTTGAACTACATTATAAAGCGACCATCGGAAAGGGGCACAGTAATCAAATGTGAAGGCCGGCATAATGGCAAGGGTGCGACACGGCGCCATATATGTCTGCTGTCAGCTCCGTCCACGCTGTCATAAAAAAAAACATTAACGTTCGCAAAAATACAGGACGACAAAATGTATACAGATGTCTATACATCTGTACACATTTACCAGACAAGACGACAAAATGTATACTGATGTCTAAATATCTGTACACATTTACAATACAGGACGACAAAATGTATACAGCACTTCTAGCACAACTGTCACACGCGACTATTTCTCGCGCGAGATAATTACCTGTCTCTTTCTGTGCAGTAATGTGAAAGAGTGACGGCGGGTAGCGCTATCTCGCTCGACAAAGTTCCGAAGCCTACTCGTAGTTATGCTAGACGGGCTGATGTCTAAATATCTGTATGATATTTACAATACAGGACGACACAATAAGTACCAGATGTCTCGACATCTGTATACATTGTGTGGTCCTGTATTTTTTCGTCGTTATAAAAACTATTTGTAGTGCCACTATCCCAGGGCAAACCGCCGCTTGTTAGGAATAGGATAGACTAACAACAGCTTTTATATGGCAATAATGTGCATACGTCATTTGTATGCATTATGAAATCATGAAATCATCAATATCAGGATGTCAATACTGAAATGCAGCTCACTCCCTTGTTCTTCTTCTGAAATAAATATTTAATTTTATTGAAAATAACTTGAGGTTTTTGACCTTTTTGTTAACATTAGTGACATTTGCTGATTTTCAACGTCACTTACCAAAAATTTGTCGTTCCCAGTAAAATAAATAGTACCACTAAAAACCCAAAATGTTGCGTGGCCTAAAAAAAAACTGGACAAAATAACCCGTTCATGATTTCATTTGCATCACCTTTTGAAGTCGGTGTCAGACCTCCTTTTTTTAAAGCGGTTAAAAAACTACTTTACCAATGTTGTAACATAATTATAAAATCCGCTGCTTTACCGTAGCCAAGATTTCAAGAAAATTATCCTTACTTTGCCTTTAATTAAGTGGTTGTCTCCATAAGCCATCCATCAGTCGAAATAACGTAATAGACCCTGCATCAACTCAATGTTTCTGTTTAGCCTTATGGTTGACTGGTAGAGAATGCCTTGTGGCATTAAGTCAGCCATTTGCACTAGTTTGATCTGTGCAATAAATTTTAAATAAAATAAATAAATAAAAGTGGGATACCCGAATATGCTGAAGTAAAAGCTTGCATTACTTTCCTTCTCTGCGAACAAAGTCGCGTTTCATATATATATGTATAAAGTTAGATCTCCTTTAAAATATCATTTTATCAATATTACTTCTCTCCAATAGCAAAAATAAAACATGAAGTCTGTAAAATAGCCATGATAATGCCAAAATAGATAGTTACAAAACAATCGCAAAGGCACTGACATCAGACTTAATCACTCTAAGTCAATTTCTACATTAGACTACGTAAAAACTAATTTTAGTTTTTAGTTAATCAGTCAATACCTAGAGTCAGTAGTCAGCCAGTTTTTATCGTTCACATCATACATCACGTAGACGACCTAGTCTATACTTTTATCGTGTTTTTATATTTATAATGCCGGGTCGAGGCCGCTGCTTTCAGCTGTTTTTGTACGGGTTTGTGAAGTTTGCTTCGGGGCGTAGACGAAGGGCTTAGCTGTTAGCTAGAACTTTTAATCCATACCTAGATTCCATGTCTACGGCTATAAATTATTTTAGTGGCTATTTCGATAAATTAAAGTGTCTTTTCGATTTAGTGAGGAAAAAAGACGTACTCGAACGCAACGTGACGCAACTAACTTGCCAAAAAAACAAGTTGCTCCGAACCACCACCAGTCCACCACTAATTAAGGATACGGAGCAGCAACTCTTCAAATATGATTTACCTACTCCAATTTAAAACATTTTTGTAAGACACAGCGATCGACACTAGCGAAAATCCGGCTATTAGTTGTCAGATCAATTTAAACATAGAAATAAACAGTGTTCTAATAGATTCACTAGGTAAGGTAGGAACATAATATTGATATGTTTGACAATACAAAATCTACGTCTCTATATACAGTTGCTACAATAGCTACAATCACTTAAATAATAATATTTTGTATAATGAAGTATGTATTGTTACGAGCTTGGGGTTCGTACGAGTATGTGATAGAAAAGCACAAATTAATCCGTTAAATAAAACACTCACTTTATTATCAAAAATACGCACTTACAATTCACACGAACTGTACTTAAAATCCACTAATTAACACAAACACACTATTACGAACACACGAACTGTACTTAAAGTGCACTAATCACTTTAAGAGTATTTCTCTCCTACTGTCCTTTAACTCGCACTGTATCGCAGTTAAAATGTAACTAACTCCCTTTTTTTTTTCATGGTAGCTTGCGGCTCTGACGGACCCTTTGCACTGCTGGTGCCAGACGTGCTACTCCGCTTGGAGAAGCACCGGAGTTTGCCTAACCTAACTTATCTAAACTAAAACTAAACTAATCTACTAGATCTCTGGAGAGATCTCTGGCTTAAAGGTGGTTAATACTAAGGGAGAGAAACCATGGAAAATTGAACTAACTCCCGCCGGCCGCTGGCGGCTTTTATATTCCGCGGAACCGCTCTGGACGCATTGTCCACACATATCGCGAATATTCTAGTAAGGTCCAGCGTGAGGGCCGAGAACATTCGAGACCATATATGTCTCTCTCTAATGGTGCACTCTCTGTCACTCTCTTCTCGAATGTTCCGAGTATAGCTATCTCTTTCTAGTAGTCCTATCTCTGTCACACACTTCTCGAATGTTCCGAGTATAGCTAACTCTTTCTAGTAGTGCTATGTCTGTCACTCCTACCGGATATTTTGCCATATAACGATTTGCGCTTCAGAGGCCCATAAGGGGTCCTGAAAACGCCTGAAAACGGGTTTTCAGGTTATGGCGTCATCTGATAGAGGGTGCCCTGAAACGGACTGAAAACATGTTTCAGGCGCCTGAAAACGACGGCAACTTGGGTGAAATTTCGATCTTTAGATATGTGATAGAGCAACTTCTGAAACGGCCTGAAATGACTTTTCAGCCTGCTGAAAACGCCTCTAAAGCACTGAAATTGACGTTCAAAGTTTTTGACCTAACCTACCAGCGTAACACTATTAAACACAATACTAAAGAAAATAGAACGTTTTAAGCTTCTCCTGTAAAGTTTGGTGTTGTGTAAATACGCATTATTTACCAGTGCTAGTTACGTGGATTTGCACTATACCCTGACGATATATTAATAGTGGCTCTGTGAGTTGTAGACCTTACATTTTTTTTTCGAAATGGCTGTTTTTTTTAACGATTTCAAACCCCTAAATCTCCACCTTTTTGGAAAACTCGTAAAAATTGATATAACTATCGAAACTGTACCTACAAACATTTCACGAGAATCGGTTGATAAATGCGACCCGTAGACGAGAACAAGAATTTTTGTCGAAGCTGAAAACGGAGACGCTTCGCTCGCTCGGTTAAGGAAGACGCGGTTGGCGCTGTTTGTAGACACGTGCCTACTGAGCCGGCGATCCTGGGTTCGAAATTGTCCCTTAATATTTATTTATTTATTTATTATTTTTCATGATTGCTGATTGGTCAACTGCTAATCGTTGGTATAGGTAGGTAACTTTTACCAACAGTCATATGATGTACCTACCTATATTTATTTAATACTTACACTTAGCTCGATATACATTTAACGTCATATTTAACACCCTAATTTTGCGTTTTGTCGTTGTATCTCCATGTATTAGTTTACGACACATTAAAATACACTTTTAAGTAAATCAAAGTAAAATAAGGTTCCTCGAAGTTCAGTTGTAATAATATTTTAGATTATGAGCAAAAGCTATCCAATGTCGGTAATGTCCGCATTTTAATAACTCCAACATTAAGCGATTTTGGGTAGAGTTGATGAAAGTTGCTCGGTATTTCACAGAATATATTATTATAGTACGTACGAGACAACATGACGTAATTAATATTGCTGTCCCCACAGGGCTCATATTACCTACCTAGTATGTGCTAGTATTTAAGATCTTTTATGTATAACATGAATCGCAATAAACTGAATTTGAGAATTAAAAACCCGGCCTCAGCTGACTCGCTTTTGAAGCTGACGGTCCGTGCTGTTATTTATTAAATAAAATTTTCATTCGCGTTCTTATTAAAACGCCCGCATTTTATCTTTGAAGCTGCGATTGCAAGATTTCAATGATGGCGTGAGTTGACATACCAAAATGTTTGAGTTTAAACGTTGGGTTTTCATTTATTTACTACATTTTCTACTTCTGCTACCACGTTGTATTTTACCTATAAAGTTGAATATCTTAAGTGAGGATACAGACTCGTGGTAAATTACATTTAAACTTATGTAATTTACCACGAGTCTGTATCCTCACTTAAGATATAAGGGACGACCATTCTCGGGCGTCGGTTACTAATAATTTCAATGAAACTAGAATTCCGAGAGAATATTATGTACCGAGTTACGGTAGTAAACGACATTGTAATATAATAAAAAAAATATTGCTTGCTTCAAATTGTACATACCTACATTTGAAATAGAAAATTAACAACTCTGTAAATAAACAATGTTTATATAACGAATACGTTAAGTTATCACTGTAATTAATCAATAGAATTCATCTCCAGACATACATACATACATTTTCATACATTAAATGATATCTAAGTACAAATACCTACATATTTAAATCGAAGAAATGTTCACCGAAAATCAAATAAGGTGACGGCTAATTTAAAGACCTTTGATACCTTAAAATGTTATCTATAAAAATTGGCAAGAAAATTGGCGACAAATGATACAAATTTATTTCCCACGGGATACAAGGTCCAAATTAACTTTACACTGAGCCCTGAAATGTGCCCAGCTCGTTTTATATTCTCTGTATTAGATTAAAAAAGTTTAAGTTACGTAACGGGTCCGGTAGGGTAGCATAACATAATGACCGTATGCCGCAGTGATTATGTTAGATCTTATAAATGCGTATTCAAGTTAATAAATTAAACCAAAATATTTGAGGTGGGCCTTCGTCCTCGCGTGGAAAAAAGCGTCATAGTTTTCTTTTTGTTTTCACTCGTATTCGGGTAAATAGTATTCTATATCCAACCAACTGAGTATGGGCATCCTTTACTTTACATTGGTGTATAACCACCAAAATGCGTTACAATCCGTTTATCTGTTTTTACGTCATGACCATGACCATGAGGCTGAAAATACACTTACAAACAAGAACTATTATACCGATTTGAATAATGCTTCAAATATTATACATACTAAGGTATAGATTAAGAAACTCAAACTGTAAAATTAATTATGATGTGTCCTGTGTCCGACCAGATTCAGAGTAAATTCAGGTCACTTCCATTTTAGATATTTCATACGAGTTAACATTAAACGTACATTAGAAGGATGCAGGGTCGTTAAATTTACATGTCATGCTCGTTTAACATTACCATGTCGAGGGATTACGTTAGCGACAGATAATTTCATGACAGTCTTTATTTTTAACTACATACATACAGTGCGTTAGAATGCCATTCGCGTTTTATACCTGTCGCTCGCTCTTAAGCGATCCAGATAAGATGAACCTCTCAGTTTTTTGAAATTGTCGTTGTTTAATTTTTTACTTTTGATGAAATATTCTAGGATTCTGTTAGAAACTGCAGCACTAAAAAAGGTACGTGACGTGCCTGAGTTTTCTGCAACATTTGACTTCGCTGTAAAGTCCCGCGCGCCTGCCAAACAAACATTTCCAGACGTTGTCACCTTTGAAGTAATGCCACTTTGTTAAACAAGTTTTCAACCTAAGAGCCGTGATAAAATTTATAGGGGTTTTTGGGATAGTTACTTTTTTTTATTTCAAGTTACGTATACATATTCAGTGCTTGGGATGTCGTAGACACATTTTTTTTTAAGTTGGCCTTGTGCAAAATTGTCTTTACATATTAAAGTATTTCTTCAAACGATACCTACTGTTAAAAGGCAGCGATATTACCTATATGAATATAATATAACCAAAGCTGTCATACTTCACATCGTAAAAGTATACTTTTGATCATAGAAATTTGAGCGGCAGTAGGTACCTAAGAGCCGTGCACGGTGATAAAATTTATGGGACTTTAGGTAATAGTTACTTCTTTTTTATTTCTTGTTACATATTCAATGCTTGGGATGTCGTAGGCCTGTATAAATTTTGGAGTTTGGGTAAAGCTGTCTTAGAGTAGGAATGTCTACAAACAATTCAATAATTTCCGTTAATAGGCAGTTATATTACCTACCAAAGCTTAAGAATTTGCGCTTTAACTAGTAAAACATTTAGCTAGGCCGATGTTATTCTCATTTGTCGCTCAGACAGGTAAAATTATGACACCTCAAGCCCTGCAAAACATAAACCCGGCCATTATTTCCCATCCGGGGCAAGAGTTGATGTTGTCGTTGATTGACAGTCTCTTTATTTGACGGGACCCGATTTTAACATTTTGTAAAAATGGCTGAAAATTAAAGAGATTATAAAATAACTTAAAGCAGAATAACGTAAAGTATTCTCGTAGCTTGCACAAAGCACGTACAAACTGTACATAAATTTGTTTAACGTTTGAGAAACATGCGTAAAATAAGGAGTAGCTATTGTTGCTCTAACAAACTAAGTTGTGTGTTACGTTACGAGTATGTTATGTGACAGGTTTAATACGGTATATTTTTTTTCTTCCAATTAATTCCAATACAATACGTTGCATGCGCTACGACAGTGGCGGATATCTGACGCATCACTGAAGTGCCACTAGACCTAGATATGTCTAAAATATATTAGAAAATACAAGTCGACTAAAAAAAATGTAACTATCTCCATTTGTTCATTATTTATTATCACCATCTACTCCACGTACGACACGTCACTACTTCTTGTTGCGTCCGACAAGAACATACCAATAAACACTTTCGCATTTGTTACGACAGAGTTAGAATTATTGGTTGTAACGTAGGTACTCCTGAGCTCTTAGATTGGGATTAGGGTTTGGGTGAAATCGGAGAGGTCCATATCTCGATCGCATTAGAGCGAGTGAGACATGTATAGGTACAACTCGAATCACAATCTGTCAGCTCACGTAAATGTAGATCGCTACAATTGCGATACTTAAACAATACAGAATCTGGGTTCTACTCTACCTACACCGTTTAGGTACTGATTGTAATGATTGTTGTCATCGTATGTATAGACAGTAAAAATACAAAATGTTATAGTAGTGGATTGCTATTAATGATGACCCTTCGCAGAAATATACTATACGATTGGATTTTCAAATGTACCAATTTTGTAACCAATTTCGAACAGACGTTTTATTGATATTGATGCACTTTATTTTCGTATATAAACGATGCCAAGCATTATCGAAAGTCCTTGTATCTTTCAAATATAGCTGGATCCGTCGGAGCTCGTATTATTGCATTTTAACCTTTGCCACGTTCTCAGTCAACAATATATTATGGTAAATTTCATCTGATGTCGTTCACCCTAGGTGATTTACAACTCGAATTTCTGTCTGAACAACAATTTGGCGAGTCTCTTGGCACGACAGACCCTAGATAGTCGAGTTTATTGCGATACAAGATAAGATTAATGAACCTACACCGGATCGTTACAAGATATAACGAGCTGTCAATTATAAGGTGCCGTTTTCTAGTTGATTGCACACCATTATTGCAATCTAAGTACTACCTTAACATAATACCTTACTACCCATCAATTAATTTAATAAGTTGTATTTTCGGTATCAATCTTTCACAATATACAAGAAAAAGAGAAGATGAGAGAAGAAGAAGTAGAAGATGCCCGCAAAATATTCCACGTATATCTTCTTTTAAAAAGTACCTCGATACCTAACCTAACAGGCTTTGGATTCCCAACTATAGGCATAACAATAGAGTACCGGATCGATTCCATGCCGGAATAGGTGTCATCATCATCAGTAGCCGTGACGGCTTTAGGAGAGATCGACTGCCTCGCTCCTAAGGAGCATAACCAGGTCTGACCCCCATCACGCGCCCCACAAGATAGTCCAAAGCGTCTAGTATAGCTGAGGCTGGCCCTGATCGTCAAGAAAAAGCCAGAAGCGTACACTTTAGTACAAAGGTTTTCCTTGAGAATTCCCACAACGACTGATTATGCGATATCCTCATCTAATGATATATTGAGATATTTAAGAGGCCTTATTCCTTTTAAAATTTATTTTTTTCATATTATGACGAATATATTGATAATTTCAACCAACTTTTTGAAGTGAATAATACTTTTTCCCGAGTTCTAGGTAGTAACGTAGCTATTTCATGCTTTTATTGCGTGCAATCGAAAATAAGTTGAAAAAACGAATTTTCCACGTGAATTTTGTCAATTTCGAGTAGTTTTTCGAACAAAAATTATCAATGAAAAATTCAAACTGTAGGTTTCAAATATATACCAATAAATCCCAATAGCCCTGTTCTAGGTAGTAACATCAATAATATGTTAAGAAACATGTTTGATCATAGAGAAAAATGTCTAAACAATCAGCATTTTAAAAGGAATAAGGCCTCTTAATAAATCGCCCGCCTCGACACGGTGGGAGGCCGTCCCACGCACTCGCCTTTCACCTGGTTGCCACTCAAGAAAGTTTTTTACAGAATCTTGAATAAAAAATGAAGAAACCTTAGAACCAATGTTAATGCTCAGAGAGTTGCCAAACTCAAGTGGGCGGGACTCATTGCTCATAGAACTAAACGTGACTGAACGGTCACATGCGTAGGTACTCATAACCCTTCCTATACTTATACATACAATAATAAGGGTGAGTTGCATTGCGCGCCTTGCAACAGAACCTTTCAAACCGAATTTGGTTTTGCAAGCCACATTCGGGCACATGATCGACGCTCGTGAAGGTCATGGAGCCAGGTTCGCCATTGACGGATACGTCAAGGAGAACTAGGTACATAATTCTAAGTAAGATGTTAAAATCTAATATCCTTAATCTTCCAAAACGGAACGCAACGTAAATTTATCAAAAACAACCCAGAAGAACTTCACACGTGTTTCAGGAGATAACCTTTTTTCAATTAAAAGCAACCGTTCCAAACCAGTAGGTAATCCTAGTGAAGATAATAGCCAATTTGCACCTTTAATATGGTTTAATTGAAATCGTATAGTGAACGTGGATCGCGTATCGTTTCCGTTCCAGTGGGCAGCCTGAGGCTAATGTAAACCGCTGAATGGGAGGACCTATACAAAGGTTTCAATAGGAAACATGTGTATTTTTAGAAGCTATTATCGTGCGTCGACATTTAATTATAGATGTCATTTGAAATTTACGTAGGCTGCGTTCGCAGGTGTTCGATTTTGGTGTCTTAAAGTTCAGTATGGTCTGATAAAATTAACTTCGGAGTATAAGTGTCGAGAAGTGGCTATACTAACGCTACAAAGGGCGAAGGGACTCCTTTGTTTTTTTCTTCGAACCTCAAAAAGTAACTTGAGCATAAAGGAAAGTGACAGGCTCTTTTAATCACATGATAAAGAATCTTGCCACAAGAATGATGATGACTAATGTTGACTTCTGAAGCAAACTGAAGTTATATAAGTAGAAATAGCTCAGTATGTCATGAAAAAAGGAACCCAAATCTTTAAAGGGACTTTTAAATATGGGACTTCAAAGGTGTGCAAATGTTTTTCTTTTTTGTCAATCAAAAAGCAGATTTAAAATTGTTTTCAGAAGCATCATAATTCAACAAAACAATGAAGACCACCATGAATGGTAAGTTACTTATTTTCTCCGTACAATTTGGTAACCAACGCAGAAATGATGTGACGTCTGTGAAGCCTACTATTTGTATGAAGCTTTTTCATTGCTCCGTATGAATGTCGAACTTTAACTGTCATTTCTGACTTTAAGAGCAGTCTAAGTTTTGTTATTGTTAGTCACATTAGATCCCAAAAAAAAAACGATTAACATCCTTTTTTAGGGTTCCGTACCCAAAGGGTAAAAACGGGACCCTATTACTGAGACTTCGCTGTCCGTCCGTCCGTCCGTCCGTCCGCCTGTCACCAGGCTGTATCTCAGAAACGGTGATAGCTAGACAGTTGAAATTTTCACAGATGATGTATTTCTATTGCCGCTATAACAGCAAATACTAAAAATAAAATAAAATAAATATTTAAGGGGTGATCAAGGCTATACAACAAACTTGTTATAGATTATGGTACGGAATCCTTCATGCGCGAATCGGACTCGCACTTGCCCGTTTTTTTTATTTGACGTCCTTTTTCATCATGCCTATTGTACTACGTATAAGTGTAAATTTTCCCTAATCCCTTATTTACACACCATGGAACTAAGCAAAAGCTTTTAGGTTCCAGTGAAGTAAGTATTTGCTCCACACGTTTGAATAATCTTCAACGCCCCCTCAAAACGTGAACCATTGTTTACGTAAACAGTAATAACAAAACACAAACGACGACGAGTACACATCGTTACGTAGATGTAATCTCGACAGCGTATAAGTCCATATCTTTAGAAGTTATCTAAGATGTCGAATACAGTATTGATTATTTGGCATGTTATTTTTGGCTTCTCAAGATTTAACCAATTCCGCAACAACGTCGTGACGACAACCTAATGTGAAATTGAGTTTTTACCAGAATAATCGTCTGTAGATAGAAGGTTAATTTGATATCCGCAGGAACCACCTGAGAACTGTTTTTTATTAATTGGTTGTATTTATGTACAATAAAGGCACCATTGGTCGTAGGAGGGCGTCGCAAGTTGCGACTCGCAATCCCACCTAGTGGCACGTGTAATTAGAATTTTTTCCGAAAAGAACCTTTGACTTGCCCGCACAATTGTAGAAGGTTGGAGCTCTGTACTATAAACCTCGGCTATTATCGTGATTTGCGGCGCATTGTGAGCCCTGAGCACCATCTATAAAAAATCTAAAATTGTATTCAAATCTGTGTTTTATGGAGAGGGTAATAATTATTCAAATTTCTGTTTTTAGGGTTCCGTACCCAAAGGGTAAAAACGGGACCCTATTACTGAGACTTCGCTGTCCGTCCGTCCGTCTGTCACCAGGCTGTATCTCAAGGACGGTGATAGCTAGACAGTTGTCATTTTCACAGATGATGTACTTCTATTGCCGCTTTAACAACAAATACTAAAAATAAAATAAAATAAATATTTAAGGGTGGGCTCCCATACAACAAACTTGTTTTATGGTACGGAACCCTTTATGCGCGAGTCGGACTCGCACTTGCCCATTTTTTTTTTACATCGTAACGCGTGATTTATATGGGCGCGCGGCAACAGCCGTACAGTGCCTTCTCTTGGTAAAAGTTTCTTTGTCCGATCATCACGCCTTAACGGCTGGACGGATTTAAACCAATTTTGGTACAAAGACAGCTAGACATCCAAGGATGGTCATAGGCTTTTTACCGGACTACGGTACTCTTTACTAGGGTAAAGAAAAAAGTTTTACGTGAACGGAGTAGCGGGCACCTTTCTATTAGGTATTTAATACGAATCATGCGCGACCTCAACGCACTAGGTCGACAAATAGCCACACGGATCGAAACCGATAATTTATTATGATCGTTTCGCACGGTATGTTACACCGAATGGTTCCGGCGTCATAACACGATATGTTTCGAAATATGAACTGTATTTGCTCACGGCATGGTAGGTTTCGATTCAGTTAATGAGTTAGATACGATGTTGGACTGAACAGTGGAAATGCGACTTGAATATTATATACAAATCATAACTGCTGCGAAAATTTCTAAGCTACCTCATTCATGTTTTTATGGAAGCAACTGGATTTCTCTGGCGTTGGAAAAAATTGAAATCTGCAACAATTTTAGCTCAATAAATAATAAAGTCTATGCAATATGATTCCTACTGGTTTGTCTACTAGAAGTTTTTTGAGCACCTTCGTTAAATCAAATCAAATCAGCTCCGGTTTACCTACAAACGCTGTTGACACCACACCACACTGATTCCTATAGGTAAAGTGATCGTCAAATGAGTTATTACTTAATTGTAATTGTTTTCGACATCATGGAGAATAACGGCAAAAATGCAGTGTTGTAGTCGTTACTAGGTAATATATAAATATTCCAAAAAAAAAGAGAAGTAAGAGTAAAATTATACAATTTTTAAGATTCTATGCCCTTTAGGTTCACAATATTATTTTTCAATGCCATATGGATATCATAGAGTTTGCAAATTTGTTGGTACCCTCGTCCCGCCCTGCATCTAGCTGGATATATGATCATATATATAACGTATGAGAGAAACTCCATTAAAAACTCATAGTTAACTAGTTATAACAGTTATTTATAGGCAGCGCTATTTAAAAATGATGTGTTTGTTTATCGGTTAAGGTCACTATAAACAGGGCTGGATAATAAAAAGGAATCGAAGCAATTCAGTTTAAATATACCGACACACGTAACGTAAACGTTGTTCCAATTAAACAGCAAATAGAGCGCCGTTATTTGGGTCATTATAACATTTATAACAAGTAGGTATGCCTGTTATATGGGCGATACGTCGATTAAGTAACTATTTGTCAATCGAATTAAACCTGTTGTTAACGTATACGGCCCGTGCAATATCACGGTCATCGGCGTAAAAATCCGTGTTTATGTTTAATAGAAAAAACAATTGCAATCAAGATCGCGGGATTATAATTATGTTTGTATTAAAATGACTATAGCTTAGGTACTATATATCGCATAACCTCACACAAGACCTAGTCAAATTAAGAGTGGACTCTAAACTTTACTGCATTTTGACAAGTGCCAACCATCGACAGTTTTTTCCTTAAAATATTGCGAAATCTCAAATAGTCAATTTAAAAAAAATATATAAAAAAAAAATGAAACAGCTGCATTTTGTAGCTCTTACAGCAAGGCCTATCGAAAAAAAATACGGTCCTCCAAAAATCTAACAATAGTACAGCGTCCCTGGCGGTTACTTTGTACTACAATAGACATGTTGACTAATTTTTTTTGAGGATGTCAATCGATTCTATTTTTTATTGTGATCAAATGTCTATATGGGTCTGACTACACTTAAACTGCTCTAAAAGTCAGAAATGACCGTCAAAGCTCAACATTTCTACGTAGCGCTAAAAACGCTCCATACAAAACGCGTCAGGCTAGTGACGTCACAGGCCGGTATAGGTACCAAAAATAGTATGGAAAAATTAAGAAATTTGTCATTTTCACCGTGAAAAAGTGCGTTTAAGTTCATAGTTGTCATACAATTATTGTTTCGTAAAATTATGAGGATTCTGAAAACATTTTCAAAATTTATTTTGGATTAAAAAAAAATATCATAAAATTTGCGTACCTTTGAAGTCACATATTTCCAATAAAGATATATGTTTCTGGATTTTTTTTCTTTGTTTCGTGAAATATTTAGCTAATTTTATTCATATAACTACAGTACGCTGTAGAATTCAACATCAGTCAAATAGCCTATTCTCCATACTAATCGTTTACGCAGTCGCTAGCGAAAACAGCCGCTGTAAACTCATGGTAAGGTCGCAGGAACGCGCACAGGTTACTAAAACGTAGTCGGGATACTAAATTATGCCCAGAGATTTTCCTAGCAGGAACGATGGGTTGTTAGCACTTGACAACATATACATCGACAATTCTGTTATCGATAAGTACCACTTCAACATCGTTGAGGAAAAGTAAGTGGCAAAATTGTAACATACATTTTTACTCATTCCTCTACTGAATACCAACGTTAAATAAGTTTTGTAATAAAAGTGTTTACATTCATAGACCTTATAAATTAATTTAAAGTAAATAATTGACCTAACAATGTGACATTTATTCGAGTTCCAAAACGTTGTGAATACTTTTGAAAAATAAATTTATTATTTTGTATTTAATTCCTTTATAACGTTAAAGAAATGGTTATCTATAACAGGTTTGTCGATATTGTTATTATGTAACCACTGGGCACCTGTTGATCCTGCTAGAAATATATCTAGGTATATAAATAGCACACGTTTAGAAATGTCAACAAACGATCCGTAATCGAAACGTTTGTTCCAATTAAACAACGAATAGAGCGCTATGTGGGTCATAAAACACGCTCGGCCTGTCCATGATTGACGCGATGCTCCTCAGTATCGATTATCGGCTTACCTACTTTCCTAATTATTACAGCGGGCAGTTAAGTTATCGTCGATAGATAACAATAAATTAAACTTCATTCAAATATTGCTACATATTGTTATTTTCATAGGTATATTACGTCCAGGAATATTATTCATAAAACAACTATGCCTGTCGTGCCCTATTGTAAAGTTATATCGATTAGAGAGGTATAGAATGCAAGCATCACATAATCATATCACAGTTACTAGGGGTAAGAGAGTTATGAATCTCTTTCATATAACTATCTTACTCGATACATTTATCCCTATAGTGATATAATTATTAATTATATCACTGCTACACATAACACAGGTACCTACATTATACCCACAATGTTGTTATGAAAGCCCTCACTCTTTACGTAACTAATTCAAGCTACGAAGTCTGTAGCGTCTTTCCTGTTATATATTAACAAATATGTATACGTACAAACATAATTCCTAGTTCTTCCGACGTTATTGCTCGTGGACCGAATGTAGTAACTTGGAATAAGTATCCTACGTCACTTTTCAATCAAATTATATCGACCAGTGAATGTGAATTTAATGAAATTATCTGTCTTCGTCCACCAATATGGTCAATCCTCGCTTCTAATTGTTTTATTTCTACTACACTGCATTACTCCATCTTGTAATCACTTTTTAACTAGAACGAAAAGCAATTCTGTTCTTCCTCATATTTGAAGCAATAACTACCTAATAAAACTAAATCAAAATTTCCAAACGATTGCTTACAACAATTGAGAAGCTCCGTCGAATATTTATGGATCACATCACATCATTTCTGAAATTTGCGTTGTAAAAATGTTCAATACTGGTTATGAAATGTTGGAGTTCTGAGACCGACTTGGTTGAAAAGGAAAATCCGAAATGAACATTCCTGAGTTCTTATAAGTATTATAATATGGGCAGGACGATAACCTCATGTCCACCGGTATAAGCGGCAATAAGCTTATTACCAGAGACCGGGTATTATGGTTAGCTCCACCGTAATACGAGTTAGAAAATAGTTATAGATATACGGACGTATATTAACGGACTACATAGATTTAATAGATGCAAAATTAAGGCTTCTAAATTTAAAATGTCCATTTTTGTGGGGAAGGAGCGCTCACTACGTGGCGCAAGTCGCGCTATGGCGCTGTCTTCCACTTCTGTTCTCGCTGTTCGGACGTGCAACAAATGACCACGAAAAGAAAGAAAAAATTCAGGCGGCTTTTACGAGAATCAAAAGGGAGGTATATCTTCTGCGGACCTATGATGGTTGTTCACGATTTGACGATACAGTTGTAAACGTAAAACATTACAAACGCCAACAATCTACGTCTCACAGAACCACCAGTAAACTAATTTTATTAACTTTAGCCCCATCAATCACATATTTATAACATAAGACGTTATCACCAGGGGTCGGACTTTCTTTCGCAAGGTAGGACTAATGGAGAGCTATGGAGCCGATATTAACATTAGAATACTATTCATACTCATACTCATAAGTGTATTTCATTCGCAATTTAAATTTTATTGTCAAGGACAAAGTCAGAAGAATATACAAATACCTGATTAGTGTAGGCATTGTTTTTTTCGCCACCATAAAATACGTAAATATTTGCAACTTTATCCATGTTTTCTGGAGTAAATTGGATTCTATATTGATCGAATATCCATTTATATCTAGAAAGTTCATGATATTGACAATAAATTGAGTTAAATTAGGAATTTGAAATATATTTAAAAAAATATATTCATAATTTTCGTCATTTAGTGCTTGGGAATGTTAACCATATTAACCACAAAGGCAGTTTGGAATGAAATAGATGAATGAGTATGAGTATGAGTATGAATAGTATTTTAATGTCAATATCGGCTCCGTAGCTCTCCATTAGTCCTACCGTGCGAAAGAAAGTCCGACCGCTGGTTATCACACGCCAATCGCCATGATAATCAACATGCACCGGCCACTGTCAAGGGCGGGGACGACATGCAATGTCAGAACGTTAAACTTAAACGTGTTTGTTTGTGAATAAGTAATATTGACCTTCCGAGCTTTAAGGACGTTTTTGCCCTTATATGTACATAGTAAACTATGATTTTACGTGCCCCTATGACCTGGCATCGGAGAAGCTCGCTAAGTCATATTGTGACGTCATCATCATCATATCAGCCGGTAGACGTCCACTGTTGGACAATGTTCTCCACAAGTTCCACAACGATCGGTCTTGTGCCACCCTTATCTAATTTCTACCCGTGATCCTAACCAGGTCGTCGGTCAACCTTGTTGGGGGCCTTTCCACGCTGCATCTTCCGGTCTACTCAAGAACCTTTCTGCCCCAACGGCCATGGGTTCTACAAGCAATGCCCCGCCCACTGCCACTTAGTTTGGCGACTGTGAGCTATATCTACAACCTTGGTTCTCCTGCGTATCTTATCATTTCGGATTCGATCCCGCAAGGAAACTCTGACATATAGCTCGCTGTCTGAAATTATGTTGATTGCTTTTGTGGATTGGCCAATATTGTGGACATATTATTGAGACGGGTCAAACACTCAAATAATCGCCCAAAAGTATGTCATCACCGTATTAACCGGAATGATTATGAATGAATGATAATCAATTGTTTTTACCATTTAAAAAACGAACACTAAATCACATTCCACATTTCTCCCGATAGCAGCTGAACTGGAGATCCAATAAAGCAAACTCCAACCCGTGGACTTAATTTCACCACAGTGGATTTCGATAACAGAGAAATGAAGTTCAAACAGCTCAGTTCGAGGTCGCATGGCTATCTCTTTTGGCAAACATCCCGGTTATTTCAATGGCAATGTAAAGGTGTATATTTTATAGTGCGAATAACCGATAGCCGTTATAGTATGTATAATTGTATATGCGTTCTCAAATGGTTGCACTTATGGTGGACTATGATTTTACGTGTACGGAGAAGCTCACTGAGTCATAATTATGACGTAACTAGCATTAACCCGCGGCTTCGCTCGCGTGCCTATACAATATACATCATCCTACGGGAACAATGCTCTTTTTTTCAGGATTAAAAGTAGGCTATAATCTGCAATCTGCATTTCCCTGATGCATATCCGTCCAGCCGTTTTAGCGTGAAGAAGTAACAAAACATACACAGACTTTCGCTTTTCTTATATTACTGGGAAATACTTTTTATTTTATCATAACTCCACTTTATCAAATCAAACCGAAAACTCAAGCACTCAAATCAAACGATCTCAGCTTTTACTGTACCAAATAAAGTTCACTTCAAAATCCATAACTCGAAGTGAAGCTAAGACACCATTTGTGTGCATTTTATTTGTATAAAGCTTTTATAATGTCCCGAGCCTCCGCTTATTGACTTGTGACATTCGAGATTGATTTAATGATTCTAAGCCATGTTCTAAGTTACGTCATGTTCTATTGTAAGATATTGAGGTTCTCTTCGTTGATGAATGAAAAATGTATTATTCTGAGCCAGATAAACGTAATTCAGAATTCTGAAATGACTTAACATAATTATTGAAAAGCTTGAATGTATTTATTACGGATGCAGGGAGTTTCCCGATCATTATTCCTCCCGTCCCAACGCGCCGCCCGCCTATAGGTACCGATTGACGACGATCGAGATGCCAGCAAATATATTTTTTTTAATCTATTAGGATAACGCGGGTCTCTATCCATACCTCAAAAGCAAAAACAGAACCCCCTTATAGGGTCACGTGTAGCTGTCTGTCAGTCCGTCTGTTACAACCGATTTTCTGCAAAACTACTGCAATTTGGCACAAATTTTTTCAAGAATTTTCATGACCACAAATAAAATTTCAAAATTGGTGGCATTTTCTTTTCGTAATTAACGTCTCAACAAACCATAAAAATTACACCCATACTCATATTTAGACATTTCAACCCCATTTCACCCCAACAGGGAAGATGTTAATTCACGTCCGCCACGTTGGATTTAAAAATCGTTGCGGTTTTCGTAATTAAGCGACCCGATAAACCATAAAAGCATTACCAATGGATTTTCAGACTTTGTCACCACATTTCTCCCTTTTAGGGGTTGAATTAAAAAAAACCTGAAACACGTGTTTACTCATTTATTGTTAGAAATACTCCTGTGAAGTTTCGAATAAAATAGTCTAACTAATCTTGTTTCCCCATACAAACTCTGGAACCCGATTTCACCCCTTTAGGGGGTGAGTTTTGAAAAATCCTTTCTTAGTGCACCCCTACACCTTATAAGGAACCTACGTGCCAAATTTTAACTCTCTAGAACCAGCGGTTTAGTATTTAGACATTTCAATCCCATTTCACCCCAACAGGGGAGATGGTAACTCACGTCCGCCACGTTGGATTTTAAAATCGTTGTGGTTTTCGTAATCAGCGACCCGATAAACCATAAAAACAATACCCATGCTGATTTTCAGACTTTCTCACCACATTTCTCCCTTATAGGGGTTGAATTTCAAAAAAATTTAAACACGTGTTTACTCATTTATCGTTAGAAATACTCCTGTAAAGTTTCGAATAAAATAGTCTAACTAATCTTGTTTCCCCATACAAACTTTGGACCCCCATTTCACCCCTTTAGGGGGTGAGTTTTGAAAAATCCTTTCTTAGTGCACCCCTACACCTTATAAGGAACCTACGTGCCAAATTTTAACTCTCTAGAACCAGCGGTTTAGTATTTAGACATTTCAACCCCATTTCACCCCAACAGGGGAGAGGGTAACTCACGTCCGCCACGTTGGATTTTAAAATCGTTGCGGTTTTCGTAATCAGCGACCCGATAAACCATAAAAACAATACCCATGCTGATTTTCAGACTTTGTCACCACATTTCTCCCTTTTAGGGGTTGAATTTTCAAAAAACCTGAAACACGTGTTTACTCATTTATCGTTAGGAATACTCCTGTGAAGTTTCGAATAAAATAGTCTAACAAATCTTGTTTCCCCATACAAAGTTTGGAACCCCATTTCACCCCTTTAGGGGGTGAGTTTTGAAAAATTCTTTCTTAGCGGATGCCTTCGTCATAACATCTACCTGCATGCCAAATTTCAGCCCGATCCGTCCAGTGGTTTGGGCTGTGCGTTGATAGATCACTATGTCAGTCAGTCAGTCACCTTTGAGTTTTATATATATAGATGACTTGAAATAGATACCTACCAGTCAACAGTAGGACCGAAAAGGATTAGGGTCAGTCAGGGAAAAGGTGCGCCAGCGGGGCCTACCACATCGTATATCGAAAAGTAGAGATGTTATACCAATAATGCCATATGTTTACAATGAAGCGAAAAATTGAAAAATTTAATGGTTCGGACAGGATTCGAACCTGCGTTTCCAACGGCTTTTCGGGCCAACACGGACGTCCTACCAACTGGACCACGAACCAGATGTCAGAGCCATTGAATCTTTCAACCAGTTGCTTCAACATGCCTTAGGGTGGCATCGTAGCGCCATCTACCGTAAAGTTATCGTCGGCACCATCGTTTCAACTTTTTCATGATGTGGTAAGATTGTGAATGGAGACTAAGTACAAACTAGAAGCCGCATTGCGCCTGGGGCTCCCGCAAGATACCCTCGAACTGGTTAAGGTTGCTGTTTTTTTAATTATTTAGAAGTAAACTACCTATAAGTACATAATAATTACCCCGGGGGTTAAGGTGCACGAATAATTTGACGCCTACTGTATGTCGATCTAGTTTTATTTCACTCGTGCACCGCGGGGTATGATAATAACATTGCTATAAAAGAACTAACCAACTAAAATTTTAGTGGAACTTTAATCGAAGTCTTAATTTTGTACACACTTTTTTAGAAATGCTCTTTATTAAGTAATTCATATTATCCTTCCGACAATCCCGAAGTAATCATCTGTTACTAATTGACAGAACTTGATGAAATTGGTTCTTCAGCAAATATTGAAAAATACTCATATTTAAGTAAATATGTAGGTACTCAGCATTTCTTATTTTATTTAAATTAATTAATTACATTTTATTATAATTATATTAAATATATAAACCGATTTTGGTTTAACGATGCCACGTTAGTACAAATGTATAAATAAGTAGGTATTCATCTTATAGTTTGGACTTAAGGTTACGTAAAGAAATTTCCTTCATTTTAGATTTATAAGAAAATTTTCTGTTCTACACCTAAAAAATTGTATTGTTCGGAGCTTTGTGAAGACTTCACCGGCCTTCGCAGATTATAGAACTTACGTCATTAATTAAAATGAAAAATGTTCTGTAAGAATTGCGCGCATTTCTTCTTATTTAATTAATAGGAGCAGCTGGAACTATCTGGAATATGCCGAGGAGTTTTTTTTTATTTTGCATTCTTTGAAATATTTACTTAAATGGAAGTGTGCCCGCTAAGTTCTTAGTAGGTAGTTGTTTGTAACCGATATTTAATATTAGAAATAATGATATGTACAAAACTAAAGTAACCGACATTACGAGTATATAGCTTACAGCAGTGTTTTTCAAACTTTTTGTTGTCACGGCCCTTAATGACCATCAAAATTCCTTCGCGACCCCCTAAAACTCAGTTTGTGCTATTAAACTTGGATCCCAACCTCTTATTTAACAGATTTGGATCGCACCCGCCTATCGTTCAATCAGTCATGCGTATGACTTTTTGAAACTCAAATTCAGAAGGTAGTGCTTTGCAAAAATACAAAAACCGGCCAGGAGCTTTTTTAGGGTTCCGTAGTCAACTAGGAACCCTTATAGTTTCGCCATGTCCGTCTGTCCATCTGTCTGTCTGTCTGTCTGTCTGTCCGTCCGCGGCTTAGCTCCGTGATCATTAATACTAGAAAGCTGCAATTTGGTATGAGTATGTGTATGTACTCGTATCACGCCGACAAAACGGTAAAATAAAAGCTAAAAAAAAAGCTTTTTTGAGGTACCTCCCGTACACCTAAAGTGGGGGTGATTTTTTTTTCGTTCCAACACAAGCGTTTGGGTTTTCGTTGAATAGGTCTTTTAAAAATAATAAGGGTCTGCAAACATAATTTTTTGATGAAGTCATCAGTTTTGTAAATAATCGCTCCAGAAATCTAAAAAAAATAGCGTCCCCTCCTCTTACTTTTCAATCAAGGGTCAAAAAATTATGGAAAAATTCATAAAGATGAGGTCTTATAAGCACTTTCAACGAAAACTATATTCAATAAAATCTGTCGAGCCGTTTTTGAGTTATCGCAAAAATTCATAATTTTCTTTAAAATGACGTACGTGCCGCGCGGTGTCCTTATACTTCAAACGTTGCACATATTCGTTAAGTGCCATACTGTATTAAAACATTTCGCTCAATTTGGCGCGTATAATCGATAACTTCCAGAAGGCGTTTTGAACTTTGGCGTTTACGACCTTTTTATAGAGCTTGAAATCTTTCTCGTAATTTAAACCTCGGGCTAAAAACCGCTATTTTAAGCCCGTCTATTGTGAAGGATGGGCAACTACGGAACCCTACACTGAGCGTGGCCTGACATGCTTTTGGCCGGTTTTTATTTAGTTTTTATTTTACGATTTTGTCGGCGTGATACATGATACCTACATACACATACCTACTCATACCAATTTTCAGCTTTCTAGTACTAATGATCACGGAGCTAAGCCGCGGACGGACGGACAGACAGATGGACATGGCGAAACTATAAGTAGACTACGGAACCCTAAAAAACGTACAAAAAAAAAACATAAATATTATAATAAATGAACATGTCTGAGAATGATTGCTGTTTTATTAAAATGTACATGCTTGAAAAAATCATCACTCCTTGTAGTCGCGAGACTTTCTCGATGCAGCACGTCTAGCATAACTTTGACACGCGACTCATGTCGCGCGAGATAGCATCATCCGTCACCTATCTCATAGTACTGTACAGATAGAGACAGGTAGTATATCTCATGCGAGAAAGAGTCGCGTGTCAAAGTTATGCTAGCCGTGCTGATCCTCGCGACCCCCTTGTATATATGCCGCGACCCCCGGGGGGTCGCGACCCACAGTTTGAAAAACACTGGCTTACAGGATTGAGAGGTTGCAATGAGCGCGACATGTAGTCCAGAGGCCGTTGGGTTGGGACAGTAAAGTCCTAGTGTGGTAACCACGCATGGGAAAGCGCAGCATGGCGCAGCGTTTGACGGCCCCCTACTAGTTGGATAGGTGGACGAATTACCTCGTAAGGGTATCGAAATCAATGTTCAACGGTAGGCGTCAAAGGACTACTAAAATGATCTAGACACGCGGCAGCGTGTCAAGCCAAGTTCAAGCAAAGGAACTGGCTAATAGCCAGCGCCGAGTGTAATATTACATGAACCACTTGGTGCCACTGTTGACCCTTCTATAACTCAAAACCTCTTTAACGTAAACACATAAAACGATCCATAAAAGTCAAATCCAACCTACTTTAAGATCTCACATTTTTAAATAACACCAATTGTTATAGGTATCCAATAAAGCAAAGAAATAGAGTTTAATTCTTGTTAATAATGTTATTTTGTTTCTATAAATACATATTTGGATTTTCCATAGAACTTGGCACTCATTTAGATCTCCATTCTTTTTGCGGCGAAGCCCACAGCCATACATAAGTTTTGCATTGAACTTGGCTCTCCGTTTTTACATTTATGTTTTTAGTGGGATAATTTATTCTGTAGTGGTCAAGACTTCCCTAACATAAGCAAAGTTAGATTGAAGAAGATTAGTTTTCAAGTTGCGAATGTGCAGTGTCGCAACCTTTTCTGACAACAGCTCGCCTCTGCATTGACCTTGAACTCAGTGCATCGATGCCCAACGTGCACGTGAAATATTAAACCGACGAATCTGGAGCGTATAATTATATATAAAAGGTACTGTGGACGATCATTGTGAATACAGGAATAGTAGTCTTACGGCTATTATTTTGCTATTGACAGCATATTTAAGTAAATGAATATCAGACAATCTCACATAAATTGATCTAGTCCCAAAGTAAGCTCCAGTAGGCTTGTGTTATGGGTACTAAGGCTACAATATAGATAAATATATACTTAAAAATAAAGAAGCATACATGAAGAACAAATATTCGAGTTCATAACACAAATATTTGCTTTTGCCGGGATTCGAACCCAGAACCTTCGGCTCAATAGACAGCTTTACAAACTCACTGCGGAAACCGCGTGAAATGTTTGCTAAGATGAAAAGAAAACCACCGTTATTTGGAGGACCAATTAAAGCTAGTTATCTTTAAAAAATCGCTCTTTATTTAGCGATAAGATTAAGACTTTTCGTTGATTACATGTACAATGAGCTGCAGAATTGCATTGCATGGCCCATTTATGAATGAATTGATTAATTAATGGGCCATATTACGTCACTTTTTTCTCCCCCTAGAATCAATACATAGTCAACATATTCTACAGGATTCTGAATAATCTGAACTGGAATCAACAAAATTTTCTTGAAATGCCAAACAAAATGAACAATAATTTGAGAAAACGTCCAATTAGTAGGTAGGGTTTACTCGGCTAATTCCGCATGGCGGGTAATTCCGAAAATTACTGATATCTAATAAACGGGGTAACATTTTTTTTCGTAGTAACACTTCTTCAGATACTATACACTTCTACAGTCAGAAGTGTTGCTAGCGCAAAAAAATGTTTACCCCGTTTATTAGATATCAGTAATTTTCGGAATTACCCGCCATGCGGAATTAGCCGAGTAAACGTTACTTGAATTCTTAATATATTTTCTTCGTTTCCGGGACTGTCATATAATAGTAGATTGTTCAACAAGGGACTAAAACAAGCCATAATGACACGAGATGTTTTAGCCACCCGAGCTAAGCGAGGGTGGCTAATAGTTCGAGTGTCATTATGGTTGTTTAGTCTCGCGTTAAACACTCTACTTTTCACTTTGAATGCGAGGAAAATAAACGACGTTCGATATAAAATTACAATATTTATTATAAAAAAGTTTCTTACAATTACGCAGTACAGCCGTGAATCTAACCTCAAATTTTTTTTATGGGCAATTTGTACAATTCTTTACATTTAAATATGTGGTTTTCCCCTGTAAATTAAGCTGGGTCGGCGTGTTTTGTAATTGAGAAGTATGTTCAATATTTTCACTCGAAGTCGCAGTAAAAGTTGGAGAGAATGGAGAGTATAGTAGAGACGTAGAACTTTTCTCAAAAAGGTTGCCGATAGTAATTTCATTAGGCTCAGTCTAATCCCGCGATGTTAATGGGCGTGGGTCAAATGTTGGTTGTGATTTCTGCTTTTAGGATATATTCATTCCTTCAATATAGTATAGCCTTCGATAGATATTGTATTTATTTTGTATTGACTCCTCTACATAGCCTTCAGCTTTATTCTACTTCACTGGAAGATGATGATTACGTATTTTGTCCGTAATTTATAAAGTGACACAATTAATAGGTCTAACTGGTAATTACAATTCAAGCTTAAATACAAGAATGGACATCTACTACTCATTCAAAATTCTAATAGAAAAAAAAATGTTACGTGTTTTTTTTTTGTAGTGACGCTTTAGGTGCTTGCATATTTAGCCAACAGATTCAAACTTGAAAACTATTATATTTAAGACTAATATAGACTTATGGACCATGCATGATGAAATCACATTCGTATTCGTAGTAATTAATCGTGTTTCATGAAATAAAATCTAATATTTTTGAGCAGTTGTAATTTTGAGGTTATTTTCACGCACCAAAAAGTTTGTATATTTGTGATAGGTATCACTGAAGATGGCTATAAACCTCCATTCACAAACGTCGTGATTGGCTGTTTGGGGTTTCCAATGTAAATTAAAAACAATTTTACTTTAGTCCCTAGAGATTAATAAGGAGCTTTAGTCCCGATATGCAGAGACTAAAGTAACATTTTAAGAGCATGAGAAGTGAAAAACAATTTAAAGTTGCCGAAACATCTGGGAGGCTCAAATAACGAATTAATGAATATACGTGATATTGTATTTCAATTCTTATGTTTTGGTTTTCGTAATACCTACTTATTTAAGCAAAACTGGCATACCTACACTTACACCGTACCTATCTATATGACCATGAGTACGCTACGTCGAGGGTCGTTCACGTGGAAAATCTATTAATATTATTATAATATTCTAGTATAATGGCGAATGGCAGTGTAATAAAAATAGTCCATTATTTTTAACTGCTTTTAATATGGATAGTTAAGTAGAGCTTACTACGTATGTGCTTTAAGATCACTTACCCAGACTTTACTTCCAATAAAAAGATTATGTCCACTTTATTCACCTTCTACCGGCGATAAAGAGCCATAAACCTTTAGCTTTCAGTAGATTTAAACACCTCAGGGCAGAGGTCAAGCGCACACGTAAATATGAGTACTAGTAATCAAATCTATACTACGTATTATATTCTGAAATAAACTGATAATCAGTTTTCTATAAAGAGGGTTCGTTATTTTATGAAACAATGTAACAGCGCGATGCAGGATTTGTAAGAGCTGTTGGTTATTTGTACTCTCATTACGCCGAAACAGCCGAACGGTTTCTAGGGTTCCGTACCCAAAGGGTAACAAATGGGACCCTATTACTAAGACTCCGCTGTCCGTCCGTCCGTCTGTCTGTCTGTCTGTATGTCACCACCAGGCTGTATAGTGAACCTGAACCGTGATAGTTAGACTTGAAATTTTCACAGATGATGTATTTCTGTTGCCACTATACTAAAAATACTAAAAACAGAATAAAATAAATATTTAAGTGCAGCTCCCATACAACAAACGTGATCGGATGTGTTAACTTTGCACTTCATTTGTATGCGGCGCCACACATACCAAATGTAAACTTAACTTTATCCGGCCAGTTAAGTTAAGATGGGAAGTGTTTGTACGGAACCCTTGGTGCGCGAGTCCGACTATTAAAAGTGTCTTATTACCAAAATGGATAAGACACTTTTTTCAGACTGCTGGTAAAGAAAATAAGAGATGTGTTCGCAATATGCACCGTGAATTTACGTGTTTACCCATGGATACAACTTATTATACAAGCAAGAAAATTGGTACCCAGCTACAAATAGAAGAATGAGAGTGCCAGTTTGATACACGACGATAAATTCAGAGTTGATCGTGCGTTGCCGTCGGGGGGCTAGACTCGGAGGCGCGGCAAGTCGGTCAAGGAAATATTCGAGGGATACTTCTACAAGAAATAGGTATTCTCAGTCAACGTGGGTTGTCGTGGAGAGATGATAAACTGTTTCCAGACTTGTAGGCGTAAGCGACCTGGATTGAAAATACATAATTCTATTTAGGCTATGTGTTTAATAAAAATTGACAAAGATAGAGACAATCAAAGTTCTGGAGTGGGGGTTTGTGACGTCACTTGTAAGTAAAAATGGTGACAAGTGACGTTACGCGAAACTTCAAATCTCTGTATCATCGTCATTTTTAGTTTGATAATCAAAAGAAAAAATACGTGTTTATTATATTTTATTAATATAAATGATGGACTAAACAGTTTTTGTAGTCCGGTTGCCTATTGTGTAACGAAGTATGCAAATCGCTGCAAATTCTCCAACACAACCCGACGGGACCACAAGGTACGAGCTCACCGAACCCATTACCGACACCATAGTTCGACAGACAAAGAAACGTCCATAAAATGTTTAAGGAATTAAGAAAATATATGAACAGGTTCACTCGACGTAATGCGAATCGTTTCGCGATTCTTATTAACGAGCTACATTCTGCCGTGACTCGGCGCAAACTCACCCGTAACCATGTCTGAGACTCGTGGGGAACTAGATAATCGATTTTCGCCTTCATCTACTTTTTTCCCATTCATTCACCACTTTCTTTGCGTTCACTTACGTTATATAAGGAATGACAATTCACATCACGATGTGCATAGTCTGTAAAAAAAAAGAATCTATTCGGAAAATTATATAGGTAGTCAAATTCTATACTGAACTTACAAGTGACTTGAAGTCACGATATTTGATGGACGAAGTTATCTAGCTCCGAGTAAAGCGTATAATTGTGTAAAGAAGTATGCAAATGGCTGCAGATTCTCCCACTCAACCCCAACAGGGCCACAAGTTACGAGTCCACCGAACCCATTATCGACGCGATAGTTCGACAGACAAACAAACGTCCATAAAATGTGAGGTGCAGATATCAGGACGGGACCTAGAGATATTAAAATACATATAAACAGGTTTAGTCACGACATTAAAGTCGAACATCGCTCGAGATAATGCAAGTCAATTCGCGGTTCTTGATAACGAGCTGCGTTCTGCCGCAACTACGACTCGGCGCAAACTTACCCGTAACCCTGTCTGAGACTAGTGGGATTTATCTATGTAAAATAGGGAAGAGAATCGATTTTCGCCTTCATCCAGTTTTTTTCTTATTTATCCATTGACCACTTTCTTTGCGTTCACTTACGTTATACAAGGAATGAAAATCCACATGTGCATAGTCTGTAAAAAAAAGAGAATCTATTTGTAAAATTATATAGGCAAATTCTATACTGAACTTTCAAGTGACTTGAATGTTACGATATTTGATGGACGAAGTTATCTAGCTCCGAATAAAGCGCATAATTGTGTAACGAAGTATGCAAATGACTGCTAATTCTACAGTTCAACCCAGACGGCACAAGTTATGAGTTCACCGAACCCATTACCTATCGACGGGAAAGTTCGACTGACAAACAAACGTCTATAAAATTTGCATTTTCGAATGCACTAATTTCGTCTCCGCTCAACGGATCTTTTAGGTTTCTCGTAGGGATGGGCAAATTAAACCAATGCTTTTTATAACATCGACGAATTTTACGAATTTAATAATGAAATAATATAATAATTAATAATACTAATAATGTAACTACCTATTCCAATTTTTATTTAATAATTACTTAATGTTTTTTTTTAGAATAATTTGTATGTTGAAATTTAATAGAATTTTTATAATGTATATTGACTTGTAAAATGTTGACATTTTATTAATAAATGAGTATGAGTATGAGTATGAGTATGAGTATAAAACAATATATCTATCGTATTAAAATATCAAGTAAAAAATATCGATATGTATACTATACAGTATACAATATACTTATATCGATAATTTTTAGCTAAGCCTGCTCGCCGATATTATGTTGCAGCTGTCACTTTGACACACAACAGAGTCTATCATTATCAAACAAGCTTGAAAGAGATATTTCGGCGACATGTGAATGTTTTTTTTTTAAATAAAACAATTTTTATATTCTAATTTTTGATCTACTTAGAAATAGATATCGACCTCAGAGCTGGAACGTAACCACTCACAGAGGATCGCTCTTGTGATCCAAAGAGGTAACGCCGCCAGCGTAATGGGAATCATGTCCAGTGTTGCCAGAGCCATTGTGGCATAAGTTACGCTTCATTCCTCAAAAAGTTACATTTCTGCTGCGAAAGTTACATTTTAATATTAATAAAACAACCGGTCAAGCACGAGTCGGATGTGCGTACCGAGGGTTCCAAAGGTACAAACTATGAAAGTATATAATATTTACTGTAAATAAGTTTGTAATATCAAAAAATATAATCGTCACTACCCAAAAATGTGTCATCAATGTCATCATCATCATATCAGCCAATATACGTCCACTGCTGGACAAAAGCATCCCCAAATTTCTCCACATTGATCGGTCGTGCGCCGCCCTCATCCAATGCTGTTGTAGCGATTCACATGTTCACGTCATGTGTTCGCCATCATACAAACATATATCACCATCGTAAGACTCACATCATCAAATTCTCATCACATTAGCAATAAGATCATATTACACCATATAATATTAACATCATCATTTTATAGAAGTATTAAAAATTAGCGAATACAAATGTAAGCATCCTGCCATTTTTTGAATAGCAAATTAATATTCACAAAATTTGCCAACAAAAGAATTGAGCTTTATTTAGACTGGATAAGGATCAAAATTCCATATACACAGCATTTAGTGGGAGGAGTCTTGGACGTATCGAGTGTCCCGAGTGGGACCAGGCAGGCGAGCCTGATGAGTGAGATGGAGCAGTTGAGTGGGGCGAGACAGATGACGCTGTCGAGTGAGATGGAGCAGTCGAATAGAACGGGTCAGTCGAGTAGGTCGACAGCGGCGAATGACTAGAGTTTTGGGTATAAATAGGCAAGGGCTTAGTAGGATGGTATTCATTTTTACTTGCGACTTCGACTGGGTAACATTATTGTCTGGCAATAAGGTATTAAATTTAATTCTAAGGGGAATTAATGTTGGGATTACATTATTTTTCTGATCTATAATTATTTATTGAAATGTTGTGGGATTTTGTTGTGTTTTTTTTTGAAAGCTATTAAGCTTAATTACATGCCAGAAATAGTGGTTTGGTACATGGTTGCCAGGTGAAAGATATTTAACCTTGCGGCTGTTAAACGAATATCTTTCAGACTCTTCTAGTTTTACCCGAGTTAGGCAGCTCGGGCACTAGCCATATATAAGTGCAGTGAATAGCCTACGAATGTGGATAGTTTTGTTTGGTGGAAGCAAGGACCACACGTGATGGACATGCGGGCCTTTCCGCGCTTGCCGAAGCCAAATGGACCTCCATGTTCGGTCTCATATACTTATATATTTATATGTCTGCTTTATATACACATATTAGGGCGGGTTACTCTGCGTTTCCGGTGTCTTAGCCACGCAAGGGGGGACCCACTTACACTGATTCTAGTCCAACCTCGGGTTAATCTCCCGAATTTATAGTTTAGCTTACCTAGGTTCCATACACGTTTAAATGTAAATGTGAGGTTTAGGCCTCTAGTATTGGTGGTGCTAGGGCAAATGGGGGTATGGGGATAGGTACACTCCAGTAGGAATATTAGAACGGGTTTTTTTTTTATCCTCCGAGCAATCGGCCATTCATCATTAACTAACATAACATTTATTCAAATTATTTTAATCTCGTCTGGTATAATAGATACAAACAGCTGATTTCTGACTCGGGATGTCAGTAGTGAAAAACAAAATCTTGTAACAGTTTATAAAGAAAGGGAACAGAGAAACCTGTTATTTAAACCAATCAGATATTTAGAACCTTTAATATGACATCAATATATATATAGAAATAATTAGTTAAAATTTACTGATTATGATTTAAAGTAATGTACATATGTTACAGCCTCAGTGATAGAATGGCAACACTAAAGTTAAATCGAATCAGCTGACCGATGACATTCGCCCTTTCAATGAGCAGAAATAATTTTAAACTTTGTTATAATTTTGATAAGGAAATTGTGGATCGTCGTATAGTATGGAAATGCAAAGCATTCCTAAGACTGGATGTGGAGTATCTGAAGTGTAAATTGCTAAGAAAAGCTGGGGACTTATGGATAGCAATAATGAAAGTTATTCGTTCTCGTATTTACATCGCAGATCTCAGAACTAAATCAATTTATATCACAATGGTTGAAAGTAATTTCCCTTATCAGAATGAGTCAGTCGAGAGTTGAAAGATACTCCGAACGGACACAATAGTCTTCATGATTTCAAGGATGTACTACATTTATGAGTATGGTCAAACGAAAACCAAGTTCTAGAACTTATTAGAAGGGTTCTTACCTACTAAGGAAGAGTAGTGTACTAGAGATCTTATAAATACAATTATAACTACATTGTCATAGTCTTTGCAGCCATCACATATATTTAACTAGTTAAATAGGTAGGTAAAATCCTTAGAGTAGACCTTGTGTAGTTAACTTAAGAAGCTTGCGCCAAAAGGCTTCCCTAAAAGATGGATCCTTGACACTTTGCTTTAGGTAGGACGTCATGCATAGATGTGATGAGATCCCACAGTGGTTTGTTCAGCTTAGACTAGGAGCGGAGTTCCCCATCCTCTAGCTGAACGCTTTAATTCGATTTGCTTCTCAGGAATAGATAGGTAAAGCGTTCAGTGATACTCTCCGCACACTCAGGGTGGTAGGGGATTATTAACAAAAATTTATATTTTTTTTTATATACACAATAAAGATACCTTCTCCATTATACTATAATCTAGTCCTTACTAGTTCTTAATTGTGAAGACTAAAACAACTTCCTACTTATTGTATAGGTCTAGAATCCACTTCAGATTGGTCTACTATGGTTTATTTAAGGGAGGTATACCACCTTCTCAGATTAAGGTGTAATGACAAAATTTATTCAATATTGTCAAATATGAAAACTTAAGAACAATTAAATTCATAATAAAATCTCATAGATCCTGTAACTTTCATCTATTTATAGATTGGTAAGGAAGTGTAGTTTCATATTGTACATAGACTTTTTGACTTCTAATCATTCTGGAGTAAGAACGTGCAATTTTAAGAACTATATTAACTTTCATTCCAGACTTCTAATAAAATTTGGATAGAATCACATATTGATTTTTATTGTTACATAAGGTAATCTAGTTCAACTATATCTGACTATGGACTAAATGAATTTGATATTTCATATAGAATTAAATAACTTTTATAAGAGTATCCATAATATTCCATATTGAATCTTGCTATAGGAACTATAGATAGTTTTGTTAGCTAGACTACATAGGAAGTAATAAGTTTATATTTTGGGGATAGATAACATTAAGCTAAGTTAGAAATTTAATTAGTACAAAGAACCAAGGTAGCAGTAGGATAGGAGAAGCTTGCATTACATAATTAAGAGAATACACATTTATTTGGAAATATATAGTAGCATAGCACAGTATATAGGTACGGAGGCACTTAACGACACATCACGGTTGAATTTCTCTTAAAAGAGCTTGAGTTACTACAACAATGTGGGTTCCGACCAATCTAGACGTTCACAACGGTTATACCGATCACATTTGGCCATACGTTATTAAGAAAAGTTCAAACTAAATTGTTATAAAGATCCTTTCATATTTAGATTTGTTTAGTTGTAGGATATAGAAGACTGGGAGCTGCTGTTAAGATATTCTTAGGTAATTGTTGTAGGGTTTCCTTAGGGCTTCGTTGTAGGAGTAGAGTTTGGTGAGGAGGGTGAAGCAGGCGAAGGACCCGTTCCTTTAGTCTAGGGCTTAGCATAGACATTACAAATGGTGGTCCCGTGACTCAGGATATTTAGAGTTAAAGTACTTGGCTCGTAAGCATTACAATTGGTGCCGTGACCAGGATAGGATCAGTCCGGGATTGTTGAGGTCGCGCCGATGCTGTTCGTCGTGTGGTTCCATGTCTTGTTGTCTTCTTGCGTTTGTAGTTCGACAATTGTTTTTCATTTTGTTATTTCGACAGTGAATTTTAGTGGAGCCGCTACTGGCAGTTTTATTGAAGGGATCTTTGAATACTTGAGCTTTGAACTATGATGCCCTTACGGGTACAATTGTTGACGTGAGAGTGGAAAAGAGATGGGTCGTGATGAGTTGTGATTGTGCACATCGCCAAGAAACACATTTTGTTGCATATTTGTACACAAATTATAGTGAATAGAGTAGCTTCTTGATATAACGCACTATATTTTTCTTATTTCACATAGTAATAGTACCTGAAACAAAAGATGTATATTAGAACAACGTGATATTTTTTATCAATCAATATTTTGCAAACAATAATTAATTGACAGTTCATTCAGGCATTTTGTTATTTTATCTGTAGTTCTATACTGGATTATTTGAGATACGATTAAATTCGTTGCGATTGTTTTTATGGTTCACAAAGCTAATTTTAATATTGATTAATAATTAAATAGGTGGTTTATTTAAGTTCTAGATAATCATTTACGTTACATAAAATAATAATATCAAGTAATAATATACTTACTTTAGTTTCAATCAGATACGTAGACAACTTTACTCAATATGTTCGTATTATTAATATAACATAAGATTTGGATATTTAGGGATACATTTAATATTATTTATGCATTATTTACATAATTGGGAAAAATAATAATAGGTAATTCATTTTTAAATTAAAAACATAATCAAGGCTGAGTGAATAGGAACGCTTTCAAATAAGTTGATTTGACAAGTGACAGAGTGTTATCTGTTATCACTTATCAGTAATTAATATGATATCGAGATGGAATGATTATTTAAATAAATTTAATTTTAGTTTAGTTATTAAGTCGGAATGATGTAGGAAATTGATTAAGTGATGTAATATAGAGATGTCATTGTTCTTGACTACAGAAAATATGAGGTTGTGGAGATTTTATCTACGTCAGTTCAAGTTGTGTTGAAAATTAGTTATGAAACTAAAGATAAGTTATGAGAGTACTAAGGATTTATTATTTGGGGGGGCGAGGGTTTATTTATAGGCTTTAGTTCAGTGTAGGAAATGTTTCACAATGAGATCTGATAAACATGACCCTAGCTACAATGTCAACCTTAGTATAAGTAAGGCTTCTAGCTACAATATTCATCTTTTAGTTTAATATAAGTCTTATTAGAAACATTAAATACAGCAAATATAAGGAAAGTAGGAGTGTTAGTGATTTCATAAGTGGGGGGCGGACTCCTTTGAGTTTTCTTTTAACACATAATGAAACAAATGAAATGAAAGTAATTTTATTAAAATAATTTTGGCACATGTATCACTTATAGGTAATTATTAGAATCGCTTGGTTATGTATGTTCACATGTAGCATAAGGGTATAATCATAGAACCAGACAAGAAAACCAATTGACATATATTTAATTTATTTTTGAAGCGAAGTAAGTATGTCTGTATTGTTACCATCAGACTTATTAAGGTATTCAGTTCTGTTAAATATCCTTATGATTAGGTAGATATATCTTCAGTCAAGTTTTATTACATATTAGTCATGATACTCGGGTTACATTTTAGATCTATAGTAGATTTTGTCCGGAGCTTGTTGTCGAAATCCAAAAATCTGGAAAGTAAAATAAATAATTATTGAAACAAGTTAGATTAAATGTTATTTGTTATTAAACAGACGTAGAAAGCGATACAGTACATTCACATACTTTAATTTGAGATATAAACATTTATAACAGTAGTCAAGGAAAATAAATTAAGTTCATAAATAAACTGCTCGACTTCAACTGGAATAAAAATTGTAATCAGGTGATGGAAACAGGTTTGAGAAAACAATAGGATGAAGTCAAGAAGAGAAGTGGCAGTAATAATAGGAAGGAATTAATAAAATTTCGACCCCGAAGAAGTACCTACTGTTTTTGATCGAAGTCATTTCCATGAACATTAGCATGAAAATATTTTTAGACAACAATGTTCTTCAGAATTGAAACAATAGTACAGTAAGATAAATAATATTATCTTGTAAAGAAGTTCCAATAAGCTGCAGCAGTAGATGTGAAGAGTTCATGCCATCCTTCATAATTTTTGCTCCATTCAAGATTAATTTGTACTGAAGAGTTGTCAAGATTTACGAGCAGAATCTGGAAATAGAAAACAGAAGATTCAAGATTTATTTTATAAACAAACTCAGTTAAAACTCTTGTTAATTTACATTCTGTTAGTCTGTTTCAGGTGGCGCTGGCGCGGTTCGACTACATTGGTTCTTGTCCGGGTTACATTAATGTTTTTGCATAAATTTTGAGATATAACTTATAACCGTTGCGCGGAGGTTAACGTAGTTGTTTTTCTGTAACAAAAACAAACATTGAATATAACAACTACAACACGATTTTTCTTTGCTCAATATTTTAGTCAGGACATACTAACAAGCGTAGAAAATAGTTACCTTATTATCGTAGACTCATTTTATCACAGTTTTCTTCATAACAATCCGTTTTGTTGTTCATTACATTATTCTTCTGTTCGTAAGTTAATTTTCATTTCATAGAATAGATAGGTTATGAAAAAAAAATGACATTTGACATGTCATAAGACAGTGTTGCCAGGTTAAAGAGATAAGATGACATAAATAGTAGACTATTATTAAGGCATAGATTCACTTACCTAGTTCGTAAGGTTTACATAACATTTATAGAATAGTTAAATATATTTTTATATTTTATTTAATCAAACAACGTACAAGTATTTCAGTAATTTATTAATTAAAATCTAATATTCAATAGGGATATTAAGATAAGATCGATTAAGGAATCGATTACAGACGAAAATTTTTAAAGGACAATAGTGATGTCACAATATACGTTGTACCGCAGTAAAAGTATTGCAATAGTATAAGAAACGAATGAGCTTGTAGGAAATTTTAACTAGAGGTCGCTAGTAGTATATTTCATCGAATGATTGTTTAATGGTTCGATTCCATTAATACGTATTTTGAGTTTCTTTAATAAATTGAAATTCGATAATTTTCAAAAGGGTAGTTAGAGGTGAATTGAACTAGGTAGATAAAATAATTACGAGTTTTATTAGAGTATAACAAAAATACGAAATGAGTGAAGTGGATGGACAATTTTATTGTTTATATTAGAGAAAATCTTTAGTTTGATTTTAATGAAAGAAGTAAAGGGGAACTTGGGATATTATAGGAAGGTAAAGTAGTATGGATTTTGAATACAAAATGGATGGTGTTCTTCTGACTAAGTCGATGCGGAAAAACGAATGTAGGAGCCTGTAGTGCGATGTATGAGAGGGAGAGTGAGTGGACTTTTTGAGTTGGATGTTGTCTGTATGTATTAAAGCTAAGTTCGAAAGTATTCGAATTCGAAAACGGGGGGGGTCTTCTATCTTTAGAGGTACGAACGGGAGTATTTTCTAAAGACATCAATTGGTTTGCACATACTTAGAAGTTAGGCTTAGTAAATCGAAGTTTCGATTTAAGACCGATGTGCGGTAGTTTGTGCGAGACAATACTCTACAGGGCCTACGGGCTAACCTTCTTCGAGCACGAGCAGGAACGTGCAGGTTTCACACACACCCATGTCAACGATTAGATTGGCCAACTGTATATTTTTAAAGAAAAAGGAATTGTGGATTAGTTTGTCCGTAAAGGCAGGATAAAACTAAATTGGTATATCTGTATGGATTTTGGTATAATAATATGGTTGAGGATAATTTTGAAATGAAACATTATTTCACAATTCGACTAGTAAGTCTATAGTCTTACAAGAACGAAAAAAAAAAACACAATTGTATGATTATAGAGCTGAAATTGGCTTGTTTATTCTTGATGTGATACACGCACCGAGGAAGGAAAGTCGCCTGTGATTTTGGAGAAGAATTTGAAATCGGAATCAGTTATTGAATTGAAGTAAGGATGAATATTCAGTATCTATACCAAAGATCTTGCTATGTTGTCTGAGGAGAGTTTTGTCAATTCATCGAAGAATTCGTACAATGTGAATTCGCAAATGAGGCTGAGCAATGGGCAGGTCAAGTTTGAGGTGTTTAGGCAAAACCGAGCTAATAGGGCTTGTTTGACTCACAACCAAACACTTCTTACGATGTGGTCGAGATTTGGAGAAATATATTCACGATTCAATGATATTATTCTATGGTTTGAATTCTGATTTAATACACAAGTGACTTTCCAAGTATTGGTTTAAATACACACACACTTAAGGGTACGAATACTGACGGATTTAGAATATCCGAGATTATCACAAAATGTTATTTGTTTTAAGAATAATTTGTCTTATATATATATATTCTTTTATTGTTGTTACAATCTAATAAGGGAATGCGAAGTTCTACGTTATTTGACGATGTCAATCCACTTCAAACTTTCGCAGGGGGGCGGTTGTAGCGATTCACATGTTCACGTCATGTGTTCGCCATCATACAAACATATATCACCATCGTAAGACTCACATCATCAAATTCTCATCACATTAGCAATAAGATCATATTACACCATATAATATTAACATCATCATTTTATAGAAGTATTAAAAATTAGCGAATACAAATGTAAGCATCCTGCCATTTTTTGAATAGCAAATTAATATTCACAAAATTTGCCAACAAAAGAATTGAGCTTTATTTAGACTGGATAAGGATCAAAATTCCATATACACAGCATTTAGTGGGAGGAGTCTTGGACGTATCGAGTGTCCCGAGTGGGACCAGGCAGGCGAGCCTGATGAGTGAGATGGAGCAGTTGAGTGGGGCGAGACAGATGACGCTGTCGAGTGAGATGGAGCAGTCGAATAGAACGGGTCAGTCGAGTAGGTCGACAGCGGCGAATGACTAGAGTTTTGGGTATAAATAGGCAAGGGCTTAGTAGGATGGTATTCATTTTTACTTGCGACTTCGACTGGGTAACATTATTGTCTGGCAATAAGGTATTAAATTTAATTCTAAGGGGAATTAATGTTGGGATTACATTATTTTTCTGATCTATAATTATTTATTGAAATGTTGTGGGATTTTGTTGTGTTTTTTTTTGAAAGCTATTAAGCTTAATTACATGCCAGAAATAGTGGTTTGGTACATGGTTGCCAGGTGAAAGATATTTAACCTTGCGGCTGTTAAACGAATATCTTTCAGACTCTTCTAGTTTTACCCGAGTTAGGCAGCTCGGGCACTAGCCATATATAAGTGCAGTGAATAGCCTACGAATGTGGATAGTTTTGTTTGGTGGAAGCAAGGACCACACGTGATGGACATGCGGGCCTTTCCGCGCTTGCCGAAGCCAAATGGACCTCCATGTTCGGTCTCATATACTTATATATTTATATGTCTGCTTTATATACACATATTAGGGCGGGTTACTCTGCGTTTCCGGTGTCTTAGCCACGCAAGGGGGGACCCACTTACACTGATTCTAGTCCAACCTCGGGTTAATCTCCCGAATTTATAGTTTAGCTTACCTAGGTTCCATACACGTTTAAATGTAAATGTGAGGTTTAGGCCTCTAGTATTGGTGGTGCTAGCTAGGGCAAATGGGGGTATGGGGATAGGTACACTCCAGTAGGAATATTAGAACGGGTTTTTTTTTTATCCTCCGAGCAATCGGCCATTCATCATTAACTAACATAACATTTATTCAAATTATTTTAATCTCGTCTGGTATAATAGATACAAACAGCTGATTTCTGACTCGGGATGTCAGTAGTGAAAAACAAAATCTTGTAACAGTTTATAAAGAAAGGGAATAGAGAAACCTGTTATTTAAACCAATCAGATATTTAGAACCTTTAATATGACATCAATATATATATAGAAATAATTAGTTAAAATTTACTGATTATGATTTAAAGTAATGTACATATGTTACAGCCTCAGTGATAGAATGGCAACACTAAAGTTAAATCGAATCAGCTGACCGATGACATTCGCCCTTTCAATGAGCAGAAATAATTTTAAACTTTCTTATAATTTTGATAAGGAAATTGTGGATCGTCGTATAGTATGGAAATGCAAAGCATTCCTAAGACTGGATGTGGAGTATCTGAAGTGTAAATTGCTAAGAAAAGCCGGGGACTTATGGATAGCAATAATGAAAGTTATTCGTTCTCGTATTTACATCGCAGATCTCAGAACTAAATCAATTTATATCACAATGGTTGAAAGTAATTTCCCTTATCAGAATGAGTCAGTCGAGAGTTGAAAGATACTCCGAACGGACACAATAGTCTTCATGATTTCAAGGATGTACTACATTTATGAGTATGGTCAAACGAAAACCAAGTTCTAGAACTTATTAGAAGGGTTCTTACCTACTAAGGAAGAGTAGTGTACTAGAGATCTTATAAATACAATTATAACTACATTGTCATAGTCTTTGCAGCCATCACATATATTTAACTAGTTAAATAGGTAGGTAAAATCCTTAGAGTAGACCTTGTGTAGTTAACTTAAGAAGCTTGCGCCAAAAGGCTTCCCTAAAAGATGGATCCTTGACACTTTGCTTTAGGTAGGACGTCATGCATAGATGTGATGAGATCCCACAGTGGTTTGTTCAGCTTAGACTAGGAGCGGAGTTCCCCATCCTCTAGCTGAACGCTTTAATTCGATTTGCTTCTCAGGAATAGATAGGTAAAGCGTTCAGTGATACTCTCCGCACACTCAGGGTGGTAGGGGATTATTAACAAAAATTTATATTTTTTTTTATATACACAATAAAGATACCTTCTCCATTATACTATAATCTAGTCCTTACTAGTTCTTAATTGTGAAGACTAAAACAACTTCCTACTTATTGTATAGGTCTAGAATCCACTTCAGATTGGTCTACTATGGTTTATTTAAGGGAGGTATACCACCTTCTCAGATTAAGGTGTAATGACAAAATTTATTCAATATTGTCAAATATGAAAACTTAAGAACAATTAAATTCATAATAAAATCTCATAGATCCTGTAACTTTCATCTATTTATAGATTGGTAAGGAAGTGTAGTTTCATATTGTACATAGACTTTTTGACTTCTAATCATTCTGGAGTAAGAACGTGCAATTTTAAGAACTATATTAACTTTCATTCCAGACTTCTAATAAAATTTGGATAGAATCACATATTGATTTTTATTGTTACATAAGGTAATCTAGTTCAACTATATCTGACTATGGACTAAATGAATTTGATATTTCATATAGAATTAAATAACTTTTATAAGAGTATCCATAATATTCCATATTGAATCTTGCTATAGGAACTATAGATAGTTTTGTTAGCTAGACTACATAGGAAGTAATAAGTTTATATTTTGGGGATAGATAACATTAAGCTAAGTTAGAAATTTAATTAGTACAAAGAACCAAGGTAGCAGTAGGATAGGAGAAGCTTGCATTACATAATTAAGAGAATACACATTTATTTGGAAATATATAGTAGCATAGCACAGTATATAGGTACGGAGGCACTTAACGACACATCACGGTTGAATTTCTCTTAAAAGAGCTTGAGTTACTACAACAATGTGGGTTCCGACCAATCTAGACGTTCACAACGGTTATACCGATCACATTTGGCCATACGTTATTAAGAAAAGTTCAAACTAAATTGTTATAAAGATCCTTTCATATTTAGATTTGTTTAGTTGTAGGATATAGAAGACTGGGAGCTGCTGTTAAGATATTCTTAGGTAATTGTTGTAGGGTTTCCTTAGGGCTTCGTTGTAGGAGTAGAGTTTGGTGAGGAGGGTGAAGCAGGCGAAGGACCCGTTCCTTTAGTCTAGGGCTTAGCATAGACATTACAAATGGTGGTCCCGTGACTCAGGATATTTAGAGTTAAAGTACTTGGCTCGTAAGCATTACACTTTCCATGCTACGTGTTCCGGTACGCGGTGTGACGTGAAGCTGTGTATAGTGTTGCAAACTGTCCATATATACAATAATCTTGTTGACGAGTTATAAACGACAATTGGACCAACAAATGTCAACGTAAATTGACCAACAAATGTCAAAGTAAATTGACCACTGAGAATGCATAATTTTAGGTGTATTTTTTCCAAAACGCGTAATTCCAGTTTTATATCTAAAGTTGAATTTTTAATTCATCATCATCATATCAGCCGATATACGTCCACTGCTGGACAAAGGCCTCCCCAAAGTTCTCCAGAACGATCGATCTTGCACCGCCCTCATCCAGTTTCTGAATTTTTAATTAGCCTAAGTGATTTGCCAGATGTCGTAATTTATATTTTCGTTATTCGGAAATTATAATTTAAATCAATGAATGAGAAAACACGTAATTGCTGATATTAGATTGACTTTTATGGATAAAAAAACCGGCCAAGAGCATGTCGGGCCACGCTCAGTGTAGGGTTCCGTAGTTGCTCATCCTTCACAATAGACTTAAGTTACGACAAAGATTCCAAGCTCTATAAAAATGTCGTAAACGCCAAAGTAACTATAGTCACTTATTACCTTCGGAAGTCAATTTATGTTCTTTTAAGAAAATTATGAAATTTTGCGATAAAACGGCTTAACTGATTTTGTTCAATATAGTTTTCATTGAAAGTTCTTATAAGGCCTCATGTTCATGAATTTTTTCATAATTTTTTGACCCGTGGTTGAAAAGTTAGAGGGGGGGGACACAATTTTTTTTATTTTCGAAGCGATTATTTACGAAACTGCTAACTTAATCAAAAAATAATGTTTAAAAACCCCTATTATTTTTAAAATACCTATTCAACGATACCCCACACACTAGTGTTGGAACGAAAAAAAAATTCACCTCCACTTTAGGTGTTCGAGAGGTACCCCAAAAAAAGATATTTTTTTACTTTTTATTTTACCGTTTTGTCGGCGTGATACATACACGTACCCATACCAAATTTCAGCTTTCTAGTACTAATGATCACGGAGCTAAGCCGCGGACGGACAGACGGACAGACGGACATGGCGAAACTATAAGGGTTCCTAGTTGACTACGGAACCCTAAAAAGTGATATGTTGAAATCAAATTAAACTTAATTAAATTGCGCTCGTAAAAAAATGCGTCAGTTTATTCCGGCTAATTAAAAATCTGACTTTAAACAAATCAAGGAAAACGCCTCAGTTTTAAATGTTTTAATATGTTTAGGTACTCGCTAATACAGTCTGTTAAGCGACTCGTGTAGCTTGATAAAAGCAGCCAGGTAGCTCCTTTTTCAATTTTTCTTTAAGCTTTGATCTTTGTATTAATGGCTTAAAAGCAGCCAATTCAAAATTCTTACTGATATCTGCACTGATAGTGCACCGAATATATGCGTTAGATAAATTACAAATTTTATTTTAAAAACTTAATGAAGGAATTGTATTATATTTGTGTTGACTGTTGATATTGATATTTGTTAGGTTTTTTGAATTTATCGCGTCTTTCAAGGGACACGACTCGTTAGACAAACTTGGTGATGATTTAAAAAAATATTTAAAAAATTAAAACTGACGTGAGAAACATAATGTTAATCTTGCGATATTGTGTAAACATTTGTTTTATTAGTTGTTAAAAGCATCATATACATACTATTAAATATTATAGTGTCTTGGCCGAAAGTGCAATAGTTGGACTAGTATTACCTAGGGCCTCATCTTTGCCCTCGAACCTACTCATCCATCCGTTGTTTACTTTCCAACCTCTACAAAAATTTGATTGCTTCTTTTTGCTATATAAATACAAATTTACGGATTAACAAATTTACATTGTGGCGTATCTAATGAAAGGGCTTCGTAAGCTGATTCCGAATATATACTGGATTATTACATTAATGGTACTTATTTGAGAAAAAATTGAAACACATTTTATCGAAATTTTCATTGAGTTTTTTTTCAGTGGTACACATGTTATATTTTTGCCCGATAGTACATGTTATTTGGATTCAGAATCTAAATTAATGTTCCCACTTTAGTATTTTTAACAAAACCTATTGAAAAGTTACGAAAATTCCCCAGAAATCAAAAGCTACTTACATGTTACGAGAGAGGGTCAAAAGTTACGAAAAATGTAACAAATGTAACCATCTGGCAACGCTGATCATGTCGCAGGCAGACCTGCTGGACGGGGTATTCTTTTTATAGAAAATGTATGTACCTACCTATTTTATTTTTATTTCTAGTTAGCTTTAAGCCATTGTACATATAATTATCCTTTCTTTTATATTTATCTATAGTTTTTTGTATTGTAAATATATTGTGTGTTTATTTTAAAATAAATTCTTGAACCTTGAATAATAATAATAATAATGATTTCTACCCATTACTTTCTGGAAAAAAAACTGATATAGAAATCGATATTTTTTATCCAAGTCTAGTTACATGAATCTTTTACAGCGCCTCTAAAAGTTTTATGGTGCAAAAACAAAACACAAATTCGAGTTTATGATGTCGTTTTACGGACACAGCTTGCCGGGATGGCGGCACGAGTTGCGACCGCAATATCAATCCAGCTATTAAGTTCACTGAGCATTGATCAGTCTATTTGACAAATAGATGCGGAAATGGTTAAGCATGTTAAAAGTTGCTAATAAACATAGATTGCATACGCTTATTCGGAGATTTTAGCTGTTTAGACTAATTCATATTGTCCCCGTCCTTACCACATTCACCGGGCACAGTTATAATAAATGTCATCGACCCTTTGCATTTGTTGTGAGTCTACATTAGTTCCGGTAGCAATTTCAATCTGAAACCACTGAATAAATAAAACTAAGGGCAAAAAAACTCCGTGTGTGTGTATTCGTAGCGCGTGTTTGTACGGATATGCAAATATTGAGCTAACACTTGCAAATAAAGTGCCATTCTATTAGGCTTGATATCAGTATAAAATAGCATAAAGCGTGGAAATTACACATGTTAACGTCACGTGGCGCGGCCTGTGTCATATAAATTTTATGTTTTTACTAGGCTCGTGACATTGGCTCTGCACTAAGCTTTATAAGCACGCTTCAATAAACAAATTCTTCGTTCTCATCACAGTCACGTGGTCAGATGTAAAAGTCCCCATCTTAATAAATAGTGTCCTTGACGACGCAAGGGCGGCGCCGACGCGTCGCCCTCGACCCATTACTAAGCACCCTGGATCTTGCTGCCATTTGTCAACCAACGAGGAGACTTAAGAGCTCTCCTTACGCATCATTTTCATTAGCGTTACGACCTTGGATCGAGACATGGAAATTTCGGAATACTTTAAGGGTGGAGCCAGACTTTCGTAATTTCGGTTGCGCCATACATCAGGTCACGTGATCACGTCACACTAAGTATGGCGCGACCGAAATTACGCGACTCAAAACTGAACAAATTACGCTCGTCTGGCTTCACACAAAGGTGGCAAGTTCAGTTTGAGGGAATGTTGTTTAACAGTCCATTTAGTGTCTGTTCTACGGTTACAGGTATTCGTCGCGAATTGAATCAATGTCAAATTAGGTTTAGATTTAGATTCGATTACTTATTTCATAATAAAAAATAGGTACAATAGAAATTACTATAAGTAAAAAATGTATGAACATTTGTAGTGAAATTAGTGAAATATATATTAACTAAATAACATAGGCCTCATGTGCTTGGAATTACTCTGCTCTTTATCGTGTAAAGGACCGATGCGGCGTTGGAATTTATATGACCCAGATTTTAATTTTTTAGATTTTAGAACTTGTTTGTACTTCGAATCGCCGAACTGATATTATACTACGGGATCGAAACTACCAGACCCGTGCCCGTGCCACCCTGGGGCATCGTAAAAATGTCACCCCATTATTTCGCAATAAAACTGTTTTCAAGCCCTTTTTTTCCTACCCTCAGCACAAACCTCTACTGCCTAGTTCAGACGAGAAATCGACGAATAAATAAAGTGTAATAATATGTAAAACATTCCGATACAACAACAAATGACACGCACATATGAAACGCAGCGTGAACGGCGCATACCAATGTTATCAGCATCGCGAAAGGCCATTGCGTAACTAAAACTTTACTATAACAAAATATTATGATTTATTTTACAGTGCGCGGGACTTTAGTGAAGACATGTCAGTGGTAGTGCGTGTACAAAAGTGTAGATAGTGCGTGGGTGTGAGGCGATGACGTCGCTAAAGCACGGCGTGAATCTGAGCCGGCGGGCGTGCAGGCGGGCGCTCGTGCTGACCACCGCCCTCGCGTTCCTGGCCGTGGCCGACTGTAATCCCGTTGAAGTGAGTATTTTCATAAAATAATATAAGTACATTGAATTAAAAACTCCTAGGTGAATAGAACCACAAGTCCTCACCCCCAGTCCCGAAGGAACATCTCCCTTTTAGCTTTAGCCACAATTTTCACATTATAATAATATAATGCATAGTTGAAGATGTGCATCACTTTTTAACGCATTCACTACCGCGTAGCGCTACGGGCTACGCTCGTAGCCGATAACATGGGAAAAACCGTATGTAGCGAAAACTTACTACGAGCAGAGCGCCCGGCTACCGGGTTGCTGGTGTCGAAAGTGTTTGGAAGGTGTCCAGACGCGAGCTAAAAGGGACATGCTCCTTGGTATGTTTCTATTCACGTAAGAGTTTTTAATTCAATATTGGCGAAACCCTTGTCGGAACCGGCAAAATTTTTATGTAAATTTATAGTGTAATATACATATTTAGTCGTTTTCGTCTTCATATTGTTTTTATTTTTATAAAATTGTATGTCTTTTTACTATTATTAATGATTATGATGCTTGCTGGAGCTGACACTGTTCATAATGATCTAAACTCCTTAATGAAAAGAAAAAACCGTGTAAGTAAACTGAACTTACAACTTAACATGATGTGATGACCATGGCAGTGGTAGTGTACTCGTAGTTGCCTACTGAGCCGGCAGTCCCGGGTTCAAAACAGTAGTGTTCATCAAATTGTCAATCTTATTAAACCTTCGTTAGGCGCAGCTAAGTGACTATTGCAAATCACTTCGACCGCATTTTAACAGACTATTGTTTGCTATAAATATTAAAACAAAAAAACATGCCAGGGTTATAAATAAGCATACATGATTCGCGTATTTTCCGGGATAAAAGTTATTACCAGATAATGAACACGCACTGTTTCGTTTTGTGTCCAACATAACTCACCGAAAGAAACCTATTTTGTAACTAACGTGGCCCGTCGAAGCCGGCGGTCTTCAAGGATCATTAGTGGGTAACCTTATTTCCACATGGATTGCGATACAAAGAAATATAAAATACAAAGAACATGCCAAGAGGTACAGAAATATCTAACAATATTCAGAGAGTCTTACATTTTGTGAGCTATTAAAATAGGTATTGAAACCGACATAACTATTACATTTAAAGTACGAGCAACCCTTTCAAGTTAGGTATGTTTTTAAAGGAAAACACAGTGTGCATACTCTAAATTAACATTGGCACAGTAAATATATCTCTGTAGCAGTAAAGCAAATTCGTGCAAGATGTGAGTCACACGGGGATCTCGCTGGTTCACAGTTGCCAGTTATTTGCGTTCACATCGCGAAGAAAATATTTGTGAGAAATTATGAACGTGCGTGTGAGAATATCACAAAAGTTTTTTTTTTTTAATCTTAGGATTTTGTATACTTTTTTTTTATCCTTATAACACCGGTCACGGAAGATAAAAATTAACTCGCTGAGTATAGTTTATTTCATGGACTATGGCCCGATACCACTTTAACTACACACTGAAAACCATAATGCTTATCTTTTCTCGACTAATTGCTTTATGATCTTAGCTTTTCAAATTAGCATGTGTTGTTATTACTACTAAAGTTTTTATGTTTATCGTTTTATTTTGTTCCACTGATGCCGCCTTACGTTCTCGAGTGGAATCGGGCCTTAGTATATAAAATAAACTATATTCTTTTTTCCCGTATTCAGAACTAAACCACGCTAAACTACACTAAGCGGCACGAGAAGAGCAATGAATAGCAAGCTGCACTGAGTGATATTAATTAATGAGTAATTTGTGTTTTTTCTCGCACTCCGTTTAGTTACATGGCTTGTATATACCCCGGTCGGCGAATAAATATCCTAGGATACTTCATTTCAGATTTAAAGAAATCACCTTGTAATGGCATCGATATCACATCAACATTTTTGGAAGCCTAATAAAAAAGTATAACACATTTTTTGTTATAACTTGGAATGCATTCAATATTAATATAGAAATGTATATTTTTTTGTAAAGTGTCCCACGGATCATCATTCGCCGACCGGGGTACAGATTCTTGATTACGCATCCGGCTACAAAAGACCAATCTGAGTTGTTGTGTTACTGTTTATGCTATGTTTACTGTGACCCAAGTTTGGTGAGGTTGGGGAGACACAATCTCAGTTAATAACGATGTGGATAACTCCGTTAATTAAACCGGGCTCAGACCGATAGCCCTGGGCGGTCACGTGTACGGAGATGCCACGACTTTACGGAACCAGCGGCGCGGCGAGTGGTTGAGCGAGAGATCCGAGCACGGCGGCCATACGAGTGAGCGAGATACACGTACCACGCGCCGCGCCGCTCGCCTCTAAGGCCGAGTTCATGGCATTTCCCTTAGATACATCATTAACATGGATGACAATGCACTTTTCTCATCAAGTTTTGGTATATTTTATATTTATTCCATGCAAAGCTTTTTTTTTCCTTCGGAGTGTATATGACACCGTATAATTGTGACTACCGTTAGATTATAAACTGACTAGTGATATTGTAAACTGACGGATAGTTTAGGTTAGTTCATAATTTCACTCGATAAATGATGACGACGGTGACATATATTTATTACCTGAGATTCTAATAAATACCGTAGTTAATTGTAGAAAGATGACACTTAAACATTTTAAAGCCCTTTTACTCGTACGTACTCGAATAAGGCTTTAAGAGGATATATCCGATCCTATCAGTTTGCGTTAAGTTTGCACCTGGTAACTCTGGCGTCGGATACAAATGTAACCGGGTAACACTTAACGTAACTGGGTTATACAAATCGAGGTTCTCGACTGTTTACAAAACTCAACCAATCGTTACAAAATTTGGAAACTGAATATGTTCGTATATTCTGTGTCGGACCATTTTAAGTTTTGTGCATAAGATTTTAATTTGTACTAGGCATCCGTTTGCGGCAGAATTTTCCAAAAACATACACTTAGTACACAATTTTTATAATAAACGCGCAAAAATCTAAACAGTCCGACACAGAACATTTCCTTTCCATTCAGTTCCTAAAGCTTTTCGTAAAGCTTGGTTAAGTTTTAAAGGAGGAAACAGACGAAAACAAAACCTCGACTTGTATAAAAAAAATGTGGTATTTTCTCTTTAGGCGTAGCCTATTAAGGAATTGCTACGAACGCTACGCGCTTGGTGCTACGACGGCGACGTTTGAGGTACGGGTACAAATTGAGGTAATAATTAGTAGGTAACTTTGCACAGTTTGATGTTGATGTTTAACACTTTGGTGATGGTGACCAAGGATTTCGTAGCGCTACGCGTGTAGCTGATAACATGGGGAAATGCGTATGTAGCGAAAACTCGGAGCGGGTTCCCGGTGTTCAAAGTGTTCGAATCCTAACAGAAATATGGGATATTTTACTTTTATTGTTCTCGCTGTATTATAATATAAAAACACAATCTACATAAAAAATATAAACTATACTCCATCCGGATAGGGCTTTAACTAAATGTAAACAAATCAATTCAATATTTTAAATGTATTTTTTCTGTACTGCTCACAAACACTAACGCAGGTAGGTTTGTAAAATACACGTTATGTTATTTCTAAAAATAGTATGTAAAGAGTTAATTTTTCTTACCTGTGGGGTAAACTATTATTAAATAAAAGAGTTTAGTAACTGTAATCATAGTTTAATTTGAACTGTCACTATTGTTGTCTAATTTTGATGATACCGCAGATGATAAGGAAGCATCACCAACATTAATAATGACCCGTTCCTTTTCAGCAGAAAAACAATAACTAACACAATAATAACCACTAATTGATAACACTAATAATGAACAGAACGAAGAAATAATAATATGATCAATAAGTAATAACAAAACAAATTAACAAGAAAACTAACGCAAGACAAAAATCCCGACTAGTATAGTATGCGAAAACGAATACACGAGAAGTGTCAAGTTATTTGAAAAAAGGTTGCGGATTCCTAGGTTTTTAGGTTCTTTATTGTGCACAATTTGTAAAATATTTGGTGGCATATTGAAATTATTATTAAGTTAATGTACTTAGGGAATAATTTCATAGTCTTGATTGGGTATCGTATGGATTATTCTATAACTTGATATATTAAGGCAGATAAATATTATATTTTTTTATTAAAGTAATATTATTAAATACAAAATTGACCAACCAATGTTGGCCTGATAAAGCACCTAATTTATGGTTTGTTTACATTTAGTTAAAGCCCTATCCGAAAGGAGTATAGGTAGTTACCTTACCCAAGGATGAATGATATGTTTATGAAAAATCAGGCTTTTTATATTTTTACTTCATCCGTATTGAGTATTTTAACTGATTCATTTATCATTTTGTATCAATGGTTCCATACAAAATGTGGTGTTTTCATATAAAAAAATAATGAAACATTACATGTTACACAAGTTCATTCAACTATCGCTATCGGCAAATAGGCACACATTCACCCCATACCTGTGCCCATACATAATTCATACCCGTCAATGCATACCTACTCATTCGGTGAATGTAAACATAGCAATTTCACACGATTGGAACTTGTTCCACACGTAAACAGGAAACTCTTAAGGTAATGTAATAGGAGTAAATAATTCATTGCTATAGACCTTGGAACGTCCATTTAATAAGCGATGCATCCTAGTCATTCTACTAATATACCTGAAAAACACATACATAGTAAATACAGCTATACGACTTCATCGCTTTTGGCGTCGAGACACATGGTTCGTGGGGCCAGGGTGCGCGTGGACTCCACAGGGAGCTCAGTAAGCGCCTGATGAGGGAGGCAACAACAGGGGACCCACGCGCGGGCAGTTTTCTCGCGCAAAGGCTTTCCATATCCATACAGAGCGTGGGAATGCTGCCTGCGTCATTGGCACCCTACCGAGAGAGGTCTTAGTTTTATAAATATAATTTAATATTAGTTTAACATTTAGTTTTAAAGCCATATTTTTTAATTTTTTATGTGATATTTTAGACCCATACCCATAATATGTATATAATATACCTGTAGAAAAAAAATCATAGCTCGAGCATGGTTTCGGTAGTCTAATATGTAAGATGCCCGTGTTGACCCGGAAGCCCTGGAAAGCTGTTTGGACACGCGAGTTCAAAGTTTGAACTTCAAATTCAAACCCCGCCCGAAGTGTGAAGTTTAAAATTATTCGCTTCAATATAAACATAATAAAGTCACATAAGTACGCTACAAATCGAATATCGAATTATAACTGTCTCTTTCAACTGATTAAGCGGGACAGTACCCTTATTACATCATGAGTTTACAGTGACAGTTACTCGCTAGCGACTGTGTAAACGATTTATATGGAGAATTATAGTTCTACAAAGTAACCTAGGGGCGCTGTACTGTTCTCCATACAAATCGTTTATGCTGTCGCTAGCGAGTAGGCAGGTACATGCACGTTCACTCATGGTAAGGGCACACGTCTGAATTTCTCGATACTCGACAGCTAATGCGTTTAGGCACAACGAAGCATCTCACAAACTGCAAACTGGTATATACCATAATAAACTACCACTTTATAGTGTTACTGTTATGTAGCGTTACTGGTATATAGCGGTTATTGATTGACAATATTGTCAATCAATAACCGCTTCATGTTTTGGCCAAGTTGTTTGATATTGGCGGTAAATTTCCGAGCAAATGTGTAACTAGGGAGTGTCAGTCTACTGAGGTGTTTGTGCTTTTATCTTGCGCAACAAATTAACAGAAAGTAGGTATTAAGTTGTGCGTATACCTTCAGCCTTTCATGCAGTAGGTTACTTCCTCTCTATAAAGAAACAAGCATTTTTGTAATTATGGTCAAACTCTCCAAAATATATAAGTCGATAAGGTTCATGAAACCGGGTTATACATATTTCAATATTTTTTTTTTATGTGGTTATGCTAAAAATTATAAGTTAATTTTTTCTCCAATGTGTAAGTACCTACTTAGTATGAAATTTGGCACGGGAAGGTCTACGGGAAGTACCGTATAGGTTTCGATTTTGAATCGTTATCTTGAAACTGTTAACCTTTCAGAACATGTATAAAAATTAACAAAGATATTTGAAATTTTGGTTCAGTTGAACAGTGAAATATTTGCGAAATGATCAATTGGCATGAATAGTTATGCAAAATGTATCAGACAGTAATGTGTGCTACACGTGTCTGAGAAGGGACATAAACATTTTTTTTTTTTTTTTTTATAAACTTTTGTAGTAAACATATGTATAAGTACTGTTATATACTCCACGGCTAAGGTCGTATGTTTATTGTCTGGAGCTTGGCATGCTGCCATTTAATGCGCGTTGTTAATATACACACTAATATGTACGAACGTAACGACGACTAAATGGATTGGCTCTAGTTGGGCAGTACAAACAAACGGTAGAATTACTTACATATAAACTACACATTTCTGTTTCGTCATCGTATTTGATGTAATTGGACCCTGTTTGCATGTTCGTATTTCTGGAGATTCAAGAACGAATTGGTCTTATAATGTTAAAACAAACCACATTTTATATAAATAATATAAAATATATTAGCAGAAGAAATAATACAAGTGACAAGGGCTTTTTACAATTCTATATAAAAAACAAGTACAAATATATATCTGACATGAGTCAGTTGGAGTCGGCCAGGATTACAGAAGAGTAAAACCTCTAACACGCCCTCTTAATCTTGGACGACTTCCAGCATGTCCTGGACAAATGACTTGTGCTTACAATTCGGCAATGCCTTCGTCAAAACATCAGCAGTCATTTGATCAGTAGGCATGTACTTAAGCTCTACAATATTGTTGTCAACGGCTTCACGAATATAGTGATATCGAATGTCCACATGCTTAGACCGTTTGTGGAAAACTGGGTTCGTGGCAAGCTTCGCCGCTGACTGGTTGTCGCTGTACAGGGTAACAGAGTCAGAATGACCCGTCAGTTCACCCAAGATCGCACGTACGTACACCGCCTCCTTAGCAGCTTCGGACAAAGCAATATACTATATATATATATATATATATACAATATACTCGCACAAATTCTGGAGAGTACGCACTCTCGAACCGAGTCCTTTATCATCATAAGCACCTTCTAGTGCATTCCACGCAGCTTTCGCGGTTTCCGCCGACATTAAATGTGAAAAACATGACTTTTCAACGCTCAAGCAAATTTTTGATCTCGCTTTTTCGTCAAGTCGAACTTTCACCTCGGCTGTCGTTTTGTCATCCTTACCGTAGCCTACAATGCAGTTCCATAAATAATCATGAATTAACGCATTCTTCATCACAAATTTCCACTCGACGTAATTTTCACGTCCGCGTAACTTTTCATGTGAAAAATTATTATGCGTAGATTCCGACATATTTACAACAACGTTTCTACTATGGACGCTGAGCACATAACCTCTTATAATGTTAAAACAAACCACATTTTATATAAATAATATAAAATATATTAGCAGAAGAAATAATACAAGTGACAAGGGCTTTTTACAATTCTATATAAAAAACAAGTACAAATATATATCTGACATGAGTCAGTTGGAGTCGGCCAGGATTACAGAAGAGTAAAACCTCTAACAATTGGCTCTGGGGATCAGTGTCTTAGGGAAAGTCCAGAAATAATTCTAAATTTTATTCCCAGGGTTCATTAGTCATTACCGAGCCGTAGAAGTATTATGGTGTAACTCTTAACCGTCAATTTCGCTCTTCTGGCAATTTACCTCTTTCCATCCCAAATCAACGAACAAGTTTTATGTCTAAATCCTTTACCTTTCAAATTTCTCGCCTTTGGAACCGCCTTTCCCTCAAAATCAAGCAAGTCCCGAAAAAGTTTGCTTTCTCAAAAAAAGCTTTATGTGATCTCTTTGTTGGCAGAAATGTGAACTCATAGCTTAACTGATTACCTACTTTACGTATTTTCTCTGTAGGAATATGTATTTATCTAAGTAGGTATATATCTTTTGAAAATTGTTTTACGTTAGTTGCACCGTCCACAATTTATCTGCGTATTCTATCTATGACTGGTAGAGAATGCATTAAGTTCGCCTTTTGTACGATAAGTACTAGAGGTATTTGCTTGACTTCAGCAATGCATTCAATACAGTTGATTATGACGTCTTATTTGGGATACTTAGTTCTCTTAACATATCTCCTGCGGTAATTGATTGGTACCGTAGTTATTTAAATGGTTGTCGGCAGCGAATTAAGGTGGATGACTCTTGTTCTTCTTGGTGCAACACGCTGGCTGGAGTTCCTCAGGGTGGGGTGCCGTCTCCTTTGCTATTCTCAATGTTCATCAATTCCATTACGCATAATCTTTCTTCGCATTATCACCTTTATGCCGACGATCTTCAAATTTATTCACAGGGCGCTCCCGGTGAGCTTGCGTCTGTCATTAATGTAATTAATGGTGATTTGGAGCGCATTCTGAATTGGAGTAATAGGTTTGGGCTCAAAGTCAACCCTGCTAAAACTCAAGCTATTGGCAGTTCGAAACTGATCTCCAGGGTTGACTTTGACAATATCCAACCTATCTTTTTTAACGGTGTGCTTATACTTTGTGCAACAAGTTAAGAATCTTGGTGTCATTTTTGATCGCACTTTATCTTGGGTGCCACAAGTGAACGAGGTTAGCAGGAAGATGTTTGTGGCAGTTAGTTCTCTCAGAAGACTCGGTAATTTTCTCCCCATCGCCACTAAAATTGCGCTCTCTCAATCCCTACTTCTTCCTATTTTGGATTATGCTGACATCTCTTATCTCGATATCACGGAAGAGCAGCTTAATAAACTTGAGCGTATTCAAAACATTTGCGTGCGGTTCATATTTCGGTTACGCAAGTATGACCACGTATCCAATTTCCGATCCCAGCTCAAGTGGCTTCCAAACCGGTCTCGCCGTCACTTTCACATTCTCTCTCTTCTGTACAATATACTATTTAAGCCCCGAAACTCCCCTCTACCTCAAAGAGCGTTTCAGTTACTTGCGTTCTGCTAGGTCTGCTCAAAATTATCTTCTCACTGTCCCCTCTTCATCTTCTAAGTTTTACAATAATTCATTCACTTTTCAGGCTACTCGTCTGTGGAATTCTTTACCTTCTGATCTAAGGCGTGCACAATCTATTGCTATATTTAAATCTCACCTTAAACGTCACTATTTATCTCTACCTTAAGTTACACTGCGTCGAAAATCGCTCCTCTTACTCGTACTATGCGACTCACTCTGGTTTGCTATCTATTTTACTCTGCTATATCTTTTTATTATGTCTAAGTATTATATGTAGGTATATTTGATTATTGTTATTTATGTATGTTTATTGTTTCTATTTTTGTAGTAAATTTTTGTGGCTTAAAGTTGTTTTGCATCACCTACTCAATTCTAACTCTTGTTGATCTACTCCGCTACCTAAAGTTTGTCTGGAAGAGATCGCTATTTAGCGATAAGACCGCCTGTTGTTAACCTCTTTTAATTTTTTACTGTATATCTCTCATGTTTTGTATTCCTGAGTATTTGAGGTATGTAATAAAGTGGATTTGTTGTTGATAAGTACTAGAGGTACTAGACGACGATACTTATACATAATATATAAATACATATGTAGGTAACATCCATGATCCAGGAACAAATATTCAAGTTCATCACACAAATATTTGCCCTGCCCGGGATTCGAACCCAGGACCGCCGGCTCACTAGGGAGCTGCACTACAAACCGAGCCAACCGCGTCGTCAGTTGTGCCCGTATACCCTGGGCCCTGTTTAATAAACGTTACAAGTCCACAATTTTGTAAAAAAGTGACAAATTTGTCAACTTGTGCTACAAGTGTCGTTTAATAAACGTTACAAATATGTAAGAAATTTACAGGTGAAAACCCTACAATTTCTGTAATTGTAAATGTTGTTTAATAAACGCTTACATATGTAAAAAATGCCTGTAGAATTCTGTCAAATTTGTAATTACAAATTTGTAGTTGTAGATTACAATTTACATTAAATGAAGAATGTACTGACCACAAGTCTAGATAACTACATTGTTTACGCGGTTATATACCGTACATTTAGTTACACCATTTGCATCTGCCACCACATTCTAGTATTCGATGGTAGTTTTACTCAACCGATTTTTTTTTTTTTTAATGTTAAGTCAGTTCCTTTTAATGTGAAATTTACCCTTATACGAAAAAGTCGTGGTCGTCATTCAATCACATGTCCATCATCACTACTTTCACTACTATCGCTACTTGTCAGTACCACTTTTGTGTAGAAATATTTTTTTCACCTCACTAGCTTTACATGGCGATTTTGCTGTCAGATAACAGTGAACCAAATGCGATTTTGTTTCGAGCGTGAGTAGAAAGTAGCTTTATCATTTTTTCAATATCTGACCACGAATTGTCATTCTTCAGCAAAAGGTTAATTATAAAATTCTAATCATTTGAATCTCGATGCACTGTTTCTTTCATATGTACCTATATAAAAGAGAGGTATAGAAACTTATCAATTTGAAATTCGATTTTCGAATCCGACCTCGATTGAGAACAGTTCAGATACGCGTTATACCAAAAAAATCATTAAAAACACCCGAAAAAGTTTTAATTGCAACGTATTTTTATTTTCTTTATTATTATTTTATTTAACGACCGAATATTAAAATTATTGTGCCTTTTATATAAAACAATAAATAGATCATTGCTCAAATAAAATAAGATTTTTCAACTTATTAGTTATTGTAAATATAATAATAATTTATAATTTCACCATTTATCATAGATGCATATAGGAAAAGAACCTTAAAAAATATCGAAAGAACAAGTTTGCTCTCTTGTTGCACAAATAACTATTCCTTGTGTCAGTATTAGGCAGAGGTCGAAACTTGTAATGTTGGACAGGCGACGCGGCACCTGTCGAAATTGTTCTACAATTTACAATATATGTAAACTTGTAATTACTTTACTACTATTACTTAATGTTTAATAAAAAAGCAGTTTCAAAGCAGTTTTTCCTACAAATATGTAAATTGTCACTTGTAAAGCGAAAATGTTTATTAAACAGAAATATGTAGAATGGTAGCTACAATTCTACAATTTTGTAGATTTTTCACCATAGTAAACTTTTAACTTGTAATTTTTATTAAACAGAAAGTTGTAGACTTGTCATTTGTATTTACAAGTTACAATTTACAATTTGTAATGTTTATTAAACAGGGCCCTGGTGTAACAAACTCCTAAAGCTATGACTAATCACCATCCCGCAACCGTCAAATTACAAATTTATCATCGCAAATACCGAATTAAATTCAAAGCCGTATTTAATAATGTCGCCCTGTTGTGAGTAAGCTAAATTAACTCAAACAGCACCTGAGACCGAATACCACATGTCAATGTTACACAAATACCTAATATATACCTAACTGTACCAGTTTTCAGTTCGGGGAAAGGGTTCGACCTTCTTGGTTTTAGGGTTCTGTACCCAAAGGGTATAAAACGGCACCTTATTACTAAGACTCCACTGTCCGTCTGTCTGTCACCAGGCTTTATCTCATGAACCGTGATAGCTAATCTAATCAGTTGAAATTTACACAGATGATGTATTTCTGTTGCCGTTATAACAACAAATCCTCGTACTAAAAACATAATAAAATAAATATTTAAGTGGGGCTCCCATACTACAAACGTCAGACTTTTGCCTTTTTTTTATTTGATGGTAAGGAACTCTCTGCCGTGTCAAACCTATGTCCGTTATCTTAACATACATGAGATACGCGTAAGTTCTAAATCGTATTTTTTCGAGTACCTTTACGGACCCACATACAAGGATTTTTAATTTATCTTCCCAATTTCGTGTACGGGCCTGTCACAGAACTCATGTAATTGTGATTTTGCGATTGTCAATTATGCTTAAATACTGTATCTTAATTTACATCACATTCTACATCAGGTAACTTATGATACACGACTTAGCCGTGACTGGATTGCTCTTCGTGCGCGAGTCCGACTCGCACTTAGCCGGTATTTTTTATTCTATAGCACAGCCAACGGAGTCGCGTGTTACAAAAGATACGGAAGAGTGATGAACTACTATATTTGTCTTTGACACATCTATTCACTCTTAATTTCTAGATTAATTATGCAATGAGAATTGCGATGATACAGGTATTATACTCGGATTGATTACCTGATTATACCTATTAAAACACAGAATATTATATAGTAGGTAAGTCTTAATACAATAAATATTAGATGATAAATATTCACAGTATAAGTATTTCGTGTGCCCTCGTACAAAATGAAGAAACACATGTAGTACCTCTACTAATTACCTAAATCGAGGCTTACGTCTATTAGATCTTGTTCAGGAAGTGAGAAGGTTAATATTATATTCCTCAAATAAAGGGTAAATGATAATAAATTAATACTAAAATAAAACTAATTTATATCTAACAAAATAAATGGAATAATAATAATATTTATCTAACACAATATGACAATTGTTACGACTATACTTACTCGCAACACGAGGTCCGAAAGAGCCTGGCGATCCGGCGCAGCCCTTTATAATTTAGGTACAGTAGTCACTCTAAAAGCTTTTATATGAACAATCTGCTGTAAAATGTCATATTAATGTTGTAAAACCGGGGAAATGTCACGGCTAAAACTTTTGTACGACAAAGATTAAAATTGCTGTAGTACTATGTCATACAAACGTGTGTACAACTGTGTTTTATGAACAAATTGCTTTTAAACTAAAATGCTGTATAAATGACAGTTACATAACGTCACGTTTTAAAACATGCTTATTTACGACGTATCTACGATGAAATAGTCATATAATGTTGAGATTTTATAACCATTTTGTTAGTTGGGTAGCTTACCATGCATAAGGGTATTTACTTCGCACACAAGTGGTAGACGTAGCATCTAAGCGAAACTGAACCGAGTTAATTAAAATAGAATTTGCTTAATGAATAATGTATACTACTACAGACATAAACGTCAGAGATACGACGTTGAACGAAGCAAGCAATGTGGGCGAAGATATACATCCGTGTATTTGATTACAAAGACGACGTAATAACAATAAATAAAGTAGGCATTTGCGTACTATAGAGTAGAGCGTCGTCACAATGATGAGGTATCAATGTCACGACTTGGGGTTGAGATATAGTAGTTTGTCATCGCGACAGGGGATTAAGTGGTATACAAACTAATGGCCGGTATTGTTAAGAGCGATAATACGGTGTAATTACGACGACATTGAGAGTATAATAAATATCATACAACATACCTACATAGTAAATCGTCTTCGTAGCGGTATTTCCCTTTTGCAATATACATCATGATGTCATAGAATGTCGAACATGGCTTCTTTTGTTAATCATTTAACAACCTAATGTGTTCAGCCGGTGCCAATACGGTGCCGAGCCGTTAGGTCTGCGATAGTATGCTACGCCTTAAGACCTTAAATATGCTACGCCCTAGCTCGTAGCATGGTTTTTCCGCTACGTAGCGAAAAACTCGCGTAGACCCCTGACTCACACGTGACGTCATGGTTCTTGAATAGCTTAATAATAAAATCGATGTAAAAAGATTGTAAGTCTTTGATATATCAGTGTCGTCAAAGCTGGCCTTAATTGGTATATATTACATCGTAACTGGTACTACAACTTGTCCAATTATCGTAAATCGCAATTTCCTTTTGTAACAGATAGCCAAGAATATCATTACGTAAAATATACCTATCCGTATTACGATACTACTAAGTAGGTATATCCATGCAATTTTCTAGCCACTGATCAAAGAATTTATGTTGCAATAACTTATGCGTTATCTTTAGTGCGGATGAAGTGTAGGTATCCCCTTACCGCTAACTCATAAAAACGGGTTTTCTGAACCTTTGCAATTTATAACCGTAACGAATGCATTTTTTTATCTTTTTTACGTAACAAATAGTAGACTTTTTCGTAATGCAGTTGCCTAAAAAAATTTAACAAAAAAAGAACCGACTTCAAAAAAACTGGATAGCCAAAAGTTACCCCTTCATATACAGATTACACTTGAATCACTTTTTGAAGTCGGTGCCAAACCACTCAATTATTACTATGAAAAAAGATGCCGCGCATAACGCCTTTAATGATTACCATATTTACGAGTATTTTTGTTCGATATTTATATATTATAGTTTACGTGAGGTTTGGCACTGACTTCAAAAAGTGTTTCAAATGTAATCTGTACATGAACGGGTTATTTATGGCTTCTCAGTTTTTTTGAAGTCGGTTCCTTTTTTGTTACATTTTTATTTTTGCTTTTTAGTGATTCAAATACTTATGGCGGGGTGATCGGGGAGGTCTTGTTTGCATGCATCTCGTTTGAATTATCCTCTATCCCCTAACCGTTAAGGATTTATACCTTACATCATCAGCTCACCATAGGAAGATGATGACTACCATATACAAAAATACTTAAATAGCTTTAGAAAATATATGAAAAACATTATGAGTGCCTATAAAATTTGAGGGTTGCCCTCAATTTCCCTGGGATCCCATCATCAGTTCCCAACTCGGTTATCATGGGAACACCTCAAGAGTATACTCTTTGAAATAAAAAAATAATTTTTAAAATCGGTCCACAATTGGCGGAGTAATCGGTGAAAATACATAAAAATATACATACAGTCGAACATAGAGAACGTCCTCCTTTTTTGGAAGTCGTTTAAAAAGTAAGTTTAGGTAACCCACATATATATACCTAATTAGCTTCGAGGATCATACTAAATATGCTCGTTAATGGCTTTACGACCGATTAGATTAGATCTTATTTTTTTTTAATATAAAGTACAATTATATCGACGACGTAGTTGGCACAGTTTGTTAGTACACCTGCCTACGGGTCCTGGATTCGAATCCCGGCAAGAACAAATATTTGTGTGACGAACTCGAATATTTGTTCCTGGGTCCCATCCCATGACGTTGTTATCTATATTATGTATTTATATATTATGTATCCCGTAGTTTAAGTAGGTACCTACCCATAGTACAAGCATTGCATAGTTTGGTACTAGGTCGATTTGCGTAAGATTGTCCCTTAAGATTTTTAATTCACTTCTTTTACCTAATAACAGTTCCATTATCATTCCATATCAAAATCCAAATTAGAACGAATCCGCAATAAGATCATGACTACGATCTATTGTATTACTTATATCACTACATAGTATAAAACAAAGTGCTTCCTGATGTCTGTCTGTCTGTGTGTCCCTATGTATGCTTAGATCTTTCAAACTACGCAACGGATTTTGATGCGTTTTTTTAATAGATAGAGTGATTAAAGAGGAAGGTTTATATGTATAATACATGCATAATTTATTATAATTTATTAGCATTGCACCCGTGCGAAGGCGGGGCGGGTCGCTAGTAGGTATATCATATTTTTATTGCAGGTAAAACAAAAAGTATTAATAAATACACAATAGGTATTAATACCTATTGTAACAAAAAGTATTAAAAAATACACAATAGGTATTAATACCTATAGGATGTTTACTACCATCTTAAGAAAGTATATGTATGGATGTAAACACTTTGTTGTACATAACAACTGGTTATAAATACATTTATAACAAATAAAACACGTACAAAGGCGAACTTATCCCTATTAGGAAAGTAATTGGTTGTTCACAAACACGAATAAGTATGTCAAATGAAATCTTACTTGAAATTATAATACTTTCTTATTGCACACACTCCACCCTCTACCCACCACCCGTGTTAGGTACCCACGCATGTGTCCCATTTGTCTATCAATCGCTGCGCCAATAATGGAACTGTTATTAAGATAAATCATCATTATCATCATATCAGCAGGCATGAATCCAAGAATAATTGGGTTTCTTTCCACTTTTCCATTCTCATTTCTGGTTAAATAATATACTATGTGAAACAGACTGGCACATTTTCAAAAATCTTATTTGAGCCGCTAGTGAAAAAGGGGTAAAAGTGCACTTATGACGTGTTTGCGTTATATACACCAAAATTAAACAAAAAATGCGCAAATTTTTGGTGTGATTGAGGCTAAGTTGCACACATGCAATCTTTAGCACATTTACAAAATCATATATTATATAGTAGATATCCGCCTCGGCCCGGCTTCGCACGGGTACAATGCTGTTAAATTTTGCATGTTATATACATATAAACCTTCCTCTTGAATCATTCTATCTATTAAAAAACCGCATCATAATCCGTTGCGTAGTTTTAAAGATCTATGCACACATAGGGACAGACAGACAGACGGAAGCGACTTTGTTTTATACTGTTTATACTGCTATTACTGTTTTTGTTTTATAGTGAAGACATATTTAGTATTTTTCAAATTCATTCAATCAAATTTGATAACTGTTTTTTGATAATATTATCCAATGTAAATTTAACTTTGACAAACACATTAAAGGACCGGACTGTAGTTCGGCAGGGGGCGGACACTGGGCAGGATGTTGTTGTGTACCTACTGCCATCAAAGAAAGTAATTGGTTGTCCGACGTCGTCTCAACAATGTGTACACTGGACTGGACAATGGACATCTTAGCCCCGTGCCGTAAGGACTTCAAACAAATTAAGCTTAGTATTTCACAACATTTAGGATGAAATTCCATTAAAATCTCTCTTCTCAAGCAAAAAGTATTAAAAAATACACAATAGGTATTAATACTTATTGTGTATTTTTTAATACTTTTTGTTACAATAGGTATTAATACCTATTGTGTATTTATTAATACTTTTTGTTTTACCTGCAATAAAAATATGATATACCTACTAGCGACCCGCCCCGCCTTCGCACGGGTGCAATGCTAATAAATTATAATAAATTATGCATGTATTATACATATAAACCTTCCTCTTTAATCACTCTATCTATTAAAAAAACGCATCAAAATCCGTTGCGTAGTTTGAAAGATCTAAGCATACATAGGGACACACAGACAGACAGACATCAGGAAGCACTTTGTTTTATACTATGTAGTGATATAAGTAATACAATAGATCGTAGTCATGATCTTATTGCGGATTCGTTCTAATTTGGATTTTGATATGGAATGATAATGGAACTGTTATTAGGTAAAAGAAGTGAATTAAAAATCTTAAGGGACAATCTTACGCAAATCGACCTAGTACCAAACTATGCAATGCTTGTACTATGGGTAGGTACCTACTTAAACTACGGGATACATAATATATAAATACATAATATAGATAACAACGTCATGGGATGGGACCCAGGAACAAATATTCGAGTTCGTCACACAAATATTTGTTCTTGCCGGGATTCGAATCCAGGACCCGTAGGCAGGTGTACTAACAAACTGTGCCAACTACGTCGTCGATATAATTGTACTTTATATTAAAAAAAAATAAGATCTAATCTAATCGGTCGTAAAGCCATTAACGAGCATATTTAGTATGATCCTCGAAGTTAATTAGGTATATATATGTGGGTTACCTAAACTTACTTTTTAACCGACTTCCAAAAAAGGAGGACGTTCTCTATGTTCGACTGTATGTATATTTTTATGTATCTTCACCGATTACTCCGCCAATTGTGGACCGATTTTAAAAATTATTTTTTTATTTCAAAGAGTATACTCTTGAGGTGTTCCCATGATAACCGAGTTGGGAACTGATGATGGGATCCCAGGGAAATTGAGGGCAACCCTCAAATTTTATAGGCACTCATAATGTTTTTCATATATTTTCTAAAGCTATTTAAGTATTTTTGTATATGGTAGTCATCATCTTCCTATGGTGAGCTGATGATGTAAGGTATAAATCCTTAACGGTTAGGGGATAGGGGATAATTCAAACGAGATGCATGCAAACAAGACCTCCCCGATCACCCCGCCATAAGTATTTGAATCACTAAAAAGCAAAAATAAAAATGTAACAAAAAAAGAACCGACTTCAAAAAAACTGAGAAGCCATAAATAACCCGTTCATGTACAGATTACATTTGAAACACTTTTTGAAGTCGGTGCCAAACCTCACGTAAACTATAATATATAAATATCGAACAAAAATACTCGTAAATATGGTAATCATTAAAGGCTTTATGCGCGGCATCTTTTTAAAAGCTTTTATTTAACTTGCAATGTATGTATGTATGTATCTAAGTATGTTTGTTCGGGTGAAATCTTGCAACTCAATTTTGAAGCAGATATCGTCAACCGATTGAGCTGAAATTTTGCATACTTACTTAACTTTGATGACAATACAATAATATGTTACCATGGGGCTGATCTGATGATGGAGCCGGAAGGTGGCCATAGGAACTCTATAATAGAAAAAGCAATCCTACCGGGCTTGGGCTCTTTAGAATCGTCTCAGTGAGCATTTGATGGATATCCAAAGAAAAGTACAGTCGGCTATAAAAGCTTGCCACAAAATTGACATTATTGACAGAAACTTATTTCATAGTAATAATTGAGTGGTTTGGCTCCGACTTCAAAAAGTGATTCAAGTGTAATCTGTATATGAACGGGTAACTTTTGGCTTTTCAGTTTTTTGAAGTCGGTTCTTTTTTTGTTAAATTTTTTTAGGCAACTGCATTACGAAAAAGTCTACTATACGTTACGTAAAAAAGATAAAAAATCCATTCGTTACGGTTATAAATTGCAAGGTTCAGAAAACCCGTTTTTATGAGTTAGCGGTAAGGGGATACCTACACTTCATCCGCACTAAAGATAACGCATAAGTTATTGCAACATAAATTCTTTGATCAGTGGCTAGAAAATTGCATGGATATATCTACTTAGTAGTATCGTAATACGGATAGGTATATTTTACGTAATGATATTCTTGGCTATCTGTTACAAAAGGAAATTGCGATTTACGATAATTGGACAAGTTGTAGTACCAGTTACGATGTAATATATACCAATTAAGGCCAGCTTTGACGACACTGATATATCAAAGACTTACAATCTTTTTACATCGATTTTATTATTAAGCTATTCAAGAACCATGACGTCACGTGTGAGTCAGGGGTCTACGCGAGTTTTTCGCTACGTAGCGGAAAAACCATGCTACGAGCTAGGGCGTAGCATATTTAAGGTCTTAAGGCGTAGCATACTATCGCAGACCTAACGGCTCGGCACCGTATTGGCACCGGCTGAACACATTAGGTTGTTAAATGATTAACAAAAGAAGCCATGTTCGACATTCTATGACATCATGATGTATATTGCAAAAGGGAAATACCGCTACCAAGACGATTTACTATGTAGGTATGTTGTATGATATTTATTATACTCTCAATGTCGTCGTAATTACACCGTATTATCGCTCTTAACTATACCGGCCATTAGTTTGTATACCACTTAATCCCCTGTCGCGATGACAAACTACTATATCTCAACCCCAAGTCGTGACATTGATACCTCATCATTGTGACGATGCTCTACTCTATAGTACGCAAATGCCTAATTTATTTATTATTATTACGTCGTCTTTGTAATCAAATACACGGATGTATATCTTCGCCCACATTGCTTGCTTCGTTCAACGTCGTATCTCTGACGTTTCGTTTATGTCTGTAGTAGTATACATTATTCATTAAGCAAATTCTATTTTAATTAACTCTGTTCAGTTTCGCTTAGATGCTACGTCTACCACTTGTGTGCGAAGTAAATACCCTTATGCATGGTAAGCTATAGTTCGACTTGTTATATACATTAAGACTTCAGTGCACTCATTTATTTAAATGGCGTGGAATTGATTTAACGTCAGTGATGAAAAGTCGTAACAAACCACGAGATCCTCGGCATACTCGTATCATTTAAAGGGTCCCTTATCTCACTCACACATCACTTTTTAGGGTTCCGTACCCAAAGGGTAAAAACGGGACCCTATTACTAGGACTCCACTGTCCGTCCGTCTGTCTGTCGGCGCTGTATGTTGCGTTAACTTTACACCTCATATGTATCGGGCGCCATACATACCAGATACAAACTTAACTTAACCTGGCCAGCTTAACTTAACCCTCGGTGCGCGAGTCTGATTCGCACTTGGCCGGTTTTTTGTTTAGGATCAACTGCCTGCCTACATTATGCCTAATATAAGCAGCTTTTTTTTTTCAGGAAAGGGTTAAGAGACCACCTTGTCATTTAAACTGTTCTGTATTAAAACACCCGATCCAAAGGAAAAATGTTTAGACTATTTACTATTTAAATGAATAAAGAACTTTGGAAGGCTTATGGGGAACTTCTTGTTGATCTATCCTATCATTAGGAAATTTGGCAAGAAGCAAAGTTTTATCGTAAGTGGAAGTCGGGAATAGTCCCAAAATTGGCAATTAGTTATTAAATCGTTGGTACAAAACATATTGTATGTCAGTGACATTTTGATACTTGCTCAAAGTACACAGTCAGCATAAGCACTTATATAGCCTTTATACAGCTTAAATAAGTGTTATAATGGCTGTATAACCTTTTATACAGCCTGTGTGAAAATCAGAAAATTTGGTGATATTGACGGTTCCAAAGATACAACCTTGTAAGCTTGTAACAGGCATATAGCGAAGCCTTAGCAATAGGTTCCCGTTGGCATTTTTGGTGTGGAACCCTAATAATAGCCGGAGTTGGAAATTGATAAACAAATGGGTATTAGGAACACAGCAATTGCTTCTCGGGGTTAAATCTCCACATTAACCTTATAAGCGTGCCCAGAAAGAAACGAGATCCCTAATTCATAACCAGCTCAGCTGTGAGCCTGTTCATTTATATTTCAACAACGTCTTGTGAGGCGTTTAGCTTAAATGCTCAAGGCTGTACTCGCACGGGAATACCGTTGGGGTAAATCGTATACAGCGAGCACAAAGTTTTACTTTATTTATACAGAATAGGGCATATTTCTATCAAGGTGAAACTTGGCGCTAGAGGACGCTACTGCAATCAATAAATTAACAATTAGATACCTAATATTGATACATATTTAATAATTGTAGAATAGAATGCATAGCATTGCATGTAAGTACTACATTCTGTATTGTATTGCATTTTTAATCACAATTCAATGGAATTTAATATTAAAGCTGTTTGGAGGTTCAATTTTTGTCCTTTAGAGTCCACAAAACTCGAAAGAGTTATAAAATATCCATGTACAACCAAGATGGCCGGATTGGCCGGGTTCGTATATGACGAGCATTCGTAGCCCAAACAACCAAGAACATACCGTTCTCATTCACTGAGTAGATCAAATTAAATAACCTTCCGTAGCGTTTCATGCTGTAGTATTATAACAAAGGCTTATATCTTCAAGGTTACTTCTACAAAGCAAGGTCAAGATAAGCGCTGCGGCGAACTATCGGGTGCTCCAAGATCAATAGACGGGTCTCGTTGGGAATGACCCTACGCTATCCAAATAATGAGATGAGCGTGAATCCCGATATCGTTCCGAGATTTCAATAGAATACGGAAATGATAAGACGATCGAAGCAACCGTTATTTTTCGACACGAATGTGAGCGTGACGAATGCCTTAATTTATCTACAGGACGACACTAGCGCACTGCAACTATCATAGGCCCGATTTAGGCTGCCTGCAGGGCTAGCAAAGCTTGCCGCGACTACGCTTGTCGCGCGACTCAGCGTCATCCGTCTTGCTCGCTCGGTATTGCCGAGAAAGTGACGGGTAGTTTTTGTAGCGCCACACAGAGAAGCGTGTGACAGGTATGCCAGACACAGGAGTGGGATGGAGCAAAATGAACCAATCAGGCTGCGTTTTTTGAAGCCTGACAGGCGTGATTGGCCTAATTTACACATTTCCACTCAGCTCCTCTCTAGTGGACAACCAACTTCACTATTGTCAAAGAATATATGTATATACTAACGTAAAAAGAAACGACACTTGTATGCAGTAACAGAACTCGCGGCTATGTGTGCGTGTCGTGGGGCGAGCGGGGGCGAGCGCGGGACGCGCGAGGTGGGGAAAGTCGAGCCGCGGCTCGACGACTCAAAGGGTCACACCGCCGCGCGCCGCCGTCTCTGCTCGAATCAATTCACATTGTTCGCTCGCGCCGCGTCGCGTATGCGCTTTCATACTTTTCGATGTATACTTACCTTTACCTTTTGATATGCCTTGTGAATGCTACCCATTAGATTTTTTGAAAAAACTGTTCGTACGATTTCGAATCTTCGCCGTAATTAAAGAGAATAATAAAATGTTTAAAGTAAGTCTAAATGGTCGAGAACTGTCCGGTTCCAGAGGAACTTCCTACCGCGAACGCTTCGCATGTGGAATGAGCTCCCTGCCGAGGTTTTCCCCGGGGGCTACAGTATGCGGTTCTTCAAGAGGGGAGTAAATAGGTTCTTACAGGGTCGGCAACGCGCGCGTGATGCTCCTGGCGTTGCAAGCGTTCATACTGTTCATAGGCGGCGGTAACTGCTTAACATCAGGCGGGCCGCATGCTTGTTTGCCACCGTCGTAGTATAAAAAAAAAGTCGCAAAAACAGAAAATATATAAAAGTAAGCAATTTATAACAAAATGTCAAGACTATTATACTAAATAAATAAACATCAGACAACCTCCCACAAATCAACCTAGTCCCAAATTAAGCTCAAGAAGGCTTGTGTTATGGCTACTATGTGACGATATACATACTTATATAGATAAATAAATACTTAAATACATAGAACATCCTTGACCCAGGCACAAATATTCGTGTTCATCACACAAATATTTGCCCTTGCCGGGATTCGAACCCGGGACCGTCGGCTCAGTAGGCAGTTGCTTACTTGCTTAGCCAGTGCGCCAACCGCGTCGTCAAAATATTTATATATTTTAAACCTTAAATAAATAAACATCTTTCATTAAGTAATAATTATCATTTCATTGTGCCGCGGTAGCTAAACCGCCAACCCTACGCGTAGACGCGGCACTACAAGGTCACTGACGCACGAGTTACACCGATAGGCCCTTGTCGCCCCTGTGCTATCGTCGGGTAAAAAAGGTTATATAATGTAGGTAAAGCCTGATCAGAAATATATGAGTATTGTCAAGAGGGCGCTATTTATAAGATTTATATGGCAACAATTTTGCAACCAATCGCAATCGCACTAAAATTACATTAATTTAAATACCTGTCAGTTCCTATGGTAACCTCGTAATATCATTTAATAGAATGCACTCTTTTCCTAACTGTTTTTCGTGTAGTAAACATGTGTACACTTTATTTATAATATTTATTACGTTCACGAGTTTCACGACTGTGAATGGTTTTCGGCATTTTCTTTGGATATTTTTGAATATTTGTCTTTTAAAGACACCATCACCTCGAATGACATTAACATTGTTGAGAGCCATCATAAATTCATTGCCAGTGTACGAAATTAGTTCCAGTAAAATTCCGCAATATGGCGCATCCTCATATATTTCTGGTCAGGCTATGTATTGTATATAAACATGTTAAAAATTTGCCAAAGTTTTTTTTTCTTTATGTTTTTAATAAGCCTGCACCAAATGCTAGTTTCTGTTTGGCCCCGTGGTTAACTGGCAGAGGAAGCCTTGTGGCATTATGTCTGCCATTCGCACCTACTATTCTGTACTGCAATAAAATTAAAAACATACTTTGACGTCACGTGCCCCCATAGTAGAGTTGCTAAGCCGCGAAATTGTGCGCATCGGGTTACAAGCATGAAATTTCTGCCATGACCTAGTACTGCTCTTTTTCTTTTTTTTATTACTGATCAGTTAAGGCTATTAGGGCTTGTGCGACATCGTTTTCGTGTAAAATAGATATCAGCTATTAATTTTTAATGTTATTTAAGAATAGTTTCATATAAAAATTTGGGTTTATTGCCGAAAAGGTAAAAATCACAACATAATAAATAAATAAATAAAATAAAAAAGCTTTTATTTCTGATGAAATAAAAGAAATAAAAAATCACAACATAACAACGATAAATTAGTTATCTATCCTGAATATTTACCTAAACCTAAATTATTACTAAACAGCAAATATAATCTTGTTTTTAAAAATGTATACATACTCGTATTGGGCACATCTGATACAAAAAGTACCTTGAAAAAAATGTTGATGTTATGCTTAGCCTGCGTGTTCTAGTACATTTTGCTAAGTCGCGAAATTGTGTACATCGGGATACAACCACAAAATTCTACCACAGATAGCCCTATGGCATAAGGTCCGCCTTTTGTACGATAAGTTCTTTCTTTTGTGCAATAAAGATTAAATAAATAAATAATTAAATAAAGTATTCTGCGGTGATTATTTTCAGATGTGGAGGGAAGTCAGATTCGTCCCCTGTGCGGCGGGATAGCGGGGTGAATAGGACAAAGGAGTCCTCTTTTTCTTTTTATATTACTGATCAGATAACGCTACTAGGACTTGTGTGGTATCGTTTTCGTGTAAAACAGATATCAGCAATTAATTTTTCATGTTATTTATTCATAGTACCATATAAAAATATGGTTGTATTTCCGAAATTGTAAAAATCACAACAAGTTTTTTTTATTCAGGGAGATAAATTAGTTATATTTCCTGAATATTTACAACTAACAAAAATATTGCAAAATAGCAAATATAATCTAGTTTCTAAAATATATACATGTTGGGAACTCTTCATACAAACAGTAACTTAAATAAATTGTTGATGTTGAGATTAGCCCGTGTGCTCGTGATACATTAGCAAAAAAATATTTTGTTTTAATTAAATTAATTTGTTTTTCTAGGACGTATATAGTCAATATTATATGTAAAAGCATGTTAATATAATAATCATTATTTAATGTATTTAATGAAGCGAAATAGAATGCGTTCGGAGATTTACGTTGGTTACGCCGACGTAAAGATATATTTTAAGCTACTGTTTGTATGAGAAGTGCCCAACATGCAAATATTTTTAGATACTAGATTAAATGAGCTTTTTGAAATAATAATAATAATTTGAAAATGTTCTCGAAATTGAACTAATTTACCTCACTGAATAAAAATACTTGTTGTGATCTTTACCTTTTCGGCCATACACCCATATTTCTAAATAGAACTATACAAAAATAACATAAAAAAATAATTTCTGATATTTTTTTTACACGAAAACGATACCAAACACGTCCTGGTAGACTTAACTGGCCAGCAATAAAGAAAGAAAAGAGGGATACTTGGCCGTATTCACTCCGATCTCCCGCCTCACAGGGGACGAATCTGACTTCCGTCCACATCTGAAAATAATCACCGTGGAACACTCTATCTGTGGTAGAAATTTCATGCTTGTAACCCGATGCGCACAATTATGTTAGAAAACAGCGGACTAACAACTCTACTACCATAAAAGCCCCCAGAATAGTGTACAGACATGTGTATAATGAATTCTGTTCCCCCAAATTCTATTTATTAACTTACAACTTTTAATCTATCTAGTATACTTGGAAATTTGTGGTGGCAAAATACAGTTTTGACAAAAACCGCCGCCGTTTCTGTGGTAAGAGTTATATTGGGATCTGTAAATCCTCAATTAGTCGCAGGTGCATGTTTTCCGGGACGATTATTTTCATATGAGGACTAGGAAAGCGTTGACCAATTTGCATACAAATTGGTAGGATATTTCATAAACCTAACCGAATCCCAATCCGACGATATATGCCAAGTTTAAACAAATTCGTTTATCTCAACTCGAGTTATGGGCTTGCTTGCAGCTCTGCCTAAAGTTCGTAATGGTTCGTAACGTGGGGATTGGGGTACCACAAGTTGGGACTGTCGTCGAGTAGTGAAATCGAGAGAAAACGGCGACTTTTTGCAGCGATTCAGTAGAGCTGCAGTCGAAATACAGTCGCGATCCTCTCGCACACGTAAACTGGATTCTGCGTCAAAGATACAAAATTATTTACTGTTTGAATGTGAGTGGTTATAAATGGTGGTAACTATACTATCGCGTTCAGCATCGCCACAGCCGCGATTCAGCACGATACAGTCGCGGTGTGGAATTCATTCAGACGTGAACTCCCCTCCACTCTTCCTATATCCGATTTTGCGCGTTTGTAGCAAAGCATCCATGCAGAAGCGATGCTGAATCAAAACAGCGCGACTGCATCATGACAGTCGTGCGTTTGTATCGCTTTGCAAAATACCACAAAGGACCATCACATGTCGCGCGCTCACAAATCGCGCGGCTGTATGGTTTTTAAGCATCTGTGGGCATTGCGGAGAGGTAGGGCACGCAATAAAGGACTGCACCAAGAAGGCCGAACCACCAAAGTGCGCGACATGCATGCACTATAAGAAACCGTGTAATCACGAAACTGGCACTGCCGAATGCCCAGCAAGAAAACTAGCCGAAAAAAGGTTCCCAAACTCTATAGATTACGAAGGCGCCTAAGAGCGCCTTTTTAGATTATAAGAAGTCCATTTTCAGTTTTAGTATTACTCAAAACATTCTCGACTCATTATTTCCTATATTTCATAACCGCGTAACTTCTTATTATTAAATATTGTTCTGATTTGTAATATACCTAAACAAATTAAACAAGCTGACGATTCATGCAATTCCGACTGTCCTAGTTTCAATTTGTGCTAACGGTGACAATACAATGTCCTACATAGTTGAACATATCTTAATTAAGCAATATCAAATAAATTTGATTATATAGTTTTATATAGTATTATTATATTGAATGCAATAAGTATAATAGTATTGTATTAATTGTAAATGATTATTATTTTTGTACTTAGAGTATAATATGAACTCTCAAAGCCTGAGATACAGGATTCTCCTAGTTCAGGCACCAGTATTATGAATGCTCTGTATAGATCTAAGACCTTTTATGCCAATTTTTATTACTATGATTTCATGAATAAAGATTTTATTATTATTATTCCTTTATTTATTTCGTATCTTAGGTTAGGTTTTTACAATATATGTATATAAAAAGTAAAATACAATAAAGAAATTACAAAATATATAAACACATTATAAAAAACCTAACCTAGGGTGCCACCGGCAGCGGGACAGGGCCCAGGCTACCGGTGGTTAAGGCTGCAGAGAGGAACCTCCTGACAATGCGCGCCGTGTCCAGGAGTACCGCCTTCTGTATCTGGCCCTTGATCCAGCCATCTAGCGAGAGTCTCTTAAGATGTTTGTCGAGACTCTTCGCTATAAGACCGTTCGCCGAAACGACTATCGGGACATTGATCGTCGAGTCAACATCCCACATGGCGGTCACCTCGTGAGCCAAGTCAAGGTACTTGCTGAGTTTGTCCTTCTCGGCTTTCACGAGGTTCTCGTCATCTGGGATGGTGATGTCGACGAGCACTGCCTGGCGCTTGGATCGATCTACCAACACGATATCAGGCTTATTGGCTACAATATTATTATTATTCCTTTATTTATTTCGTATCTTAGGTTAGGTTTTTACAATATATGTATATAAAAAGTAAAATACAATAAAGAAATTACAAAATACATTATAAAAAACCTAACCTAGGGTGCCGCCGGCAGCGGGGCAGGGCCCAGGCTACCGGTCGTTATTAAGCCTAAAGCGAAAGGAACGCGATATTTAGTCGTACTAACGAGGATTTCGTATTTTCTAGGTTCCACTTCCACTGTATTTCAATAAATTGTATACACACTTGAGACGACCTGGGAAAGGCCTGTCCAGCAGTGGACGTCTATCGGCTGAAATGATGAGATTGATACAATCCAGCACATTATAATTATCGTTTTCGTCGATAGCGGTTGAAAAGCCCGTAGATTTACCCAAACCCGTCCCGGCGAAAGGAAGGGTGGTAATCGGAAGAGATCATCTCGAGCATAACTTTTAATCTGAACGAACTGTGTGCGGCGGGAAAAGTGATTTTCTCCCATACGTGGAACTTTTGGTATAGCCTACTTATGAGTTTTGAGGCTCGTGGAAACATTGTGAATCAGAAATGAGTTTTGTGATTTCCATATTCCATATGTCTGGGAAATAAATATTTTACTTATTTTAGGTGGTTTCACAATTTTCAGTCGATATTGGCAGTTTAGTACCTAGAGAGAATTGCTTCACAAAAGTAATAACTAGGTACAATAAATCAAATGCATTTTCTGTGGTTAACATAATTATGCGTTAATAATGGCTTATTTAATGCCCGGCCGTTGCGAAACTGGCTTGCACACAAAGGGATCTTTACCACATTTTCTGATATTTTATACCTACGTGAAAAAAAACCTCTAGAAAATAGTCCATGCAATAGGACTGCAGAGGCCGGGAACTAAGGTATTACCGGTCGAGAAGGTATAGATGGCCGAGACTTTTTGAGGACCTTGAGGATCCTAACTTCTCAGCTCCCATTTTGCTATGGTTTTTTATGCCCACTAGTCGACGTTATGTGGCCACTATGGTGCGAGCTGTTGTTCTTCTTCCTTTTCGGCGGAAAGGGGAAATCAATCTGCTATTATTCCTAAACTAGCATTTCTTTGTTTCAGAGTACCACGAAACAGAGTCCGTCCATAACTGTCGATGGAACTTCCACGTATCCCGGCCTTGGCTTCGGGCCTATGGGCCCCGTGGCCCCGCTGCCCGGCGAGTCCCCGGGCACGCAGCTCCGGCAACAGCTGGAGTCCACCACTGACCTGCCGGCCACGATCAAGACGAAGAAGGAGAGGAAGCTCGTGATAGCGGCCATAGAGTTCCACAGGGTCGAAACGCCATTTCTGATCGGCTTGTGGATCTTCTTTGCGAGTCTTGCGAAAATAGGTAAGATTTATTTAAAAATGTTATTTAGCTTGCAATATTTGTTGGTTTAGGTTTTTAGTTATTGAATCTTTTACCCTCTTCCTATTTAAATATTAATGCGTGGGAAACATATTAAGCTCTGTCCATGTCTCTAGTTTCCGTTCACAACTCAAGTGGCTCCCTATCCGCCTTCGTCGAAACTTTCATATTCTGTCCCTTCTCTATAGTATTCTTTTTAACCCTGCAACTCCCCGCTACCTTAAAGATCGTTTTAGTTACCTGTTATCAGTTAGATCCGCTCAAAATTATTTACTCTCTGTTCCGGCTGCAAAGTCTAAATTTTATTCGAATTCTTTTACATTTAAAGCCATTCTATTGTGGAATTCTCTTCCATTGGATCTGAAGAGAAAATCACTATCTGTTTTTAAGATTAATTAAAAGATATAATACAGAATAAACTAAAAGATACTTGTCGCTCCCATAGCTTATTGTGTGCTATTGGTAATCTTCCTAGCTCAGTTGGATATCAGCTGTGTTGTATTTATTATTTCTCTTGTGTATATGTGTATTTTTGCCTACATTATATATGTGTATTATTTGTATATATGTATGTTTACCTTTATATATATTTATTTAAGTATGTGTATGACTTATACTTTATGTTATTTATGTTGCTGAATTTTTTATCTCACCACACCTACTCTTTTATTGTTTATTTTTGCTTATTCTTCCACCCAATGGTTGTCTGGAAGAGATCGCTCTTTAGCGATAAGACCGCCTATTGTCTACCATTTATAAATTAAGGTTTCAATTGTAAAAAAAAAAAACTTGTTGGTGTACAATAAAGAATTGTTGTATTGTATTGTAAGCTCCTGTGACAATACAACATTATGAATATATCGCGAGGTCAGGTGATGAAGTCAGAAAGAAGATGGTTGAACTCTGCAATGGTTACTAATAATCCCTACGAACTCGTTTGATTGGTTTCAAGTTTCAACGAGTACTTTAAATTGTAATTGATGATGAGGGTCTGAAGATGGAGATACTAATTAAAATGTTACCCCCTTCCTCTTAATAGATTGATCTGAAATAATTGACACATATTAAGTGCTTGTGACATTACAACATTTGATCTTTACCCAGTGCGTCGTCCCTCATCGCTGGGCAGATACGGTAAAAGCGATTCTTCACAAACTTTGTACCGAAGATTGGTAGAAGAATGCTAATCAGGATATCTGGCTTAGTGACGAGTTTTCGTTTTCGAGGCTAAGAGCCTTCTCGAATTCTAACCAGGAATTTGATTAACATCGTATTATATATAAGTACTAGCTTTTGCCCGCGGCTTCGCTCGCACAGGGTCTAGAATTTAACGTTATCTGTGTAACTTTCTACCCGCATTTGTTGTTTCTTAAAATAATACAACTAATAATAATAGAAATCTGCGCACATACATACATTTTTGGGTAGTAGATTTATATATTTCTAGATCACGTCTTGGTAATGGTAATACATGGGGCAATTCATTTTCCGATGAACCGAACAAAATCATAGTCATAAGTTTAATCACCTTAAGAGGCCTTATTCCTTTTAAAATGCTGATTGTTTTAGACATTTTCCTCTATGATCAAACATATTTCTTAACATATTATTGATGTTACTACCTAGAACAGGGCTATTGAAACCTACAGTTTGAGTTTTTCAGTGATAATTTTTGTTTCAAAAACTACTCGAAATTGACAAAATTCACGCAGAAAACTGGTTTAATCAACTTACGTTCGTCTGCACGCAATGAAAGCATGAAATATTACCATGTTCCTACCTAGAACTCAGGGAAAAGTATTATTTACGATAACGAAGACACGGTATGACTTGCCAAATTCATAGTTATAGTTCAACTGAAAATACCTAATACCTTATAAAATTTGATTCCCTTGAGAGCATCGACGTTTGTTGTGGCATAGGTAAACAGCCGGATCTTTTTTTACGTTATAACTTAGAAGTTTGGTTTTTAACGGATTTAAAGGATTTCAGCCCTGAGTATACTTATATGGTTTTAATTTCCATTTTATTCGATAGACGAACAGACAACTAAGTGATCCTTTGAGGGTTGCGTTTTTCCTTTTGAGGTACGGAACCAAAAATAAATTAAATTAAATTTATAAATTAAATTTTCAAAAACGCTGAAATACATGTTCTTAGTTTTTGATGATCAGTGTACACACAAGATAATGCACCTCTTCCTCCCTCCCTTCTCTAAAAAAGGTTTGATTTTCAAATAAAGTTTCACTGTCCATTTCACCCCGTTCGGGGATGAATTTCCAAAAATGCTAAAACTCGTCTTCTTATTTTGCATAGAAGAACCTATACACGAAATATCACTCCTACTCAAAGAATCCCAAGGTCTTCATACAAATTTTCACCTCCCACTTTACCCCATTAGGGGTTGAACTTTCAAAAACGCTGAAATCAATATTCACAGTTTTTAATGAAGGGTCTACACGCAAAATAATGCACCCTTACTCAAAAAAGCGCCGTTTCTCAAGAAAGTTCCATTGTCCATTTAACCCCTTTCGGGGATGAATTTCCAAAAATGCTGAAACTTGTTTGCTTACTTTGCAAATAAGAACCTGTCCACGAAATATTACCACTCCTGCTCAAATAATCTCAAGCTCTTCATAGAAACTTTCACCTCACTCTTTACCTCATTAGGGGTTGAATTTTCAAAAACACTGAAATAAAGGTTTTCAGTTTTTGATGATCAGTCTACACGCAAAAGAATGCACCCCTTACTCAAATAGACCACGTTTTTCTTACAAAGTTTCACTGTGCATTTAACCCCTTTGTGGGATGAATTTCCAAAAATGCTGAAACTTGTTTTCTTACTTTGTATAGAAAGAGCTGTACACGAAATAATACCACTCTTACTAAAAGAATTCCAAGTTCCTCATACAAACTTTCACCCCCTAATTAGCCCCTTTAAAGAATGAGTTTTCAAAAATCCTGAAAAAAGTTTTCTTGTTTTTAGATCGAGAATCTAACACAGTTTTATTACTCTAACTCAAAAATTACGTAAGTTTCATACAAACTTTCAACCCCGATTTGACACCCTTAAGGGATGAGTTTCGAAAAATCCCTTCTTAGTGCTTGCTTGCATCGTATACTTGATCTATTCTAGAAATTTGAAGTTCCTAGGTTCAGTAGTTTCGGCTCTACGTTGATGAGTGAGTCAGTCAGTCAGTCAGTCAGTCAGTCAGGACTTGTCCGTTTATATGTATAGAAGATTAGTATAATGAAAAGGTACATTATGAACATCTCAAATATATATTTTATATAATTTTAATATTAGTATATCCATTATTATTATTTACTGATTACAAACCTAGCATTTGTAGTTGTGTGTGCTTACTTTGCTAACAGGTTCCAGATTGAGGAGACCGATGATATAATCGTAGTTATAACCGATCAAAAAGATAGAAGAACTATATCAGATAGATCTATAGAAGATAGATAGAAGTACTATATCTACGCATAGAACGTTCGTCACCTTTAACCAAAGTACTTAGGCACAAAAGGGTAAGTCCCATTTAGGGACCGCCTTTGAGCTAATCTCCAGCCAAATGAACCAGGGTAATGACATTAAGAAAGTTTCCGGTGCCCGCATTTCGGAACTGGCCCAGCTAATTTAAGTTTATCCTCTGCTAAACTGCAACTCACGTGGTACAATGATTCTATGAAAAGTCGCACTAAGAAAGTTGGAAGCTACTTCAAAACTTTGTTCAACCGAGCTAATATAAAGTGGACTAAACGTGCCGTGATTTCGCTTGTGCTGCGACTCAGCATTCCCTGTCTTGTTCGAATGGTATTCAAGGGGCTGTTACCCTAACACAGTGGCGATTTGTGAGTGAGAAGTATAGGAAAATGAACGTTTTCCACGAAAAAAACCCGAATCCGTGTTTCATCTAGAACTTGACGTTTTTACGTTTATCCTGCTCAGAAACGACAGTATTTTCAATGTGAAGAATAAAACAGTGTCCTTAAGTTGTATGGGAATTATAGTTTCCACTACGTAACGCTCGTGCAAATAAAAAAAGTTTATATTCAAACGTGACGTAGTTAATGAAACAGACAAATTCAGGACACTTTTTTCTATTATTTGCATTAAAAATGCTATGCATTCTGAGTAAGATGAACCCAAAAATGTCAAGTTCTGGAAGAAACAGGGACTCCGGATTATTTTTAGAAAACGCCTTATTAAGTATTAAGAATACGATGTTGCGCAACAAAAAGTAGCATACTTCATTTTATTGTGTGCTGCTCTGTTGCGGCGCCACCATAATGAAAATCGATGAATTATATGGTGAAATGATGTACCTGGAAGGTACACCATGTACATATCATGTTTTTGGCTGTACCTGCACCAGGAAACGAAATAATGGACATCTTTTGTGGCGCCGCTGGGGAGCATACTCTGCAGCGGCGCCACAGAGAACTCATAGATAGAAATGACATTAGCTGTTATTTTCTTATAGAAATTGATGTACTAATGCTATTTATTGTGTACGTATTGATAAAAATCATTATTAATAAGTGATTTTATTTATTTTTAATGATTCCGCGTTCTAACCTACCACTTCGATAAATTTGTAAACATTCTGACGTTTATTTTTTTACAAAACAGTAGGGACCAACGAAAAACAACGAACAGCCAAGTGAAATAAATTAAATTTAATTAAATCACGAATTAATAATGTAAAATTTCCATACGTACACAATAAATAGCACTAGTACATCAATTTCCATAAGAAAATAATAGGTAATGTCATTTCTATCTATGAGTTCTCTGTGGCGCCGCTGCAGAGTATGCTCCCCAGCGGCGCCACAAAAAATGACCATTATTTCGTTCCCTGGTACAGGTACAGCCAAAAACATAATATGATGTACCTTGAAGGTACACCATGTACATATCATGTTTTTGGCTGTACCTGCACCAGGAAACGAAATAATACAGCCAAAAACATAATATGTACATGGTGTACCTTCAAGGTACATCGTTTCACCATATAATTCATTGATTTTCATTATGGTGGCGCCGCCACAGAGCAGCACACATTTTATTATCAAAGCAACCATGAATTTCTTCATTCGCTTGTTCGCTGGACTGGATCATAGAATATATTGTATCTTTGAGTACAAGTAGATATCAGTGGCGTGGCCTCAAACCAAAACTCAGGGCAAGCCGGGGTAGATTTCGTTTGTACTTTCAGTGGCGAGAATGGTGCTCAATCGTTCTAAAGTGGGCAAGCCGGTGGGAATCGGATTGTACGGACACCACGTCACTGGGGCACAAGTCTATTAACTCACTTTGAAACATTAAAAGATTTTCTAATTACTTTTTAACAAAGGCAAAGTAAAATGAATAAACACAAAAAGCAAACTAGTCGAGTTTGCTTTTTTTTTGGTGCTGGGGAAATCGAAGCGACAGTCGGTTAAGTTGATTTGTTTCAGCTGCGATCGTAGACAGCCACTCGATCTGAGCGGTGATTATCTAGGTAGGTAGTTAGAGTTCATCAATCAAGTGGCTATATAGCTTTAATACCCACTTACTTAGTGGACGGTTAGATTTCTTACTTATAAAGTGTGGTATATTGAATCCTCGAAGGAAGAGGGTTGTCACAAGTTTGATAGCTAGAGGAATATATTTGGGCCGTGTCTATACAAGTATACACGATGTACTCAAATCAAGTAAGATACTTATGTTACTTAAGAAGCTTATAACTACTTCGGAAAGTTAAGTTCTGTTTACTATATGCATAGTAGAGCATAAATATATTTATAAAATATATATATTTTACGATCGACGGGCAGTCAATAGAAAACAAAATGTGGCTAAAATGGTTATGAAAATACACTATATTGCTCCGTTTGAAACTTCGTGACTCAACAATACGGTTAGTTATTTATTGTACTTATTTGTAAGTGGATTAAAGAAAGAAAAAAAGAAAACTATTTATTGTCACACCAAAATGGATAGGTACAGGGAATAACGCAGATATAATAATAATGATAGGGTTTAGTTCAGTTTAAAAACTAAAAACTATAATATCTGAGTAGTCTGTCTGTTGCTACAATACGTAGCATAGGATCATAGCATTCGTAGCATGGGTGAGCCGATTATGTTTTGATTCAATTTGATTGTAACTTAATCGAGACCTTGATTAAATGTAATCGTCCAGGTGATCCATTCAAACATCGTATTTTTTTTAAGATGATGTTAAGTTTTCTTTTTTATTAACAATATTGTAGTATGGTCAAGTCGCATGCCCTAATCATGCTCAACTGCATAACCCTTATGGGGCAATGCGGAATAATAATAATAAAAAAAAACCTTTGAAAATTGTACAAAGGTCGTTGGAAAACTTGGAAATTGAGCGGATTCTTCGCTTCCAGTTCACGGACTCGCATTGGGCAATAGAAAAGTTGGGACTTGTGCGGCTTCAACAGAGTGCTCGTACCTGTGACCTAGATTTCAGAACGCAAATCGATGTCTTAACTGTACGCACGGTTGAAATTCGATGCAAAATCACTAGGTCGACCAGTTTAAATTATAATGAAACTAAAATATCACTACATAGTATAAAACAAAGTCACTTCCTGTCTGTCTATCTGTCTGTCTGTCTGTCCCTATGTATGCTTGGATCTTTAAAACTACGCAACGGATTTTGATGCGGTTTTTTTATAGATTTTATTTATTTAAACAACATACAGCTATCTTTACAGGTCTTAACCTAATACGATAGTGATTCAAAAGAAAGGCATGCATAATGTATCAGCATTGCACCCGTGCAAAGCCGGGGCGGGTTGCTAGTTACTAATAATTCCACTTTATTATTAAAGCGAAAATTTGTGTGTGTGTGTTTATTTATTACTGCTGCACGCCGAAACGCCTGGAGGGATTTGCATGAAATTTGGAACAGAGATAGTTTATGTTAGATAACTTATCACTAGGGTTAGGACATTGGGTAGCATACCGTAGTTCTGAAATCCGTGGAGTCGCTAATTGTAATTTTTTTCAAAGTCAAAGTCTAAGTCTAAAATATATGGCGATATATGATACCATGATTTGATGATAAAATCATTACTAAACTCATTTAAATACAAATAAAATATTATTAAGTCACCGCAAAGGTATTATCCTTTTTAATTTTCTCAATCTGGACATTACGGGTACGGGCGGCAAAGATATATTTAGAACCATTTGTTGAAAAAGTCCAACTCTTTACGGTGGGTTTAATAACATATTTTACACTAAGTACAAATACGCTCAATGAAAATTAATTTAGTAATGATAAAAAAGCATAAATCATGGCATCTAATACATCGCCACATATTTTTATACTTAGACTTTGAAAAAAATACAAATATTACAATTAGCGACTCCATCGATTTTAGAACCACGGTATGCTATCATATGTCCTAACCCTACTTATCACATATGTTAGGCTACTTTTTATCCCAAAAATAAACAAGGTTCCCGTAGAATGGTGGATATATCGATGGCAAAAAGCGAGAACGTAGTAACCGCCAAAATGCAAACTTTACACCAGAGCCAAAAACTTTTCGATTTCGAGAAAAAAAATCATAACTCTTTCATTTATGAATGAAAATGCTTGATATTTGGATCTAATTCATAACTTATGGTTTTCTTTCAACTGGCATATTTCATATTTAACAAAAAAGACTGGTTTACGACTTAGTGGCGGTTACGACAATTGAACTTTTTTTCGTTACGCGAAAACGCTGTAAACGCCAGATGTAAATGTACTAAAATGGTGAAACGAGTATTATTTCCATAAAGCATAAATGCTGTAACCAGATGCATATTTATTTTAAGATTCACTAATTTTGACGTAAATGTCATAACGTTCTTTATAGGACTAACTGAATTGTGGTAAGTGTCCACCGGCAAAAAGAAACTGTGAAAATAAAACGACTTAAGTATCCATCAACTTTTATCAACATACTTTTTTTAAATGTTTCCAAATTTTAAATGCAGGTTTCTTACAAATTAAAAGCTCAGAAGCAACACTTACCGTCTTAACATATCAAATACTATCTAGTCTCAATTTCTCTGTATAAAAACATTACGAAAGTTACTTAAAACCTCCGTTGCTTATAACATTTCAAAAGGCTAATAAAATCTCTCATATTATAAAATCACAACCTTGTACTTATCGTGCTAAAAACAAAGATAAATATTCTAAGGGTTAATCAGACTATAATATTGTTATCCGCCAAAACTAAATATTATAGGTAATGAGGTTTAATATTCCCGTGAAAACTTTACATTTTATCTTCAGTTTTGGCATTAAATTGTCTTTTAAGTAACTTTTATCGATATAAAACTCACTACCTATTAAACCCACTAACTATAAAAGATGTTTTGAATGTAATTATTACTTATCATATAAGTTTTCAACATAATTCTTAAACAATTGTTTGAACACAACTATCACCTCAATCATAAAAATATTTCTTTGAACTAATCTCACTGAACCATTAATATTTAACTTAAATAACTAGACGTTATATTACTATGGTACCGTACAAATTAAAATTGTTATTATTTATTTAAATAAAAACTCGGAGTCTTTTTTCTTAGGCAGAATATCTATTGACATTAAAATAGGAACCTAAAAATTGCATTCCAATGGAATTCATTTTCATAATAACATAATTAAAATAACTGTTCTTAAAAAAATACTAAAAATTCCACTCTAAAATGCATTGTTTTATAATAACACTCCTCAAAATGTTTGTCATAATTAACTTAAAAATCGCCCCTCTAAAGTAATGAGAATTAGTGCAATAGTGACTGATGGACATGTGCATTCTTCCAATCCTGACCTACGGAGCGCAGACTTGGTCTTTGACAAAAGTTCAGAAGTCCACCCTCAAGGTTTGTCAAAGAGCCATGGAACGCAGTATTCTGGGCGTAAAACTAACTGACAGAATTAAGAACACAGTACTGCGTTCCAAAACGCTGGTAGCTGATGTAGCTCAAGCAGCCGCAAAGCTGTATATTATGTCCGTGATAAAACGAACGACGACAGTTGTCGCAGTGGTTTAAGCAGCTGCCTACTGAGCCGATGGTCCTGGGTTCGAATCCCGGCAAGGGCAAATATTTGTGTGATGAACTCGAATATTTGTCGAATAATATATTTGTGCCTGGGTCATGGATGTTATTTGTATTTAAGTATGTATTTATCTTTACCAGTATGTTCACTTGTGTCCAGAACACAAGCCTCCTAGAGCTTACTGTGGTACTTGATTAATTTGTGTGAGGTTGCCCGATATATTTTTTTTATTCATTTATGCCATGCGTATGGTTATTGTGAAAATATTAATCGAATCAGGCACCAGTTAACCGGTAAATTTTAAATACTGTACAGTTGTTTATCTACCGCAGCTCAACAAATTTAGTGCTTATCTGATTCTAGCCCTTGGAAAATAAAGATGCGGACGTGACACCCCAAACTAGTTTGATCCGGCTTGAGTCCGCTTTTTAGGGGTTAGACCAATTAACTCTTAATGGTTGTAGTGAAACGTAGTAGATTTCAGCAAAACTTTCTTCTAGCGATTACAACCGTAAACTAGATATACATTTTATACTAATTTAAAAAAAACATTATTTTAAATAGAAATCAATATTGAAATGTATACCTATTCTGTAAGTAGGCCACTTTACATGTCTGAATCTGAATTTATCGGCATTTCACAAGAGGAGGCCGCTGTCGAGAAGAAAGCCGAATAAAAGTAAATATTTTTTCATTTTTTTTTAATCATCATGCGAGCGTTTGCTCGTATCTTTTGATTGCCTTTAAGCTGAAGATAAGCAGACCTTTGATGATATTTGATGTTAATTCCAGCTTTATACCTCCACGCGTTCCTGAGAAAAAGGTCTCGACAAATAGATAGACAGGCACAAAAGTGATCCTATTTAAGTTTAGTTTTTGGCGATTGAGGCACGGAACTCTCAAAGCTGCCGCGTCCCGCGCCCCAACATCGTTATTTTCTTCCAACAAAATGTAATAAAAACATTTTTGCTGTCCTTTCAATATTAATAAAGCAAATAAATATGCTAGTTATGTTTTATCCCAATATTCATATTTTCCATTAAACCCGCAACATATTTTACATCCAAAAAAAGGCATGTACACAGACTACGCACACCCACTCGCTCCGGCGATCGCGGGTAGACTAAGTCACAGGTCGTATTCACGAGCCACATCGCTGCGAGCGCACATTTTTATTGCTGTATCTTCAAGCACTACCCACTTCACGTTGTGTTTCAAATGTCGTTACTGTAGCTTGCTGTTAATTCATTTTCGAATGAAATGTAGTAAGCGTCAATCATAGATAATTTATTTTAGGATAATTGCAGTAAGCTTGGTTCGTAATTTTTTCACTACATGCATAAATGCTGCAACCGCCACGGAACAAAATTTCGGCAACACTGTAACCGGCACACCCTTTGATTTATGAAAGAACAAAATTAGCGTAAATGTACTCGTTTAGAAAATTGCTACTATTTGGGTGTTTACAGCAATTACATGTGGGCATCGTCAAAAAAATACATTCGTTTTGCAACGTAGTCCAGTTTTTTCTAAGCGTCGTAGAGCCATGGGACCCAGACCAGTCGACGCAGAAAAATTCGCTGATTCCGAATATGCAAAAAAAATTTTTTGACCTAGTGGCGGTTACTACGTTCTCGCTTTTTGCCATCGATATTTCGAAGCGACCGAAGCCGCGGGCAAGAGCAAGTGTAACATGATGAAATGCTAAAGAACTCGTCATAGAAATAGTTAGGACTTTATAGGACAACACCAATATTTTTGTCATTAAAGCATGAGCCTTGGCACACTTGTTACTTAGGTGGACTAGAGTTGAAAACGCCCGGGAGACGAGCGTGGACGACCCGCTGGTGGGGAGGGGGTGGGGGGAAGTTACGTTCCGCCGCGCATTCTTTCGGTCCTCCTATCATCGTATTTATAGAGACTATGGCATGTTTGGTATCGTTTTCGGATAAATTGAGGACGGCCGATCATTTTCTGGGACATTAATAACATGTTTTCATAGAAAAAAATAGAAATAAAGGCAAAAGTCAGAAATTCTTAGTTAATAAAAATCCTTTCTGAACCGATTACGTGAAAATGAGCAACGATATGGGCATGAAAAAAATATTATTATAAAGCCACATTTATGTAGCATCAAAAAACATATGATTTATTAGAACTATTATAAATCACAAGTACTAAAAAATTTTTTTTTTTGAACAACCGACTCCTCAAAATTTTACTTTATAAAAATAAGGCACCAACAACAAATTTTATAAATGTTGGAATATGTAACGTAAGTAGCTTCATTGTATATTACGTAGTTTATAGCTGTATTTACGTTTGTTATCATATGTATTATATTTTTAATTGCGAATAATATAACCGTTTTATGACTTCAATTGACTGGTTCAAAATAAAACTAACAAGTCACAGATCCGATTGTATATTATTGTTAATCTGTATATAAATACTTAAATTCGTGCATATATTTATGTGTAACATGCTCCATCACATGCACACAACTCGGTGCACTTGAATTTTTGTTGGATACACCTGCATCTAGCAGCGCATTTCTTTTTGCTGCACCTGATCATTTCCATGCAGGCTTTGGGCTCGAAACCTACTGGCAAGCTATTCCATGTAGGTTCCCATCTTTCATCAACTTTTGTACATCCCCAATCAAATGGACTAGGAATATTTTGGATCGTTTATATTTGACCCCATACATGAACTGCTTGAAAAAGTGCCCGCAGGAAATGCTGCTACAATGTAGCATTCGTTGGTGGAATATTTTTCAATTGGCGGTCTTTTTTCGTAAATAACTGCTTTCGGCAAACGTTTACAGCCGCTGAAACTGAGCTGTATCTAAAACTAAAATGTTAAATATGCACAACTACCCTAAATTTTTATTCATAGGTTTATGTCTACAATATTTTTTTCCGCAGTCTCCCTTGCATCTTGAATTCTGCCGGTCCTTGGCCGCCTTGACCGCGTCGTGAAAGTTGGAGTCAAGTGCAGTGCAGATTTGGTCGGACCAACGCATCCGCTGCGGCCCCGAGGCCTCTTCCCCTGTTCTTTTCGGTGACCAATAGTTTTTTCCAGATTATCATTTTCTCTTCTGGAAATGTGCCCAAAGAAATCCAGCACTCTTAGTGAGACGATGGTCGATAATCTGGTAGTAAATTTTTGTTTCCTAAGAATGGAAGCATTGGTCTTGTGCGCAGTCCAGGGGATGCGAAACATCTTCTTCCAGCACCACATCTCGAAAGTGTCAACACGCTAACGGTCCGCTGTTCTGAGGATCCACATTTCATCGTCCATATAGGAAGATGGATGATATCAGTGTGCGCACAAGCCTTGTCTTCGTTCGCAGTGTGATTCTCCGATCTCTCCATATCTTGTGCAACGGAGTTATGGCATCTTTGGACATCCCGATACGTGGCCGAATCTCCATTTGGCAAGAGCCGTTGTCAGCTATAAGGGAACCCAGGTAGTTGAAAGTCTGGACCGTGTCAACATTTAATCTCCCAATGAGTTTCAGTTTCTGAATTCGGTTCACCACCATTATATTGGTCTTCGACCTGTTTATGAAGATACCAAGCCTGTTGCTAATCCACTCCATTCTTGCCAAGAAGTTTACCATTTCAGCTGCGATTGCCGCTATAATGGTGGTGTTGCCGGCATACCGCAGATTAGTGAGCTTCACTCCTCCTGCTGACGCTTCCCTCCCATTGGTCACATGTTTGCCGTATGATGCATTCTCCGTAGGCATTAAAGAGAATAGGGGATGGAATGCAGCCCCTGAATGTCACCCCTTTTTGATAAATGAAAGGCGCAGATAGCGTATCCTCAACTCGAACAACTTCCTGACTGCCATAGTATAAACTCTGCTCTGCACAAGCGCTGTCAAGAGGGCGGACACGCCACGACAAGCATGTATAGTCAACACAGTCAAAGGCCTTGTTGTAATCTATGAAGCACATAGGCGTGTCTTTGTAAGCCTTCTCAATCAGTTGTCTAACATTAAGGATTTGCTCACGAGTGCCTCTACCTTTAACAAAACCTGCCTGTTCCTGTGGAATTTGCCAATCCAGGAAAGGCCGGATGCGACGGTTGACTATGTGGGGCAGTATCTTGCTAGCATGTGAGAGTAGCGCGAGTGTGCGGTAGTTATCACATTTGACCGTCGATCCCTTTTTATAAAGAGGCAGAACGACAGAATGCGTCCAATCTTTGGGCCACTCTCCAGTACGCCAGATGTTTTTGCATATCATGTGTAATGCGTCTATGCCATTGTCAAACAATGACTTAAACACTTCTGCCGTTATTTGATCAGGTCCGGGGGCTTTTTGACCTTAAGTGATCTAAGAGCGGAGCTTCCGATCGGATTATGTCCGGTTCCTAATCAAGTAGTTGCCAGTCGCCGGAGGGCAGGTCTCCGAGGTGGGTTTTGTGTACCCCTTCACATGTCGTGACAGTTTCTATCTTTAACGGAAATGGAAAAAAAGAGTGCCTTCGAAGCCTCAAATGCAGTCCCTAATGCCACAGAAAGTTTCCTGACAGCATACGACGGCAGAATTGAAGATGCAATGTCGATCGTGGAAAAGTTTATTGTAGACATGTATTTACTTTATTCATAAAACAATGAGTCACTTGAAGGCTAATAGTGCATATTTAACATTTTTGTTTTAGATCCAGCTTAGTTTCTGCTGTAAATGATTGCAGAAAGCAGTTGTTTACGAAAAAATACCGCCAGTTGGAAATATTCCACCAACGAATGCTGAATTGCACCAGCATTTCCTGCGGGCCGTTTTTCAAGCAGTTCATGTATGGGGTCAAAAATGTTACCGATCCAAAATATTCCTAGTCCATCTGATTGGGCATGTACAAAAGTTGATGAGATATTGGAACCTACATGAACTAGCTTGTCAGTAGGTGTCGAGCCCAAAGCCTGCATGGAAATGATCAGGTGCAGCAAAAAGAAATGCGCTGCTAGATGCAGGTGTATCAGACAAAAATTCAAGTGCACCGAGTTGTGTGCATGTGATGGAGCATGTTACACATAAATATATGCATGAATTTAAGTATTTATATACAGATTAACAATAATATACAATCGGATCTGTGACTTGTTAGTTTTATTTTGAACCAGTCAATTGAAGTCATAAAACGATTATATTATTCGCAATTAAAAATATAATACACATGCCAACAAACGTAAATACAGCTATAAACTACGTAATATACAATTAAGCTACTTACGTTACATATTCCAACATTTATAAAATTTGTTGTTGGTTCCTTATTTTTATAAAGTAAAATATTGAGGAGTCGGTTGTTCTAAAAAAATTTTTTTTTAGTACATGTTATCTATTATAGTTCTAATAAATTATATGTTTTTTGAATCTACATAAATGTGGCTTTATAATAATATTTTTTTCATGCCCATATCGTTGCTCATTTTCACGTAATCGGTGCAAAGGTTTTTTTTTAACTAAGAATTTCTGACTTTGCCTTTATTTCTATTTTTTTCTTTGAAAACATGTTATTATTATTCCCTTTATTCATTTTTACACTTAGGCTAGATTTTTTTTACAATAAATTTATATAAAAAGTAAAATATAAAAAATACATCACAAATATAAACACATTCTAAAAAAAACCTAACCTAGGGTGCCGCCGGCAGCGGGGCAGGGCCCAGGCTACCGGTGGTTAGGTCTGCAGAGAGAGGAACCTCCTGACGATGCGCGCCGTGCCCAGGAGTACCGCCTTTTGTATCTGGCCCTTGATCCAGCCATCTAGCGAGAGTCTCTTAAGATGTTTGTCGAGACTCTTCGCTATAAGACCGTTCGCCGAAACGACTATCGGGACAATGATCGTCGAGTCAACATCCCACATGGCGGTCACCTCGTGAGCCAAGTCAAGGTACTTGCTGAGTTTGTCCTTCTCGGCCTTCACGAGGTTCTCGTCATGGGGGATGGTGATGTCGACGAGCACTGCCTGGCGCTTGGATCGATCTACCAAAACGATGTCAGGCTTATTGGCTACAATAGTCCTGTCCGTGATGATAGATCGATCCCAATAGAGCGTGGCACGACCATTCTCAAGAACTGACATCGGTGCGTACTTATAGTACGGCACCTCAGACCCCACAAGACCGTATTGAAGAGCAAGTTGCTGGTGAATGATCCTGGCTACTTGGTTATGTCTGTGCAAGTACTCGCCGTTAGCAAGATGAGAACAACCGGAGATTATATGCCTGAGTGACTCACCGGGACGGCGGCATGCCCGACAAATGTCGACCGTACCGTCCTTCAGGATATATCTCCGGTAATTGTTCGTCATCATTACTTCGTCCGCAATTGCACAGACAAAACCTTCGGTTTCCCCGAAGAGATCCCCGAAGCGTAGCCAGTTCACCGACGCGAGCAGATCTACATCGGGCCCCGTAAGGGCCTTGTAGAACCGCCCGTGTAGCTCCTTGCTCTTCCATACAGCCCTGCGGTCATCGGTGCTAAGCACCTTTGGTCTGCGCCAGTTCTCGTTTGCTAAGGAGAGAGAGGTGAGGCCTTTGTCAACTGCTACTACATCGCGATGAATCCCACACCCGTTGTTTAGGAAATACTCCCTAAGACTGCACACCTCACGGTTATGGAGGTCCTTGGCGTTTAAAAAGCCACGGCCCCCACACTTACGCGGGATGTACATTCTCATAACTGACGAGCGTGGGTGCCTCATGCGATGTGTAGTGAGCAGTTGACGGACCCTCGTATCCAAGGCGTCCACCTCAGTCTGAGTCCACCTTAGTATGCCAAAGGAGTAAGTGAGCAGAGGCATCACCCAAGTGTTGAAGGCGCGTGCCTTATTGCCACCGGACAAAAGACTGTTAAGTACTTTTGTCAAACGACAAAAGAAACGCTCCTTCAACGCCTGTCTAATGTCTCCGTCCGCAATACCCAATGACTGTGACATACCAAGGTACTTGTAGGTTTCAACTTCGGAGATAGACCTGAGGGTCATTGTCTCAGAAAGCTGTAAGTTCGCGGAATTTACGACTTTCCCCCGCTGTACATGCATGACCGCACACTTGTCTACGCCAAATTCCATTTTGATGGCACTACTGAAGGTTTCAGTTACTTCCAGTAGTTCCACCAGATCCTGGCGTTTTGGTGCATACAGCTTAAGATCATCCATGTACAGCAGATGAGAAATGACCTCACCTCCTCTTCGAAGCCGGCAACCTAGTCCTGAATCCTTCAGCAGAGTGCTGAGCGGATTCAGGGCTAGGCAGAACCACAGAGGACTCAAACTGTCACCCTGGAAAATACCTCTCTCAATCCTTATCAAGTCCCGCGGGCCAGGGGGGCCATCCCCGCCTCCTGGTTGACGAAGGACTGTGGTCCACTGCCTCATACACGCGCCTAAGAGGGATCTTAGAGCTGTATCGATTTTATACAGCTCTAAGATCCTCTCCAGCCATGAATGAGGCACCGAATCATAGGCCTTCTTATAGTCAATCCAAGCGGTTGAGAGGGACCCCCTGTTCCGCCGGACCTGTTGGCAAATGGTCGTGTCAATGAGGAGGAGCTCTTTAGTACCACGGGACCCAACCCTACACCCATTCTGAGAAAAGGCCAAAACGTTGTTCGCAACAATGTGCGAGTTCATTTTTGTTCTCAGAATGGACGTAAGGAGCTTGTATAAAGTGGGCAAGCACGTGATGGGTCTATAGTTTTTCGCTTCCGTGGTACTACTATTATTATTATCGGAAGGTTTCTAATTCTCAGCTCTAGGCTGGTATTACCTACATTTACGGGTTTTCCACCAAGTAAAATGTAGGGTTAGTTGTGGAATATTTAATGTAAGTACTTACTTGTGAATGATTAGATAGCAATTTGTGTGTTATCTGGGTCTAGTTGCATGAACTTCCTTACAATTCGGCATGTGTTTAATATGGCGGCTTTTTGTAGAATTGTGTAAATATATGATTTCAGACCTAATAATTTTAAACTATGGTGTAGATGTTTTGGGATTACGCCTGTTGTGGATAGAACTATTGGGACTATGTATACTTTTTCCTGCCTCCATATTCTAGCAACTTCATCCTTAAGTTCTGTGTATTTCGTTATTTTTTCTGTGGTGGTCTTCTGTATATTATGTGTATTAGGGACTGAGATGTCTATGAGGTATGTGGTCTTATTTATCTTATCTATTAACGTGATGTCTGGTCTATTATAATGGATTGTGCGATCTGTGAGTATGGCGCGGTCGTAGTATAATTTGTGTGTTGTGTTCTCGAGTACGGTCGGCGGTGAGTATTTGTAATATGGAGTGTGCGTATTTTGAATAAGATTATGTCTGTGTGCCAGGTTTTGATGAATGATATTTGCGATTTGGTTGTGCCGGTGTGTGTAGTCTGTCTGTGTCAGTGTTGTGCATGCACCGGTTATATGTTGTATGGTTTCCGATTGGGTGTGACATCTGCGGCATTTGTCATTTGTGAGTGAGTTGTCTTTTATGATGTATTTACGGTAGTTTTTAGTATTTACTATTTGGTCCTGGATTGCAATAATGAAGCCTTCAGTTTCTGGGAATAAGCTGCCTATTTTAAGCCATGTGTTTGATGCAGTGGTGTCTATGTGGGATTGTTCTAAGTCATGGGGATGCCGTCCATGAAGTACCTTTTTCTTCCAATTATCTATCAGTCGTGCTTGTGGGTCGTTGCTGTTATTATTCTGTGTGTCATGTTCGTGTAGATTGAGCGGAGTGTAATTAAGGTCATTTTGGACGATGGTGTTGTGTATGTTGCTTGTATGTGATTTTGTGTGAAAGAAGTTTTTTAAGCTGTGTATTTGTTTTTGCCAAAGATGGTTAATGTTAATCATGCCTCTACCTCCTTCTTGTCTTTTGATGGTTAGTCTTTCTATTGCAGATTTTGGGTGTAGATGGTTGTGTTTTGTTAGTGTTGTGCGTGTAGTTCGTTCTATGGTTTCTATATCTGTTTTGGACCATTTTATAACTCCAAATGAGTAAGTTAGAATGGGGATGGCGTAAGTATTAATTGCTTTTATTAAGTTTTTCCCGGTTAGTTGAGTTTTGCATATTTTATTTAGTCTATTTTTGTATTCAGTACTTAATGTTTGTTTAGTTATAGTATGGTCCAAGCCCTTTAGTTGTTTGTATCCAAGGTATTTGTATAGATCATTTGTCTCCATTGCTGTAATAGTGCTACTGTCGTGTAATGTATAGTTTCCTGGTTGTATTTTTCCTTTTACTATATGTAGTGTTTTACATTTATCAATGCCAAATTCCATGTGTATGTCTTTACTGAATGTTTCTGTGATATCTACTAATTTCTTCATGTCTTTATCTGTCTTGGCGTATAATTTTATGTCGTCCATATAAATGAGGTGAGATATGCGTGTATCTGTTGGAGTGTTTTTAAAATTGTATCCGACGCGAGTTTTGTTGAGTAGATGGGATAACGGGTTCAGGGCGAGGCAAAACCACATGGGACTCAAGGAATCGCCTTGATAGATACCTTTATTAATGGAGATAGTGCGTGTACTCACTGTGTTATTACCGGCAGTTAAGTGAAGAGTGGTTTTCCATTTAGACATTATATTGCATAGAAAGTGGGTTATTTTTGGGTCTATTTTATATATTTCTAATATTTGTAGTAGCCAGGAATGAGGGACGCTGTCAAAAGCTTTCTTGTAGTCGATGTATGTACAGTGTAGGTTCCTATTTTTAGCAGTTGCGTGTTTGTGAATGGTGGAGTCTATAATCAGTTGCTCCTTGCATCCCATGTGACCTCGCCTGCATCCTTTCTGTTCCTCCGATATGATTTGATTGTGTTCTATGTGACTATTGATTTTTTTTTTTATTGCTGAAGTTAATATTTTATATATGGTGGGTAAGCATGTGATTGGTCTATATTGTGATGGAAGTATGGAATGAGTTCCTTTGGGCAGCATGTATGTTATACCGGTAGCTATAAACTCTGGTATATTTTGTTTTCCTAATACAATGTCAGTCAAATTTTTTGCTATATATGTGTGTAATGACGTTAATTTTTTATACCAATAGTTATGTATTTTATCTATCCCTGGTGATTTCCAATTGTGTAGTTTAGCTGTAATGTTTGTTATGTCTGTTTCTGTGAAATCCACAAATTTCATCTCTTCTATCGTATCCCATTTACTTCTTTCAGTTTCTATCCAATCTGCTTGGTCATTATGTTGTATATGTTCCTCCCATATGCTACCCCAAAATGTCTCAAGTTGTGTCTGTGTTGGTATGGCTGTATCTGTGTGTGTTTGTGTTTGTTGTGTGTCAGTGTGTAAGTTTCTGTAAAATCCTTTTTCATTTGTGGTAAATAAAATATTGTCATCTTTTCGTTTTTGTGCTTTCATATATCTTCTTAGTCTATGTACCTTTAGCGCCAGCTTCTGCTTTAATGTATCTAAGTATTCTTCTGGTTTTCTATTATCTGATTCGTGCCTAGTGTGTGTAATTCTACTTCTAAATATCTCTTCTACTCTTTTCACTACTTTATGGGACCTATTGTTATGTATGTATTGGGTGAGTCTGCCGCAATCGGCCCTGAGTTTTTCAATATCTCTTTCTAATCTAATTTGCCATGGGGGTTTCTTAATGTCCTTTTTCCTACCGTGTGTTGTTTGTTCTGTTATTTTATAGTTCAGCTCTTCAGAGATGACTACCGCTGTGCAGTAAATAAGGGTATGAATGTCTATTAATTGTGTGTCGTCAGAAAGAAATCGGTTCAGTACGTCGCGGTCAAACAAATAAACTAATTGAGAGAGTTTGTTACTATATTTTAATTTTGGTAATTTCGGTCTACTAGCGGGGTTCATTCCAGAGTATTTGGTGATTGCAGCGTTAAATTTATCAAGAATTTCTTGAGTGTTCGGTTCAGTTATTGTTTCGGGATCAACTAAAGCTTCTATGTCATTTTCTAAAGTTAATGTTATAGATTCGGTCTGAGTGGAAGTGTGGGACATATGTGATAGTGTGTATGGTGCATGTGTGTTTTGTGAGTGGTGTTGTGTATCATCCTGGGTTTGGGTTTGGCTGTGTGATGGGATGCTAAGAGTCATATTTGAGCTGTTTACTACATCTTCATTATTTAATTGTGTCTCTACTTCGTTTTTCAATCGGGTTAGTTCGTGATCGGTTAGTAATTTATTTCTAATAATGGCGCGTCTTTGATCGGATACACGTTGTTCGGTAACTTTAACTGTGGGGTATTGCCGTGTAAAAAGTTCATGTAACTGTTTTCGATAAGTGGTCATATCTGTCTCTAATTTAGTAATATAATAGTAGGTGCGCATGATGAATAGGTTTACGTCTTTGCTCCAACTCATGCGCACCCTCGGTTTCCCAGCCTTAGTGGACGCAGGTAAAAAGGCATTCGCCACCTGCGCAACATCTAAGTCGGGCGTGGGTGTTCTGCGTGAGCTTGCACCCACGGAGGATACTGGTGATGGGATATACGATGCTGTTGATGGACTATATGGCTCTACTGCTGAATTTAAACTAACATCGTCATGGTCAGTCAGTCTGTCATCTGTCTGGTTGGCTGTAGCATTTTCGGAAGATCCGGAGGGAGCCCGCCTATTCAACTCCTCTCCGCTGACGGTTCGCATGCTGAGACACCCAGCGTCAGCTCCAGGTGTGCCCCGGCGATCGCCCCCGGGCAGCGGCCCTAAACGTTTACTTCTCAAATTCATCTCCATAATGGGTTCCCAGAGCCATGTTAGCCACGCCAGTAAACTAATATCGTGTGTCCGCCCCCCACGTGAATCTGATGGTCGATTCGGACGTATGGTTGGATTTAGGGGGCTTATTATTATTATTTGTTTCTCGGCTCATAGTCTCGGGCTCATACGTCCCGGTCTTTTGAAAGGCTTGCGTGGGGATATGGATCCAACACGTAGAGGCCCCTTGGAGAAATTTGCTGTGGCTGTAGCCCTGCTGGGACCCGTTCCTGATCATATCAATAGGATGATACATCCATGAACAGGTCCCAGCAGGTGATTGAACTATTGCATTGATATGGAAAAGAAAAAACCGGGCTATTAAAATGGAGTATGGGTGGACTCTTTATTTGGGCTATTGCAATAGTAAAATGTCACCCGCCGTAACCATCAGTACGACTGTTACCTCTGGCGGGTGGTGACTCGCCCCTCACTAGGTGGGCCCCGTAATGCCGTCGTAAAGACGGCCGGAAGCAACACGAGCGTGAGGGCTCAGGGGTGTCGAGAGGTGTGCTGCGCTTTCTCCGAAGTTACTCGCGGCGTGATGCCTTTAACACTTCCACCCCTGGAGCATATAGCTCTAACGCTCCTCTCTGGACGGCCAATGAAGGCAAGCCAGAGCTGAGAGTCCTACGGGTCCTCTTGGGTTTCCACTCCGGCCGATGAAGGCACACCGGAGACGAGGACCCTGACCGACTCTCTGGAGATCTCGGGTCCGTGGGATCGTCACTCCCCAACAGCTCGCCACAAGCTGCCCTATTATTATTATTATTATTATTATTATAGCCTCATTTATTCCTTAGTACTATGATAAATAACATTTCTTAATTTAATTTAACAGAAAATCATTGGCCATCCTCAATTTATCCGAAAACGATACCAAACATGCCATAGTCTCTATAAATACGATGCTAGGAGGACCGAAAGAACGCGCGGCGGAACGTAACTTCCCCCCCTCCCCCTCCCCACCAGCGGGTCGTCCGCGCTCGTCTCCCGGGCGTTTTCAACTCTAGTCCACCAAGGTAACAAGTGTGCCAAGGCTCATGCTTTAATGACAAAAATATTGGTTCCCATACATTGATGTCCTATAAAGTCCTAACTAAAATGCGAGTTCCGAGCTCTAAATATAGACCTTTAAACTAACAGACAAGTTGCTAATTTTATAAAGGAAATTGGTTCTTTACCAGATCTGTATTGTACTCGTATTTACATATACGCACACGCACGTACAAAAATATAGGTGCTAGTAGATGCGTACCTATCACCATACACAAAAAAGTCAGAATCGGTTTATCCCTTTAAGACCTACGATATCATAAACAGACAAACAGGTAGGTAGGTACGCAAAGTCATATAATATACACACGCTTAACTCATATATAAAACCCGTCTATTTTATAGAAGAAAGATAGAAAATTTCAACCCGAGCATTACTTTACCCAATTCCTGTCATGCAGTAAAAAAAACAATGTGTTTGCCAACAAGTTAAACGATTTACTCAACACATTTTCTAAAAAAATACATAGACATCGAAAAAAAATTACAAATGTTTCCCGGAGCAACAGTTAGACAATACGTGAGATTCTTGAGACATCTTTCTTGGCTTGAGAGATAACTTATTTTTACATTTACGGCGTATTCGGCTTAATGTAGGCTTAATGGCGACTAGAAACCCTCGGTCAAAACCACTTAACTGAAACGCCGGTATCGTGGCATATAGATTGGATTCAGATTTGAGAAACACCTCACACTGCGATGGACGAGTATCATCACCCGAAGAAGAAATCGTTTGTGTTGATATTGTATATGCTGGGTGAGATTTTTTATTAATTATCAAGGTCTCGCACGTAACAGCATTAGGATTTATATAAATGTTATCCAACCTTTTACTGGCAGGATCAAACGATGCACTAGATGTATAACAAATTCTGGTCTGATAATACGAGGAACGGGGCGAAAATGCTGCGTTTTTAAATTGACAGCCCACGTCTCTGATAAATATAACGCTCTTTTCAGTTGCAACTGCTTTTGGTAAATTGTTGATGCTTTTACGCTCTATGTTTTCATATTGACATGATTTATCTGAAATGTTGTTACATTCTTTCTCATCCTGCGGTTGTCCTTGACATGGTAAGTAACTTGGATTTACGTAATATACTCGTGATTTAGACACAATCGGTTTATGCGTCATGATATGGGTTTCTAGTAATTTATATTGATTGAGAGGAATATATTTAATTTGAGGAACGTAAGCAACCTCTGTATTTTCCTCACTATCGACAAAATTTTTCGTGGTTTCGTCGTACTTTAGATTTTTACAAAAGGGAATGCAGAGTGGCAGATTTATGCATCTTGGGCGATGGCAACAAGGTGGAATAGTGTCGCAATTACCTTTCAGCACATTAATCCTTTGGCAAGACGGAACAACAGTGCATGGGGGATTATGCCTGCATGCTTTCGTTATTCTAATCGACCGAGGCGTCTTCTTTTTATTTATTTTTTGTTTTGCCGTATTAGTAAGGTTCAATTTTGGGACTATTTGACAAAGTGGCACCATTTCGCAACCATGCGGACAATAGCTTGGTAAATCCTTTTCTTTATGATTTTTTTCTTTTGAAGTCTCCGCGCAGGTGAAAGCAGTTTCCGATTTGTGATATGTATTTGATTCCACTTCAACACTTGCTTCATCCTCTGTGCTTAGAGTAAATGTTATATGCTCTCGACAGCTAGGACATTTGAGTGCATGTGGTTTTTTGTGAGGATTAACTTTAATTTTACTGACTTTATTTGTTAAAACCCTCACACCCTTACGAAAATTGTAATTGATCGTAGATTGTTCATTAATTTTGGACATATCGTCTGCTTCCATGATTAAAATGCAAGACGATTTATTTTTATTTTTTGTTGCTACACCGTCGCCGCTCATGCACGTAAGTTTATCCTTTTTTTCTGAAATTGTTTTTTGTTTAAACATTTCTGAAAATTGAATACAAGCTTCTTTTTTGTAACTTGTTGTCTGACTAGTGTGTCTTGATATATCGTTTCTTGCTCCAGTACGAGTATTCGTTTCTTTACAGTTACTTCCGACGGAATTTAGATCGCCTGGACATACATTTTCTTTTCTTTCTCTCATTTTATATTTTCCAGTGTCGATCTGTACGTCAGTTAATACTACGGTTTCATTTAAACATTTATTCGCATGATTACTATTTTCAGATTCATCACAACTATCCATATCTTTCAAACATATACCTGATGACAGGAGACATTTACGTAAATAAATATCTTTAACTTTCTCCGTAGTTTCACCTGAGCGAAACCGAGTAATTCTTTCTTGAACAATACCTACTGTTGTAGACGGTGCTCTTGGTGTGTCGTTTGCTTTATTTAGTGCTCTAAGTATGTTTGTAGTTGACATTCCTGTGTTTTCTGTAAGACAATCTTGAGAGTGTCTTTTGGCTACTTTGTCCAAATCATAAAATATGCTACTGCCAGAAGTTACAGCCACGCAGGACTGGCTAGCACTTTGTTTATTAAGAGTATAAAAGGCTTCAAAAGTTACATACTCCTGTAGAGCGTTGTTGTACATCTTTTTATCTGGCTAATATATAATTTATAAACAATCCAAACCACCATGACATGAAAACGAAGCTTTCTTCTAAATATTGCGATTCAAATTTGTTGTCAAGTATGTTACTATCTATAAGTTGTCATAAGTTATTTACTTGCATTTAATTTAATTCAAAACACATATTTATCTACTTTTATTCCTATTCCCACGGTAGTTTTTTTATTTTGGAATATTTTTCTCATATTTATGTGTTTTATGCTTTTGATTAATTTCTCAGTGACGTTTAAACTTGTGACATTGTCTTAAAAAGAGGATTATTTTCTTTCTAACAAGTTCATGCTTTATTTAAAGAAGTATTTTTGTTGTTCATGACTGCTTTCGAATTTTGCATGTACATATTTTAGTCCATTAGCCCGCTCCAAGATTGAATACGTAATATGACATCACGATAAAATGCATGGAACTCAGCAGATTATCGCAAAGAAAATTGGCCGGAAGTCTGAGAAAACCCTTCACTTCCGGTCAAAATTTTTAGGGGTGTATTATAGTGATTACCTACTCTTTGGGTGTATTTACGTCACATCATTAAGTGACACGTTGGCATCATATAACCCTACAACTACAATCGTAGAGAGAGTAAACATCATGTAATAGTATATTGTGTCATAAGGGTAGTAAGTAGGGGATTACTAACGAAGGTCTATTAGAAGGCTTTTAATGTCCTGAGTTTGTAATCCCCTTACTACCCGCCTTACACACAATATTTTTCATCACATTTTGGAGTAAATAACAAATAAATAAGCCAAAAATAAACATTAAACGATAACTATTGACAACCAACTTTTCTGTATATATTTTTTTAATTTATTATAAGCACTGGCAGAACGGCCATCAGCTTAAAACAGAACACAAATATACACAGAATCTTACCATCTATTATTAAACAAATAACAATTAACAATATTATGCTGCAATAATTAACAGCGTAATATTATAAAACTTAAATATGAACAGTAAGTTTGTTACAAAACTAAATAGTTCCTAACCAATAATTGTATAACTTTTTTCCTTTTTTTTGTGTCGTCTACCACAGATAATGCTAAGAACTGCGTTTCGTTTAGAAACTTGACAGGCTATACTGCCAGATTGTAACGATAATTGAAAATTTAATTTAATAAAATTATTGCAAAATAGACATAACACACAAATAAATAATTGTAAAACATAAATATTAATGCAGTTACATATACCGTATTAATTCAATACACAATAAAATTTGCTTGTAGGCAAGTTTTGTTGATACAACAAAAAAACTTGGCTGGATTGAAACCTCCTTAGTCTGAAGTAATCTGCGAGTGCGTACTATATTTTTAAAACTAAAACCATAACTCCCTCGGGAGTTATAACAATTTATAACTCCCGCGGGAACTATATAGGCCTTTGTCCTTCAGTACACCCGCATGTAATACCATCCTTTACGAGCAAATGTGATGAAAACATATTAATTGAATCCGATAAGAATCGTATTGAGTGATATGCTGTGGACGCATAACTTACACAGACTGATAATGTTTGTATTCAATGTCATATGAAAGCTGTACATATGTCGCTATTGAGAAACTGACGAATGCATGTCATTGTTACAGGTTTCCACATGGCGCCAAAACTATCCAAGATGTTTCCTGAATCCTGCCTTCTGATCTTCGTGGGAGTCCTGATCGGTGCCTTGTTGCTGAGCACTCACACCGTCCACGTGCAGCCCCTAACTCCCGACACCTTCTTTCTATACATGCTGCCGCCTATCATCCTGGATGCAGGATACTTCATGCCAAACAGGCTGTTCTTTGACCACCTTGGAACGATCCTCCTATTCGCTGTGGTTGGGACGGTGTTCAATACGCTCACTATAGGTAAGTTACACAAAATTAAATTTAGGAACACGGAATCTTAAGACACCTTAAATAAGAAACCAGCCAAGTGCGAGTTGGACTCGCGCACCGAGGGTTCCGTACAATCACTTCCCCTTCTAACTGGTCAGGTTAAGTTAAGTAGACGATCCTTGACCCAGGAACAAAGATTCGAATTCATCACACAAATATTTGCCCTTGCCGTGTTTCGAACCCAGAACGGCTCAGTAGGCAGCGGCACCGCAAGCTACGCCAACCGCGTCGTCATTATAGTGCATGGCCCATCGTTCGAAATATCGAACTGTCAACTGGACTTCGGTAGCAAGCACCTGTGAAATGTAGCATTTTATCATCAAAGTAAACTTGGATGGAATGCGGCGGAGTTAACGACTTGTGTGATGGCAGCATTAAATTTATAGTTCCTCGGGAAAACACTTCTGGTGAACCTTATTGTTTTAATTCGCGTTAATTAAACATTTAGTATGCGCCAAACAGTATACCACAACAGTACTACCAAACTACTTATCAACTTTTTTTATACAAAATTCACTAAAATCCAACATAGGTTCTTGTATTAATATTAGTACCTTAATTATTACCTTAATTAAAGGGCCTCTTTGCGTCTTCTAATCTATACGCTATGATAATTCAGGAAAATAAAAAATGTGGTAATTATGTTTTTAATATTAATCTTATAAAAGCTTTCGCGAAACGTATCTATTTAACATAAATATATTAAGCTGTTTACACTCACATATCAGGGCAGGGAGTCGTTCGCAGAGCCAGTGACAAAGTTACCTCGAGACTGTACGGGTAGCAGACCCTGGTGAAGAACTCTATACGAGTTCGAAACATGTCTGAGCGTTCCTAGCAATTTCACGTGATTGTAAACTGCTATGTTTATGTATAATACATATGTTTAAATACTGTGTTTTATTCTATATCTGGATATGGTTTCAACCTTCTCAGTTCAAGGGTTTGAACTGGGCTGATCATAAGTTAATCAGTAATGTAACCAGGCCAGGATTACTGGCTAGATGTCACGTAACATAGCTCTCTCTCTCTCTCTCTATATATATATATATATATACAAAGGGATAGGTAATATTTGTTCTCCAAATAAATTAGGTGGTCCTAGTGCTATTGTGCTAGAAATACTGATAATCTTATTAAAACTTTCGTGAGACATATTTAATTATTTTATTAAGCGATTTACACTACCGCACCGATGTACGGATAGCAGTTCCTGATGAAGAACTCCATACGAGTTCGAAACATGTTCGGCCGTTCCTGACAATTTCACGAGAGTGTAAACCGCGTAATACAATAATTAGAAATGCTGGTCTTCTTTTATATACAGCTCCTTGCTCTGTTTCCTAAGGTGCGTCGCTGTGGGCGTGCGGGCAGACAGGCATGTTTGGCTGCACAACACCCCTCCTCGACATGTTCCTCTTCAGCGCACTCATATCAGCCGTGGACCCCGTGGCTGTTCTAGCGGTGTTCGAGGAAATACATGTGGACGAAGTGCTGTATATAGTGGTGTTTGGGGAGTCACTACTTAATGATGCGGTGACGGTGGTGCTGTATCACATGTTTGAAGCTTACACGTAAGTCAATGCGATAAAAGCGCACAGATCTATACAATGAAACAACCGTAAAGCTTCCCGATTATAAACCCAAAATTACATAGTTTTAGTCTAAATTATTGAGTCGGTGTTTACTTAAGAGGCCTTATTCCTTTTAAAATTTATTATTTTCATATTATGACGAATATATCGATAATTTCAACCAACTTTTTGAAGTGAATAATACTTTTTTCCGAGTTCTAGGTAGTAACGTAGCTATTTTATGCTTTTATTGCGTGCAATCGAAAATAAGTTAAAAAAACGAATTTTCCACGTGAATTTTGTCAATTTCGAGTAGTTTTTCGAACAAACATTATCAATGAAAAATTCAAACTGTAGGTTTCAAATATATACCAATAAATCCCAATAGTCCTGTTCTAGGTAGTAACATCAATAATATGTTAAGAAACATGTTTGATCATAGAGAAAAATGTCTAAACAATCAGCATTTTAAAAGGAATAAGGCCTCTTAATGCATTAAAGTTTGATTTTTGGATTTGTGTGTAAATATCAGGCATCAACATTGAATAACACTGTAGCATAATCAGACAGTAGGTACATAGTTATGAGATGGTCCGAAATTATTAGGTAGGTTTTTAAATCATGGAAGACCGCCGTAGGCGTAGGACTAAAGCATTTCTAATTTCCGATTAGGGTTGAGACCTGGGCGCGTTCGCCCAAACAGAATAGCCAAGAAAAGATATTTGACACCCGGAAACTAGAATTACAAATACATTTATCCGAACAACAGCGCTATACTTAAGTCCGCGAAGCAAATTGGTTTACTCGGTCTCTGCGGCGATAAAATAAATATCTATCTGTCAAAGGCTCTTCGGGGTCGTCGTAAATGAATATTGGCAGCACAATCTCGACTGGCTTTTTGAATATTTCATGTTTACTCTGTAGGCACCGTTTAAAGGACGTGTCAGAAAACCTTGCACCAAATGGTTGTGAAAATAATATTCATTGCTCAAAAAAATATATTATTTAAGCCAATCAGGTAAGGTAAATTTGAAACGACAATTTTCAGAGCCTTAAACACCATTATTATGAGGAATAATATATATAGGCACTAACGTCTAATCTATTTATCAAGAAATTTATTACTCACGAAGTGACTAATTGTTGGCCAATTTTGGTGATAAGTACTGTTTTCGGCAAATTGCATTGTGTACTCTTCAATGACTGATGCATGCAGCTACCTAAGCCTAAATATAGCTCCTAATGAGCCTACCTTGTTTCAGCGAAATGGGTCCAGATCGGCTCGTCTACACCGACCTGCTGGCCGGCCTGGCGTCCTTCCTTGTGGTCGCGGTCGGAGGCACTTGCATCGGCGTGGTATGGGGCTTCGCCACCGGCCTGGTCACCAGGTTTACCCACGAAGTCAGGGTCATCGAGCCTATCTTCATCTTCGTTATGGCGTACTTAGCGTACCTTAATGCGGAGATGTTCCACATGAGCGGGATACTGGCGTGAGTATTTACTGCATCAACACTATCTGCATTATCGTTATCATCGTCATCATGTGGATATTTCCGTCCCGTGTTGGATATGACTTTTTTAATGTTAGCATCTCTATCTCAATGTTGCAAGGTCAGTCGGGAAAGTATACAGATGTTATACAAACTGACGCCATCTTACTTTTGCCAACTAAATAGTTCCGGGATTGTAAAATAGCATTAGTCGCATAATTTGTAATTTGCGATAAGCATTTCATTATGCGAGATTCGCTGGTCCCGCAGGGACAATTGGCCCAACTGACCTTATCCTTATTGCTACGATGCCATCGGAATATAATACTAACTAGCTAAATACTGTAATAGTACATTACTGCAGAGGCCGCGAAATAGGGGATTATTGGCCGAGTAGTAATAGATGGCCGAGTGATAACGAGGCCATCTAGAGATACGAGGCCGACAATCCCTGTTCGCGCCGAGGCTTGTATAGTGCTTTTCTCAAATTAATCCAAGGAAATACATACATGTAATACAAATGTTCAACTTATATATTCGTATAAAAACAAATTTATTTCAAATTTAATAAATAAAAACAAATTTATTTTTTTAAGCTGTTCGGGTCAATGTTTTTGCCACCAAATGTTAAGATGATTCTATTTATTAAAAAATAACAACACCGCGTATTAATAAGATATTGTTATATTTTTAACAATAAACGTGATTCCTTGTTTATTTTATTGGATATCTGTTTTAATCTAAATGAATAATCTAGTTAAATATAAGAAATAAAACGTAAATATACATGCACAAACTACGTTTTTTTTTCATTGGCAGTATGCCATAGATTATCAATAAAAGAAATAAACCCCACTGAAACAAAAGACAATCTCTTTGTTGGCCACGGCCAATAATGTTGTATGAAATTCCTTTATTGATCTCTAATTTGAAATTAGAACGAATCTTCAACAATTGCTATACAAAGACGTATTTCGCGTTCTATTACCACGATCATAAGAACGACATTTCCTTGGATGTTTGAGAAAAATACATTTGAAAGTTTATTATTACCTATAATATAAGGTATTATTTTTGGCTGTCGCGTGAAAACTAAAAATCAGGCAGGTATCGGTATCTGCATAGCAAATGTTCACCAAACAAAATAAATTCTCTTTAACGATGTATCGACGACGAACGCGGGAAAATGATGATCTTACTAAAAACGACTCGTAGTAGAAACTTTCTACTAGAACGTAATATTGGGTGGGGTTGGATTGGCTAGGGAGTCGTGTAAAAACTTTTTACCTTGCCACATGCTTCGCTGAATCTTGGTATACCACTTTACCACTTTCTAGAATTATACGCGTTCAGTCGTAAATGTGCCAATAAAATCCAATCTAAGTATGTGCGAGTAATGTCATTAAACTCACATACTCGTATGTGGGAAATGTACCTACCTATAGAGTGAGTATCCAAGTGAGTGAAATAGTTAATAGTTTCTCGGAAACTGTCTTCGGGGCATAAGTTTTAATGATCGCAGAATAACGAGACTCTCCATCCTCATGGTACTAAAATAAACCACATTCCCTCTTACTTTATCGTCTGTAACAATTTCTCCAATCTTCTGGATTTAATTGTATAACTAGCAAAAGCGTGGTATCCATAGAACTGGATTTCCGCCGGCTTGTCGGATTTTAGAGCGTTTTAGCATTTTTCTTAGAGAAGTAGAAACCCAAATCTGCTCCGGCTACGCCACGCCACTGATAGCTAGAGAAAATACTTGTGTGATTAAAATGTACAATATTACTTTTCTCAAAAATTGCATGTAATGTTGCCTTACCATCGCTAGATAGACTACAGTAAGTGGAACATACCTAAGACTTTTTAGAAGTGTCCAGTAAACAGCGAGATTTTAAATTTGGAATCAATATTTGTCCAGTAAGTAAGTATGTAATTCCTATTACGTATCAAGATATTTGAATATCGAAAGACGATTTACATCGTCACCGACCTATAAAAAAACTAAGGATGTGAAGGCGATGAGGTCGTATGTAAAAAGGATGCATTCCACAAATTATTTTAATTATAAGTAGGTACAGTGCGACAGCAAATTGTAGAAATTAAAAAGTGGCGTCCCTTTTTCATAGATTAAATAGAAAGAGACGACATTGCAGTATACACTAAGAGCAAATGTAAAATAAAAAGAGGTTAGCACTATTGGCAGTATAAACGTAACTCAAGATGCATATTTAAAGAAAAAAAGTAGCGACAAGGTTTGTATGCAGCGTTTAGTTCATAATTGTGCTGTGTAAAATGACAATGATATTTCGGAATTCCTTCCTTTTTTATGTCGTTCAGAAAAAACCTCGGAGTTAAAATTGAAGGTTAAGCTTTATGATATGAAAATTAGTTAGAAAATACAACAATGTATAATAATAATTAAATTTTATCTTTAAGACTTAGATTTGTAAGACAGTGCAAATAATTAAACGCAGTATTTATAAAAAAAGAAATTAAGGCGGGATTTAAATTAAAAGACAAAAATTTCAAATTTGTTTGTGTGATCTATTACAATAATTCAGCAAAAATGAGTTCAGACGAGTCTGATTCCGAATAGACGGCACTCCTCCATACTTAAAAGCGGAGGCAGAGTTAGCTAAAATAATATACTTCCGACTAAATCCAAGGAGATATAAAAAAATACAAGAGATTCATTAAATGGAAGGAAGAAAATCAAGTTAATAATTGATCAGATAATGTGTGATAAGGTCAGAATATTTCAACAATATTTCCGAGACAATCGAATGGCTACAAAGGAAAGAAATCACAAATATTCAGCAGCAAAATATAGAAAAGTTCTTAAATCAAGCTCTAGATGATAACCATTTTGGCGATGAAGGTAAATAAATGCTGCCACTATTTGATAACGATATAACTATATCTTTTATCCAAGTATAAACTCATAATTATTTTTGGTTATAGGTTGTTATCATGGGAGTCAATGGTGCCGGCGACGACGAATATCACAATGTGTAATAATAAAAATGGGACATAACAAAAATATTCATTGGAAAATGGCCGAATATGAATGTCACCTACAAAATATAATTTTAATCTAATTTTCTTGTTTAATTTTTGAGAAAAGCACTATACTTGCTTCGACCGTAAGAGCCATCCTGGCCTCGTATTATATCCGGACCTCGCCTACGGCTCGGTCCGTCTAATTCCTACTCGGCCAGTATGGCTTACTTACTGGTCTCTGCCGTAATGTACTATTACTCCATCAAAACCACTATCAGTTGAACAAATGTGAAAAGCTTTTAATCTTAAATACTAAAAAAAAAAAATTGAGCGTGAAGTCCCTCCGCGTGGAAGAAGTGAAACTTCGTAATGTGGAAATGAAAATAGGAAGGGGTAGAAATTGATTTTTAGTGAACTCATATTGTTTCTTTAAGACAAACTTCTTCACTCACGCTCTGTCTCTTTCTATTCCCCCTCCCCAGGAGCGTTGAACGTTTAACGCAACAGTACTTTCCTATACCCCCTCCACGGTAGCGTTAAACGCTTAACGCAACCTTGTTGGAAGTCGCATTAGAAGTTTCACTTCAATATCGGATAAGCAACCCAATTTCAGTTATGTAGAGAATACCATTAACTCAATCTAATCCAATGGGGTTACCCTCATCTGGCAGAAACTTGTTAACAATGCTATTGAATATATCTAGGTTAAGTTTTTCACTCAGAATGTTTGCTGCATTTTATTCCCACCTTGTGAACACATAGGATTGCAAATAGGAAATAGGGTGAAAGCTGGACACGGGAAATGTTTTAATCGCCTAAGCTAGTGCAGATGGCGATCAGTGCAGGAAATAGCAATGAACTCAGCTAGTGCACGAGTTTCCGAACTGAACGTTGTGAGCCAATAACTGAAATAGAATATTGATTGCCATGGTTACTTTGTTGAAATGGAATAATGGGTACCGGTATAAGTGGTTTTCGATAGGAGAAGTGTTAGTGTTAGGAGAAGTGAAAATGATTGAATATTAGGTACGTTGAATCCTTTTAAGTTTCAAACATATAGACTTTGGTTTATATAAGGGTTAAGTATTAAATTAGATATATCTAATCTGTAAAAAATACAATACCTACGATATGCTTTATTGCACACAGAAATAAGTACCGAGTACTGGTTTCTATTTTACAATTATTTCTCACGTTTTGTATGTTCCTATGTATTTGAGGTGTGCAATAACGCATATTTGTATTGTCTTGTAGAACCACGCAGTCCATAACCACGACCACTTTGACAAAGAGTGACTAAGAAGTACTATTAGATGTTGTTTTTTTAACAGGATAACATTCTGCGGAATAACAATGAAAAACTACGTAGAGGGCAACATCTCGCACAAGTCCCACACGACCATCAAATACACGATGAAGATGCTGTCGTCATCCTCGGAGACGATCATCTTCATGTTCCTCGGAGTGGCGACAGTCAACAACCACCACGATTGGAACACGTGGTTTGTGCTATTGACCATTGTATTTTGCTCAGTGTTTCGGATAATAGGTAAGAAAACAATATTTATAGTAATAGTAAAATAATGTCCTTAAACCCATTGTCACTCAAAGATCATGAACAAAAGGGAGTGTAGATGGATGTCTCTCTCGGGGCCTCACCCAATCTCAGTAATCAATGTGAAAATTGCTTCATTCGTTTTTTTTTACTGTTTTGATGCAAAGTTGCTGTATGTTTATGTTTAGTTTAAGAAATGATTGGTTTTCATTTGGTAAGTTTATATATATTTTTTATGTAAACCTATATTATACCAAAATTACTGTGGTACCTAACGAATTTTTATGGCGGTTTTTTTCCGTAGACAAATAGGCGTGCAGCTAGCTATCGAAGCGTCTTGATAAGCTGGAGTAGACTATGTAAAGTTTTTACTCAAAGAAGTAGTCGATGAGAATCAAATGAAATAAGTATACGACTTGCCAAGTTAACACTGCAACATATTTTGGGGAAACTATGAGACTGCAAGTTTTTGTTAAAGGGATTGCTAGGCGGGTGATAGCTTTAATTTATAGTCCTCCTTAAACAATACTCGTAAAAGTTATTGCCTTAGGTAGAAAGCCAGTTGAGACCCTAATAAGTATAACAACGATTCGGTTACCGTCCTTCACAAACACTTATAGTTTATACGAACTAAAGCATGTCTCTTTTTGTTTCAGGAGTGTACATATTTAGTGCAGTAGCTAATAAGTTTCGTTTGCACAAACTAAATAGAGTCGAGAAGTTCGTCATGTCGTATGGAGGTAAGCAACTCCGCAACTTAGTCTGTTAACATTCCATGTGTAATATTAATAAGACCCCAAGTTACGAGGAAACTTGCTGGGTTATGAGCAGCAGTTTCTAGCAGTATCTTTTGAAAACTGTCGCTCTGCTCTGAACTTGTTTTTTTGTAGCCTGTGTCTCAATACTATGAACTTTTTCACTTTTTTTACTTCTTTTAACACGCTTTTACTAGGTTCACTCGTAACTTGTAACTGACTACTAACTACAAAGAAAAATACAATGTAACAGTAGTGTCTCTTTGAGCTTATAAATCTTGTGAGTTTCTTTCGAAATTGCCGTGATTTGTAATTTTTACGTTTCCAATCCTCATATCTACGCCATTTTGAAAATTTTCGAAAAACGGAATCGATAAAACTGTTATAGATACTTATCGGACCCACTTATAAAATTTCATGAGCGTCGGTTAATACCTCTAGGCGAGAACAGTCGGAAAGCGTCTGGACATACGAAAGAATTTTGGGCCAAGCTGAAATGGAGATGATTCGCTCGCTTCGCTCGGTCGGTCAACATTTTTGGAAATCAATTTTAACCTAAAACCTGTCAAAATTGTTGCATCTAAATATAATTACTTTGTATATAAGTAGGTACTTGTGTATATATAGTTCAGCTGACAATACTATAAGGACCTAAAATTAATTTGATTTGTCATTACGAGCGTTAACGATTTTTCTGAACGTTTTACGTTTGGGCATGAAGGTACAGTCGGAAGTAAAAGCGTGTCTAAAAAATATATATATTTTTAAATTGAATCCAATTAAAACCTTAATAATATTTTCGCAGGTCTCCGTGGTGCAGTGGCCTTTGCTTTAGTGCTTCTGATAGACCCTGAGGTGGTGAAGCTACAACCAATGTTTGTGACGACCACCATAGCTGTTATATACTTCACGGTGTTCATACAGGGTATCACCATTAAACCGCTAGTCAAGATGTTGAATGTTAAAACGGCGGAAAAACGGAAACCTACGATGAATGAAAGAATACATGAAAGGGTGAGCTACTGTTGTAGTAGAGAATAAGGACCCACCTGCGACCTGCTGCAGCGGTAGCGGTGAGCGGCGAGCGATAAAAACAAAATCATATCGATATGAAGCACGTCCCGAGCCGCCGCGCGCGGTTGACGCTCTATTTGTTCCCACGTTTAGCGAGAGAACCGAGCAGAGCGAACAAACGAGTGAACGAGACACACGTACTGCGCACCGCTGACGCTCGCCGCTAAGACCGAAGTCGTGGCCGGACCATAACAGTATTTAAGACTAGACAATAAAATTATCTAATTATACTAACAATAAAACCATCTACAAACTGTTAGAAAATAAGACAGTCTAGGTTTTATTTTGGCAAATTGAGAGGATGCGTGAACAAAATGTTATCAATGTGTTTTTTTGCAGTTCATGGACCATTTGATGGCAGGTATAGAAGATATTTTAGGTAAACATGGTAATCATCACATTAGGGATAAGTTCAAGAGATTTGATAACAAGTTTATAAGGCCGTTTCTGCTAAGGAATTACCAGGCAAGGAATCGTTTCTTTTTTTCAGATTTTTTTATGAAGTTCATCCGTGAAAATATTATTATCGGTTTTGCTTTGTTTTAGGGCCAAGAACCAAAGATATTAGAGACATATTCAAAATTAGCTATGAGAGATGCTATAGAATACATGCAAAGAAACGCATCGACCATCGGCAACATTTCAGGAGCCGAATCAATGTCGGCCATATTTAAAAACTACACTAACACAAACTTTAACGGAAGGTAAGAAATACGATTTCCATATAGAGTGCTTCCAAATTCAAATTATAAAAACCGTACGTTTATTTTTTTAGTCCGAGTTTCAGCCAGTTGGATTCATCTACGTGGAATATAGACATGCAGGAGTTGGAATATAACCCAAGCAAGAAGGATTTGACGGATGCACGCATCCATCATTTGCTTGCCGAGGAGTTGTGCAAGCCGTATAGACGTGTATGTGTATGTGACCTTTTAAGCACCCGTTTCATTAGATTAAGACCCGACTCCCAAGCATAACAGATTGATAGATATTTTTCCTAGATATTCTTACATATTTTGCTAACGTTTTTATACGAGCGATGCTTAAAGGTAGGTGCCATTTAGTTAGGAATATGAATGCAGTCTGATTAGATTTGACTATTGCAATTTTCCCTATAGCTATTAACCTAATCAATTAATTATAATAACCATTTCAAAGTTTTGAGTAGTTTGCAAGATTTGATAGCTTATTATTATTATATTATTCTTACATACATAGACTTTACACCTCGCCTTATTTGCTACATAATAATAATTAAACCATCATCTGCGGTTTCTGCGCACGCCAGTTTTTACCTGCCTGTGATAACTAGGTACTGCTAGACTAGACCAACTGGTACTCACATGGAAACGTTGGTTTTTAACTGTGTTTATTGAGGTTTATTATTTGCAAAAAGGACGAACTAAAATCTGTTTTAGAGAAACCAGCGTCTCGTAATGTGAGTTCGGTATTGCAGAGAAAATTAACCACCCTGAGAGCTACACACATGTTCTATGGGCTGCACAATTGCCTTGTCTATTTATGAATGAATTCATCTGCATCTGCAGCTCATAGTACATAAACATCAAGGTGATACGGTAAGGGAATTGATTCGCTAACCACCTTAAAACTCTGTCGCAATAAAAGCCATCATGCATCGTCACTAAAACTCGAGTTTTATTTTTGTCTAAAGTCAAGCATGTTATTGCGACAAAGTGCGTGGTGATACACGAATCGATTTCCCCGCTACTTCTGCTGCCTGTTCCCGATGAAACGTTCAAGAGCTATTTTCTATAGTTGATTATGTTTTTCAGCACCGTCGTCTAAGCTACAGCCGTCACGCGGTCAATGACCGGGACCTCGGCACTCAGGTTAACTACAAGACTCACATGAATATACGACGTCTCGTGGGCGACAGGAAACACCACCACAAACGCAGCAAACGGGGGAACAAGGTAGGTTATCAGCGGGTTTCGAACCATATCGATTATTTTTTGTTATAAATCGCGATTCTAATTACAAATACTAAAACCTAGTTCAAAATTTTCGTAGCATGAATGGAATTAGAAGGGGTTATATCTATAATTTTATTAAAACTTTCGTGAGACATATTTAATTATTGTATTAAGCGGTTTACACTCACGTGAAATAGTGACGAGTTTGCCGCGGCGGTGTACCTACGGGCAGCCGTCCCTGATGAAGGGCTCCATACGAGTTCGAAACATGTCGGGCCGTTCCTGACAATTTCACGTGGGTTATATCTAATTATATCTAAAACATACGGGCAAAAATCATTCAACTGACTGGCTCTCTCCGACGCGCAGTAAGGCTGTCCCACGTCACGTTAAATATATAATATATAATTCATTAGTAAAGTTACATCTTGATTATCTCATTGAAATGTGGGGTAATGCTCCAAATATATATTTGAAAAGACTCCAAATAGTACAAAACAATTACTCAAAACGTTATTTAATCATCATTTTTGTACCCCAACATATACTATATACAAAGAAACAAAAATAATGCACCTTAAACAATTATACACATTTAAAACCTGCCTCCTAATACACAAAATTGTAAAAAGACACATACATACACGGATAACATTCAAGACCAAAATACATAAATATAGCATGAGAAAAAAACACTTTCAGCAACTAAAACTTACTAGATCTAGAACAGATTCTTATGGCAAAAGAACGCTGACGCATGGAGGAGTAAAACTCTATAACAATTTACCTATAGATTTAAGAAACCTAAATTCTATCAATATGATCAAGAGACAACTTAAAAAATATGTCTTGGATACAATTGATGTCTTGTAATTTTATTTTATTTTTTACGCAATTATATGCCTATTACTTAAGTGTATAAACTTTTGATGTCGCTCCTGCATGTTACTTGTTACTACTAATTATTGATTAAATTGTTTAGCTTGTAAGTTCTCATTTAAGTGAACATGTAATTTTGTTCTTATGAGAATAAATTCTTTGAACCGAAACCGATATCTTATGGTAGCTGTATACACGTCCGGGCGAGAAATGCAGTGCAGGGCGTCTTTCCTTTACCTACTCATGGTGATCGCAGAGCACGGAAGACATGCTTTGTCTCGGCAAGAATTCCGCCATTAATGTTAAATTTACTACTAGATAATTCGCAGTTGGCTCCGACTTATCGTGCTACGAAATTTCTATTTAGTTTATTTTAAATATTTATTTTTTTATTTAGATTTAGGTACTTACTACCTTCAGTAATTGGAAATCTTTTCCTCCAGGCCTTTTCCCATTTCTAGTTGGGGTTGGTATTTAAGGGATTCGTTTTAAAAACCGGCCAAGTGCGAGTCAGACTCGCGCACCGAGGGTTCCGTACAAACGCTTTCCATCCCTAAGTGGTTAAGTTAAGTTTGCACCTGGTATGTATAGCGCCCCATATAAATTAGGTGCAAAGTTAGGTATTAAAAAAACTACTAACTAGATCTCGTTCAAAACAATTTTCGTTGGTAGTTTTTATAGTAATGTACATCATATGTTTTTTTTAGACTTTTCATTTTCTTATTTTAGAAGTTAGAGGGGGGGGGGGGGCAACTTTTTTCCACTTTGGAAGCGTCTGCCACGCAAACTATTCGGTTTAGAAAAAAATATTTTAGAAACCTCGATATCACTTTTGAAGACCTATCCATAGATAACCCACACGTATGTGTTTGATGAAAAAAAAAATTTTGAGTTTCAGTTCTAAGTATGGGGAGCCCCCAGTATTTATTATTACTTTTTATTTTTGCATCAAAATCTTAATGCGGTTCACAGAATACATCTCCCTACCAAGTTTCAACAGTATAGCTCTTATGGTTTCGGAAAAAAATGGCTGTGACATACGGACGGACAGACAGACATGACGAATCTATAAGGGTTCCGTTTTTTGCCATTTGGCTACGGAACCCTAAAAAGGATAGTACGATATTGAACAGAATCAATTTGATCCAAGTTTTTTTTTTGTGGTGATACCACATTGATAATATACATATAGGTAAAAATAAATGACAAATAAAAAACCAAAAAGGCTTAAAAAACCAAAATTTTATGCAATGCAATCCATCGAAGTCCAAGTGGGAATCGAACACACGACCTCTGCTTTACCGGAGTAGGTAGTGAATTTTAATTTCTAATTTATATGGGGCGCTATACATACCAGGCGCAAACTTAACTCAACCACTTAGGGATGGAAAGTGTTTGTACGGAACCCTCGGTGTGCGAGTCCGACTCGCACTTGGCCGGTTTTTATGTTTAAAAGGCTAAACGCATTCGTCAAGCCCCAGAACGCACGCTTCCACAGTACGTTGTAACTCGTAATGCTACTACGAGTTACGATGGCAATATTTGAATAGGCTTATTATTTTCGCGGCGACAGAAAAATTAAAGAGCAGCAAACTATTTGCAACTAAAATAATAACTTGTCAGCGATTAAATATTTTGGCAATCATTTATATTAAATGAGCTTTAAACTAAGGATATTTTAAAATTCAAATAATGGCAGCTACTTTAAGGTAGCAGAAATAATAAACAAGATTACTGAAATCATAGGTGAGGTACTATAAATAATGACTTGGCGACTAATATTAGCAGAAGGATAACAAACTTTATATTAGTGGCAACTACAGGTCTCCATCTAAAAAAGTATTTTGGGCTTTGATTTGCTGGCAGCTTAAATATTAAAATGGGTACTATATAAACGTAATGGGGAGTTATTTTTTTAGTTTTCGAAACCATAATTTAATGAAAACGGCGATAAGCGTTTTTTAGGTAAAAATGTTTTGCCCATACAAAACACGCTTATTTTAGTCCGAATCTAGCTAAAACACGCTACGCTAAAATAAGCATTGCATTATCATAAGACTTGCCTCAGAACCGAAGCTGTCAACCCCGATTCCACGTGGTCTTGTCTGCCCTACCCCTAGAGTGTATATAAAAAGCCGGAGGCGCGGAGGGAGAGCAGCCCTCGCCCGCCGTGACAAAGCTCGGGAGCCGTGCGGAGCGGAGCGGCTGAGGCTGGTCGCCGAAGGCGACCAACAAGCCGAAGCTGCGGAACGGAGTACGGGCGACCGTGCTTTGCCACGCAAGGGCGGAGGGGCTGCACTTCCCGCAGCGCCGGAGCTAAGGCAGAGTCTGACACAATATCCAAAAAAATATTGTCGGTTTTAGGAGTCCATATCTCGGTAATTATTAAGTTTAGAAAAAAGTTGTCCATACAAAACACGTTTATTTTAACGTATTCTCTACGATAGAATCATAAAAAAAAAATTTAACAAAAAAAAGAACCGACTTCAGTAAAACTAAAAAGCCGAAAATAACCCGTTCAAGTACAGATTACATTTGACTCACCCTTTGAAGTCGGTGCCAAACCTCACGTAAACTTTAATATATAAATATAATAACTGAGTGGTTTGGGATCGATTACGGGTTATTTTCGGCTTTTTAGTTTTACTGAAGTCGGTTCTTTTTTTTGTTAAAAATTTTTTTTTTCGCTTTTTAGTGATTCATATAAAATACTTATGGCGGGGTGATCAGGGAGGTCTTGAAGGCATGCATCTCGTTTGAAATATCTCCTAACTCCTAACTGTTAAGGAGTTGTACCTTCCATCATCAGTTCAGCATGAGAAGATGATGACTGCCATATGCAAATACTTAAATAGTTTTAGAAAATACATAAAAAATATTATGAGTGCCTATAAAATTTCAGGAATTCCTTCGATTCCTCATGGATCTCGTCATCCGATCTTCACCAAAATTTTATGGGACCAACCTTGAGATGTCTATTCATGAACCTAAAAAGAATTTTCCAAATCGACTCATAAATGACGGAGTTATGAGGTAACAAACATTAAAAAAAAAAAAAAAAAAAAAAAAAAAAAAAAAAAAAAAAAAAAAAAAAAAAAAAAAAAAAAAAAAAACATACAACCGAACTGAGAACCCCCTCCTTTTTTTGAAGTCGGTTAAAAATAGGTGTCAATATGACATCACACCTGACGAAAAATTGACCAAAATCAGAGCCACTAAATAAAACTATAGACCAAAATTATTATTTTACAACTTTCTGTTGCAGTGCGTCTAGAATTTAGTTTATGGTCATGGCTTAAAAGAAATAAGCTTCATATTACTGTCACAGATTTAAAAATGAAACGATTCACATAAGCATTGTATTGTGTTTTAAATAATATTTCTAATAAAAGATTCGTGATTCAAAGGCTCTTTAAATATACAGCTGCCCACAGGTTATGGGCGACTAATACGCATATAAAAATAAATAAAAATACGAGAATATAAAAAATTGTTAAAACTTAATAAAAAAAACAAAAGTCGGAAAAATGTCAAGACCTGAAAATGAACATATAGAAAAACTAACTGGTGTTGAATCTTATCGTGGCTGGAAGTTCGGGCTCACAATATTTCTACGAGCTAAAGGTTTGTTGGATTTAACTAAACCCAGTGACAAAATTGACGAAGATGGTGAAAAGAAACCCTTTGATGAAAAGCTAGATGCTCAGGGCCAAGCCCTAATAATTTCAACTATCGACAGAAAGCATCTACAATACATTCTAACATGCGAAACCGCTGCACAAATGTATAAAACCTTATGTGACATTTATGACGGGCAGGAATCCCGAAACAAATGCAATACGATGCAAGATTTTTTCAACTATAAATATCAAGGGCAAAATATGACCGAGTATCTCTCCGAGTTGGAAAGCATAACATTTCGTTTATCCAAGCTAGGCAGTCCAATCGAAGAAGAATTGATAATGTCAAAGATTCTCTCAGCTCTTCCGGAGACTTATAGCAGTTTTATCACTGCATGGGAATCTTCGAGTGAAAAGACACTGTCTAACTTGAAAAACCGCCTGTTGTTAGAAGAAAATAGAAAGAATAGCCAACCTTCAACTTCCTCAGTAGCATTCAAAGCAAATACAGGAATCGAATGCCTGAAATGTAGCAGGAAGGGGCATAAAGCAAAGGACTGCAGGTCTAAACAATGCAGCATCTGTAAAAAGTATAACCATCCGGAAGATAAATGTTTTTTCAAAGACGCTAACAAAAATAAATATAAAAAGCCTGGAAGAGTGGCATTCCTAACAAGTTATGCAAATGAAAATGAAATATCTGCCAGGAAACTTGAGTTCATTGTGGATTCTGGATGTTCAGCACACATGACAAACAACATCGAAAACATAAAAAACTTCAAAAGTCAAGAGTCAACAATATGTATAGCCAAAAGTGAAGGCAAGATAGTATCGAAAGGTATCGGGACTGTCGAAGGAGATCTCTGCGTACTGAACAGTACTCTTTTCGTACCTGAGCTCTCACAAAACCTAATGTCAGTGAACGAAATCACTAACAACGGTGGTTCTGTACTATTCTCTAAGAACACCGTTGAGATACGTAAAGAAGATCTCACACTATTAGGAAAGAAAAATGAGCTTGGCTTATACACTGTAAATTTGAACGAAAAATGCAATGTGGCGATGTGTGCAGAAGATGATTGGCATATTAAAATGGGACATCCTGGAAAAGAAGCAATTAAAATCTTACCAAAACTAGCTGAAGGTATTTCAACACATGATGAAAATAAATGTAAAAATGAGCTATGCGAAGTGTGCATCATGGCAAAACAAACAAGAAAACCATTTAATACTGAAAGAACAAGAGCAGAAAAACCCCTGGAAATAATACATACCGATGTCTGTTATGTAGAACAAACAACATGGGATGGAATGAGATATATAGTTACAATTTTGGATGATTACACTCATTTCACAAAACTATACCTAATAAAGAACAAATTTGAGGTTCCTGAAATAATTAAACAATAGATTAATGAAGCTGAAAGGGAATTAAATCAGAAAGTAAACAAAGTAAGATGCGACAATGGAGGCGAATATACTGAAAAGGAATTTAAAACCTGGTGTCAGCGAAGAGGCATTAAACTAGATTACACAATCCCTCACAGTCCTCAATTAAATGGCAAAGCGGAACGGCTCAATCGCACATTGATAGAAAAAGCAAGAGCCTTGCTATTTCAATCGGGACTAGATAAAGAAATGTGGGGAGAAGCAGTTTTAACATCTACCTACCTGCTGAATCGCCTTCCTTCGAAAACAACTGATAAGACTACTCCATATGAACTATGGTACCAAAGAAAACCAAATCTAGAAAACATAAAAACATTTGGAACCACTGGATATGTCAAACGGCTGGGATATCTTAAAAAACTAGAGACTAGAACTAAAAAACAAATAATGGTAGGATATGCTCCAGTTGGATACAGGATGTGGGATCCTGAACAAAGAAAAATCACAATTCAGCGAGATATTATATTTAAAAAAAGGGAAATAGATGAAACATCTCAAACAACTGCGATCATACCTAGATTCGAAAACGAAGAAGATTGTGAGATCAAGATATTGCAAGAACCAAGAACATCACAAGAAATTGATGATGAAGACACCGAATTCTATGACCCAATAAACACTGACACTGAAATTGAATATGACACCCACGAAGAAGAAAAAGATAATGAACAAGATCTAAACACTGAAAATAAAGAACAAGAAACAGTTCCGGAAAGTATCAAAAACACAGATATAAGAAATAAGAGGACTAGAAAATTACCTGAAAAATACAATGAATACGTTTTGATGACGTATGAACAAGCTATAGCCAGTGCAGAAAAGAAAAATTGGGAGAAGGCTATTCAGTCCGAAATTGACTCTTTACAAGAGAATAATACCTGGATTATGGTTAATAAAGAAGAGGCAAAAGGCCATAAAATACTATCGAATAAATGGGTATTTCGATTAAAGGAAGATGGAACTTATAAGGCGAGGCTGGTGGTCCGTGGATGCGAGCAGAGAGATAACCTTGACCATGATCAAATATATAGTCCGGTCGTGTGTCAAACTGCTATCAAAACTTTATTTGCCATAGCAGCATCGAAAAACTACCATATAATGACCTTCGATATAAAAACAGCATTCCTTTATGGCGAACTAAAAGATAAGATATTTATGAAACTGCCTAAAGGATATGAAAAAACTGAAAAAGTATGCATGCTGAAAAAAGCACTATACGGCCTTAAACAAGCGCCTCTTACTTGGAATAAAACTTTTACTCAAACTATGACAGATCTTGGTTTTAAAATTATAAAAAATGACAGATGTGTTTTTGTCAACAAAGACAAATCAATCATCATTGCTTTGTATCATAGATGAATATATGTATACTTTGTATGTGGATGACGGATTATTGATCGGACAAGACAAAGAAAAATTAAAACAGATATTGAGTAAACTAGAAAGCAAGTTTCAGATGAAGAAAAATGATAATCCTATAAATTATTTAGGAATGGAAATACAAAATTTGGGAGAAGGTATTAAACTTACACAGAAAAATTATACCAACAATATTTTGCAAAAGTATGGCATGGAGAACGCCAAACCCGTTGATATACCAAGTAACTTGGATTGTAAACTGACACAAGAAACTTCCCAGGAGAAGGTAGACTATCCATATCGGGAAGTCGTGGGAAGCTTATTGTATTTATCCACCAGAACCAGACCTGACATAGCTCAAGTTGTGAATCAAGCTACCAGAAAAATTGAAAATCCTTCTAAAGCTGACGTGCTTGCAGTGAAGAAAATAATGAAGTACCTAATCGGAACCAAAGATAAAGGAATAATGTTTAAAAGGAACGTACCGATATCCAACATACGAACATATAGTGATTCTGATTATGCGGGTGACTTAATGACTAGACGGAGCACAACTGGAACTGTGTTGATGCTTGAAAATAATGGCCCTATATGTTGGACATCAAAAAGACAGCCTATCGTGTCAGTCTCGTCTACCGAGTCCGAGTTCATAGCTGCTGCTGATAGCTGTAAGGATGCCATGTACTTGAAATCCTTGCTAAACGAATTGGTAGAAGAAAAAGTCAAGATTTCTCTGCACGTCGACAACCAGAGCTCAATACAGCTGATCAAAACTGGCTCATTCAGTAAGAGATCCAAGCACATAGACGTGCGTTATTATTTTATACATGAGAAGTATGCTGAAGGTCAAATTGACATAGCATATTGTCCTTCAGAGAGCCAGTTAGCAGATATCATGACGAAGCCTTTAAACAGATTGAAGTTTCAGAGACATTGTAATAATTTGATTTCGTAAAACCATTTTTATGTAATGTTAATACTGCAATGTCTGTAATTGTTAAATTGTCATACTTTAATTTGTTCAAGTGTAACTAATATTATCATTAGACTTAAAGACAATTTAAAAATTAGGAGAAGGTGTTGCAGTGCGTCTAGAATTTAGTTTATGGTCATGGCTTAAAAGAAATAAGCTTGACATTACTGTCACAGATTTATAAATGAAACGATTCACAGAAGCATTGTATTGTGTTTAAATAATATTTCTAATAAAAGATTCGTGATTCAAAGGCTGTTTAAATATACAGCTGCCCACATTTTCAACTTTGATTAAAGCTCTTTAATTGTCGCACAAAGGATTTTTTTTATGACCTTGATTTATTTTATATGTAATCTCCATTGAACAATTAGAGTAGGCCATTTTCAACTTTTTATCCGCTGTCATGTTTCCGCTTAATTTGTTAATTCAGTCGCCAAAACAATAACTCGATGCTAGTTTATATTGAAACAAAGCCGAAAATTGATTACTTAGCTGCTACTTTTTACTTTAATAGTCTCCGCAATTAGTCGCCAACTTATTATTTTTGCTATCCCCTTAAATTTTTTATAAATCCCTAAATCTGATTAATTTGTCGCCGCGTTAAATACATGCCATTTGAATATACTTTCGACCGTTTGTTTTTGGCAGTCGGGCCTCGCCACGATTACGTCCCGGTAACAATCTCGCGCGACTAGCGAAGCGGCAAGCGGCGGCCATAGGAGTAAGCGAGACACCGTGCTCGGACCTTCCGCTCCCACCTATGGCCGCCGCTCGCTGCTCCGCGTCGGGACAAGTCTTGGCGTGGCCGGGCCGGCGCGTTAGCCTGACGCAACGATCGCATGGTATACCTATGATTATCATCATCATCATCATCATCATCATCATCATCATCATCATCAGCCTATTCTTGTCCACTGCTGGACATAGGCCTCTCCAACTGCACGCCATTGTGAACGATCCTCGGCTACTCTCATCCAGCTCTTGCCAGCTACCCTGCAAGGATCATCGCTCCACCTAGTCTGAAAGCCACACAACGCTTGCCGATCCGCGGTCTCCACTCAAGAACACGTTCATCCCGCCGGTTATCGGTTCTTCGGATCGTTGGGACTTGCCATGGGAGGGTTTGCTCTAATTGCCACGCTGAGCAGGCGGGTTGGTAATCGCAGTGTAGTTATTGCACTAGTGTCGCTGCTGCCGGACACCAGTCCGACCTATTTTTAGTAGGTAACAATTTTGCACGGGTCAAAATCTCTTAGTCGCCTTTAGAAGACATGGGGGAGTGCTATTCTCCAGACGGCACTCCACGGCCATATACTTATGATATAAACATTTTTTTGTCAAATTTCTTTGTAAGGATACGTAAATTTAATTATGTAAAATGTGGTGATATATTGTTTTTTTTTCTTTGTTTTCAGGATGGCAAAAATCATGTCACTTTCCCTGAATTCCAGCAAAATGGTTCCGCTAAACAATTCACGCACGGTAAAAAAAAGTATTATAGATTAGGTACTTACTTTATACTTTATTATTATCACGAGTGTCAGTCGCATGCACGTGTGGGTTAAACTATTTGTTTTTTTATTTATTTATTTCAAACACGCATAGATAATATATATCTGAATCATTATTCTCCTTATTTGCTGAGCACAAATGCTTAGTTTTTACATTAGAATAGGAATTTTCTTCTTATCCCGATCGATCAGTAGTCTAGAGCTCTAGATATAAATTGTTATATTTATATAAAATGTAACGTAAATCGTATAAGTAAATAAACATTTTCACTCACGCACAAATTTAAATAGTGATAACGTTTTTATTTTTTAGCATGCAATATTTGTAGTGTTTTGTCCCACGAATGCCACACATTAAACAATAAATCATAACATAAAGCTCTAAACCCAAATAAATACTTGATAATTATTAAAAGATAATCACTTATCACTTGCAACAATCAGTCATTAGTTTTTTTGATTTTTTTGAAAATTTAACTCTATCCGTCGTGAGTGAATGAAATGAATGGAAATTCCAGACTACATAGACGAGGTGCTGCAAGAAGACGACGACCAGGAGCCACGGCGTGACGGCGATGACGGCGGTATTACATTCACTGCCAAGTCCCTGCGTAGGTATTCTGCATGGACACATTTGCACTCACACGTTTGGATTTGAAAATGGAAACTCCGTACCGATGGTCTTAATTTGCCTTGAATTATCAAAAATTATGAATGTAGATAAATCAAAGTAGATTTCTCCAAATTTAAAATTGGAATGGGATTTATTTATATAATCAGTAAAATTGAACGGACCTGTATTATTATTATTATTATTCACTCATTTACTCCTGTTTCTTAGGATAGGTTTCTTTACAATACATTTATATATAAAGTAAAATACAGTATAAACTTAAATTTATTATTATTATTATTAATTGTTTTGGCTTATGGGAAATTTCAATAATTGTATTGAAAGTTACCTAATTAGGGTCACATTCATTATGAATTGTTATTATCGCGGGATTTGAGGGTACGGGGACGGAAAGGGGTTGAACCAATTACAGCCCCCGAGGTTTCCGGGTCCTATCGAAGGGTGAGGGACAGCTGTGTGAATTCAAGGCGAATTAAAATCTCATCGTTTTACATACATAAATCGTGTCAACAATCGAGTTTCCTTAACATTCAAATCCAAACACTCCTTAATGTTGTTGAGACTTGTATTTATCATTTATTTCGCACTTTGTCGTGAGTTTTAACAAAGTAACATATTAACTAACGGGTTATTTAAACAAAGTATAATTTTATTTGCTGGGCCCTTAACTAATCCTTAATATGATATGGCTAAACCTAACCTTCTGTGAGAATGTGCTGACGTATTTGTGGTGGCATGTTTCGATACTGCATTTGTTTTACTCTTCCATTTATTTACTGTGCCAAATATTTTTGTTTATACTGAAGTTCAGTCAATCTGCCACAAATACCGTTGCCGCTAGCATCATTGACAGTGCGCTAGCCCCTGACTTCCACTCTGCTCCGTTTCTGCTTGTTTAATTGTGTTTGATTGTCGTTTTCTTCCCTTCTGGCAACTACATGTGGCACCGCAATAATGGTATAATCAGCTGGATATAAAGAAGTGAGTCCGACGTCCTCGCATAAAGAGAACAGTAGCTCACTTATTAACCAGCTGGCTAACCTGCCGGGGTTCAATCCGCTGAAAGCGAGGATAGTCAAGCAATACGCTAAAACACCTGAGGAGATACTCCCCACTGCAGTTGAGAAATCCTTACCGTGGAGAAGGGACCGATCCACGTACAACTTCGGTATGTTCTACAGAGGTCACTTATTCAAAATTTCTTGTTTACTGTCTCTATCGATGTCTGATTAAAAGTATTAACCGCTGATATTCGGGTTATTCTATCGATTTGTTAGATGTGCCCCTATTAGGGTAAGTCGCCAATGACGCAACTGGCCACCGGTCAATAACTGGTCTATGAGGTGGCCAGTTATTGAACGGTGGCCAGTAATTGGCGATTTACCCTAATGTTGATCTTATGAACTTACTCATAATTCATAATACTAAAATACTTTTGATCATACGAAAGAAACTATCTATAATTTAATGCATGGTAACTTGGAATCATTATATCACCTACATCATTATGTGGTATAGTCTGTGTTGGTGTAGGTATGTACAATTTATTTATTATTTAGTATCGCTATTTACTGCCAATGAATACGACAAAAACAAAAATAATGTCGAATTCCGTAAAAGTCCCAATAACCATTAACGGCATCACTATAGAATACGTCGACGATTACACTTATCTCGGACAGATCATATCTCCAACAGACCTTACAACGAAAGAAATAAATAACAGAGTTACTTTGGCTTGGAAAAGATACTGGTCTCTCAAGGAGATAATGAAAAACCCTCTCGTGCCACTGAAAGCGAAGAGCAGAATATTTAATTCGTGTATTTTACCTGTGCTGACATATGGATGTCAAACATGGAGCTTAACCAATCTCAACTTACGAAAATTAGAAACCTGCCAACACAGTATGGAACGAAGCATGCTCAACATTAAATTAAGGGACAGAGTAAAACTAGATACTATAAGAAACAAAACAAGAGTAACAGGTGTCACTTACTGTATCAAAAAACTAAAATGGAGATGGGCCGGCCATATGATTAGGAGCATCAAGGATAAATGGTCTAGAGACATAACAGAGTGGTGCCCGAGACAACAAAAAAGGAAAAGAGGGAGACAGCGTCGGAGATGGGAGGATGACATTAAGAGGGTGGCAGGTGTTACTTGGAGAAGACAGGCTCTGAATCGCACTCAGTGGCGAGCTCTAGGGGAGGCCTATGCTGGAGAGCAAGACAATCTTCGAAATTAAATGGAATAAAACTAAAGATTGTTAAATGAAAGATTGTTAAATAAAGGCTATTATTATTATTATTATTATCGCTATTTACGTGTGTATATATTTTTGTATATATGTTGAACGTTTAGCATAATTAACCCTTTAATAATGCACGCTTATATCGAATTGCTAAGTATTGTTTAGTGGCCGACCGAAAAAAGCTTTTCGATCTGACTATGGGTTTATGTTGAAAACCTTAGAGTCAGAGGCTACGAGTATCCTCGCGGGAGTGTACCGAGAAAGGACCCGATGCAAATAAATATACCTACTAGAAAAAATGTTTTGTCCATCTTATGCCCGAAACCAATATTTTGGCCGAGACTGACCGAAACGAAAATATTTCTAGAATACGGTTAATTTTGTTTATAATGCATGCCCTAGTATAGCAAAATTATTCGTATAATCAAGTTGAAAGTAAACAGTAAAATTCTGTTTCGCAAATATTAAATGTCATATGTCTGCATAGTTCCGATTTCACTTACGCAATTTTTTTCCATAGAACTTATTTAAGTATAAAATACTATATAATAGCTACTCCATATTTATAAACTGCAAGTAAATTTTAGAGTGCTGTCAATAAAAAGTATATAGTAATTTAATTTTAACAATGAAAATGCATTTAATACCACTGCAGCATGAAATTTAAAACTTTAAGCTTTAGTTTTTTATTTCGTCTGAATGTTATATTTACCCAACTTATAATCATTTTAGTACCTAACGAGGATATACTAGAAGAAGACGAAAGGAGAATGTCAGATGACAATGGTAAGATTTATTTTTCCTTTACCGTAAAAGATAAACAATGGTTATAATTATGGTTGACTGGTAGAGAATGCTTTATGGCATTAAGTCCGCCATTTGTACTTTTACTTTTGTGTTTTGTGCAATAAAGTTTAAATAAATAACAAACTACAAAATCGCCGTTTGAAATCCAAGTTTTAGTAGACACCCGTACTATGGAGCTGCACAAATGCATGGCCCATTTATGAATGAATTCATTCATAATTAGGCCATGCAATTCTGCAGCTCATTGTACCTATTCGTAAACAAGTGACCATCATTTATGAATTAAGTTTTAGTTGCTCTAAGTCGTGCATTAAGTAAAAAAAAAAAAAACAAAAAAAACGCTAATTTCAACAAATATTACAGACACATACATGACAGTAGCGGATCACGCGCGGGTGGCGACCCCCACGGCAACGGAAACCATGTTGCCATGGAAACGAGAGGAGGCGGAGGGCTACTCCGGCGCCCTAAAACAATCCGAGTTCCCGTCCTGGGCGTCCAACAAAGAATATTTGGCATATAGCTCGCCTTCCGCTACTTTCTTAGGTAAGTCGTTCGCTGGGTAAGTAACCATTTTAAAAAGGCTTATTATTTTCGCGGCGACAGAAAAATTAAAGAGCAGCAAACTATTTGCAACTAAAATAATACAGTACGATTAAAATCAGTTAACACCGGCTTTTCTCGGGTATCATCGCCTAAATCCGGAGACGGAAATGACACGAAATACATTACCGCGATTTCTTTTAAGTAGCATTCAATTTGAAGTATCATAAACGCAATGTATAGCACCTGCCAAGATGACATTACTAACCGGTAGACCTAAGAAATTTATTATGCAGAAGCGACATGAATTTTAACATTCTTGTAGGTATACAATATACAAAAAACATATTATATAAGTCAATATTTTACTGTTTGATGTAAGTAGTACCTACGATATTACGTCGGATTAATAATTAATAATAATCACCAAATAAAAAATTTAAAAAACCGATTACAACCGATTTTTGTTGATATTTCATAAACTGCTTGATCGATTTTGATAAAATTTACATGGGACCATCTCGGAAGTATACCCTATCAAATACGAAAAGAATTTTGTAAATCGGTCATATCTGTAAATTGATAACTCTATGTGAGAGATGAGGGATTCACGACAATTACCGAGGTTAGCCGAAGTGTTAACTGATTTTAATCGTACTGTAACTTGTCAGCGATTAAATATTTTGGCAATCATTTATATTAAATGAGCTTTAAACTAAGGATATTTTAAAATTCAAATAATGGCAGCTACTTTAAGGTAGCAGAAATAATAAACAAGATTACTGAAATCATAGGCGAGGTACTATAAATAATGACTTGGCGACTAATATTAGCAGAAGATCCGACTCGGCCGGGTTAGGTCAGGTTGGTTTTTTTTTTATATCCCTAAAAAGCGCTCCTTTTATTTTTTTTATGACCTTGATTTATTTTATATGCAATCTCCATTGAACAATTAGAGTAGGCCATTTTCAACTTTTTATCCGCTGTCATGTTTCCGCTTAATTAGTTAATTCAGTCGCCAAAACTCGATGCTAGTTTATATTGAAACAAAGTATATATATTCTTTGACAAAGCCGAAATTTGATTACTTAGCTGCTACTTTTTACTTTATTAGTCTCCGCAATTAGTCGCCAACTTATTATTTTTGCTACCCCCTTTAATTTTTTATAAATCCCTAAATCACATTAATTTGTCGCCGCGTTAAATACATGCCTTTTAAAAAGTTAAATGAATGAATGAAACGAACAATTTATTTATAATGGCGCCTAAATTCAAACCAAATTAATAAATCATTTTTTTTTTTAATTAAATGAAGTTAAATCAAAATCTTAACTTGGAGGCATATATTAATTTCATAATGACGTCGTTACACTAGCCATGTTCACTGTCATTTTAAGCTACTTTCCCTAAATTAATGCGTTTTATCTTGCACATGGCCGATCTATACTTACCTTAATTTGTAGAATGACCTAGCTTATAATGATGTCATTCCTGTAAAAATCTCATGCTTAGATTACTTTTATTTTGAGTCCTGTATTATCTATTTAGATGTAGGTATAAGTGTTATATCCGTGTATGTATACGTAATAAAAATGTAATAAGAATACGATAGATAAATGCCTTGTATTTATCCTGCACTGTATAGTATTTACACTATGTATATGTATTATCTAACTAGCTTTAGAATGATACTCCGACATATTCTGATTTGAGTTTTTTTCTCTTTTCCCTTCCATCCCATCATTCATCCTGCCACTAAGGTGGTATAGAGAAGCCAAAACATCCGAAATCTATCATAGGTCTATTCCGAAGAGAGAGCTCAAGTTCTACTCAGGCCGGAGACGCGGTCGCCTCGGACTCAGAGGGGAATAAACCTGAGTGTTCGAAGGGAGAGGGTTCCTCTTATAAAGGAGATTCGTTTAGTCAACCGAGACAGGGTCCTAGCATGCTGTCGAAAAGGAGTACGAGTCTCGGAGGGCCGTCGGTGCTATTAATGGAGGATGTGGCGCATTCGGACCCGCTGGGAGCGTCAAGTCGGCCCGCGAGCATCATGCAAGGGCCTCACCGGGGACAGTGCAGGAGAGGATCCATGCTGGAATTGACAGGGTGCGTATAATGAAAACCTAATGTGATCTAGTGTTTGTATTGATTCATAGGTTCCAGCTGCTGTGTATAAAAGATCCATTTGTCTGCGACTTCAATCATTAAAATTAAACCGAAATCGCAACCAGTTTGAAACTCACAAGGTCTATAAGCTCACAGAGCCACTAGTTTAATATCTATATAAGATATCTAACAACTACCCAATACAAGTTCAGACTACTTAATGTTATTCTACATACCTATACTAGTTAACATGTTGATATGTCACATTTCAGATCAATGTCCCGCGACGCGATCTCAGAAGAGAAGTGCAGCAAATCGTTACCAGAGAGCGAACGTATGGGCGTGCGACGACTTCCCCTCGGTCAGCAAAGCCTGCCCCGAGAGCCTTTTATTCGTCAACTCACTATGGCATCTACTCTTCTGACTAGCTCTTCGGACTCTGATTCTTCTGACGAAGGCACCTGAGTGCGCCGCCGTGGTGACCATGACAGGTTGCCACTCCTAAAATATAGGACCCTTGATTGAATGAGTGAATGGAACCAACAGAATTGCATACTCGACGGAACTCATCACATTTTACCTTATCTGTGCTGTGAATAAGTGGTGTAAACTGTAAATTAAGTTTTAAGGACTCGCGCTAAAACCAATGTATATTTTTGTGAAAGCGTTGTTATACTTATAGGTAATTTATGTAAGTAGATAAATTCTCTGTATTGAAATTATATTCTCTATACTTTACAATAGCTTACAGTTATCAGAGTATTTGACGTTCTACCTGGAATATAAATTTGATGTAAATAGGTAAATACCTCATCATACCAATCACAATATCTATAGGTACAACGGTAGGTACTTAAAACTACAATGTTTCTGAAGTATTCTACTTCCGTAATCCTATTTATTGCTAGAACGTACCAAGATAAATACTTAGTTTACTACCATATTAGATTCATAACAACCTGAAAGAGCCTCATATATATTTTTTAAGAATTTTAGTCATGATACCGATAAACCAGTATGCTGCTTTAAAGAATATGTATTTGCAATAGTCAAATTGTATCGTTAATAGTACAATGCCTCGTAATTTATTAGGTATACCTATCTACTTGTAATGCGTCTTAAACTTTTAACACCAATATTATAAATTAATTATGTTCATAGACCGTGACATTTCGGTAAAATTTATGTTTATACTATGAAATCGTTTTTTTTTCATACATGTATATTATCAGTACATCTCTTATACCTCTTATATCTGTTGTATTTTTATTATTTTCATTCCAATCCAAATAACAGTAGGCATTAAACCAAATTTTGTTCCACTTTAATACTGTATTTAAGTGTATTTATAGATAAGAATTTTTGTGTAAGTAGATAATTTGCAAGATGTTGAATTGTTATTTAGATGCTTAACTGTTTAATATGAATATGACTATGTTTTGAAAGCCCAGTTAATGGGTCGACTTTAATAGTATTATTATTAGTAAATATTTTAGAGTAATTAAATTCTAGTAAATTCCTATGTACGTTGTAAAGATGATGCATTAACTGGACTAATACACGAAACTGCATTTTGTAAATTGTATGTACTTAGGTAAATTAGTACAATAATAGCGGTTAAATAATATAGATATCTAAACTAATACTCGAAACAAATTATTAATTTCGTTTTATTTGTGTAATAAATAAATTTAAAGTAAACCGAATAGAGACAGCTAATACTAATACTGCAAATAATATCAATGTTTTAAAATTTGAGGAAGTCCATAGCAGTGATTTTTAAAATCCAATTTGTTAGTGCCAAAAAATACCCGCTACTTGATCCATAATATAAATATGTAAATTATGTAAGCCACAAGCCATAATAATTGGGAAAATTTAGTTTTTGGAGGTCTTCATATGATAGTTTTTCTGAATAGGTCGTTTTGTGAACTCAGATATTATGCTTGATAAATTTTATGCCGTTTTGATTTATAGATAATAATTTTTCAAAATCTTCAATATGACATTTGTTCACTGATTGAATATTCAAGAGGTATTGTGGTGCCCCCGCCAACATGAACAAAAAGAAAACACTGCCTATCTTTTCTCGAACCGATCTGTCTTATTTTCAAACCCTAATAGCTTCGTCTCAAATAATATCAGAAAGCCCAAGTTCACAGTATATATAGGGATGTATAAAATAAACTACGTTTTATTGATCTAGCTTTCATACTTTAGATTTATTTGATACATAATATAAGACAATTTGGCCACACTTACTCACGTATCGTAACTTCTATGATATTCCCGACATCCAAGAAAGCTGAAACTAGGCTTTATATTTAAAATAGATATATATATAGGAATTTGTAACTTACGTCTTGCCTTGTCCTGGGATCTCATAACTTTTTTTCCTTACTAATTTCATTTAATACGTAGATCCGTTCCAGCGGACAACACATGTCACATCAAGGATTAAAAAAAACAATTGAAAAACTACGCTTTCAAAATAAACTATTAAGAATTAGATTCTGAGTCCACATAAGTGTATTATCGAGAAAAAAATAACGCCCCTGAAAAACTTAATATTCCCAATTAATCTCCAATACATATGGGTGGGGGCTACAATAGGCAAATAAATATTTGCTGATTTTTTCTTAGTGCCAGGCAATGCATAGGGATAACTGATAAAACGATATAAAATTGAATGCGCCTCCCGGAGTATTTACGCACTTTAACAATAATATAACGAAAATATGTTTAATAAACCTTCAGTTTTTTTTTACATACCTATTATAATATTATTTCTTTTTGTATCAATAGCAACAACAAACTTTATTAAGAAGTAGATAATTTGAGACTTACCTACGGCATCTATTACTTAAGATCTAGGTTTTTGGATGCTTTTTTTTTTATTTTATTAAGACGCTTTTCGTCTTAATTCCCGTTGAAATGTTTGGTGTATTCATTTGAGTGTGTTGAAATTAGTCGTTATAGTATTTCTATCTTCCTTTTCAACGCTAAATAACAAAAGTTGTCACTTACATGCCATGGCATAAGTTGAGGTGCCTACAAAACCATGTAAACAACTGAATGACTAGCTAATTTTAGTTGACTTAGTGCAATTATATCAATTGTTGGTGTATTAAAAGAGTAAAAATGGCATTCGGATCTTGGCGACCGCGACTCACTGTTTTCAGACCAAGCCGTCAGCTTTCATAGCAATTCATATAAAGCAGCGGAGGCCATGTAAGTCTAGGTATTAGGAAAAATCTGAATGCCCTATCACAAACAACAAGCGCAAACAGAGGTACTTTAAATGATTAGGTAAGTATGTACTAAGATCCTTGTTTTTTCTATTTTTTTAAACGTACATGTTGGTAACAACTGAATATTTGAATAGGTGCGAGAAATATCCACGCAAAGTTTACTAGGGACCTACTACATACGTGCTTCGGTGACTAAAAAGCTTTATAGAAAAAGACATTTAGCGACGAGGAAAATCGATACATTTCAATCGCCGTGACACTCGTTTCAGATTTAAGATATTCTTCTGCGAGAATTAGCATCTATAAAGTTACACAAACCACAAACTACAATTATGTGACAGATTTTTTTTATTACCCGGCCAGAAGGCATTGCAGTGAAAAGTGTAATTAAAAATCACAAGAGTTGTGATAATTATGTACGATGATTTAAACCCATCGGTGAGTTATTAATAAGTGATAAATGTAACAATGTAGATAACATCGACAATAGCGTAGTGCATTCATTTCAGGACTGATTGAGTTGTTTAAATGTGAAATTTGTAAATTAAATGTTCAGTAGCTAGTGAATGATAGTAATCAATTCAATTGTGTTGTATAATTACGGAACTACGATCATCAATTTAAAATTGCTTACGTGGCAATTTCATGTTTCTAAATCTATCAAGAAGCATTTTTTTACGCAGTAAAGACGTTTAAATCTAGATAACGTTCTAGGATGTTTTACAACTGTGGGATATAACAAAGCCCGAAAAAAACGAATAGAAACAATGACAGTTATGTCTTCGAAAGAGCAACCCTGAAAAGCTATAATTTCAGAACCAATTGGTTTTTCGCGGGTGTTGTTACCAACCCCATAGTTGTAAAACATCTCAGGAATACGGGTTTATGAAATATGGTGTGTCAATTGAAATCATAATAGTGCCTAGGCTTAGCTCTACACCGCTCATTGTTTAAATTGTTGATAAATAGTGGATCATGTAAAAATCTAAGAAATAAAGATTATGATTGGATGATTTTGTTTCTTTAATTCCTACATAAATACGATTGCAAATTTTAAAGTAAAGTAAATGTTATAAATTATTGCTATGTGAATGATTTCAGGCGGAAATATTTTTTTTTTTTAAATACACTACACATACGAAACTGACTATTCTATATTCAATCCGAAAAGTTTGGAGAAGCGTAATGCTTACGTAGGATATTTTTAGCAAGCCCATTTTTAATATATTTTCTAATATACTAAATTAATTATAAAATATGTTTCATTCTATTATCAGCTCGGTGAGGATCGATTTAGCTTCGGATCTTAGACTAATATTTGAGGAGCTTCCTCGATTTATCCAGGATTTCATAATCAGATTCTTATCTGGTAACAATGCAAGAAATTCCCTTTCAAACAAAAAAAGCATGTTTGTCTTTCGGTAATCGGCGAACATGCATAAAAAATAAATATCTGGCTATCTTGAGAACCTCTTCCTTTTTATGAAGTTGCTTTAGAAAATATTAAAAGATATCATTCATTCATTAAATAATTTTAGTTTATGGCAACTTTGGCCGAGATAGTCATTCATTCACTCATGTCAACGTTTTTTTTTAATCTGGCAACACAAAATAAACGACGTATCGTGCCGCTCGCATTGTCTTGTGATTTTTCTCCTTGTTTATAATTTTCACGAAAATAACGGAAAATGAAACATAACAGTAAAGTTTTGTGTTAGTCAAAAATTAATCATTAATACGTTATTTACTTAGCCTTATTCTTCCGTGGTGTAATTTTTGCTAAGCTGTTTATCATGTGTGGCGAATGTGTCAAGATTAGAAAGAAACATACTTTTGCTTCGTAATAAGGGAAAATAGCGGTAAGAAGCATAAAAAATATTTTGAAACAAATGCTTGAATTGTATATTTTCTAGGTTAGAGTTTATTCGTATTTGGTTTACCGTGTAAAAGTGTCTTGTGTGTAGTAATTCTCATCTAGGTGCCTTTCTAAATGTTCTTGTTTTTAATTTCTTTTTCGCCTGTTTTGAATGTGCGCTTGTACTTATGTCCGAAATGATTCTAACAAGATTAGCGATAGCTATTTAACTATCATGTTCGCCTGATATCTTATCACTTCAGTTATCAAAGGGACACTATCATATTTCTCTTAATAGTGCTTATTGGACATTTTTACATTCTAGTGGAATTTTATAGTGACATCTGATTACTTTGAGTTTAGTTTTTGTTTTTCATTAAAATTATGAATTAATAGGGTTCTTTGACGGAGTATTTCTAATATTTTCAATGAATTAGAATACTATTGTAATAATACTGTATTACTTTAGTAATTTAATCTGTTAGAAAATTATCTTTTAATTTATTGATTACAGTCCAAGGCATAGTGATAACAAGTTTATGTGTTCTTCTAGTTAGTCTATTCCTATCATTTAAATTAACTTATTTGTGCTCACATATTTAAATATATTGAAGTATATTTCCAGTCATTTCATTATTTTGATAAATAATATTGTGCTAAATGTTTTGCTCACGGTTTCAAAATGTAAGTGTATTCTGAACAACTGTAGATTACTATTTGTTTTCATTAAGTTTTACTTGTACTGCTAGTAATTATTGTACATAACCAGGGGTCGGACTTTCTTTCGCACAGTAAGACTAATGGAGAACTATGGAGCCGTTATTAACATTAAAATACAATTCATACTCATACTCATAAGTATATTTCATTATAGTCAAGGACAAAGTCAGAAGAATATAATTACCGTGCAAAAGAAAGTCCAACCCCTGTACATAACTATTAGTTTCAGGAGAGTACTTTATAACCAGTTCATCCAACTATTGATCTATAACAAACTCATAGTCATTTAATTAAATTAACCAGTTTGAGTTTATTTGTAACTTCTTTGCTGCATGTAACTTACAAACCTAGTATATGATAGTTTTAAAGATAAAGTTTAGTATGTTTATTTGCAATCATAGAGGGAAATAAACAGAAGATGTTGTAACTAAGCATAGCACCAAATAGAGGCACATATCTGCAACCTATTGATCTCTGGCCATTACTAGTATGTCAAAACAAGTGTTATCATGGCATGGTTACATAACTTCTACAGCCTATACATATAAAATAATTTTTCGTTCTTGTCTAAACAGTTAGCATAAAATTATTAATTTGTTTTTAGGAGCATCAAAATGGAGCACTCTGACCTGGTGTCTGAGATGGCTCAGGTGGAGCACCTCACAACACAGGAGAGGCTTCACCTTGCTCGAAGGTAAACCCTATGTCTATATAAATTATATAATAAAGCAGCGGTTCCCATTGTCTGCGGGAGACAATATGGTCTGCATATCATGTCAAATTCATGGGAAATATATTACCAAAGTCCAACTAAACAGGAAATTTGGTTTATATCTGGTCCCTGTAGGTAAATAACAATAAATGAAAAGTAGTTCTTAACCAAGAAATGGTTGGGAATCACTGTACTAAATTAACTAGTTGGATAACGTTACGCTTGGAGCATTTGCGCTTCGAGCAATTATGATTCCACTTCTTCTAAATCTCATTTGTCAACTATGGGCAACTTACCAACTAAGCTATCACTCAATGAAATGAAATGAAAATGAAATGAAAATTTATTAGAGACATCAAGCTCAATCAAGGTACTCAAGCATCAAACTTTTCAACTGGTTCCTTAATTTTTTATGTGCCTTTGGGTGGATTGTTCTATTTATGTGTATAGTTGTCATGTATGACAAGACAAGTGTACAAACTGTTATTGTATCAGCAGATGATAACCAAATAATAAAATGTATGTTTTATGATATGTATTGAATAAATCACAAATATAAAGGTCTTAATAAGCAGCTTCTCTTAACTTTAAGCAATCCTGGCCTGGTAGTTTAAAATAGTAAAAATTTAGGTAGCCTGTACTCAGTACATTTCTCCATATATACCCAGCCAGGCCAGGTTTTATTAGGCTGTAAAGTAAGGTACTGTAACATGCACAAACATGTTGAACGTATTTGCAAAATTGATAATCAAATGCATAAACAGTAATAAAAAGTAAGTTCAGCATTCAGCCGGTGTTCCTGATATTAGATAGAGATAATCCGACACTGAATTTCAAATTTATTCTTTGCGATTCGCACAGTTGATTTTTACGAAAACCTTTTTTAATAAGTGCCTTAATATAAAGTATTTTTCAGAATAGTGTCATATCATATTGATATGAATTCATTTGTTATGCTTTAAAAATTCATTATTCTAAAGAAAATCTCGACAGAGTACCTACATGATTCGCGCATATGGCGAACATTAACATGTAAGTAACTTGTATACTGTATGACTGGACCTATTCTGTACATGGCAAATATTGACAATCCTAGAAATAATAACATCGCAACTCAATGATCATTGTTGCGACAACGTCTTGTTTAATTTAGCATAACAATCAAAATGCAGATCGTAAATGTACTTGTATGCACATCAGATACTTGCTTATTGTGTACCATACCATGCACCAGCTAGTACAGTAGCGGCAAAAATCTATCATATCCGTTTGTATCAAAGATACCACTCTCTTTCAATCGCAAAAGGTTTTAGAACATATGTAGTACTAACACACCATTTCACGTTTAGTAAATAAAACGTCTATTTTTCTGTCCAAATTGATATTTAAAACAACGCACATACGTAGATTTGACCGATTTAGGCGGCCAAAATTATTTTAGCGCTAATGTTATTTAAATTGGGGTTTATAATAAAAATACGTTGGATTTTATTGAAATCAATTATTAATTTCAAAAAAATACAAAAATTAAAAAAAACTTTTTCTAACACATGTAACTTAAAAAAAATTAACGCAATAATGTCACTACAATAATAATAATATAACATATAGTCATTTTATAAAAAATAATAATAATTAATTAATTAAAACTGATAAATACATAATTATTATAATTAAATTGCTGTGCATTTGTAAGATATTTAATTGGCTCTTATTTAGCGCTAGGCACTTTTAGGCAGAAACTGTTATTGTTATTATAATTTTGAATATATGCACAAAATATTGTGCTATAAAGAACACCTGGGACGACCTGGGAAGTATTACCAGGCGGGGCGCACTCCGCGATTAACGTTTCCCGCTACAAGTACATGCATGGGGACTATTCAGTGGCTGCCACGCACTGTCTCGGAACGCACATACACGAAATTCGCGCGCACGCTCTTCCGATTTATGTACGTCGCAAGTGATCGTTCCTCATTCATCTGTTGATACCAGTGTTATATTATAATATAAAGTGTTTAAATGAGTAAAAAGACAGCGAAAAGATATTGTATCGCAGCGGGTTGTAGGAACAATGATCGAAATTGGAATCACGCGTTTTTCGTTCTCCCAAGCTCCCAACACGTCCGAAGGATGCCGATAGGTAAAAAAATAACATAATATATAATAAGTAGTTACTGAATAATAATAAAAAACATATTGCAGGTGTATCTACTTCCATATTTAACACTGGTTACACAGATCAATTTTAATTGTTAAGTACTTATGTAATTTTGAATTGATTATTTGCTGATATTTGTCAATTTAAATTCTAGTAAAATAAGTATGTCTACTACTAAATCAACAATCATAGAGGTTTTTATAATAATATTTGATATCAAGTTTGTAAAATTACTTGTAAGTAATGAATAAACGATTGAGTGATAGTTTGATAGGTAAGTATATAAAATATATAAATAAAGAGTTAAAAGAAATGTATTGGAAGAGATCCCTAATAGGGATAAGTTCGCCTTTGTACATGTTTTATTTGTAACTAGCGACCCGTCCCGGCTTCGCCCGGTGCGTCCGTGCGTATTTTTAAAGATCTAAGCATACCTACTGTAAACGAGAACCGCGTCCGTCGGCTATCGATCACATGGACGCTCCGAAACTCAGGGATGAGTATGGAGCAAAGCGGACTGTAGGTTGAGAAATAGGGTAAACGAAACGGACGAGTATGAAAACGCAACGTAAATCAACGAAATATATTACACAAGAAATTAACAATTAACACAACAACGGATCGGAAAAACACTTAAATTTAACACTTAATTACTTTAGTCTCTGTCTAATAATGAATTTAACACTAAATCGCGGACCGATGGTACTACGCTACTAACAAACTAACTTTCGCGGACCGATGGTACTACGCTACTCGAATACAGAAAGATGGTAACTACGGTTAACAAGAACTGAGAAGTGACAAGTTGGTAAGTGGTAAGTGATTCGATACAGAAAATGATCGTCCTTTTATATCATTCGCTTAGGGTTTGTTTACATTTTCAGAGGGACGCCCGCTCTGTGATATTATACTGATTTTTAGGTAAATGACAATTTTCATCTTAAATCTAACTTATAGTTATCATAAAGGTTTGTTCATAGAACATAATCACATATGTTATTTTCATGTGAGAGCTCCCATTTAATCATAATCGCATAAAATTAATGCGATTTCTTTGTTCCGACTCAGAGGCCGTCTCGCTCACACGGGTCGAGATATACACCTGCCCGTTCCCTCTTATCGCGGCGCGCGCAGCGTGCCGTGTTATTTTTATGTTTGCCGTGCTCGCAGCAGGTTGCGGCCGGTATAATGTTAAGTGATTTTACTTATATGTTCATGAGGAACATTAATACAAAGTTTCAGGATATTCTAATTTTTATCCTTAAGTTTTACATTCAACGTAAACAAACATGATTCCTTTGTCTCGCGCTGCGAGTGGAAAGTTACCAGGATGAGTCATACTTGTTTACTTTTAAGACGCCGTGGTCTTTTAACTATTCTACATAGTACTTGGGAGCTCTCTTACAATAAATGTTAGGAAAAATAAGTGGTATACACACATAGTATGGCCGCTTTTTAAGGGCATGAGGTAAAATAAGGAATATATCATTTATTTATTAGCCTAGTTTCGCCTAGCTGTTCGCAACAAATATATTATTTATTTATCTATTTAAAACTTAAACTAGATTCGTAAAGCTGTCCGCAACAGACTCCCCCCGCCGAGCTCCCGCGTAGGCTCGGGTTGCAAGGGGAGGACAGCTAGTTTCCTTGCAGGCCGGCGAAAAACTCCTCCCTTGGTGCGGACTTCTACGTTGCGCACCTCTCCGTCGGGACCCGGATGCGTCGCCTCGACGATTCCTTTCGGCCAGACGTTGCGCGGCAGCGTGTGATCGGCTATCACGACGTAGTCGCCTGGCTGGATGCGTCGCTCGGTCCCCGTTGGCGATGACTGTCTGGGCGCGAGTGTAGGTAGGTATTCGCGAACCCACCGCGCCCAGAATAGTTCGGCGAGCGCCTGGCTGGCCCGCCAAGTGCGTCGGTCGGCTTCTCGGCAGGGCCCGACGAGCGGCGCTGTAGTAGGCGCGCCCAGCAGGAAGTGATTTGGCGTCAGAGCCTCGTCGTCGGCTGGATCGACGGACACGTGGGTAAGGGGCCGAGCATTGACTGTTTGCTCGGCCTCGGCGAGCAGCGTGGCGAACACCTCTTCCTTCGGTGCCCGCGTGTGCAGCGTCGCCGTCAGCGCGGTCTTCACAGACCGCACCAGTCGTTCCCAGGCGCCGCCTTGATTTGGTGCGCCGGGGGTGATGAATCGCCAGTCCAGGCCACGATACAGCCCGTAGTTGCGTAGCGCAGGCAGCCATTCCGCGTAGGCCGCCCGTAGCTCGAGGTCCGCGGCCCGGAAGCAAGTCGCGTTGTCACTCCAGATTTGAGCGGGCCATCCGCGCCTCGCGGCCAGCCGCCGCAAGGCCATGATGGCGGAGTCAGTGGACAGCGTGTGGACTGTCTCTAGGTGCACGGCGCGTGTTGACAGGCACGTGAAAAGCGCCACCCAGCGCTTTTCTCTGCGGCGGCCGACGGTGACCCACACAGGACCGAAGTAGTCGGTCGCTGTGTAGGTGAAGGGCCGCTGGCACGGCTCGAGGCGGGCTCGCGGCAGGTCTCCCAGCGCCGGGACGCGGGGTTGCGTGCGTCGAAGCACGCAGGTTCGGCAGGAGTGCGCTACAGCGCGCACAGTGGGCCGCAGGCGTAGCACCCAGTACTGCTGCCGGACATCGTTGACGACGCGCTCGTGGTTCGCGTGCGCCGCTCGCTCGTGCTCTCGCTGCAGCCACAGCCGCACAAAGGGATTGCGGCCGTCCAGGATGGCCGGGCGTCGGTTGACGTAAGCGGGTGCGGCGTCGATACGCCCGCGGACTCGAAGCAGGCCATCTTCTTCGTCGATGTAAGGGTCGAGCTTGAATAATTTGCTGGTCTTGTCTATCGGCTGTCCGCGGGACAGCGCTCGTAGCTCGGCCGGGAAGTCCTCTCGTTGCGCCTGTTGCAGCCACATGTGTTCGGCGCTCTTAAAGTGCTTCTGCTGCAGCTCGGTGGGTTGTTTGGTTCGTAGTCGTTCCACGAACTGCAGCATGCGGGCGGTCGTGCCTATCAGTCGGTTATATTTAGAGAACCGACTGACATCCGGCAATGGCGACTCCCATCTCTGTGTGGCTGCAACTTGGGCTTCTGTGTGGCTGTCTTGCGGCGGCGTCGGCGTCTCTCGCGGCCACTCGGAGGCCGGACGTTGTAAGAAGTCCGGCCCGCAGTACCACCGGCTGGCGGCGTCGAGGCGGCGTGTGCTATCGGCTCGCGTCGCGTCGTCAGCGGGATTTTGTTTCGTCGGCACCCATCTCCATTGCTCGACGTTGGTGGTCTCGGCGATCTCGCCGAGACGGTGCGCGACGTAGGCGCTGTAGCGGCGGGCGTCGTCGCGCACCCAGTGTAGCACGGTTCTGCTGTCCGTCCACAGGAACGTGTCGTCGATGCGTAGACGATGTTCTTTGGCGATGCTGGCAGCTAGTCTCGCCCCGATGAGCGCAGCTTGCAGTTCGAGGCGTGGTATGCTGAGCTGTCGCGTCGGGGCTACTTTGGCTTTAGCAGCGACAAGGCTCACACGGGCGTCGTCGTCTTCTTCTTCGCGCCAGTACGCTACGGCCGCGTAGGCTTGAGCGCTGGCGTCTACGAAAACGTGTAGCTCACGTTTCGTAGCTCCCCCCGTAGAGGCGTAGGGGCGCGGCAGTCGCAGGGCGGCTACGGATTGCAGACCTCGTAGCCAGTCAGCGAACTCGGCAGCTTCAGTGGGCGGCAGGGCGGCGTCCCAATCGAGCTTCAGTTCCCACAGTCGTTGCAGCAGTATTTTTGCGGAGATTGTGTAGCTCGCGAGTAGGCCGAGCGGGTCATACACGCTCATCACGGCGCTCAGCATCTCTCTCTTGGTAGGCGTGCGGCGTAGCTCTCGCACGTCGGCCGGAACTCGGATCATTTTCGTGTTGAATCCGAGTTCGTCGGCGTTCGGATCCCACATCAATCCGAGAATTTTCTGCGTCTTGTCGCCGCCAAGCTGCGCGGGCGTCGTTGCTCGGAGCTCTGCAGGTAGCGACTCCATGAGGCGAGTCGCGTTGGAGCTCCATCCGCGCAGTGTGAAGCCGCCCGCTTTGTGTGAGGCGGCGACTTGCTTCGATGCTTCGCAGGCTTCTTCTTCAGTGTTGAAACTCGACACGAAATCGTCCATATAGTGATTCGTGGTAATTTCTTCAACGGCCATCGGATGCTGCTCGCGGTTTTGTGCGGCGTTGTAATCTCGCACGCTGTGAGCTAAGTAGGGTGAGCTCGCAGCGCCGAAGAATATCGACGTCATGGCGTATGTTTCTGGAGGTCGTGTGCGGTTGGCGCCTCTCCACAGGAACATTTGTGACGGCCGGTCTTCTTCGCGTAGCTTGATTTGAAGAAACATTTCTTGTATGTCGGCAGTCACGGCGTAGGCTCCCTCTCGGAATCGAAACAGAATGCCCAGGATCGATTGGAGTTTGTCGGGGCCCTCTAGTATGTAATCGTTGAGGCTGCGGCCCTGGCAGGTGGCCGCGGCGTCGAAAACCAGGCGTATTCGTCCCGGCTTGTTCGGATTGGTGACTGCGAAGTGCGGCAGATACCACATCTTGTTGCTCGGCGCCGGCTCCATCCGCTCGGCGTACTTCTTAGCAAACAGGTTGTCCATTTCTTTGGTGTATGCTTCGGCGAAGTGCGGGTCTCGGTCCATCTTGCGCTCGATCCCGTGCAAGCGTCGCAAAGCCATGTTGTAAGTGGATGGCATGTTGACGTTGTCATCACGCCAGAGCTGCCCGACTTCGTAGCGCGGGCCGTCGACGCGCCGCACAGTGTCTTCGAAGATTTTCGTAGCTCGCTCGTTCTGTGGTTTCGTTTTGACCGCCGCCGTGATGCCCAGCGAGTCAATGTGGAAGTATGACTTTAGCTGGGCGTTGATGTCGTCATCGTGTGGCGGGCGGCGGTCTTGCTCTGTCGTAGTTGCAGGTCGGGCGGCGTCCTCTTCTTGTAGCGGCGCCTCGTACCCGACGTAGCAGTGTAGTACGGTTTGCCATCTCGCGTACTGTTGTGGCGCCGACCCGAATAGCACCCATCCGAGTGGAGACAGCATGGCGGCGGGCTCGTCGATCTTGCCCACGCGTAGCTCGTATGGCAGCATCAGGTGCCAGTTGTCGGCGCCGATGAGAATGCGCGGGCGTGCTGTGTCGTAGCACGCGGCGCTCATATCCGCGAGGTGCGGGAATTGCGTGACGTAGTCTCGCTCTGCTTTCTGTGCGCGCAAGCCCAGGTCGGCGACGGTCCGTAGGCTTAGAGGATGAGCCGGACCGCCTGTTTGGTTGCGCACGTGGGCGTGCACTCGCCGGCTCTTTTGTTGCGTCGTCATTGACCCCACGCCTTGGATATGCAGGCGCGAGGTCGTACCGTCGGCGCCGATTGCATCTGCGAGGTCCTCTTCGATGAGTGAGATCGTGGACCCCTGGTCCATCAAGGCGTAGGTGAGTGTCTCGCCGCGGGGTCCGCCGACGATGACTGGGATGACTTTTAGCAAGACCGAAGACACGTTGCGTCCAAATTCGGCCGTGTTGGCGGTGAACTCTTCGACGCACGCCGTGGTCTCTGGCGGTGCGTCTGGTGCTGCGTGCGTGTTAGGGCGGCGTCGCGACGCCGCGGTATAGGTCGCAGCGGCAGCTTGTGGCGGGGCAGTCGGCGTGGCGCTTCGTCTAGCGCCTGGCGTGGTAGCGGCTTGCTTGACTGCGTAGGTAGCCGGTGCGTACGGTTGATAGGCGTACGGCGTGGCTTGTGGCGCAGGCATGTACGGCGCTGCTTGGGGTGCAGGCATGTACGGCGCTGCTTGTGGCGCAGGCATGTATGGAGCTGGGGCGCTCGGTGTATGCGTCTGCGTCTTCTCGGCGTGTAGCAGTCGGTGGTGTGGATAGGTGCAGCCGGGAACGTTGCAGCCGCGGGCGTTGCATTGGTCGCGGCGGTGCTTGCGCTCCAGGCATTTGAAGCATATTTGGTTGTGTCGCACCCAATCCCATCGGGCTCCGACTGGCACGGCGATGAGTTTGCGGCATTCGGTAGTGCGGTGGCTGCCTCCACAGTATAGGCAGCTGGTAGGTTGCTCGAGTGCGTATGTCTGCACACGATCTCTCGGAGGGCGTCGTACGGCTCCTCTTCCGGCGTTGGCCGCCGTGCGTTGCTCTGGGACGCGCTGCGATCCACGTTGCTCGGCGGCGGGCGTCGGTCTTCTGTGCGGCGCCTTAGCGTGCGAGAATTCCATCTCGGCATCGCTTTCTTCAAGGAGGAACTCCGCCATCAACATGAGTTCGTTTTCGGCGGAGTTAAGGTGCTCCTTAGCGTAGGAACACCAGCGACTGCGCAAGTGTGGGCTCAGTCGCTCGGTGACTTCCCGGATGAGAAGTGGGTTTGCGCCGTAGCTTCGGCGGTCCAGGTCCACAAGCGTAGAAACGATATTCATAATGCGTATGGCGAACTGGTTGAGATCGTTGGCGCTCGGTCCGAGCGGCGGCATTCTTCGCAGCTCGTCGATGGCGCGATCAATGAGTAGATCGGTGCGCCCGAAATTCTTCTTAAGGACCCGTATGATTAGGTCGGGTCGAGCGGAAGAGGCGATCATGTGCTGCACACATTGACGGGCTTCACCTCGCAGGCAGTGTCGCAGGCGCGCGACATTTTCGTATGCGGAGTACTTGTAGCGTGTGGTGCTCTCGGTGTAAGAGTTATAGAAGGTGAGCCACTCGCTTGGCTCCCCGGAGAATGGCGGCAGCTCGTAGACTTGTTTCGGAGGAGGTCGCATCATTGTTTCAATAGTGTCGGTGAGGCGGTCGATCACACGGTCTCGACTCGACGATCGTTCTCGACGGCTGTATGGTGTCCGGGGCTCCTCTTCGTGTCGCTTGCGTGTGTCGCGTTGCGGTGTAGGGGGCCGTGCCTGCTTCGCGTGGACCGCGTCGGCAGGGTGGACGTTGGACAGCCAATCGTTGACGCGTCGCTGTGAGTCGGCTTGAGATCCGCCGGCCCGAGATTGCTCGTCGATGCGCTCCATTTCAACGGCGAGTCTCTTTTCAACGAGCTCGCGTTCAAGACGAATTTCTTCGAAGCGAAGTTGCTTGAGCCGCTCCATAGCGGCGAGCTCCGCCTCGCGGCGGAGCGCGTCCGTCGCGTTCGACGCGCGTGAGTGAAGTGACGCTGGTCGGGGCGGCGCGTGGGCTTTATCGCCGAAAGTGACGCCGAACTCGCGCCGCTGCGCGCGGGCCTCTGATTGGTCGGCCGGCGCGGAGTGCTGTGATTGGCCGGTGTGCGCGGCCGGCGCGGTGTGCTGCGATTGGTCGAAGCGCGCAGTAGTCTTCGACAGATGCTTGTCCAGTTCGCTGCGCCACGCCGTAGTGTCGGTTGGCGGCGAAACTGGGGCTTCCTCGGCGGGAGACTCGGGTGAGTCTGTTTGAAACAGCAGTCCCGTAGGCGGTCGGGCATGGGCAGCGGGCGGTGAATGTGTGACAGCCACATTGGTCACCGCAAACCGCTGCAGGTCGACTGCAGCTTGTGTGCGCTCGCGCTGCAAGCGCGCACTCTCCTCGCTCTTGTTTCCGCGTGTATTTACCATCTTGACGTTTGGAAAACCGCACTTTTCCAACTACACAAAACGAACCTAAACTAAACTAATTCCGATCCGGCTCGAAGGACCAACAATGTAAACGAGAACCGCGTCCGTCGGCTATCGATCACATGGACGCTCCGAAACTCAGGGATGAGTATGGAGCAAAGCGGACTGTAGGTTGAGAAATAGGGTAAACGAAACGGACGAGTATGAAAACGCAACGTAAATCAACGAAATATATTACACAAGAAATTAACAATTAACACAACAACGGATCGGAAAAACACTTAAATTTAACACTTAATTACTTTAGTCTCTGTCTAATAATGAATTTAACACTAAATCGCGGACCGATGGTACTACGCTACTAACAAACTAACTTTCGCGGACCGATGGTACTACGCTACTCGAATACAGAAAGATGGTAACTACGGTTAACAAGAACTGAGAAGTGACAAGTTGGTAAGTGGTAAGTGATTCGATACAGAAAATGGTCGTCCTTTTATATCATTCGCTTAGGGTTTGTTTACATTTTCAGAGGGACGCCCGCTCTGTGATATTATACTGATTTTTAGGTAAATGACAATTTTCATCTTAAATCTAACTTATAGTTATCATAAAGGTTTGTTCATAGAACATAATCACATATGTTATTTTCATGTGAGAGCTCCCATTTAATCATAATCGCATAAAATTAATGCGATTTCTTTGTTCCGACTCAGAGGCCGTCTCGCTCACACGGGTCGAGATATACACCTGCCCGTTCCCTCTTATCGCGGCGCGCGCAGCGTGCCGTGTTATTTTTATGTTTGCCGTGCTCGCAGCAGGTTGCGGCCGGTATAATGTTAAGTGATTTTACTTATATGTTCATGAGGAACATTAATACAAAGTTTCAGGATATTCTAATTTTTATCCTTAAGTTTTACATTCAACGTAAACAAACATGATTCCTTTGTCTCGCGCTGCGAGTGGAAAGTTACCAGGATGAGTCATACTTGTTTACTTTTAAGACGCCGTGGTCTTTTAACTATTCTACATAGTACTTGGGAGCTCTCTTACAATAAATGTTAGGAAAAATAAGTGGTATACACACATAGTATGGCCGCTTTTTAAGGGCATGAGGTAAAATAAGGAATATATCATTTATTTATTAGCCTAGTTTCGCCTAGCTGTTCGCAACAAATATATTATTTATTTATCTATTTAAAACTTAAACTAGATTCGTAAAGCTGTCCGCAACACCTACATAGGGGCAGACAGACAGCCAGCAGGAAACGACTTTGTTTTATACTAGGTGTGTAGTGATGAATATAATATATGAACAAATAAATAAATATCGGACAACTAAGCAAAAACAAAATGAAGCTCAAGAATTTAATTGCATGTTAAGGTAACGCATTCGTTGCATTATTTTATTATATTATATAGAAATAATTATTTTGGTTGAGCGAATCCACTTAGCTTTGTACCCGATGAACAATACCATTATCTGTATTGTTAGCTGCGGCCACAACTGCCACTTCAAAATGTAAGGCGTTATAAGTGCAAATTAATTTTACACTAAATTAGTTAAACGAAATAAGGTTTACTCTTAAACAAAGAGAACAGAGATGTTGGTCACTTCATTGTCATTATAAGCATCAAAACGAGCTTCACTGCTCTTTCACTTACCAAGTGACCAACATCTGATCTTATACGTATTAAAATGTTTAAAAATAAAGCTAAAATGTTTTGCGGCCTGGTTGTGGATTCAATTCGTCCAAATTCTGAGATTGATTATTTTATAGTTAAATAATGAAATAATAAATATAATGTATGAAGAATATAAATATATTACTATAATAAAGAGATATATTGAATGCAAGGAATAAATGGGAAATACATTTTTATTTTTAGTCGTTGACAGCCCTCGCTCTCGGCGACGCGGCAAGCGAGCCAATTCATTTTTACCGTTGGCACGCAGCTTTAACGTTCCGTTTGGCTTGCGCTGGGGACGACGACTTTAGAAGGGCCATAAATCATATTTTTTCGGCTAAAAAAAGCGGCTTTTGTAAAGATCAAAGTAGTGTGCCTTCTGTACTTGTACTATTATCTATTCTGTGGTATTACAAAATGGCTTTTGAAAAATAAAATTTACAAAAACTTGCTTAAAAAAGGTGTTACATTTAAATGCTTGTTAGCTACAGTAAACTGACCAATTTTTTCACATTTTTATATTCTATCAATATATTCTTACCTGAATTATAGGAATCCATTGCTTCCATTACACAAGAGTACGCCGAAATTTTTTGTTGCAATTTGTAACACTAAGTAAACTAAGGCACCGCGCACCGATACGTACACTGCATGTGACGACCTGATTTCGATTACCTGTAGATTTGTGCAGTTGTTAGCTCATGAGTTGAAAATAGTGAGGGTACGTGCCCTGGAATGTTAGGTACATAATGGTGTCAATTGTTTATTTGTGTGGTGATTTTCAATATTTTGACTTATGGCCGCCTAAATCGGTGAAATCTACGTACGTGCAACGTCGTAGACGTTCTGCGTGTTTTTTTTTTCAATTACGCGTATATAATAATTGTTGGAAGTACGAGTAAGCTATACAAAATAGATATTTTTATGTTCGTTACGAGTATCAATTGGTATTGGTAATTTTCATTAGGATCCTATCCTTGAGTCCTATTCATCTTAAAATTAAAATGTGTGTTTATGGTAGATTTTTGCCGGTACTGTATCTTTTATCCTTATAAAATAAAATAAATAAATATCAGACAACCTCACACAAATCGATCGAGTCCCAAATTAAGCTCAAGAAGGCTTGTGTTATGGGTACTAGACGACGATATATATACTTATATAGATAAATATATAGTTAAATACATAGGAACAACCATGACCCAAGCACAAATATTCGAGTTCATCACACAAATATTTGCCCTGGCCGGGATTCGAACCCGAGACCGCCGCTCAGTAGGCAAGTGCTTGCAAACTGAGCCAACCGCGTCGTCGAATAATAATTATAATTAAATGTACATCAGATAGTTGCTCATGGTAAGCAAGTATCATTCAAGGAATATTCCAAACAGTGCTAGTTCAGTTCTAATAAAGATATTCCATCTTTAAAATCGAGATTATTCCAGTAATCCCACTTATATTATTAATACGAAAGTTTGTCGGGATGTTTGGATGTAAAAACAGTGCGGAGGGCAGTCTTCCGCAAACTTTTTGCGTTCAATGTAATCAAGGAGATTGGAAAATTTACACCTTAAATAAAAAATGTTATTTGCGGCTGTGTATTACGTATTCTTTCATTTGTCTTTTAAATTTTGAGAGACTACCTTATTTTTTTGCGGCACACCAACCATTGACTGCGGGGCACCATGGTACACACTTTACGGAACACTACCTTAGGGAACATAGGTGTAATTTTTAACCATTTGTCGAAACTGGAACCCTACGCAGATGAAACTCGTATGAAATTAGTTGGAAAATCGATGCGAACGAAATCACCGAGCGGAATTTAGTCGTTTACAAACGTAAAAGGACCGAATAAACGTTGCGGTAATTTACGCATTCCCATTAACTTTCACTAAATAGTTTGTTTGTTGACGAAAACGACCGTGGGACTTGAACTAATGTCAGAGTTGTAATCACTGCATAATTAACTTCAAAGTATACAATGTAATGTTTATAAACAAAACCTTACTCTCGATATTTGTTTACGTAAGTTTTTAGGCGTTAAAAAATTAACAGTGTTGTTTTTATTATGTTTGAGATTTAGTATCGTTTCATAAAAGTAAAATTTAGACTTCAGTTCATTATGTTTCTACACATAATTATTGTATGTACACGGCTGAAACACTTGAACAAAAGTGTAAGCCTTGAAAATATCTTATCTATGCAAAACAATAGCACATTCTGTAACCGCGTCCTACTCAATCGGTTACGGTTGGTCCTAAATACCTTCAGTAGGTACATACGCGTATTTTAGTTTCCCAATAGCCGGTATTATTTATCAACGAAAATAAAAAAAGAAGCTAGATAAGCGTGATGTATTGAAGTAGTTGACTGATACACGGCTCGTTCGTAGATTATATTGTCAGAGATATCGTAGGTACCGGCATACGATTATCAGATTATTCATTCATCGACTATTTTCTGGCGCTGTGGTTTATTAGTCTTGGTTAATTGATTTTTCTTCCGCTTCCAGACAACTTCAATTCAGTTGCCTTTGAAGCGGAACATTAATAAGTAATAACTGCTCTAAATTACCGGACTATAGGCACACATAAAAAATGCATCGTGCGTCATTACGCAAACCGTACATTGTCCACTCTGTTAAGCCAGCTACTTGTTTATAATCTGACCACAGTCTTACTGCGTCCTGGATATGGTAACGGTATGCGAATTGCGAGCTCTTTCAGGCTAAACAGGCATTTAACTTTTATTTTATCTTTAGATAGGCAAACGGCAACAAATCGTTTTTTATTACCATCACTCTTTGTCTTTTTAGATTGTTCCTAAAAGGATTTAATGGCGATTTCCTTGTTTGCTTGCACTTTAGCTTTAGCAAACGTTTCAAGCTCAAGGAGCGAAACGTAGAAAGCAATGGCAAACATCGTATCGTTTCTATTTATATTCCTGAAATGCGCGATTCTTAGCATATGGCCAGTCGATTCGTAATGTCAACAAGAGGTATATACATCGTGAGCAAACACCGATGTTTGATCTATTCATTTTAGATAATCCTTAGCACATATCCACATAGGTTAGCACATCAGGGGATTTAAAAGGCCAGAGACGTGATAACGATAAGTTATGGTCTCACAGAGTTTACATGTGCAATATGCAGCAAGTGTATGAGTAAGTTGAAAAGCCTGTTCAATTTCACTGCTCTCAACTCATATTTTGCTGTTTTCTCCAGGCTTTTTAGTGATAACTTTGGATGCTTTATGTTCACGAAGGTTTTTGTTTCAATTATGATACTTTCTTTTACCATTAATCATCCTAATTGATTGATGATTTCACACATTTAACGCTAAATCGTAACGCGTAATAGTTAATCTTATTCGCAAAGAAGGTTTTCCTGCAAGTAGTACCTACTCATGCTTAGAAAATACTCTAGTAGGAGTGAAATGAAAATGAAAAATCAAAAATATTTATTTCTTTAAAAAAAGTTTACACAAAATAAGCATCAAGGTTGAGTGTGAGTGTGAGTGTGAGTTATAAAATAATGTTACATTAAGCAGTTTATTGCTAACGTGAAGCTGTATACAGTAAAGATTCAGAGTCTCTCTACTCTCTACTCGAGTAGTAGGTAGTCTGTTAAGTTTTCCCTTTGCTTCGTAAGTAAACGAGATATTTATCTTCTCAATCGTTTATCGTTGGTCGCGGGTATCTCGGAGACTTTTTCCAGGTCATTCGTCACGTCCTCGATAGTTGGCTGACATAGATGAGCGTTTAAAAGAGTTTTCTCGTAACACGTTTAACTTTGAAGCCATTTGACTTTTGGTCTATTGCTGTATTATCTATAATTTCATGCCCCTATATGTTGCTATAAGCTTGAAAGATTACTTTCTTATGGTAAATGTCCTAGTGCTTGATGCTAGATCCCAATAGATAGCACTTCCAGCCTTAATCCATTGTCATTCATTACTATGAATTAGAAATCACAAACAGGGTGTGAACTATTGGAATTAGGTTGTCAAAAATTTAAACATATTCTTTTGTTGGATACATTTCTCGGATGATACAAATTTGCCTGTATCATTTTCCTAGCCATCATCTTATATTCGAAACACGACCAGCACCATCGCTTTGTTTGTGCTTAAAACGATTGTAAATCTACACGCCCTAACTCTACATGCCTCTACACCTTGGTCAAAATATGTGGCAAAATATATACAAAATGTATGCCTATGTAAACCTCTAAGTGGGTTTAGTATAATATTGCTGTTCATTCAAAGATTTACATCAATTCGTTGTGCTGACGTCCTGTTATACTTATAAAAACAAATAAACAAACTCAAAATACAATTTTCCATTTATAAACAAGATAAGATAAGATTCGTTTATTTAGGCATAAAATATCTTACCAGCAAAGTTACAAGTAAATGGTATCTATTTCACATCAATTCACATGCTCCTACAAATTACGTCTACAAGACTAACATCATAGCTATCAATAAGAACAAGCGATGCCTTACGTCCTGACCCTTCCGACCTCAACTTTTCTGAGATTTTTTTCATTTGTTAAGGGAACCTGAGTCAGACGCAAAATGAAGTGAAACCATGTTTTCTCTTTTGTCGATTGCATGACCGCAAACCGTTAACAATCCATGAGGGATTAAGCATTACATGGAACGCTGTGAAATTAATCCACACAAATTGCTCCAAATTGAGCAGTGTGCTTGAAAATTTTAAATATTACGTTTCAATGTTGCAATTCCGTTTGCAGTCAGACACATACCTCACAATCGAAGCTAACTAATACCCGGTTGCTGCAAGTTACACCTGGTGTCTATGACGTCATGTATAAATGACGTACTGACGTATACATAGTAACCGGGTCATATATCTGTCTGGTATGATCTTTTGCGAAGTAATAATTTCTTTGTTTTTGATCTTGTATGAGTATTGTGTTATTTTTGTAAGTTATTTTCTTATTTTATACGTATTTATACACTCGGGTGTAGTTTTAGCGCTGAACAGGGCCTTATTTATTGATTTATTTATTTATTTATTTACTTATGAACGGCATTACGCTTTTTATGGACTACTGACAGGTATTCATAATTGAAGGTGAATACGTTTGTTCGTCATTCCTTTGATATCTTTTTCAAACCTCATTCTTGATTACAAACATAGGAGAAACTCGTGTACGGAACTGTATCAGTTTCTAAATGCAATCGGCTTAACTCGGTTAAAAAAATCTTCATGTCAAGGGTAAATTGCAAAAAAATTGTACATAGTTAAGGGCTTTAATTAAAACAATGTTAATTGATTCCTTTGTGTGACGAATATTACCCATACATTTTGTATGACTAACTTTCGTCACACAAAGGAAGCGATCGTATTTAATGTTAACTAAGCCTTTAACTATGTACAATTTTTTTGCAATCGACCCTCAATGCGATAAAAGTGAACAATATCTGCCGCCGTGGCATCATCCGAACCGAACCGAATGACGTTATCTTTGCTCTTATTGCATTGCCATGAAGGTTTTTTCGACCGGCTTAACAAGCACATCTCCGGCCGTTTGGCTGCCTGTCTACAGAAGCGGAGCGGAGCGGAGCGGAGCGGAGTGGATATGAGTAAAATGGACCAATTTCTGAGATTTATATGGACTTCTTTTGGGCTTCACAAAGACGCAGTCTGATTCATTCATTTTCTCTGCTCCGCTCACCGCTTCTGTGGACAGACAACCTTAAATCCTCTGATTTGCTAAACGTAGGTAAACCCCAAGCACAAAACAGATAGGTACCTACAGAAATCAATCTACATACAAGCGCGCTCGAGCAAACGCACACACACGACGACATTGCTCACGGACACGATATCTCGGACCAGTTCAGACCAGTGCGAGCGCGAGTGCCATCCGCTTGACGTGTCCGTGAGCAATGTCTATGTGTGCCTTTGCTCGGGCGCGCTTGTATGTAGATTGATTTCTGTACCTATCTGTTTTGTGCCCCAAGTCTTTTCAGCACTGTAATCAATAATTGCTCTTGAAGAAAAACTAAGTCCTAATTGTTCCAGGTTGCTAATTTTATATCTGAAACCGCAGTTTTCAGCACTTACACAGAATAGATTTAATCTAAATGTTGGGTTGGGTTATATGCAACATTTTTCTAATCTCTTTTTCAAAGGTTTGCGGTTATGATAGGATAAGGAGTGATTAGTGATTTGAATTTGTAGGGAATTGAAGCATTAAAAGGGTTACCTAAGATGGGAAATGACTTTTAGGCGGGACTATGATGGTCAGCCTTATCACACAACATATAAAGCACCTCTCATTTTCCAACGTGTATATGAGTGCGTGAGTGACAGATGTTTTATCATTTATCTATCGCGTAATGAGCTTGACCACCATAGGACGGCAGGTAAAATCTCGCGGTCGCGAATACAGTCCTTTATTAATCGGGCTTTTTCCGTCCAACAAAGTCAAGGGCTCCCCACACGCGGCAAGCGGTCACATGGTCGTTAATTGCTATGTGCATGCAGTGCATGTGACTGCACTACAATAAATATAAAGTGAACGTATAATTGTACATTATGTCACATTCAGCGCCTTGATCTCGTAAGAGCGATTCAATTGACTCACGAATCTCATCTCATGATACAATTCGAAGAATTTGAGAACGAACTTTTTAAGAATCTTCATGCAGATTTTTCAATTCTAAGTCATAGTTCATTTCGTATGCTAAGGCCCGATTCCACTTGAGAACGTCATTAGGCGGTAACAATGGAACAAAATGTAACGATAAAGTAAGAATAATACAAATTTATTTGTAATAACGACACGTGTCAATTTGAAAAGCTGAGATTATGAGCAATTAGTTAAAAAAAAACATTATGGTTCTCGTTGTGTAGTCTCAAGTGGCATCACCCCTTGGTATATGATATGAACGATAGGTAGAGTCCGTGAGCTCTTTGATTGGCTTTCAGGTTCGGATGAAATCAGAGAGGTTCAAATCTCGTTTCCACAATAAACACGTTTTTTTTAGGTGGACTCTATTCATACATGCCTAACTGATTTAGGACCCTGTGCCGCCTAAATGGGGCAGATGGCTAGCACTTCCACGGAGCGTTGGCGTCTCGTTAAGTCTCGCACTTCCTACTAGTCCACGGGTCAACTAGCCTAGGTTATGTAGTCCGTTTAGTTGTCTAAGCCACATCTGCAATAATTGTCCTGGCCACGTTTAGTTCTCAAAGTATAAAAAACGTAATAGGTAATCGCAAACAATACAGACTACAGAGCTATAAATATCTAGGAATCATTTCCATCACCGCAATTTCACGAGAAACCTATTTTCATAGCGACCGATCGAAAGATAATTCCCGAAGGATAATAAAAATGATCTTATTAAAACTTGGGCATATCTGGAGGAGGCCTTCACCCATAAATAAGTGGGGTTCTTGCATAATATATACATTTTGATGTAGTTAACTTAATAATAATTTATTCTTTTTCAATATCTTTCAAATCTTGCATGAAAAATGTATACTTTAAACTGTAAACTTGTACCTACGTTGCAAGAAATAAAAGGTTTTTTTTTTATTAAAACTCGTGAGACATATCTAATAATTTGCCCAATTTGCTTCGAACTCTTATCGAGCTCTTCATCAGTGACAGCTAACCATACGGCCCACAGTGGTAGATTGGCGGAAATAAGTCCCAAAATGCGAGGTTTGTAAAAATAAGTTAAAATCTCACAATCACACAGTAGACACCTTACCTAAGTAAACCAACCTCAATGTATAAATGCAATAAGTTATCAGCTATCTAATTGGACTAAATGTCACGATTTGATTTTCGTTCGAATTTTATGGTAACTTCGGGAATTGTTTGCTATGATTCGGAATACAAATCGCCTGCCCTCCGGTTATTTACATGTCAAAACATTAATTAGGGTCTTGGGAATAACTCATTAGCAAAATTTGCTGCTACTAAGTGCTACTTAAGCAGCCAGCTCAATTACAAGTAATAGCATAAATTAACCCTATACAATGCATGTACATTTATATATTTTTAATGAGGTTAATTAACTAATTAATTCAACTTTTGGATAAAACAGGCCAAAATAATACATTTTAACTAATTTGCTACTGTTATCTAAAGCGAGTAATACCTATAACCACTATGGATACTTTCAGCATTACCAATTTACCTACCAATAATTTTGTTATTGAGCAATCGTGAAGTGCATAAGTGTCTTGTTGAGGACGATTTTAGAGAATGTTCATACCTTTCAAGAAAGTGGAAGCAAGCTACTAGAATGAAGTCCAAGTTTTACGCATAAAGTGAAGACTGACTGAAGCTACTGTTTGCTTTGCCTGTATCTTGGCAAATACTGTGAGGATAAGCTGAACATGCCAAATACAGTACATAAAGTGCTGATACATGGCAGTAAGATTATATCTACTGCAGCCGGCCGATTGGAATGTTGACAGAAGCGCGCTACAAGGATTATCGGCAATACAGATTATACCACGCCAGGAAATGCTCACGGGAAAGTACCAACGAAGAAGTCATCAACATTTCGCCCCCTGCCTGCTATACGGCCACATCTCAAAAAAACATTTTTTCGAGAAATCGCTTGTTAAAGTTTTGGCAGCGTAGTGCGTGGTAGTAAAACAGGGATTACTCCCTGAGTTTTGGGTCAATTAATTTTTGATTTAGCTTTTTTTACTCTAGATGATATTATGCTTCTAATGGATACATTTTTTTTGCATAAAACATGTATATTTTTTAAGATACAAGACCTTTAAGTCAGGTACTTAGAGTTGTGGCCGTATTGCAGACACATTTTACTGAAATTTTGAGATGCGTCCAAAACTGCACAAGAAAATTATGGGAAAATGGTTACATGAAAATATAAATACACCCACCAAAATAGTTAAAATACCTTTATTAATTAACTTTTGTTACAGTAAGAACATCATTGTAAGCGATAATCAGTGCATCCAGCTTTTCTACTTTTAGGTTCAGGAATACTGGACGCAGACTGGTTCGATTCAGAGTAGCAATTTATGTGAGTCGGTATTTACTCACAGTTCTATTCTAGCATAGTCTCGAATAATAGAATTCCACCTTAGTTCAACCGCTCCAAAATAATAGCCATACTGAAACCAGGTAAGCCAGGGGACGACCCAAAGAGTTACCGTCCATTGCTCTACTTAGTTACGTCTACAAACGTTTGGAGAGGCTAATCTACATCGAATCATATTTATTGCCGACAAAATAGTTCCTGTGGAACAGGCTGGATTCCTTAGTGGCCGGAACTGCGTGGATCAGGTAATGCAGCTCACAACACATAAAGGCTGGGTTTAAGAGGAAAGAGAAAACCGTGGCAGTCCTTATCGACCTCTCAGCTGTATTCGATACCGTATGGCGACAATGACTTTTCTATAATCTCACGACCGTGGTGCCCTGTAGAAAGATTGTGAGACTAATTAACTCTATGCTCAGCAATAAGGGAATTATCTCCAAAAGGAAGCACAAGCAAAGTCAGGAAGCTGAACAATAGACTACCGCAGGGGTCGGTCCTAGCCCTGCTCCTGTTCAACCTACAACTCGCGATCTGGAATATCTTGGGAAATACTTAAAAAAATGGCGACTGCAGTCCGTTGCTAGTAAAACCGAAGTTGCGACATTCCATCTCTGCAACTCAGAAGCAAATTATGGGCCAAAAATGGGCTTCGGAGAGACGGCGATGAAATTAAATCCTACACCAAAGTACTTGGGTACAACTCTAGACCGCAGTCTGACCTATGCGCCACATATTAGTTTGGGAAAAAGCTACAGAGGCGGAATAACATACTCCACAGACTAGCGGGAACTATAACCTGGGGAGCATCAGCTGATGTGCTACGCACTACCGGTTTTAGCCAAGTTCACTCCACGGCAGAATATTGCGCGCCAGTTTGACTCAATAGCACGTGCATCGGATAGACGTATAGCTACAACCAAACCATGCGATGTATATTGGGAACCTTCAAAATGTAATCCTCTGGTTTGGCTGTGTTGAGTCATATAGCCCGCGCCAAACTAAGAGGCATCAGGCACTGGTCCACGAAGCACAAAAAGTCGTGGGTCGTCCCGATTTGCCCATTCATGCAGAGTTCTTATGGGTTGAAGTCGAGGCACCCACCGTACCATACTGCTCGAGACCTGCTGCAATCAAATTCTAACCTACTTGCAACTCAAATCACGCGACTTACTCAGAGATGCAAGTATAAATTCCACGGCAAAACCTCCTGGCTTCATTCTGCCTCGAAAACAATGGTGCCAGATCAACAGGCTCAGAACTGGGAGTGGGCGATCCCGAGACTTCCTCTACCGATGTGGTTGGAGAGACTCACAGTATAACGGCGACCCTGCAGACTTGTTTGTCTTCAGTAACGATGCAATTCATTGGATAAAAGATCTTTTATTTAACTTATAATTGTATATAAATGACTACATAAATAGGAAAAAAAAAATATTACAAAAAAACATAAAAAAAAACAAATAAACTTATACAAAAAGGCGGCTAAAACTATTAGAAAATATTATGCTATACGAATAAATTAAAATAAATAATAAGTATTATAGGTACTTACTGTTGTGACACAATCAAATGCCCTTTAAGACTGCACCGAGCGAAATGTGAAAAAATAGGCAGTTGCCGTTAAGTAGATAACGTCAACACTAATTGTTTAATCCATTTCTAAACTATATATTTAGCATTTCCAAGAATGTGTTAATAACTTCTCCGTGGAAAAAAATATAAGATTATTAATATTTTACCCTAGAGAACTAAGTAAAGTTGGACGAAAATTGTAAAATCGTAAGCAAGCGTTAAGTGTTTTTTTATACTTTAACAATGGAAATCTATTCTGATTTTCAGTTCAAAAAAAAGATGAATGTTCACATTACAATTTGTCCGCATCAAATATTTCAATTATTGTTTGGTATTAAAGGTCCAGATTTATCAAAAAGTGCTTTTAATTCTCCATACATTTTTACTATGGCGGCCGCGCGCCGATTTAAATACGCATTCCCCGCGCTCTATGGTTCAGTCGCAAACGCTCGGCGCCCTCTTAATTCGTTTATATTTAAAGGGATTCATCGGAATAACACTCGAATAATCTTTATGCCTTTAGGACGCAACTCAAAAAATTGATTATAAATTAATGTTATACAGCCATAACTCCAAAGTGGCTGTCTTGCAGGGAGTCAACTGACAATTTTTGGTCAGATCCATAAGGCCACTTGTGGAAAAAAGGCTTTTAAGGTGACCTTTTCTTATATCTCTCGAAATAAGGTCGTAAATTAGACAATTCTGAATACGAATCAGCAATAATCCAAAAAAAAATTTTTTTGAGATGTGGCCGTATAGCAGGCAAGGGGCGATTTTATCGACGTCATCCGATCCCCTGTTGTATAGTTTAAGAAAGGAACCCAAAAAAACATTTACCCTCACACTACACGAGGATGCAAAGCAACTTCTTAGTGTTTAGGTAGCTATTATAATAAACTATACGTTAAAGTGTTTTTTATATTTGTGATACCTACTTGTATTTGTAAGTTATAATTGTACTTATTAATGTTATTTTGTACATTATTATTGAATTTTGTGCAATAAAAATGTATATTTAAAATTGATACTTACCTAATAAATAATTGCTTGTAGTTTAGGTATTTTCTTTTATTGTTGTATCTCAATCAATTACGAGTATATGCCGTATTTATGTCGTTAGTTAATTATAATAAACAATATTACATGTCTTTGCGCCTTTCTCATTTCAAGTTGTAATCACCCCGGAAAAGCCATGATGTATTGATTCCATAATACATTATATAAATGCATATTATACTAATGACAAATGATATTTAGTACACAATCTTATCTTAAATTAGCAGAAAGGTGATTATAATGTCAATAATAAAGGGCTGCACGTAGTATGTGTAAACCGCTCAAACCATTTATTATAATATGAATGCGCTATATGTGTGGATATATCACGGTGCGGTGTTACACTTGTGCACTATACTGAACACTTTTGCGCCATACACGTGAGTAGTCAGTTTAGCAAACTACGTGTCAATTGAATGTCAATTGTGCCAATCACGACTCCACAATTTATTATACTAAAGGTCAGATGGCAACTTTGTCTTTCAAAATAAAGAGACAAAATTAAGTTTTTACAAGCTTTCATTTAACTTGCATTGTATGTATGTATGTGTGTAAGTATGTTTGTTCGTGTGGAATCTTGCAACTCAATTTTGAAGCAGATATCGTTAACCGATTGAGCTGAAATTTTGCACACTTACTTAACTTTGATGACAATACAATAGTATGGTGCCATGGGGCTGATCTGATGATGGAGCCGGAAGGTGGCCATAGGAACTCTATACTTAATAGAAAAAGCAATCCTAATGAGCTTGGGCTCTTTAGAATCGTCTCAGTGAGCATTTGATATCCAAAGAAAGTACAGTCGGCTATAAAAGCTTGTCACTAAAATGAATTTTTTACACAAAATATGTCACTGCCGCTGCACATATATCGGAAAGGATACGGTAGGGGCTCCCGACCTTTTACAGCTCGGGGCTAACTTACAGGTTTTTGCTCTTCGCACGTCATGACGAATACGTGATTATAATCTTTTTATATTTTTAGACGAACATATATCCTATCCATACTCGTAGTTCATGATCAGAACTATCAACAGTTATGTCGTAACTCTGAATCTAAAAATAGCATTGACTAACTCTTGTTATGGTATTAGATGTTACTTATATTATAATAGATTTTAAGAGGTATTACTCGTTTTTATAGCATTTCATATGAGAAATTGGTAATATTACTTCTTCAATCGGTCCCTCATTACCTACCTCCATGGATTTTGGTCCAAAGTAGCCTCCACCCTCTAGTAGAATTTAAAGATAGATAGATTTTTTATTTGTACTAATCAAACATCGTCAACATAAGCTATAGTTAATACAATCATAAGGAGTTGGCTTCTTTCACCTGGCCGGACGTCTCTTTTAATGCATGTTAAATATAAGTGAAATGTCATTTTGTTTCTAATTTTGACGATTCCGGGCAATGTTTGGCACAACAAATGCAGGTATAATGCAGTGGCGTGGCGACATATCGCTAGTAAAACTGGAGTGGATTTGCCTTACTTTTTCTTTTAGAGCAGTGGTGTAGTAGGATGAAACAATTCTTTGGCAAAAATGCAGGTCGGTGGAAATCGAGTTCTATGGACCCAATCGCCGCTGTTATACTGTTAATCCAGAATAGTCCTGTTCAAGGAAGTAACGCGGATGAATACCTTTTTTCCTTTTAATATTGGGCGCGAAAATTACTCGCAAAACCCAGTTAACTTACCTATACAGATTCTGTCACAGCCCGCGAACGAACCTAAACCCTATCAGACCCCAACTTGTTGAAGCCCTGTGGCGTACTGTGGCGTAGCTAGCCTCAGGGCCGCCATAGACGATCGGAATTTTCGTTCCGTTTTCGTACGGAATGACGTCAGAGAGTCTGTCTCTGTCTGTCATATGGCGATGTCTCGCTCGCTGACGTCATTCCATACGGAAACTGGAAGAAAATACCGATTAATTTTGAATAATAGATTTTAAACACGATTTTATGAGATTCATACGGGTAACATCCAACGGGAGTATTATGATACACCACTGGCAACTCAAACGGATTGACAGAACCAACCAACCAACCAACCAACCAACCAACCAATCAGCGTCATGATGTCAAAGTCTCGCCTGTCATTCCGGAGTGCATGACCTTATTTTCTTATACCATGGGGAGGCGATGACGGGCGAAGGCACAGCATGTCGCCGGTATCATTGATACCTACGGCTAAAACGGCGGTAGCTACGCCCCTGTTGAGGCCCCTGTCATCACTACATCAGACGCGACGATGAAGGCATTAGCATAAGATAGTTTTAAATAATAGAGAAAAATTAATCTTTCACATATCACACGTTCCTATTCCTGTTCTTTTCTTTTTTTAATTATTTACTGCAACGGTCATTCAAGTATTCAAGGCGCAGCTTACGTTGCGAACCGGTTTTATTACGTAAACAAATCAGGATCTGCAGATTAATAAAACGCGAATGAGTAACATTACTCTTTAAGTCTGGTTTTGATACGACATCAAAGTAATGGGCAACTTTCGGGTGTTAAAACTGGCAAATACGTGTTCGCATTGTATCACACATTATAATATAGATAAGTATTCTGAAATGATGATTGTATGTAATTACGAAAATTGCTGTTTGTTTGAAAGTCCCACTAAAACCCGCCGTGTTCCGCTCAAAGAAAACTTCGATGCAAGTTATATTATGTAATAGATAAAATAGTAAAAAAACCGGCCAAGAGCATTCGGGCCACGCTTAGTGTAGGGTTCTTAGTGTAGTTGCCAATCCTTCGCAATAAACGAAAATTAGGTACGAGAAACATTTAAATTACAAGAAAGATTTCAAGCTCTATAAAAAGGTCGTAAACGCCAAGGTAACAGTAATTACTTATTATCTTTTGGAAGTTATCGATTATACACGCCAGATTAAGCGAATTGTTTTAATATAGTATGGCACTTAACCAATATGTGTAACGTTCGAAGTGTAGGGACTTCGCGCGGCACTTACGTCATTTTAAAGAAAATTATGAATTATAGTTAAGTCAGCAAAGCAAAAATGAAGGTTACTATCACAAACCTTTTTCCTTTTATTGTTATTACCATTGACGTAATAATTACATGGACACACAATCAGACGGAAAAAATGGCACCCTCCCAACTAATGCAAAATCACAAATCGCATTACTTGGGCGATCAGTCTCGTTTAGACCATGACACGTGACGGGTCTCAAAAGTGACTTAAATTTCAGTGAAACATTATAGAAATAACAACTATAAAATAAAGGAACAGGACGGAATATTAATTTTTACTTAAGTTCTATTGACTAATTAACGAATCCTATGTAAAATCATAGCATATTTTTTATTAGAATTATTAACTTTGTCCCTACTAAATGCACCTCATCACAGAACAAAAATCTAAGGAGTCGCTATAGTTTTATAATTTATTAATAAATAAAGGAGTGCAATAAATAATTATCCTATTTTTTTTATTAAAGATTCCCATGCGATACTCAACAACGTAAAAATGGAGATCACATTTAGCAAGAGACAAAAGAATAATTGAAGCCAAATAATTCGTCTCTCGTGTGTTCGGCATAATCATATGTTTTTTTATGTTAATCAACAATGGTGACATTCATAAATTACTAAAAAAATTGCTTTGTTGTTATTGTTTTATTTTGTCACAGAGTCTAGACACTGTCAGTTTAAACCTTTGAACGCCAAGAACACATAAAGGCGACGGCGACGTGTGCTGCCGCGCATACCACGCCACCGACAAATAAGATCAAACTTTAAAGGGTTAATAATGTCAATATTTTGCACTTGTCTTACTCTCATTTCACATACTGGAACAAGGAGAAATAATGTCATTAAATTACTGATCCCTTCTATCGAAAACTTTTTATGCAGTTGTTAAATAAAAACGTGACTAAATTTGTTATTAGCAATTTACGAGTTTATTTAGTTCAACAAAACTTATATTTTAATACCTAAATAAAATAATAATGAAAATATTTTTAGTGTGTAAAAATATTAAAATCTGCTCCATTCGTGCCATGTTCCAAGTTTGACAATAGACATAAGTCAGAATACGCTAAAAAAGTTAATTTACACGTAAAATATTTGTGGTAGTACGTACGTAAGCCAATTTGACACTTAAACGTTAGAGCAATGAGTTCTTTTGTACGAAGTAATTATGTTGTTGTAAATTATAAATAAGCGTTATTGGCATCTACTTGAACATGACAACGATGCCACTTATTTTGTAATTTTTGTTCGGGTCTGTGGCTCTATTATAAATAATACCTCAATGGTTATTACAATTTTATTTTGCAAAGATCGATGTTCGGTAGGCGCTTGCACGAAGAAGTTTTATTCATAGAAGATTCCGGTGTAATGACGTCATCATTAAATTGTTGTATTAAATTAATAATAATAATAATACTCTTCATTGTGCACCACTAAATATAAATAAAGATTACACAAAGAAATTGCAAGAAACAATACAGTAGGTAAACAACAGGCGGTCTTATCGCTAAACAGCGAAAATTAGTGCGATAAATTATGTTATTTACAAGACACCCACGCATGCCCGTAAAATTAAAAAAAAGACGTGAAAGCGTTGTTCCTAATTTATTTTAATACCAGTTTATACTTAACGACAGACTATTCAAGAAATGGTCTTTGATGTCTTCTAAATCATACGTTATACACTATCTGCAACTTTTACTTCCCAGATCACGGCTACTACTGTTTCGATAGAGTCGGACTACAATAACTCTTCCAAGCAAATGAACTGTCAAACATAAAAACTAAATCCACAGATGGTTGCAGGATTCCCTTTAGTACCTTCTAGTTAGTGTTTTATTCTGTGCTTCTAGTGCAAGACATGATTATTAATTTCAGACGTCGCATGCAGCAGCTGAAGCTATGGCAGCAACGCGAAAAGGAGTGGGCGAGGTCGCGGGCCAAGAGAGAGAAGAGCACGAAGCGGAACATCTACTTCAGCGACAGCGTCATGCTTCTAGAGGCTGCAGCTAGAAATGACATTGACGAAGGTGCGTATCTGTCTGTAATTAACCTCGTGAGTTCCAATGTACACATCTAGTACATCTATAATATTATAAAATTGTTAAAAATTAAATATCTGGCCTTCTTCACGCGTAAACGGCTGGACCGATTTCAAATGTTTTTAGTATGCGGGTAGCTGCGCTTCCCAAGATACTTTTTACCCGACTGCGGAGAAGCAAAAAAAGAGGGTTATATTTTCATCCACGCGGACAAAGTTCGCGGGCAGCTTAGTAGTACATACATTGCACTTCATATTCTATTCTGTCTATTCGACAAAGCTTAAATCAAACTGACAAATTATGAACACAAGCATTGAGGTAGAGGGATTAAAAAAACTCAAGGACGCACATGTATGTAGGGTTGTCTGACAGATATACTTAATCTGCGTTTGTTTCTGTTTGCGACTAGTACGGAAAATACCTATACATTTCAAATATCAAACGTCTATGAGCATACATTTTCTATACATGCAAGAGACGCATTTCTTTTCTGCCTCATTTAATTTCACAAAAATTCTGCAAATATATACGGGAATAGACGCATTTATTGTAGGTAGGATACTAGATGTCCAAATTACTGCGTGAATAATTCTATGATGACATAAAACTTAGTAAACCGAATGTTTAAAAAAAATGTTTTCTCTGAAAATATTTTTTCAATCGCTATACTGAAATAAATTCGAAGTTGCAAAAACCGGTACTTCTACGTTACTTTTGCTGCTGACTGTACCGATCTGTACGCAGTCAGTAGTTCTTAGACTATCTGAATTTTAAAATGAATGTCCGATCCCAAATATATGTAAGTTCATCAAGTTTGTGATACGTCACATCCCATGTCGATAAGATTAAGCAGTCATTATGGCGCGTTTCAGCACGCTTTAAACCTAAATAAGCATTATTACACGCATTATAATAAATTATGGTTGAGCGTATTAGTTTTTACAGTGTTTTCTTAAAAACCTGTTGCGCCACTATTACAAAAACCGCAGGTCTTTTGTTAGGGAAATCAGAGTTGTAAAATTATGCTAATTTAGCGTAACAAATAATCTTGTTTTAGTGCTACTGGTAGTTCGTTCTCGTTGCTTTAACGGCAGCGATAATTGTACAGTTATCATCAATAATATGGAAAATGATAAACTGAATGCTTAAACTAAAGTGACACAGTTGTACGTATTGTTAATACAAGTGATGTCGGAAATATTAGGAAATTAGAATTATTTATTATATTACATATTCACACATATTTTCTTACGCTCTTTTCTGCCCTTCCTTTTAGAATAGGTACATCTCGGCAATTTCTCTAATAATTAGTTCTAAAACTATTACCTTTTTCATCTCATGCAGAATATTTTAAGCTATGCGGTAGTACAAATTCTATGGTATAACTTAATAGTGTTTTTTGAAATATCGTCATTTGTTTTAAGCGGAGAATATTACTTTGCAGTTTAAATCATTCATCGTATCTAAGGTGGGGTAAGGGAAACACATGGGGAAAGTGGAATACTGGAATATTTCCTATAAAATAGCTTCAATAAACACATAACGATCAACAGTAGCGACGTTTATTTATTCTTTACCTACATCTGTTTCGAAAAATCGGTTTCACCTCACACACGGATTTATTTTGAGTGTTTCCCCTACCCCCATATGTTTCTCTTACCCCCACCTGACCTTATATCATCGCGTTATCTAATAAGTGCCCGTCTGTCTCTCGCACTGTGGAGTATATACCACAGAAAAAATGGATTTGTCCGTGCCCTATAATCTTCACGACTGCGCAGCCGGTCATGCACCACTTATCGACATTCGACGCCTGCGATCTTTCGAAATAAGATTTGTCAAACAGATGATGTCTAAAGACCGAGATGACGTAGGTAATAAAACTTCTGGCTGATTGACGAATTGTCCAGTCTGAAGGTGGTTTTCCACCGGCGAGGCGAGGCGGGGCGTGGATGGGCGAGAATTGAAATTAGTACGGCAAATTTTCAATCCCCGCCTAGCGCATCTTCGGTGGAAATAGTAGCGCGAGGCGGGGATGTGCGTGGCTTGAATTGCAATATTTGTTTTTGTAAAAATGAACCTTATTGCTTTTAATATAGGGTAGAGATTAAATCTGATTTTTCCACTGGCGGAGCGGGAAGCGGAGTGGCGACGCGTGGAGAGACGAGACGGGGCGGGAATTTTAATTTGTACTGCATTTTTTCAATCCCCTCCCAGCGCATCTTCGGTCGGTGGAAATAGTAGGAATTGGAGAGGATGTGCGGTGCGGGACATGAATTGAAATATTTGTTGGTGTAAAAATGAACCGCCTTGCTTTCGTCAGATTATAAATTAATTAACAGAAAAACCGCTTCACGCGATCGATAAGCGTTTTGTTGTTCGTTACCGCTGCCGTTTATGTCTTGATTTTCTTTTTACACTGAAAAAAATAGTAGATTTATGTGATAGTAGGTGGCTTTATGGTAATAAAAAATCATTAAGAGTACATTCTCGTTAAAAAAAAGATTGTTTAAAATAAATATTTTAAATAAATAGTATTTTTCTTACCTTATACAAACAACTAGACTTTCCATAGTACTGTCAGCTTTTCTGTAGTTGGTATCTTTTTTTTAAATGTAGGTTTCAATCATGGCATGTACCTCATACAACCTTTGTCTTGACATTCTAAAGGTAGTTTCAAAACTTTGGTCATCTAGTCATAAACAAAGTGTGAAACTCCCCATGCTCATTATGATATATTATATGATTTCGAATCCAGTAACGGTGAGTTCGTTTTTTTTGAAAGCACTGAGATTATTTCTTGTTGCATTATCCTCATCCGATTCTTCTTCCATTAACATATTTAATAATACAAATTCACGAGGCATGATAAGCAATCACGTGTGTATTTGTATAAAAATGATATTAGTAGTGGACGACGAGTGGACGACGCGACGTAATTTTTTTGAAATTAAACCTAGTACATATGACATAGGGCTTAAATTTCAATATTTGGCATAGAATCGAATCGCCGTTGAGTTGTTATAATGTGCGAAGACCTTAATGTCAACCGCGAGCTCGGTCAGGCTCGCGCGGGCTCGCCAGATCCCGCGCGGGCTCGCGATAGCTATTAATGCCAATTTTTAGTGGAAAAGGGCCAGCGCGATTTCAATTCTCGCCCATCCACGCCTCGCCTCGCCTCGCCGGTGGAAAACCACCTTGAACCCCGAGACAAAATGAGATAGATAGAGCTAGGCTAGCAAGGGACAGATAGAAAGCGATAGAGGCAGATAGAGATAGAAAGAGACGGAATTGTTACAGGACTGATTAATTGAACTAATAAGAATAAAAAATCCAGTAGTTCCGTAAAAGAACCGCAAAACGGAACTAGTGGGAATAAAGGAACCCTCTCACGCATGTTTTACTGTTCACGCAAAAAAGGCACCCGTCACAGTCCCAAATTCCTTTTAATCTGTAGAACCTTATATCCGCCATGATAATGATACAATTTACATCACACTTAGAACGTGACAATAACAAACTCGTAATTCGTATGATGTTATAAGTATTGTCTTTATAATCGTAAAAAATATAGCTACCATAATGAGAGGAGTTATAAGGGATTATTTACAGGTGTAGTAAATAGACGCGCTAACGTGTAGTAATTGAGAACAACTGTCGCATGCGAGTGAAACATTATCTCATTGACATTGACCTGCGTGCGATATTGAAACTTGACTCACAATCACTTTTATGTCGCTAATTTGTTGCCGATTTCTGATAATGATTGCGTTCTTTCGTGCATTTTGCGTATGCTGTTATTAGCCAATCGGTACAACTGAAACAAAAACTGTCGGTTCCGCCTGTGACATAATGATTGGCATGTGAAACATAGTACCACAATACCACTGAAGAAAGAAACATGTCGTGTTGAAAGTGTTCCTTAATTCTCAGAATGAATTTTAAGGAAATTAAAAGGGACACGAAGATGTCCTTGAATAAGTTGTGTATAATCTACTCTACGCGGACGAGGTAGCGGGCGGCTTGTTTTACAAAAAAGTCTAAAATACTTATGAATCACAAAGTTATAATTCAGGTCTGATTTTTAATTAGATGACAGGTTAATAAGTGTCTGTCCAAAATTACATTCTGGTGACAAGTTTTTATAGCCGACTGTACTTTTTCTTGACTATCCATCAATTGTTCATTGAGACGATTCTAAATACGCCAAACTCGGTAGGATTGCTTTATCTATTACAGAGGTCCTAGTGTCACCTTTCGACTCCATCATCAGACCAGCTCCGTGGTACCATATTACATTGTCATCAAAGTTAAGTAGATATGCAAAATTTCGGCTCAATCGGTTGAAGATATCTGCTTCAAAATTGAGTTGCAAGATTCCACCCGAACAAACATACATAATTACATACATTGCAACTTAAATAAAAACTTGTAAAAACCCCTCATGTATACTTTAATGAATTATGTTTTAAATAACGAATAACCTGCAACACTTCCAAACTGTCAATGTTTAGGTACCTAGTATATATTTTTTGTTCAACATTGTATATGCCTGTTGCGTCAAGGTCATAAAGGATTTCCTCTTAACGCCAGCTAAGCGTTTTCCTCAGTGCTCAGATACATCCTGTACTTAGTAAAAATACTTAAAATCGGACAGTTTCACGTCCGATCTGACCTAACAAAATTTTAGATAAATCGGTTAATTGGGAGCTACCAGGCAAAGTCCATCTCCTTTTCTACAACTCCCGTAATCCTGTTTCGTGCAATCTGACAATTCCGCTAGGAATTGTTTTACCATGCTTCTTATGTGATTTATGATATCTGATTTATGTTTTTAACTTCCAGTTCGCCGATTACTCTCCCGCGGGGTAACCCCGGACGCGACCAACGAGGATGGTCTCACGGCGCTCCACCAATGCTGCATAGACAACAACGAGGCAATGATGCGACTACTACTAGACAACGGAGCGAACGTCAACGCCGAAGACAGCGAGAAGTGGACGCCTCTCCACGCGGCGGCCACATGCGGAAACTTAAACCTAGTGAGGATTCTAATTCAACGAGGAGCGAATTTACTAGCGGTTAACGGCGATGGAAACATGCCTTATGATATATGCGAGGAAGAGAGAACACTAGATGCAATAGAAAGTGAAATGGCGGCTCGAGGGGTCACGCAGCGGCTGATAGACGAGACGCGGGCGGCCACGGAAATGAAGATGTTGATAGATGTGGCGGAGCTAGCGAAAGAGGGGGTGGATTTGGATGAGCCGAGGGATACCCAGGGGGCTACGCTGGTAAGTTGCATTACATACTTATATACATATATTTAGGTTTTAAACTCCATTCATAAAAAGTCTGCCGTGAAATCTAGGTATTTCACGGCAGAGGTTCCTATTTTCTTCTTAGCATAAGCAGTCTTAATGACAATGCCATAGATCGTTTGCGCTTAGCACGGCACTATTGCAATTCATATTGCAGACTTGTTGGTAAGACTTCAAATTTGTCGGCGCTTATCATAAGTTTACTCAGAGTTATTGTTTTTGAAACTGTGTAACGCGCAAGTCGAATCGAGCAAATAAGAGTGACGAACGTCCTGTGTTATGCAATGCCTTTGAAAATGTTCATGATTTAAGCAATTTGTGATACAGCCAAACCATTGACGGCTTCTCTGATATTTACGCCTAAACGGTCTTTGAATATTTCACATGTTTATAGGTTGGTTGTCCCATGCAAATACATTTTTTTTTTTGCACAGGGTTATTTCAGAGTGCGCTATAGTGATGTCGTGTAAAGGCAAGGTTTATATTCAGCGAAGTGTAAATTTGCGGTTTATAATTTAGCAGGAAAACCGCAATAAACCATTTCATTCATCTGCGAACAGAAACTTTACTGTAATGAATCACTCGTGACTCATTATTTCGATTCTTACTTTATGTTTGTATTTGGGTCTCGTTCATGCATAAACTTTCGTCTTTAAAGAATAAGGTTGTAATTGAAAATGCAGGAAATTTTGTTTTATTTTGAGATAATATTTTGAATACCCAGACGTGCTGAAGAGTACCAGGGTATGTCCTATTTACAAAGGGAAAGGCGACAAAACGGATGTAAATAATTACAGACCCATTACAATGGTGCCTACCATCTCTAAATTAATTGAGTCAATTATGTCATCTTGCCTAATGACCTACTTAGAAACTAACGACCTGATTGCGGAAAACCAATACGCCTATAGAAAAAACAAGTCGACCACTGCAGCTGCACGCAAAATCACTGACTGCATCACCACTGGTCTCGATGACAGATACAAAATGGCAGCTATTTTGTGTGATCTATCCAAGACGTTCGACGTTATCAGTCACAGGCTACTTCTAAATAAATTAAGTCTGTACGGTCTTCAAGGTTCTGATCACAAATTGTTATCATCTTTTCTGTCCAATCGTAAACAGGTTGTAAAAGTGTCTTCCAATGGCAAAATGTTAATTTCAGATGTCGGCTGCGTAAGGCTGGGTATCCCTCAAGGATCAGCCCTTGGAAACGTTTTATTCACGTTATTCGTTAATGATCTACCCTCGGCAATTAAGAATGGCCTATCGGTGCTTTTCGCAGATGATACAACAGTCATAGTTAGCGCAAAAACATACGAACAGCTCGCCGGTAAAATTCATGAAGCTTGTGTGCAACTGCAGAAATGGTTTTCGTCGAATGGTTTATTATTAAACGTATCAAAGTCTAATGGTATTCTCGGGCCGGAACATCGCAATGCCCCCATGCATTAAAGCCGTCCCGATGCCATTGTGTAGTGAATGCAGGTTTCTTGGATTCATGCTTGACTCAAACTTGAACTGGAAGTGCCATGTAGACATGCTGTGCGACAAGTTGAGTAGTGCTGTCTTTGCTTTAAAGAAATTAAAACCGTTAATATCAAGTCATTCATTAAAGTCTGTATATTTTGCACATTTTTATTCAATTATGTCATACGGTACTGTTTTTTGGGGAAATTCCACTGATGCTCAGCGAACTTTGATACTCCAAAAACGAGCACTTCGAATAATGGCCGGAGTAGAACCCAGGTATTCTTGCAGGGATCTCTTCATAAAGTACCGCATTATGACTCACTACTCACTTTATATATTCGAGGTATTAATGTATGTACGAAATAATTTGTCAATGTTTGCACGTGTCGAGGTATCGGGCAAACTAATACGTTCTACGGGGAGACTTAGGACAGTCCCGCGTCGCATGGTACTTGCAAAAAAAAACCCGCGCGTCATCGGCCCAACGTTCTATGAACATCTACCCGACGAGTTGCGAACCGAGGCATCAGATGAGAAGTTCAAACATCAATTAAGAAACTTTTTATTGGATAATCCATTATACTCAGTAAATGAGTACATGGATAAATAATTTATATTTCATTTTATGTTGGTTTTTGTTTCGTATATTATTTGTTTTTTATATTGTTTTTTATTTTTATATTGTATATTGTTGACAATCCTCTACGGAGACACCTTTGACATATTTAATTTCAAATTATTTGACATAGTAACATATAATAATTGTTGTATTTCGTACCGTGTATAAATATTGTTGGTAGTTTGTATTTCTAAAATTTTTGACAATCCCTTAGGGAGATATTCTTATTTGTAACCCTAATTTAACTGCATTACGATTATGACATGTAAATATCTTTTGTTACAATCAATTGTTAAGTTTTTTACTATTTTTTGCTATTATTATATTATCTAATTTTTATCTTTATGACGATCATAGTATAAATGCATGTAAATTGTCTTAGCATAATTTATACTGACATTTTATATTATGAAATAAATAAATCTATATCTAAATCGAATTTATCCCTCTGGCCACGTGGTCCTACTGCCTTTGTCCTACCGATCGGACCACATGAACTTTTTTTTCCGGATGGTTCGATTAAGTGGACTACCAGGAATTGTAATTCCGCTCCGTCCTACCGATCGGACCACATGAACTTTTTTTTTCAATTAGTCCGATTAATCTGACTACAAGGAATTCTAATTCCACTTCGTCCTACCGATCGCACCATATGAACTGATTTTTAATGGTAGATACCTATTCAATTTCTCACCTCTCAAAAGTTAATAATTTTATGAGAAATTTGTTCTGTAACTACCACATATTAAACTGACAGATTTGTTTACTTTTATTGGATCTACGAAACCCTTAATATTAAACACGATACGTTGACCAAACATGGCCTTGTAGACGTGTAAAATAGTTGTAAAATAGACTTGTATTAGTAATGGTCCCTCAACATTTTTCTGCTTTATTTTTGCTAAGTTTTGCTGTGGTAAAATTAGTGTCCGTTGTAGAGTAAGCCACCTTTGCGTTTTAAGTATAATCATTCTGGTTATTTTTTATCTGGATCCGTTGTCAGACTGCCTGGTCCAACCAGACATTAAATTATAATCCCTACTATAAAAAGTATTATAAAATTCTAGATTTGTATTTCAAATATTTTTTTTCTATGGAGATGCGTCATGATTTCAGGAAAAATCTTAATAACGTGATGCATGCCAACCTAGCGCCATCTGTTTTCATAATTTCCTTTGTGCTCGCATTACGCCAAATTGGCTGGGCAAATAACCAATTTTGGTTCAGAGATAGCTGGTCATCCAAAAATGATTAGTAGTACCTATAGAATATTTTTTATTCATCTGAGGTAAAGAAAAAAATACGCTGACGAAGATGCGGGCACCTCCTAGTAGTAGATAATCAATCTTTCAAACTCTCGCAAGAAATGCAGGAATAATGTCAGTGACAGATATATTTAAGTATACTATTTCTTAAGAAAGCTACCTAATACGCTACGCAGTATCCAGGTTCGCGTTACTCATGTAGAACGCGTAGTCCGATTGGTGGGACCACGTGGTCTAAGAAAACGACAGTTTCTATAGTCCGACTAGTTAATCGAACCAACAGGAAATCAAAAGTTCACGTGGTTCGATCGGCGGGACCACGTGGTCTAAAAAAAATTATAGTTTCCATAGTCCGATTACTTAATCGAACAATCCGGAAAAAAAAGTTCATGTGGTACGATCGGTAGGACAAACGCAGTGGGACCACGTGGCCAGAGGGGAATTTACGGTATCGCAGTCTTACTAATCTCTCTCTTAAGTAACTGTTTCGATTTAGGGTCATTTTTGATCCCATGTTTCAGACTTGGTATTACGGCTATGGTGTCTGAGACATCCATCCCACCTAGGTTAGGGTCTAGTAAAGGAGTAATAAAGCAAAATTATTTCTATAGTATTTGCTCTCATGATATTAGAGACGATATACCTAGTTAAGGATTTTGTAGTCAAAGACACGAGAATGGTAGAAAGGTAAAATTTTGGTAGAAAGGTTTTATTTCATCTATTGATTTACTGCTCTTATGAGGAAAATAGTTTTTACAAAATGTAATTTCTGTTCTAGTTACACATCGCGTCAGCGAACGGGTACCTGAAAGTGGTGGAGTTTCTGTTGGAGCACCGCGCGTCGACGGACGTAGTTGACCACGACACGTGGCAACCGGTTCATGCCGCCGCCTGCTGGGGACACGTACGTCTGACCTATTATTATACCCGTTCCATTCCAAGATTCCAAGAAATCTATATGCTATAGTTTAAGTAAAAAAGAGTTTATGAACACAAGACACGTGAGATCACATAATAATTTAATTTTTAAATATTTTTTGTTTTCTCGCATGTGAAGTGTAAAGCACAGTATTTAACATGTGCCTAAAAATCATCACGTTGCTCAGATATATATGTCGCAGTCATCTGGTTGAGTCTGCTATTTGATTGAATGACTAGCGCGTTCATTTAATGACAACATTCAATTGAATGACTAAAGGACAACTCGTCAAGTTGTTTAATATAACGTTCAACGTCTTGACTGAACGTCATTTAGCATTTCAATCACCTGACTGATTTTACGTCTGCTCTTTTCAAAGGGCTTTGTTACAATCCGCTAACTAGTTGGACGTTGAGTGACGCTTGTTCAATCAACGTTCGGCCTAGTCATTCAATTGAATGTTGTCATTCAATGAACGCGCTAGCCACTCAATCAAATAGCAGATTCAACCAGATGACTGCGACATATATATGTCCTCCCTTACTCCGTTTTCTTGTCCAAATAATCACTTCGTGTCATAATGGTTTATTTAAGGCCCTTGTCAAACAATCTACTATTTACACGTTTGTTACAGTTGGAGGTGCTAGAAATGTTGGTGCAGTACGGAGCCGATCTCAATGTCAGAAATAAGCACGACGAGACACCAGCAGGTAATTCTGTTCCACAGTTTTATTGGTTTCCTTTTAGAAGAACCTCATCTGGCATTGTAGTAGTTTTGTGGCTGCCTTACAAGTGCAAGCAATCACTTTGCCTACATCAGTAACGCTGATGAGTCATTTTCAAATTACATGTACCTACATAGTTAAAGGCTTAATAAAAACAAAAATACGATCGCATCTTTTGTGCTACGAAAGTTACTCATACAAACCCTACATCAGTAACGCTGATGAGTCATTTTCAATATACATGTAAATAGTTAAAGGCTTAATAAAAACAAAAATACGATCGCATCTTTTGTGCTACGAAAGTTACTCATACAAACCCTACATCAGTAACGCTGATGAGTCATTTTCAATATACATGTAAATAGTTAAAGGCTTAATAAAAACAAAAATACGATCGCATCTTTTGTGCTACGAAAGTTACTCATACAAACCCTACATCAGTAACGCTGATGAGTCATTTTCAAAATACATGTACATAGTTAAAGGCTTAATAAAAACAAAAATACGATCGCATCTTTTGTGTTACGAAAGTTACTCATACAAAATATATGGGTAACTATCGTAACACAAAGGAATCAATTAAATTTTGTTTTAATTAAAGCCCTTAACAATGTACATGTATTTTGAAAACGACTCTGATATCATATCATATCTAAAAGCTAAGGTATCAAATCCGATATTCGTGACAGCTCTGGTCTAAAGTCCCTATTTCATCTTACGGAGATGCCCCAACTTTGCGCGACCAGCGGTGCGGCAAGCGACTGAGCGAGAGGTCCGAGCGCGGCGGCATAACGAGTGAGCGAGACACCTACACCGCTGCTGCTGTCGCGCAAAGTCATGGCGTCTCTGTTACACGATTGCTGACAAGATACTTATGTTTGGACTTGTAGGATTTAGGTTATACCAGTGCTATCCAATCGATGTAGCGTCGATTATTGCGACATATGTCAGCAGTTTTATGTTTCTATATATAAAATATTAAATAAGCTTCTTGAGCTTGAGACAGAGCGAATATTCGCAGAAAACAGAAACGATAGCCGAATGATACCGATTTTTATCTCTTCATGCAATTTATTATTGGTATAAAATTTATATTAATTATTCTCGGATACCTACTATAATTATTTTGAATTTTCTTTCTTCTGCAAAGCAAGTGATTTCAGAATGGATAATTTTATGGCAAAAAATACATTGCGACTATTATTTGTAACAAATGGTTCCAAATTTATCTTATTCTTGATATTAATTAATATTAGTATCTCTCAATAAAGCGTTTATAACCGATTGATCCCAATGATGTATAATTTCGCTCATATCTTAAGCACGACACGATATGCATGTAAATGATGATGATGATGTCGTTTACCTCGCGATACATAAATGATAAAATACCTATCCCTAAATCCCAGGCACATACGTATTGGAAAGAAAGATGATCATCATAAGGCTGCAGTAAAAGGGCTTTTCTATCAGAGATGAGTTGAAAGAACGTCAATTTCTCTGAATTACATACTTTAGTGACGGAAGGACTAACGCTGAGGGTCCCGCGGGCGATCGGACACATCTGAACAGCGTTTTTGCCGGCTCGCTAACTGTTTTATACACCGAGAAATTGACATCGTTAACTTGATTCAGTTTCAAAACCCCTCGGCCTGCCTTATGTACGTTTTATAAACATACCTAGGATAACTCGGGGCACCTATACGAAAGTGACGTAGCAAAATATTTTATCGACAAAAAATATATCGATGTTACTGTCAACATCAAAATTTCATCGACTTAAAGAAATATTACTTTATTTCTCCACATTTTCAAATGAAAAAATAAACATATTAAAACGTGTATTTACATGTTTATTTTAAAATAATTTTCATAATATACGTAAATTGACATTTTGATTGAAATTAATGACATCCTCATACTTTTATTATCTTAATTTATGAGGCTCGATATCAGATCAGATATGACATCGAACCTCTTTATAGTAATCCAGAATGTTCATTGAGCACTTATATTAATTTAATTATATTGACATCTTTTTTATCGATATCCTATCCCTAGAACGTACCCGAGTTATCCTAGGTATGTTTATAAACCACATTTTTTTTGGTAGATATCTGCGAAGAAGGCGAGATGCGGGCACGCATCGTCCGCCTGGCCGCCGAACAAGAAGAGCATCGGCGCCGCGCGCATGCGCCGGAGCGACGCGCCGGCGCACGACGCTCGTCATCCACCGCCAGCAGTAGCCGGTCAGTATCGAATCTTTTAAGAGGCCTTATTCCTTTTAAATTGTGATTGTTTTAGACATTTTTCTCTATGACCAAACATGTTTCTTAACATATTATTGATGTTACTACCTAGAACAGGGCTATTGGGATTTATTGGTATATATTTGAAACCTACAGTTTGAAATTTTCATTGATAATTTTTGTTTCAAAAATTACTCGAAATTGAAGAAAATCACGCGGAAAATTAGTTTTTTCAACTTATTTTCGACTGCACGCATTAAAAACATGAAATAGCTATGTTACTACCTAGAACTCGGGGAAAAGTATTATTCACTTCAAAAAGTTGGTTGAAATTATCCATATATTTGTCATAATATGAAAAAAAAATTTTTTTAAAGGAATAAGGCCTCTTAAACGCCATTGGTCGAATCCGGGTCTAAGTGTTCACGAAACATTCATTATCTTATATGATTTGCAGAACTATCTTGCACTAATAAATAATAAATATCGGACAACGTCACACAAATCGATCTAATCCCAAATTAAGCTTAAGAAGGCTTGTGTTATGGGTACTAGACGACGATATACGTACTTATATAGATAAATATATACTTAAATACATAGAACAACCATGCACCCAAGGACAAATATTCGAGTTCATCACACAAATATTTGCCCTGGTCGGGATTCGAACCCGGGACCGCCGGCTCAGTAAGCAGGTGTCTACAAACCGAGCCAAACGCGTCGTCAAAGCTATGCAACCAGTCTGTTTTTACGATTCATATCATAATCTTACATACTACTTATGTTTAGATGTTAACAATTCAGCATTCTTAAAGCAAATAGCGGTGTCTCAAATAAAAAGCACTAACAAAAAATAGCCGACGTCAGACGAAAGGAAGTTATGCTATATGACAATGGGACCAATTAGAAAGTATGCTCTTTGAAACAGTCGTATTAAAGAAATCGGGGAATATAAATAAATAAAAAAAACGACGGTTGAAAATGACTTGACTTATTTATACTATAGTACAGGCTAAAACATTCTGGGTCAGATGACCAAAACAAATTAGCGATAATAAATAGTAGACGCCAGCGTGCACATTTTGTCATTTTCGAAATTTCCTTGACACGTCTATAAATTTGCTTTAAGACGGCAGAATATGTCTTCGATATCAAGTGTTTGCCAGGTTATCCAACTGCACCGAATGAAACGGTTTTGACTATGTATATATCTTAGCTGATGACTAAAGCTGTGTTCACTTGCAGCGTCCGGTCCGTCCGTCGCACGTCCCTGCGCGAAAAGCAAATGGCGGCCAAAGCGGACGCTCGAGGCGAGGCGAGATTGCGCGAGACGTTCGACTCGGTCGCGGACGACGATATGCAGGTATGTTTGATTTCTATAAGTATAGTCCGTAAAATCTTTCTGATACGAGTGGTATCAGAGTTTCGCATAAAAGCGACCTGAATGCTGTTATAGTAGCTGGCTGATTGTAAATAGTTTAACGGCAATTGATATTTATCGCTAAGTTACGGTAGAAAGAAAGGTTTAGAGCAGAGTAGACGCTCACTGCCATTACGTACAGTAAAGGACACTGAAGCGGCTACCTTTTTGACCATTAGTGTTATTGTCACAAAAGCGACAAAGTTACGTGTTTCAATTTCCTTGACTGTACCTACCTAGCTATTAACAAAAAAAACTAGTATGAGGATATAGTAAGGTAGTAACTAGTATTTGTAAGGTCCGGCATGAAACTTTAAGAGTGTAACAGTGAGCGCAAATAGATTTTGTACATTTTATAGTAGAAATTTGTAGAGAACCTTATATATAGGATTTATTTACATATCAATGTAAGGAAATATTGTAGAAGTAGTTATTGACCACATTTAGATTAGATATTAGCTGTAGCATTTTACAGGCGAAGTTTGGGACTGTAACACAGATATTTATGATCATAAAATACACCGTTATATCTCATTCTAGTTTGAAAATCCGACACCGTAATGCCGCAAACATGGGAGACGCACTAAATACGATACAATATTTTTATTGTATGTATGTGGTGCTCGTTACGTATCAGCACCGACAATTGTAACACGCGATAAACGCTACGTGTCACTTTGGTTTCAATAACGCGCGAGCAAGACAGGTGATGCTGAGTTGCGGCAAAATATGTCTAGCGTGCTGTGCTGGTGAAGTTCTTTGAGAGCTGGCATATGGCTGTGTATTTAGGCCTAAATCGATCACTCTGTCGAAATAATTCATCAATGGCGTGGAAACAATACCTCAAGCATAACTGTGACATGCGACACTTTGTCCGGCGACAAATACTACCTGCCACTATTCTGTCAATGACGTAAAAACAAGACAGCTGATGCTGAATCGTGCGACAAGCGAAGCCGCCAATGCGGCAGCCCTGCTGGGATATTGTCCATTGTTCCTGAACGTTAATTGCTACCAGTTACGCGGAGTGAAATGTATGTTTGGGCAAACTGCACCAGATTTGACTTTTTTAAAGAGATATAGGTAGAAGCCCTGATACATAAGTTCTTGTCTACCCAGAGCACATTGGCGACAGTCAATAATTACCGGTGTTCGGATTGGGTGTGCAATTTAGGGTTAAATGACCTGAAATGCTATACTTAATATGGATATGCCCTGGGGATTCCTGGAAAACCCCTTTTTTGGATATTATATAACATCCTTTAGGCGATACAAAAATTAAGTGAAACTGAAGAGTTGTTGATTAAGAAACAGGAGTTTCTCGTGAAGAAGATAGAGTTAGAAATCCAAACAGCTGGGAAAAATGGCACCAAAAATAAGCGAGGTAACGTAAAATCAAAGTTTATCTTTTAATAACATCTATTAATGAAGGTAGAGCAAAGATTTCTTTGTTGACATGACCTTGCTATTCATTTGGATTCATTATTATTTTGGTGTGTACTGTACCTATGACAAATCTTAACCCTTTGAGCGCCAAGCGGCAAAGCAATTTACCGTGCCACTGACGCCAAACCACCAAAAAAAAAAGTGCTCCAAAATCAACAGATATTGAAAAACACAAATAGTGGTTTGAATTAGCATGTTTTTGACCATTGGAATTTTTGACGTCAATAGGCGTCGTTGGCGTCAGTGGCACGAATTCCCGATGACGTGATTTGCCGTCTTTGGCGGTCAAAGGGTTTCATCCTTTGTATCTTTATTGGCTTACGTAGTCCTCTATGCATGAAGAGCAATAGCAACTTTCTTTCATCATATTTACCTATATTGCAAGAATAATACATGTCATATGACTTTTACAAGGCTTTAAGGCAGGGGCGTATTTACCCTATGGACATCCGGCGTCCGGCGGCATAGCCGCCCCTGACCGAATGCATTTTGTTTTGGTTTTGGCGCCATTCAACCAAATATTACATCTCACCTCTTTTATTTTTTCTTGTCAATCCACAATTTAAAATTAATGTGGTCTATTGGGCTTATTAGGCACTGGGTGCACCTCGTCGCGTCGCGGTGATTTATGGCTTGAGACAAAATCTCTTGGTTCCGTCCGTGACTCATAATACTTCACACTTTCATCAAAAAAAAAAAGTGTCATTGCTAACAAAAAAAAAAACATGTTCGCTGCGCTCGTCTTTTCGTCCGATTGTTTTACTAGACTACGCACCTCCGCACCGAAGAATTTCGCGCTCGCTTTTTCATCTGATTCAGATTGTTTTCCTATGCACCTCTGTGCCGAAAAATTTCGCGCTCGCTGCGCTCCCGTTTTCATCTGGTTGTGTTATAGCCAGAAATATATATATTTAATGATTCATTCAACCCTTAAACTTTCTATTTCTACATGCTTGATAGATACAACTGCAGGTATATACAGGAGTAGAAAAACAATATTATTGATGCCTGTATAATAATATAAGTATCTACCCTCTCTATAACTGAGTAATATTTTGAAACTAAACGCTTATTTTATCGTACCTTTATGATTATTGTCCCGGGATTACGTCATATCCATTAATATTACGTTAAGTCCCGGGAAATTGCACATCCTAATCCGAACACAGATAATTACTAAAACTGTAATAAAGTTACATAGTTTCTGTGGTATTCCGTCAGTTTGGGTCGGGTCGGCCCTGCAGAAGAACGATATCGTTAAAGTCGTCAGAATCTCAAAAGTAAAAATAAAACTGATGTATACAAGAAGCGTACTCGGTGTTATGAATGTTTTGGGTTAGTAATGTTCATTACACTGAAAAAAATACCCAGTGGAGCCTACTGAAATTACAGTAGGCGTAACCGTTATTACAGTTAGGTTTACTGAAATGTCAGTAGGCCTCACTGTTATTGCAGTAAGTCTTACTGTAATGTCAGTAGGCTCCACTGGATATTTTTTTCAGTGTAGGGTGAGCCGTTTGTGATGAATTTTGAAATACAGAAATACACGAGGGCTTAAAGGATTCGGATCAATGATGATACAAAAAAAAAAAACCTTGCTATGTACCTTTAGACCCAGGGATTTTTGTATAAAAATAAAGTATATTTTTATTAAATTTACATTTTACGTGATGTGCTTGTTTTATTCCTTAAAAGTTTCCGTTTTGTTACAAATATGATCATTTTTTGTTAATATCTGTCCATGGATTAGATTTTGCCATGACCCCATCTGACAGTGTCAATGGGAATTTTTGGAATTAACTTAATATCACTCGAGAAAATTTAAAAATTTAGAGCTGTTTATAACAGACCAACCGTGCAACAACCACATTCATCGTATGGGCCTGGGTTGTAAAATCCCGCAATGCAATGAAAGTCGCATTTTCGCGCCGTGTCGTAATGTGGGACTAAAGCATTTTTCACTTTCCGCACAATCATCCAAGTCCAAAAATCACAGATGCTTTATCACTTCAACGCGACAATCATACGTCCGCTAAAATCGTTATTTAGTACAGTACTCTCATTAGCACAGTTTTAATTTCACTGAAATCTAAGATATAAATAAACAAGTGCGTGAGCAGTGCGATTCTTAAGATTTCTCTTGACATTTAAATATTTTGAATTCTATTAATAAATCAATATTTTAATAAATTTATATTTATAAATGTTTTAATTCAGCTACATATTTCGCTGACAGATGAATAATGTGTATCAATACAAAAAGGCAGCAATGAACTTTAATTTTGACATCTCATAAAATATATGTAGTAAGTATAATTATGCTATGCCCATTTAAATAGCCTGTTGCGGTAGCACTGTTGGAAGGAAACCATATTGTTGCTGGAAGGCTTATTAAAAATTAAAGCATTTATCTACGAAGCGGCACGCAAATATTTTTCAAATACGCAATAGAATCACAGTCCAAAAAACAACACACAAATCCTAAACAACAAACAAATTGCCACGGACTGTTTGTCACAGTAGAAACAACCCATTCCGTGCATAGCTCGTATTGACTGATTGTTAACGGAACATTAGGTTTGCCCCACTAACAACATAAAGCGCGCCCCATATTGCTCACCACTCACCGACGTCTGCAATCAGCCTGTAAACACACGCAAGACCACACGTAATTAAAATTATCATAATTGACATTCATCTCGTGCGGCCCACAATCTCAATACGTCACGAGGAAATTATTCAGCTTTCGACTTTCGCGCAGAAAAAAAGCCGCCCCTGTGAAAAACTGTTGTGCGAAAGGGAAAACGCACTGCCGCTACACGATACGTCATATTATGATTTGTTACATTCTTTCCGTGGGTTTGTTTTGCTTATTCGTAAACGTGTTTTTTTTTCGGGATAAAATTTGTAGATTTATCTGACAGTCGGTACCTAACCATTATGTGAAGGAGCGTTATAAATGTTTAAAAGTTTGTTAAAAACGTAATAGGTTATTAGATTAGGTAGGCCTGTGAAAAACGCAGATTTATTTTCGCATGTTCCCGTAAAACATGCAAAGTTAAGAATAAAAAAAATAAGTTAAAAATATAAAAAATTAAAAAAAATATAAAAAAATTGGACATTACATGTTTCATAAATTTATAAAAATAACAGCGCCCTCTCTCGCTTGCTCGTTCACTGTTGTAAATAGTGCGGTAAGATGTGAATATTAACGTATCACATAGAGGTCGCTAAGGTGTAAAACCTTTTAAATAAACAATGCAAAGATTGACACACATAGACATAGCATAAGGAAAAATCCGAAAGGTTGGCGTTGGTTGAAGTTCGGGTAGCGAAATGGTTAACGCCTTTTTTAAATATTATTATTTTCGGAGACGTCCAGGGAAGAATACGATTTACGCCAAATGCCCGGGTTTTTTAAGTCTGTCCGGGTTCGCCGGATTTAGAGATGGCAGCCCTAGTCGCAGGGACACTTATTATTTCGACTGTGTTTGACTAAGGGTTACTATGGCCACCGTTCTACCCAGTACTCTAGTAGTAGTCTTCGACTTATATCAGTTATATCAAGTCATATTTATATGAAAAAAATCATGTCGTTGTCATTAGATTCGGAACCAAATAAATGAACACTCAACAGACACTTTCGCATTTGTAACATGGTTAAGTTTTCACCTTGCTGGCCGCATACCTCCCTCGGTCAAATTACGCACTTCTATACGCATACTAAACGACTATTTAAATACAAAAAGAATGCAAACTTCCCATTTAATTAATTTACGTTTATTACATACGTATGTTAAAAAATTAAATGCCTTGTTTTTGTAAGTAACAGTTGAGGTTTAGTTTAACCAGCGGACCGTGGCGTGTTAATTAATTCGGTTATATTTGTACAATATGGCCCGGATGAGTTATGAGGTTATCTCCATTATTAATCTATACATTGGGCAAATCCGCATCATGATTGAGTGACTCTAGAGGTTGTTATCGATACTATCATACAATCTAACCCGTAATTAGGTGAATACTACCGTTCTCAAACTAAAAGGGCTGTTAAAGGCTCATACGATGTTTTTGAGTTGATAATACAAGGAAAAAGTCTCTAAAAACCTATCTAACTATCAAAGCTATATCTTTAAAACAACTAAAATATAGAGCAATCCAAGTAGGGAGTGATCATACAATTTTTGAGACTAAGTAGGTATTATTAGTAAGCAGGCCGTTTGACTTGATAACTATTAAAAAGCTGTTAATAGTATTTTATGCAACAGTTGTACGTATAAGAGGGGTAAAAAAACGCGAGTGGCAAGGGTTACAATGTAAGCGTAGCGAACATCGTAAGAAAAGATGCCACGAGCGTCTTTTGACCTACTTGTACAACGTTGTATACAATACTTTTTCTACGACTCGATATTTAACAAATAAAATGCAAATAAACAACAAAGAAAATATTTACATGTTCCCGCCGCTCGGAACCAACAAAATTAAAAAGAAAATAGTCTCTGATAAACTTTTTTTTGTTGACGTCCATCTGTCAAAATAAATATGAACTTATACCTAAAGTTATACGTTCACTATACATACTATACATCCATGTACAGAAGATAAAACTTTTTTTTTTCAGGTGGCAGCAATGCCTTAGTACAATAAGTTTTCTTTTTATTGCAAATGGTGTGAATGCAGCTGTTTATTAAGTTGGTAACACGAAGTATTTCATTTAATGCTAGTTTGGAACACATTAAATATAGACTACTTAACTTAAATTTTGTTATCTGTGGCACTAAGGAATGCTTTTTTGGCGACATTATAACATCGTTTAGAAGTGTTATTCTGGGCAGTAGAGTTTATAGACTTTCACAGACTTTCATAATTTATGTCTTTATATTAGAGTTAGTAACTATATAAATGACAGAAAAGTACTGGAGTAGAAAAAAGTATAATCACTGTTTTTTCGTTGAAGAGTTATAAGTATGCTGTAAGAGTCATAAGAGCGGTAACTACTCAAAATAGCACTTCTTTATTTTTGGCTTATCCGTTGGCCGCATTCAAACTATCTAGTAATATCGTACAATCCATTCCTGTAATTATAACAAACACCTCACTGTTTGAAGCCCCGAAGAAAAACTAATTTTTTAATGAACGTAATTAAACTCCTAACCTAAATATTTTATCGTAAAATTCATGAGGCCGAGCGTATATAGAGAAGAACCATGAAATGAAAATTAGACCAGCTCACGCTATAGACTGCGTATTTCCTACGGTGTAAAAATTCTTTGCGCAACTGTGCGTAACCCGCTAATTGGCTCGGACTGCCGATGATGCATTTGCTAAGAACCTGATTTTACAATACTGTTAATACCAATATTGTGCGCATTAAATTCCGTTCTAATAATTTTAGTTGAATAAAAAAAGGAATACTTTTTCATGAAATATAAATAAAATTGAGCTGTAGATCGCCCGCGAAGTACAAGTATGTGTGAGTGAGATGTGCATGTTACTTAATCAAATATCATATTTCTAATATTACCCTTAAAATTGTACCGACTGTTTGAAATCGAAAATGCTCTGAAGTTTAAAAAAAATCTTTGAATCCCGTGCAATGTGCATCCCGATACGCTTACTTACGCTCTTACTTACTTACGCCCAGGCGGGCATAAATTTGGCAAAGAAACCGTTTTTGAATTTTTTTGATGAATTTAAAATTTTCCTGTATCTTTTAACATTAACGAACTACATAATTTAAAACTTGACTGTTCTGCATACGTTATATTGCATATCATAGCGAATAGACGGAAACACCTGCACAATGGTGCAACGTTCCAATCAGATCTAGGCATTGCATTGCAACCTAGGCTTTATTATAGGCGATTAACGCCTGTCGAAATATTGAAACAGGCACTGACCCACTGTTGCGTGCGAATGCTTACAGCAGCTACTACTAAATGAATTTTATGGCCATATTATTGGAAACTAGCCATTTAAACGGCTGTAAAAGTTAACTAACACTTTTTATAATTTCCGTCACATGATTAACACAGTCGGGAATACGCCCCCTCTGTGCTATAAAAATTATTATATGTTTTAAATCGCGATTCCGATTGTATATGATTTGAAGTTTATTACGCTAATAAATGCATTTTTTAATCATTTGTTAATCATAGCTTTGATTATTACCTAAGTAGGATACGGGAAGTTTTAATAGATTATGCAGCTCTTATAATAGTAAAACTAGAGTTATGTTATGACTGCTATTTTAATAGTTCTAATACAGCTCGTCTGTTACTTTGGTAGCTGTTTGAGAATGACCGAGTTAACTAATGGGTTTATTTGCGAGTTTTGTATACAAATAAGCGTCGCTGCGAACTCGCTGCGTGTTTGCCTTCATCCAAAATTCGCTCGCAAATCCCAAGTGTGATAAAACTGATAAAGCCCTAACATAAAGCTGTCACTGGTTTCGTGAATTTGTGTTTTTTTCTTCTTCTGCATTGTATACGTTACGTATGGCTGAGATATGTGCTAAGGCGTGATGTTTTTTTTTTTTTTCAAAATGACAGTGGATCCTAATTTTTTGGGATCAAATGTCTATATGAAACTACACTTAGACTGCTATAAAAGTCAGAACCGTTAAAGTTCGACATTCCTAGTCGTATGGAGTGCTACTAACATTCTACGTTCGTTTTTTTATTTACCTATCTTATTGGATAGGAATGGCGACGTGTCGTAAAACGTACCATTTAACCTAGTTCCGGTGAAGGTTCTCTGTTGCCAGATAAATATTCTATTCGTTATTCGTGTAAAGTGCGATGCACTAGGTCGTGAAGTGGAGACACAACCGACCGACGACGTATGTATATATCTCTAGGAGTAGTTACACGTGCTGAATTTGTATTAACAAAGACTGTAGGGAGGCGGGCACTCTGATGAGTGAGCCCGTTTTGCTCAAACCTACTAGAATTCGGATTCTCCTTCATCGTGACATCTTCATCCGCGATTAGCTCCAACTAGATAACATTCCATCTAATTAACATATTTCCATCTCTTATCAACCATCGTTTCTCGCTTCATCGCACTTGTGAGATGTGGGTAAACATCACAATCATATATTAAATGGTGCATGCTATTGTAATCGCCGCGTTGATTACTTACCTGAAAGGCTTTTTGTGAATAGCACTTAAATGGCTACTTTAATTGACCGTCTTACTTTAATAGCGTCCATTTGGTTGCATTTTATGCATTTCTTTCAAACAGGCATGTGGGCTATCTGGTGAAAACTGAAGTCATGTAACAATGCAAACTATTGCCTTATTAGCCCGAAGAATAAGAGGTTTTATATACCTGTTATTAAGCACCCAATCTATGTACCTCTCGAAATCGTAACACTACAATGTCTACTGCTTTGCAGTACATAATAAATATAGCACTTTGTATCAGGGGTTAAGAATGGTGTTTACTTCAGTGTTATTGCTATTTCTGAATTAGAGATCACTATTATCGTCGTCTAGCACACATTGCCTAGACCGATTTGTGTAAAAAATTCCTTCATCTCTAGTTATTACCTTGTTATAACACCATATTTTACAGTTATAAAACTAAATGTAACAAAAAAAAACACGTGACTAACTTAATTTACTTACTTTGATTGGGTGACGTGGATTATTACAATAAAGGGAACGAAGAAATTTAAATGCCTAAGATATGATCGTTTACTCGTCACATTTATCCCATATAACTCTCTCGCAATACTAGAAAATGGTCACTACGAAATAATAGTTCTGTCTGTGAGACGAAAAAATATCTCTCCACAAACCAATAGTGTTTGTATGATTTATCGAGAACTTATTTGCATAACTATGTCGTAATTTTTTTGTTAGTTTAATAAAGCTCTTATCTAACGATACAATAAAAGTACCTACTCGATGACGTAGAAACTGTCATTTTTTGTGGATCTTCGAGATTTAAGCATCGGATGGTTTATTCTTGTCAAAAACAACGATTCGTTGTTTTGCTTTTTTCTCGAACATGCAGTCAGTTTTCCGATATTAAATACAGCCTACACCACTGCGGCCAAGGCCTAAAAGTAACATTAATCTGCAACGTAAAGGAACAAATTAATCCATTTTTTGTTAATATTTCATGTTCTGCTTTTGGATTTTGGAGTAATTTGACAAATTTACATCGTGACAATGCATCATTTGATCATAATTATTATTGTAATAAACGTTCATTTTTGTTATTTGCTACCCGTTGTTAGTAAAAGTATAAAGGGTCGAAAGTAAAAGTACTCTTTAACGTGTAAATTAAAATCTTAATGAGGTTAATTATGGCGTATGAGCAGCAATCATTGCGTACCTTCTTATTACCGAAGTTAAGTTATTATTTCGAAATGTTATCATGCAATAGACAAAAGTAATTAACTTTTCACAAATGACTAGAAAAATCCGTAGGTATGTATCTGCAGATGGTTACGGAACACTTATTACGAAAAAAGTGGATTATGACTTTCCCGCGCGGACGAAGCATTCTTATTAACCGAAATAAAACCGTCCTAAAATGGTATTAATTGAATGTTTAAACAAATAAATGATCTCTCTCTCTCTCTCTCTCTCTCTCTCTCCCCTGAAAAACATACTTTCTACTTTGACGAATATTGTCACGATACTTTGATAACCAGATACTGTTGCTGAGTGTACAATCAATGTCAAAAGTGATAATTTAAATACTTTGTCGCAAGCATATTATGATGACTAATCATGATAAGTTAGTTTCAATCACTTTTGATGTTGACTGTACCAAAGTGTTACAATTCCGTTGCGTTCTTGCGGTAGGTTTAATTCGTGTGGGGAATGCTCAACATTTCATCGGCATGCTCATGCTCAGCTCAAGATCGTTTTCTGTAACTTTCTCTGTTTTCCAAGCAACGTTACAGTCATCCATTGATACACATACACATTGTTTTATTAATTTACCAGGCCGTGATCATTCATCATCTAAGTTTTACCTACACGTAAATGTTTGTCAAGGCGACCGTTTTATATGATTTTCTGGGGCTTTTTTGGGGCAGTTTTCATAATTTGAGCGATTGCTTGATCATATCACGTGAGATGTCCACATTATGGCCGAAATATACGTATTTTTTTGCTGTACGTGATTCATTAAGCATTTTCCAACTAGCGGAGAAATTGCCATTGACAAGATATTTGTATTTATGCATATTTCCATCTTAGCTACTCGTTCAGTTGTTTTGTTCTACCATCACGAAAACCTTGTTTGTTTTCCGTTCAACATAAGTTCTATTGGTGTTCCTCATTTGAGCTCTCTTCATAATTGCTTTGCAACATTCATTAGGACTGAAGAACAATTTATAACAATACCTTCATTGGATACGAATTCAGGTCAAAACCTTCTGTAATTAGTATTTATTAAACAGATCCTTGTATTTTACGTCATGTCTAAAAATAGATATAAAATTAGTTAAATATTTGTTATACTTCACTATAAAATAGAAATAAATGCATCCCATAAAGCACAAATGAATGAATTCTACATCAATTAATTCATTGACAAGAGCTTTATATTAATTTTGAAAAGTGCATTTTAACTTACGTATTTATAGTAGTTGAACTGAAATAAAATGTACCTCTTTAAATGTGGATACAGATACAATATGTTATATTTGTATGTAAAGATAACCAACGTGACGCACATCTTAAAAATAGAATTTTAATAAAACTTTTTCATTTTTATTTTAGCGATGCGATTCTCACGTACTTACTTGATATTGACAGATGATGCCATTACATAAATGATATCGTGTCGGCTTCGATCATAACGCCATTTTGGAACAACCCAAAAACAGCTACATCTGTAACCCCCTACGGTAATAGACACTAAACAAGTATTTGTTTGTTAAATTTATAATAACAGTGAGTGGCATCTCGTTCCGGTGGTGGTTTGATTGACGACGCGACTGACTAAGTTTTCCTGCGATTTCCCCGCTGCGCCTACGCTGGCTCAGTCGGCGCTGGCCGCGCGCGCACGCACATTCCTCTCGATAATGCATTTCGATATACTAAAGTTCCCCTTCGACTTCAACTCTTCCTTTATGGTCACATAAAGTGTTAGCGATTTGTTTTCGCAAAGGATTTTTTTTCGCGCAGTTCAGTGTTTGTTTGCAGCATGTCATTGGATATTATGTTTTTGACAAACGACAATTTGCGCCGAATGCGCAAGGAGCCGCAGGTGCTCGGGCTTCGTTATCGGGTATGCTTTACTATAAGAATATATATAATTTATGTAAACTGTATCTATTATTTATTTATTTAAACTTTATTGCACACAATACACAGGTAAAAGCACAAATGGCGGACTTAATGCCATAAGGCATTCTCTACCAGTCAACCATAGGACTAAACAGAAACATTTGTATGGTGCAGGGTCTTTTATGTAATCTGTTACATGAAACAATTAAATAACACATAAGTAATATACCTCATATGCAAATACATATATATATATATATATATATATATATATATATATATTTATAAAACTTAAACGTACATAAATATGACATACAATATACTTACTATATTAGTATTTCTACTTAGTATTTCTGTTAGGTATTTCTCAAAATATTACAATTATTATGGTAGAGATAAACTTTAAATTGGGATTGATTTCAGTCGAGCCCGGGAAACTACTCGAGTGCCTAGTAATTTTTTTTTTCATTTTGTGATATTTTTAGTAAGTTGAAAAATTATTACGTGAAAAGATCTGGAAAATGCATTTCTATGATTTTGCTATACCATACCATACCATACCATACAAGTTGAAACGTGTAACAAGGATTAGCGTGCGACAATAATATTGTTTTGAGATGTTTACGGGGATGTAACTTTCTTGCTAGATATATATATAAATTGCAGTTGTATTTCCACTTTCCCTTCGAAGCGAGGTGTAATGTTTCCATAGTTATCTCTTCATAATATCATTACGTATGAAAGTGAAAATTAACATCATTTCCTTGCCCTTAGCCCATTTACTTAGGATCGGCAAAGCATGTTTTTTTTTTCAAATATTAACTGAATTGTTAATATAACCTACAGTAAATGAGTGACTCTTCCAAACAATTTTCCATTATTTTTCACGATAATTCACGTTGTGTTTTTTGTTTATATATTTACAACGAAACATTTCCAGTCAATGAATGCTACGAGATTGAGACAGTTATTGGAATAAGCGAGATTATTTAAGTATCTTAACGCATGAGTGAGTTTAATTGTGCTATTGACTACGATATTGTCCATGTACAAGTACATGCTTACAGCCTGTGATTCGAAATCTTGTACACGGATGGATGCTTACCGATACACAATTAGCTTTTAAAAAAATTAAACCTTAAGGTAAATGTAATGGTAAATAGAGTAGATGTGAAGAAATCTTCCATTGTACTGACGTTATGAGAGGACTGTTACATAGTTAACATTGGCTAATTCAGAATACTTATATTATGAAACGCAAATAGGCGCCAATCCTAACCATTCGACACTACAGCGAACGAAACTTCTTCCTATTGTTTGGATAGGTACTATTAGTCCATGGAAATGGTACATTTTGCCTTGCATTAAATCGGGTAGTTCTGATTTTTTTATGTTCTATATGATGAAGTGGTTATGGCAAATCCAAGTTTTCGACCTCGGGAACCCTCCGGATCATTGTGAAATTCTTGAAAAACCATGAATTTTTCGGTGTTTTTTCAGTTTCCACCAATTTTTACCATGAGAGAGACCTATTTTACCGCAAATATCACTACGTAAACTTTAAAGAAGACTAAATTTTCAACGAATTATGTTAAAGTGAGAGAGCAGCGTTCAAAAATTAGCCAAACTTCGAAAAATATATATTTTTAGACGTTTTTTTACGTTTTCGGCAACGAGGTCAACTAAGGACCCATTTTACGTTATAAGTCCATATATTTTATTAAAGTACACACCATCCGCAACTAAATGAGACCAATTTCGTCTATTAACTTAACTTAACTTTCGTCTATTAATAGTATTAAGACTCGATAGTTCTTTAGATACAGCTGTGTGAAGCTGAGGTGAGTAAACAAAATAATAGAAGGGTTTGTAAAATGAAATGCGACGTATGAAATAAGCATTATAATTTACAGAAACACAGTAATAATAACAATTATTAGTCTTTTTTGTACATCTTTGATGGACCAGGCTGATCTTCCAGATCTACAGCATTTCTTTTGTGGAGGGCTTACTCCGTTAGCATTTCTTCATCGACCGGCTCAGGCCGCCCGAAACTGCCATCCAATGATGGGTCGTCGATGAATTGTTCGTCAATGTCGTCAGATATCAAGTCAGGCTTGTTTTAGCAAGATTTATCGCTGCAGTGGTTGTAAACAGCCGAGCATTTGAGGCCAGATTTTCTGCAACTACAAGTTGTATAACCAACTTTTTTTGCAGTTGCAGGAAATAATTTTAAGCAGGGGTTGAGGAGCTGATGGCTTCGTCATCAGCTGAGGAATGAAGCCTCGAGTGCGAGGCCTCATTCCTCAGATGTGAGTGAAAGGAATTAGGAAAACCGCAGCGTTTTGTTTGAGGCGCGGCTGTTTTTTCAGTGTCAACAGAAACTTCATTTTTCCTTGGCCAAAAAGTGCTGAAGTTGTATCACAACCACTGCAAGTGTGAAAGAACAGCGCCATTACGGGTTGTGCTTGGTGGATGAAGGAATCCGTCGAGTAGGTAAGAAGAAGATAACGTCAGATGAGGACTTTGTTCCAACTCTACGAAGACGTGCTCTTGGTGTTTTTTTCTAAAGCGTCAGATGGATACCCATTGAAAACCACAGTTATATGGGAGCCGTAGCGACTTTGCAAGTATTGGACATGACTGGAACCGATTTCCTCTAAATACACCACTAATTTGAAAAGCATTTTTAGGTAAATTTGTTAACATTTGAATAGCTGTATTTTAGAAACTATTGGGTCTAATGTAACCAAATTACTTTGATTTTGTTGCAAATTTAGTGTACTTAAAAGTGTTCATAGTGATTTTTACTGTAACAAAAGCGTTTGGTGGAAATAAGTAACAAAAAATGAAATAACACCGAAAAATTCATGGTTTTTCAAGAATTTCACAATGATCCGGCGGGTCTTCGAGGTCGAAAAATTGGATTTATCATAACCATTTCACTGTAGGCAACATATACAAAAATCAGAACTACCCGATTTAATGCAAGGTAACCCCACTTTTAAAGCACGATTTCCATGTACTATATATTTTGTGAGTTTCAATTAATAAATGAAGAGGCCAGGGTGAAAACCTACATTTTAAACGCTTCTTTCATTAATCATTTGTTTTATAGTTGACTTAACTATGTTATGTTATGAATTATGGTACAGTTGCCATCAGATTTATCGCAACATATAAGGCGTTCATAAATATCTGAACATGTACTGTAACGCCCAGTCAATAAGAGTCGTGTTCAGATATTTATGAACGCGTTATATGCTGCGATATATCTGATGGTGATGGTACACGCAAATAATAATGGTTTAGGTATCCCTGTTTCTTTGACAAACGTTTCTTCGATTTTTTCATGTCATGGACGTATTATACATTTCATTGAAATCTTGCTTAGCCTATACTATAAGGGTTTATCCTTCTTTCTTCAACAAACGTTTTATCAATTTTATTACGTTATGTAAGCACGAATGAAGTGACAAAAAATTAACTTTGAAAGTAAACCAATTAGTGTCACAAATATTTCATGTCATTGACGAATTATTTCATCGCAATATTTGACCTGCCCTAACCTAACCTAATCAATAGAATAATAATTTCAAGAATGATGAAAAAAGTATGACTTAAGGGGCAAAAACTTATCTCATCATCCTCCTAGCCTTTGTCCCATTTTTGAGAATGAATTCTCAATCGGCGTCGGGTACCTAAATCCCAAGATGTGGCGTAGGCACTAGTTTTTACGCAAGCGACTGCCATCTGACCTTCCAACCCAGAGGGGAAACTAGGCCTTATTGGGCTTAGGTGGTTTCCTCACGATGTTTTCCGTCACCGAAAAGCAAGTGGTAAATATCAAATGACATTCCGTACATAAGTTCCGAAAAACTCATTGGGGTGTGGGGCAAAAACTTATCTAGGATATTAAAATTCGATGAAAAGTTTGTCGGCGAAACAAGGGGCTACCAAAAACCGATAAATGTTACAATAAAAAGAATTTATAATGTATTCTAATTTTATCATTATCGTTTTCTGTGGATTTTTCTATTATATAAATAACAAGCGACCCGCCCCGGCTCCGCACGGGTGCAATGCTGATAAATTATGCATTTATTATACATATAAACCTTCCTCTTGAATCACTCTATCTATTAAAAAAACCGCATCAAAATCCGTTGCGTAGTTTTAAAGATCTAAGCATACATAGAGACAGACAGACAACAGGAAGCGACTTTGTTTTATACTAAGTATGTAGTGAAACTGCTCATAAAATGCCAACAAATGATGGAAGATCATATGACTATGACGATGTTTAATTTCATTCTAATACTCAGGTATTTGTTAACAAAATAAATATTTACTTCTTTTGCATCTATTGGTGCGGTTAGTTGCGAACTTTCAAATTAATATGATCGGGCAACCGTGACTTAATTATATATAATACCTAGAGCATTTACACCATAGACCTTTCAGTATTTACGAGTAGTCCCAGAGATATCTTATCAAAAGCGTAAATTTAGCGAAAATGTGAATCAAACCTCCAGTGTCACTTTACTATCAATACAGGCGATCATATCACTTATGAGCGTTCTCTTCCAGGATTGACTTTATTTGTGACCTACGCTATCTTCGTTATGTAAAAAAACTTGTTCTGTGCAAATTGTATTCCAGTAATTGTTTAGGCTTTGCGAAGTCCTTCAATCACTGTTAACTTAAGGAAAATAAGGGAAGAAATAACCCTACCAAATTACTGTAATCTAATTTTACTTAAATCGACATAAAATAATTTTGATAAAGGCTATTGCTTTTTCTTTGCAGGGTTTATCGAATGGCGTGGAGAATGATCAGAACACTGCAAACATACCACCCGGCGACCTGACCCATAAGCGGCTATCTACCGGGTCCACCATGTCCAACCAAAGCTTCGACTCGGGCAACGTCGACTACGCCCCGCCCACCAAGCACCAGTACCTACAACACAGAAGCGAGAGCGAGATAAACGACAAAACCTTCACACAACCCAAAATAACAAACCCTCTGTTCGGCGTCAACGCCGCCTCCCACTACGCTCCACAACCCGTGCTCAAAGAAGAGGATATCAAGCACTACGATAGACCCAGCTTACCCAACGGCATCCGCAAAGCGCCCGAAGGCCAAGACAACGACACCCTCAGAAACGAGGACGCGATTGACGGTAGGAAAGACCTAGTAGTGAGCCCGAATCAAATCGCCCTCACTGAGGGTGGCACCGCGACATACACCACTGACAATAATGGTAAAATCAATGTTCATGTCACCGTCATGATTAACGCAGGTAATTATATGCATCCTTACGATTTCCGATTTCGTAACACACGTATATTTATATATAGCACCGGTTTTTAACAATTTATATAAAACGTTTATCTAACAGTTTTTGCACAGTGATGGTTTATAAATACATGTAAATGGAAGACTGCGGTTGTCCAGGCCGTCTCGAGGATGCATATCAGAGGCAAGAGGTCTCTTTGTAGTTGCATGCCGTGTTTGTTCATTCCTTCTTTCGTAACACCCGTCCCATTTGGTTTATGTAACTGGTAGTTTATTAAATGTAGTGTAGTTTCGTTTCTATTATCTGTATTTTGTTCTATGCATGATATTATGTTTTATGTATTTTTGTTTCTTCCTCAAATTATTGTACACTTGTATCTCAGGTCGCACTTATATGATTTATTTTTTCCCATACAAATATTTACTTAACTTGTAGTACTGTAATGGTTTTTGTAGTAAGTACTTAAATTAATCACTGATTTCCAATCAGATCTTTCATGACTTGTATGGCTTGCAATGAAATGTTCGTAATTACTAACACAATTTAAAGTATAATCATGTTTGAATCGAAATATGCCCATTTCATTAACAACATTTCTAAAGCTTAAATAGTAACCCGTAGAAACACATTCAAATACCAGTATGTAATTAATAACACATAATTTCAGGCACCCTAGCCGACTTAAAGAAGCAGCGATCACAAATAAGAACAAACGGTAGCCCGGTGGAGAACAGTCTGTCATCGACGAACAACCACAGCATAACGTCTCTGCCAGAGGGTGTGGCGAGCCAAGAGGCCATGCCCGTGCAGCTCAACCCTCTCACGCTGTCCCCGAGCTCCGGGACCGTCCCGCGCTTCTCCGGGCACACCAGCGACGTCGTCGGCGACACGCGGTCCCGCAGGTGCTGTATTATTATGTAAACATAGACTATCGACAAGTGAAAGCGGTGGAAAAGTCTGATTTATCATTCCAAATCTCTACTGGGCATGTATCGACGACTAGTTTTTATTATTGTATTCTAATCGATAGTAACGAATTTATATTTGATTAAATCGTCGATCTAAACGTAAGGGCTGATCGATGTACTATCGACGATGACATTGAGTGAGTAAACATATCTTGGAATAATTCAGAAGATAGTAACTCGAACGGTCCTTTGCCTGACATTCCCGTCTGAGGGAGATTAGTCGGGGATTGCCGAAGGAATTGCCATTACAGCTCGCGGAGTGGCTTGCCTATGTGCGAAGGACTTTGTGATAGTTGCATGAGCTCAACAGTTATTGTACCTAGAGGTAAGATGGTGGCTAATATTTTATTGTAGTTACAACAGATTCCTATACGTAAGTCAAGTTATTATTCGTGTAGTACCGATGAACGTATTTTAAAACGTCACCTTCGCCTTACCATTTTCCTAGTTAACATTCCTTTATATGATTAATTTATTGATTAATAATTGAAATTATCGTACGAATAGTAAACAAAAGTATTTTGATTGGAAAATGAGTACTTAAAGGAATATTATTATTGTACTATTGTATTATATTTTAAGTGTATCTGTACAACAGCAAGATAGTCAATCAGTATTCTGTAACTACACGTATCCATATCCGTATACAACCTAATTGCAATATATTCAAGTGCCTCCCAGTTCAGTTATAGAAGTAAGCAAATGATTATAAAATGACATAAATAAATAATAAATTATTTTTTAATGTATAAGATTGATATTTATGTATCTTGGCATTTACAACTATCATTGTAGATATATATTATTATTGAAAGTGTTTCAGAAAAATGACTCCGAGGAACATATAATACTGTGAATATGCATTTAAATACAAAGAAGATTAATCTACGTTTCATTTCTAAAATAAGACTCGCTGCGATCGCTTCTTATACAAACTTTTCTTACGTGGACCAGCCGTGGGCAATAAAACCATAGATATATTGATACATCAGTAATACTTATAACGTAAATGGTTCTATTGTGCGGCTTTTCGTCGTAGCACCGAGAATATTAATTTAATAACCTTTGTTTGTCCTCGATATTTCATGGCGATGCAGGCTGGCATCGACCAAACTGGAATTTAAGACTCAGTATTTTGATTATTTACCTCAATATCGGCTTATTCAAGATTGGTCATATTCAGCCTTTGACATTTTCTTTTTCAATCCACGGGAAATGACTGTCATATTAATGTCTACATCTTGTCTGACGTAAGCGTGTGACGTCTGGTGTATTTTCAAGTAATCGTGTAATTGTCGTGTGTTTTTTATATAAATATACGGCGTGATATCAGTTATATAATTAAAACCATACATGACTATACGGTATGCATACGTCTCACATAACTCGTAAAACGGAATTGAATGCTAATAAATCGTTATTATTGTAGCCTTAAAACATTCCCAGTTACTTTTTCATTTAGCATTGAGTTTCGACTTACTTTTAAGACTGTTGTTATGTAGATGTTACGATCATTAGATAACTTTTGACGTATGAGCAACTTTGTTAACAATTATGTAATTTGATAAGGTCCGATTGCCTTTAATGGTTAATTGTATAATTTTGATGTAAATGATAAAAGTGGGAAAGTACTTTAAGTTGCGCATGGCTATTTAACCTAGCTCCTGAATGCAAGAGAACATGGGGCCCCATCGTTTTAAATTTGATAACCAGGTGCTAAAAACCCCTAAAGAATTTGGGGGCGCTGGTGATTCGTATCATCTAGCCCTCAACGCCACTGTATACGCGACGGAACAGCTGACTGTTGACAGAGAGAGGGGGCCACAGAGCACGAGCTGTTAGATTAACATCTCTACGTTACGATAATGTGAGACCACGACCTCAGTAGAACTTAAAACAACCCCAGTTAATTCTCGCTTTCACTAAGCGACACTAATTATGTTTTACAAAGTTCTCCATAACATTAACATGACTACATTGTACGTAACGTGCGGATGGTAAGTTGAGTGCCTTTCTTCGTTATGCTAAATACTCTATGTGTGCCAATATTTTCTTATCCGTCTAAATCGCGATCAAAACTTTATTAATGTTTTGCATTTCAGCTCCCTCGTATTGTTTATAGTACTTGTTCAGTCTTCGTATTTTATATGGTAACTTTTTATACAGTTTTTTTTTTCTGTCACTATCCAGTGTTCAGCGACTGTGGTATTCTTGTTAGATTATTATGGCAGCTCGTTATTCCATTAAGTAGAAAGTTGTGTATTGATCTTCTCTTCTCTTGAATTTGTATTTTTCGTCGAAATATGTTTAATTTCGCCAAAGTGTAATTTCGTAGAAAGCGTGTTTCTTTTAAACTGTAAACTATTTCAGATTGTTATAAAGCATACCTATCCTAACCCAACCTAATTATTAGATATTATCAAGAAGTAAGTATGAAAAATTTATGAGTTCAGAGGAAAAAACCGGCGAAGTGATAATTCGGCGCAAACCGAACCTGTATTTATATTATTACGTGGGTTTCATTAGGTCCCATACAGTAGTAATTCATTCGTCCATATCTTAGTCACTAGTGTAAACTTTTTTGTAGATGTTTCTGTCGTGAGTACTTAAAAAGTACTCAGAAAACTATTGTTATTAACACTCGATATCGAAACGTGTTAACTTAGATTACGAAATATTTTAATGCATATATTTTGGATGTAAAAATAATTAATGTCGATTTATTCTATATGTATTTGCTAAATACTTAAGACCCCAAAATAGTTCTTAGCAATGGTCCCTAGTATAAATGAATATAAACTTGGTTCACAAATAGCAACTACTAAGCAATACTAATGGCCTTATAAAACATGAGCACAATATATATCCGGTTGTTTCTTCTTTATAACAGTATTATTTTATGAATGCATTTTACATATTTACCTTTACATGCTGCATTTTTGTGATATATTGCTATTGTATTATATTTATACAATTTTGGAAATAAGACAAATTTCATAGTCAAAATCATACTTGAACCTGGTTATGTTAGCATAATGTATAAATATCAGGTGATGCGAAAAGATGAAAATTTAAGAGTGGGTTGTGAAGATTGGGTGTGCCTAACGTCGTCTATGTGGCGATAACTGAGATGTTCGTGATTTTTTGATAACGGGGATTTATTCAAATACAAAAAATATATACCCTAAAATATAGTTTGCGAGCAGTCTGTAATGGACATATGGACAGGTTAAACAGAGATCAAGGTGAATTTATCTGTCATATCAATGCAGTATATATTCCCACTGATAAGGTCTAATTTTGTGTTAAAACTATAATTGATATTACATTTGTATGCTTCGTCTGTCGACCAGTGCCTCCTATCGGCCTTGCCTTAGAGCAGACGATGTTATCAACATTGTCTGTATCAACCTTTGTATACTATTAGACTAGTACTTAAATTATCTAAATGATTGTAGTGTTTTCTTCAAAATTCCTTAGATGTATTTAAAATTAAATTTCAGAACATTGTATTTATAGATGTATTTATTGTAGCGCTGCTAAGATTTATCCTTTATTGTAAGACTTGACGTCACACCTATTGTGTCAAAATAAGTGTTCTTTTATATTAGACGCGTAGTTGAAAGTAGTCATCACATTTTGAATGATTTTGTAGTGTTTTCGATGCAATTAGACCTTATATATGAAGTCAAAAGTTTAATAATTGCTCATTTTTACAAACCTTGGCTGAATTTTCTTACTATTTATACCCTATGTAGTGTTAATTATACATATCGATAGACATTTTGATATCTCAGTGTTGTTCGGTGATTCCTATTAGAAGTCTTGCCCTGTAGCGTCTTGCCTTTTGCGAACCACTTTGCCATACGAATAAAACTGTTATGTAGAATACCTGCAACCATCTATTTAAATATTCCCTGAACTATTGTAGGAACGTGATTTATCAACACTGAAACTCGGTTTTGTAGTAGTAACACTGGTTAAATCAGAGGGAAGTTATAAAATAGTTTTATAAAATATACTGATTATTAAAATATGAATAGATTGGATGTTGTGAAAATTATTATATACAAAATCTTCGTATTTATATGAATACACACTTAATTCATCTGAGTGGCTTAAATTTTCTTTCGTAGTTAGCCACAATTATTATGTGAAATAATTCAGGTATTTATGTGAGGAATCAATATTGTCTTGTAATTATCATAATTATTCGGTGCGCACTTATCTATCCATTAAATAAAGATAATGGGTGTTTAATGTGCAACTGACACGATTGTATCTATTATTATTGTATTAAATTATATGTAATTTATGTTTAAATAGCTAAAAGTTAAATTTGGTACAAAAAGATAACTTACCTAAAAATTCATCTATTCTATATACATAACATAAAAATATATGTTATAAAGCGTGTTTGTGCAATATATGTACGTTATTCTTACTTTAATGAAAACTGTTAGATGTTTAAACATAGGTCTGAAGAATTCTACTTTTTTGTTATAATGTAAAAAATAAACCAATTGTTTAAATGATAAAGTTTATTATTGCTCTACTTCCCTTATTTACTGTTTTTAGATTTCAATATTTGATTAAGTGCACTTCTTACAAATAAAAAGTCTGCAAAAACAAAGTTTAATGGGTACCCATTACTTGCTGATAAACAACCTTGCTATTTTGACAAATGATAAGCTTTGATAAGATCATCCTATCAAAAACTGAAAGTAGAACGTCAAGGTGACTATGAGTTCTGAAGGCTATGACTACTACTATGTTATGTAAGTTCCGTATAAGTAATACCGTTTCCTTTTCATAGGTAAACACTTGAAATGTTTATTTTTAAGGCGACGGGTAATGCGAAACGCGCCACTTACGAATTTTTATTATATATTTTAAACCAGATAATTTTTCAGCAATTGCAAGATTTGAAGAGCTGTGAACCTTTGGTATTAATTAAACCATTATACACAGTTTCTTGTTCTTTAGTTGTCTCCAAAAACTTGCCCAAAACTATAGTGGCCACTTTAGAAGTGAACAAGTTTTGTAGGGTAAGCTACAGTGAACAAATTGTATATGTGATTTAATAAATATTAAAGGTATTTTTATTCAGTGCGCAAGTACCTACTAGTGTTGTTGGAACGGACAATATATTTTCTAGTGATAAATAGTGGTTTCATTGACCCATGACCCTACTTCTGTGGCCGGGTTCCGTCTAGGACACGCAGTGTCACAGTCGCATTTTCGAGAAATAGCTAGATTTCTCGAAAAATATCAGATTATGAAGGTATAAGAAAAAAATCGAAAGTGGCGCATGTTTCGCATTACCCGTCGCCTTAATTAACATAATATACAGTAAGAATTCCTTGTCTATCACTGTTAGATAATCATTGTAACCCCGATACAAAAATAGGAGTAGGTACTTATTATTATTATGATTTTAATGCATATCAGTTTATTTTTACATACTTAATACAACCATCTCATGTGATGTTATGTATGGGTACCTGCTTAGTAATTTGACACTGATATCTATTCATACAAAAACTAAAAACACCTCGTAACTCCGCCGGATTTTCGAGACTATAGCCTAAAAAAATCCATAGAATCCAAATCCACCATCGTTACATAATTCCTGATATCAGAAGTGGGATATATCAGGTCCTATTGTGGGACTATTTTACGCGCGTGACGTTTCATGCCGGTCGGCGCGGCAGACGGCAGACGGCTCGTGGCCGTCGTCGGCGGCAAGGTTACGTCACGCGTGTCGTCGAGTCGTGTCACGCACAGATGCCGCGTCGCGGCGTGTTCGTGACGCTTTCCCACTGCGTAGGTGCGCGTGTGTAAAATCGCGCGAATTTTGTACGGTGGGAACAGATATGGTAATTATACGTTTGCGTATCGTCTATTGAGTGTAAAACTTAGGTACCTACTAAAAATCTGTCAGTGTTCAATTTCATGTTCAATCAATGTTTGAATTTGAAAAACTTCGCCTCAAAACGAATCTTCGTTCTATTTACTGTAGGTATTTGGAACTTATGACTTTTGATTCTCAATTCTCAATTGACGATACTGATATGGATATAGGTGGAGTTAGGATGTAGTATTCAATGGTAGAATTTTAAACCCAGTGACATCTTCCTATTGGGTGATCTGTAACTCCGCAAACACGCCCACCACGCTATCCTGCGAATTTGGCCTGATTTGCGCTCAATCTGGTTAGACCTAGGACCTTTATTGCTACATAACAATTTCTTCTTTTAGATACAATCTTCGTGGGGATGACACTATACTTTATCGGCTACGACACCGTGTGACACGCTATCGCTGTGTCTGTAGCAGGAAATCGTGGCTGTGTTTCGTATAGCCGATCATACGCGAGTTACGCGACAGCGGAGCGGACAGTGCTAGCTGAGCTGCGGCACATTCCGGGCGCGCCGGCCACTCTCCTCCCCGTTGCCTCTCGCACGCATTTGACAACAAACGCACGCACAAAAACACGTTTTAAGAATTCTGGTGCATGCTGAGAATAATTAGGACCTTCTGCAACATGAAGCCGCCGGTGAATGTGAGTATTTCGTTTTATATTTTTGTTCTTAGTACCTATTTTAATCTAATATTAACTAGTTATGAAATAAAAGTTCGCCAATATTTCAAGGGGCATCATGGTTCTTTATGAGAAAATGCCGAAACAGTCTGACGTTAAGATTCCTAGTAGTTCAATTATAATTTTCAAACATTAAATAGTGTTTGTATACCTACCTACGTGTTTGGTGTGTGTTGTTTATTATTGTGCAAATATACAAATCATGATTAAAGGATGAATAAAATTAAATTTTAATTTTTGTGAACAACTTCCTTCTATTTAGAATTCAGAAGTTTGAAACCTTCGTTGATTTTTTGAGTCTTGATGCCTCGCTGCTAGCGCTCTTTCTTGCAGTTGCACTTTAATTGCACCGATTATTGCATCACAAAGATGCTGACATTTGCCGGCATGGCTTCAACAACTCCTTTAAAGAAAAGTCCTATAATTTTGTTCTCCCCGCACGTACTTTATAAATATGTATATATTTGTAATTAGGGACGTAAGTACGTGCATCATTTATTGGTAGGTACCCTACCGTTAGAAGGAAAACTACATTATTCACTTGGAAATACCGGTTATTGAATCTACAGTTATAATCCCCATTTAAATTACACGTCGATTAAATTAGGCGTTTTGAAATCAGGAGAGGAAGGCAGAGCCGATTTGATTCAATAATTAGAAAACTCGCAAAAAAATACGCAAAAAGCTCAAAGTGGAATCAGGCCAGTTTTACATGATGTATGGTGAGTAAGATGAGTGATGAACTGATGATTCAAACGGTACCGGGGAATTTATTCTACTGAACTTGGTTTTTTATCAGAGAACATTGAACTCTAGGCTACTTATACTGACATACTTTCTATGGTCGATAAAAAAGCTTATTTAGATATTGTTTTATTATGTCTATGGACCTTTTTTATTAATCCAGTGTTTTTGAAATGCCATTCAATAAATACATAAATGGCTCTACATCAGATTTTTTAAAGCGATAATAGAGCCATTTTACGAATAATTGTGTCCATAGACTATTTTCATTAATTATTATTTTATCGTCTAAGTTTAGTATTTATTCCAATTCCTGAAAAAAAAACAATAAAATTGTTTTGTTTAAGTAATAACGGCAACTACAATTTATTTATAATTATGACCATGACCATGAGTTGTGTAGGCAGAGAGCTCGGACTAATCATCGCCAAAAAATACAACTCGGAAAGGGGTGTAAAAGAGCCGAATTTCTTGGCTAAGTGATAAATATGTCCCTCGCATCGGTTCAGTGGTTCAATAGGTAGGCCCGTGTCGGAAAGCCGTTAGATACGCGGGTTCGAACCCTCCTTAACCATTATTTTCTTTTGCTTCGTTGTTAACATTTAATGTTTATTTTGCTTATTTTTTTTTTACCCACTTGCACTACCTACGCCTAAAACTGGGCTTTGTTTTTCACGTGTCTAATTCTTTGTATTCCTCTCAATATTCATAATAATAACTTAATAAGTGGATGGAATTAAATGATTCAAGTGCCTTAGTGCCTCTATCGATTTGTTTGTCAAACCTGCAGATGGGTGTAGTTTTTCTTTTAAAATATAAAAGGTCGGCTGAATCCGTAGAATAAAAAATATTAACGATATAAATAAATAAAAAAGTTGTGAAGCATTATCGTATAGAACTTTAATAAATAATTATAATAATCAATAAATAATAATAATAAAAAATAAAAATCGGACAACCTCACACAAATCGATCTAGTCCCACAGTAAGCTCTAGTAGTAGGCTTGTGTATGGACACTAGACGACGATAAACATACTTATATAGATAAATACATACTTAAATACGAAAATACAAATAACATCCATGACCCAGGCACAAATATTCGAGCTCATCACACAAATATTTGCCCTTGCCGGGATTCGAACCCAGGACCGCCGGCTCAGTAGGCAGTTGTTTAACCACTGCGCCAGCCGCGTCGTCGAAAGAAATATTCGTCGAAAATATTATGGGACAATCTTACACAAATCGACCTAGTCCCAAACAAAGCAAACCTTGTACTATGGGTACTAGACGACGATATACATAATATACAAATACATATAGACAACATCCATGACCTAGGAACAAATATTCGAGTTTATCACACAAATATTTGCTCCGGCCGGCCTTCGAACCGGCTCAGCAGGCAGGACTTTTAAAATCAATATAATATAGTTTCTTTCACCATCTTGTAGGTTTCTTTCACCAGGTCGATTTCAAATTTATACGACCTCAAAACGTCAAATGAGACAAGATCTTTATTGAATGACCGTTAAAAATGCACTCGCGTTTTTTTTTTTTTTTATAAATAAATATACCTGTATATTTGACATTGACATTTTATGATTTTATCCGGTCCTTAAGAATAAGCTAGCCTCCAAAAGGGAGAAAAAAAAATAGTTTTTAGCCCTCGTACATTTGGCAAAATAATCGGATCAAATAACAGAATATATAGTCATCGCTGTACACAGCATCTTTGTAGCACATAACAGTGACTGCTTTCGGAGTTCAAGTTTTAAGTTGGCTCTACAGGGCATCGCTAAAGTAATAAGAATACCTAATGTTATCGCAGTAAGGTACATGTGTTATACCATTTTTGAATCTGCATAACATGACGTTATTTGTTTGTTTCGTTTCTAGTAAAAAAAAAACAACATGGCAGATGGTCGGTTCTGTGTCGATCGGTTCTGTGTCGTTGCTGGTACTAAAAATGTAAAAACAAAGGGGAAAATTCTCAAAAGTTTTTATTTCGGTAATAACTGTATATCCAAAAAAGGCACCGGGTTTTGTTTGGAACCTAACTTTATTTTTACGCTTTAATTTTATACTACAAAATTCTCGATAGCATGAGTGGCAATGCACCCGAAGTTAAAGTATATTTAAGGTTAGGACTTTAGATAGCCTACCGTGGTTGGACTAGATTTTAGATCCACTGTACCTATTATACCAAATTTACCAACACGAGTAATAATCATTGATATAAGTATTTCGCATTTAATGGCTGGATAGTTACTTGATCCTAACCCTACCCTACATATATCTTTGTTGCAACAAGTCCAATGCCGCGGCCCTAATAAGATGCCTGATGCACTCCATTTTTATGAAGCTATATTGACGCTGATGGCCAATGTTCGGTCAATTGGTTCGATTCTACCAACACGTGTTTGCATTATTAGTATAAATTGGTTTCTCAAGACAGTTGTGACTTATGATACCGAAATAGAATTTGTGGCGACGTTCACTGAAATTGTTAATTGAAGTCATCAAAGACCGATTAGGGTAAACAACCCGTTTATTGGCAAGCGAAGCAGACATTGGCATCTAGGTACTATTTGAAGGAACTTCACCACTATTATTAGGTACTCTCTGGAATTTGATAACTGTGTCTCTTATTGGAGGAGTTCTGTCTGATAATGGGATCATTTACCCCATGCGATTTTATAATATCAGCAATAAAATGCCACTAACTACTTATTACACTACTAATACTACGCGGTAATGTTAACCCGTACGCGATCAAATGTGGATTAGGGCACTAACGCTGCCTGAAATTAACTCCTTTTCCCCGAAGGCGCTATCTATATCAATGCTAAAATACAATATATAAAACATTGGACAAACAGGAGTTTCAAGTCCAAAAATAGACATGGAGAAAATCATGAAACCGTAGATAAAAAATCGTGACAGAGCACTTCTGTTATCACTTATCTCTCGCGAGCGAAGCACGTGTCAAGAGAAACTGCGCAGACTTATTATACATTATACAAGTCATACAACAAACAATGGGCATAACATAACTATAAGCCAACTAACAAGGGGTCCGATAAGAAGGCCGTGATCTGTGAGCTTTTAAAGGATCATCTTATTTCGTGATGGCCTCTTGACTCTGATAACGATTACGAACCCTATTCATAGATGCATCTGATCAAGATGCCTAGTCTGTATTTTGTATGAGCTCATTTTACTACTAAAGTGGAGTCTGTCATTTCATGACGATAGCAAGAACGCGATCGTCATTCATTTTCTTAACAAAACGTTTACCTATTTATTATTTTACGCGGCAACTAAACTAGATTTTGCTTCTAACTTGGGAAATGCTTGAGGCCCTTCAAAAACAAAAACTTAGAGATCCGTAGTGAAAACTGTTGTTTTTATAAAACTATAACATTAAGAACCTTCAGTCAAAGAATCAAGACACGCAGAAGTCTATTGTTATTTTTATCCTTTACTCAGTAGTACTTCGTCAATATAGGTATACATTTCTTTTCAATTACAAAACGCGACTGTCCTCAGGCTGCCTTGCTCCACGATGTCGACATCCCGACGAAGAAGGCAACATTCGGCATGGGCTGCTTTTGGTCCAACGACTCGCTCTTCGGAGCGACCCCCGGTGTGATCCGCACCAGGGTCGGCTACTCCGGTGGCACCACGAAGAACCCCCATTACAGAAGCCTGTGAGTATTATAAATTACTGTTTATGTGTTGACTATGGGCTGCACAAATGCATGGCCCATTTATGAATGAATTCATTCATAAACGCAATTTGCAGCTCATTGTACACATCGCTACACATTCCTCCGATTCCACTACAGATAACCCTGGTTTTCTCCTCCTTCTCTCCTTTTCATATATTAGCCCTGAACAGATATAGCCGGCTCCCAGAATTTATGGAACATGAGGTGGTTCGATTCTAGTTTTACCTTTCACAGTGACTGCATATTTTTTTTTCAACCGCTTTCAGTGTCCTGATTGATTTCCGTTTTGATGTTCAAACGTAGATTAGAATGCCATGTAAATGACTACTAAGTGTGGCCATAGGTTTTTCGGAAAATAATTAAATTATATCAATTTCAAATAGTCCTTGCTATAAGGATCTACAAACAGCAGCTCATTAATTATTCCTCACCGCGGTTATTCCAAATAACATTTTTGAATGGTTGTCATGACAGTTTGCTTTCTTTTTGGCTGATGGGCTCTTTGTTTGTAAAACCGAATTGAAAATAAACGGGTCAATGGTTGACACTTGTCAATGTTAAAATTTAAACGGGTTGAGAGTTGACACATGTCAGTACATGTGTCAAAAATTCGACGGTTAGACATTGACAAGTCCCAACCGCCGACAATTTTCTTTTCAAATTGGGTTTTGAAGGCATGGAATCTGAGCCAAATACAAAGCAAACTATTAAGAACAACATTTTTTTTTAAACCACGGTGAGCAATAATTATAGAGCTGCTTGTAGATCCTTACCTATGGCAAAGACTACCGGAAAAAAATATTATATAAAAATAATAATAACTTACTCAGTATGGATAATACACAAAGGCTGCTCAATTTTGATTCAGGAATTAACGCTTAAACATGTTTTCACCTCACCAGCTCAAACATGGCGATTTTGCTGTCAGATAACAGTGAACAAAATGCGATTTTGTTTCGAGCGTGAGTAGAAAGTAGCTTTTTAATTTTTTCAATATCTGACCACGAATTGTCATTCTTCAGCCAAAGGTTAATCTATACTATTATAAAATCCTAAATTTGTATTGAAAATAAATTTTCTATGGAGGGAGGTCATGATTTCAGGAAAAATCTCGATAGCGTGATGCAGCCGGATAGTTGTTTTGTATGGACACGCGTCGCCGTGCCAACCTGGCGCCATCTGTTTTCAAAAAAACCATTGTCCTCGCATCACGCCGAAACGGCTGGATAAAAAGCTACCAATTTTGGTACAGGAATAGCTGAACATCCAAAGATGGTTATAGGATACTTTCTATTATGATTAATATTTATCTCTGAAAACATAAATTCCATGAAATATTTTCCTTACAATGTGTAAACCTTATAATGACAGCGTTTGTGATTTTGAATTTAGAACGACGCGACCCCCGCGTGGCTCTTACGTGTACAAAAACTAAAAAGTATGAATTCGACATAATACCTCCGCGCGGCCCACCGGCATTAACAATAAGGTTAAGGTTGTTTGAGGCGTTGAGTTACGGAAACGATCTTAGTTAGATAGAAAAGATGGCGCCAATTATCGACCAACACAGACGAAAATATGAGTGCAATGTTCGTTGTAAATTGTCTCATGCCCAAAAAAAAATTATACATTTCTTTAAAAACACAATTTGCGACAATAGGAATAGGAACTAATGCTCTTTTATTGAATATACAATTATATTCTTCTGTAGTTTGTAAGTATCGACCAAATCCCGGAGACGCAATTAAAAACGTTAATGAATAACAGATTTTTAAATGCTATTTTATCGAGTGTAATTGAAATAAAAGTATTTCGAATCAATTTAAGTAAATTAAATACAGTTCTAAATATGTTTTACCAACCAACATTTAGAACATTAGGCGCAAATTTTGGTATTGTTTGTGTTTGGCCTAACTTACTAATAAGGTAGCAAAATGTATAATAAACGATAAATATACGATATATTTAGCGACAATTTTGCATCTATGTAGTTTTTTTTATATATAAAATTTATTCAAAGTAATAAATATCAATCATTCTTTATTTTTAACGGCGTGTTGAGATTTTGTTGATGACCCAATTTTCCGCTAGATGGCGTTGTTACCTTGACAAAGTCTCCATACTAGCGGCTGCATCGCGCTGTTAAGATTTTTCCCGAGTTAATAACACCAGCTCCATACATGTAAAGAACTCACGCACGTCGTTGCGTGCCTGTGACCACCATTCGGCGCAAGCTAGGGTGTAGTGTGATGGGTTAACCCGGACTTCGAGAATTACTACAGAAGTTGTTGAATATTGATCGCATACCTAATAATATAAGCAGCAGTGTATCAATTATTGAGAGTTGCTGCTCGACAATGTATGCATTTTGTATGAAAAACAACCATGATTCGAGACAAGACAAAATTATAAAATTTACAATGTAGAAAGGATTTCACCCAGCCGGGATTTGAACCCAGAACCTACTGAAATAATAACCGTGTCATCTCATGCATTTTCCTTTGCTTCCTTATTCATTATACCACGGATAACAAAACAGTGAGGCCATCACGTATCCGTTCAGTGGTGCTGTCGCCATTATTGACGTACGCTCGATTGAGTTAAGTTGCCACCTGAATCTTATGGCGTTACTTAGGAAATTATTATGACAGGTCATATTATTATAATAGTATTAGTACCATTGTAGACGAAAATAATTTATTGTTATCTTAATAGATGTCATTAATATATGTTCAGGTAGGACTATGAGCTAATTATTTTTCAAGGTGCTTTGAATAGTTATCTACAATAATCAATAAATATTCAAAACGATATATAAACATAAGTCTAGCCTCAATTTAAACTAAACCAAGATGATGTTCACAATGGTAGCACCTAAGGTACGGAGCGTTCTAGGGAAGTCGCCCACCCACTAATTTAAGTAGTAACTTAATGCGAGGCCGTAGGCCGAGCTCTACGTAGCACTGAAGTTGCAGAGCGTCCCAGGGAAGCCGCTCACACACTTCAACTTATATAAAGTAGGTGGGTGGCCTCGCATTAAGTTATTTAAATGTATAATAGACAATAAATATTCAAAACAATTTTTTAAACATAAGTCTTGCCTCAATTTTAATTAAACCAAGATCATGTTCACAAGCGTAGCACCGCAGGTGCGGAGCGTCCTAGGGAATGCGCCCAACCACTAATATAAGTAGTAACTTAATGCGAGGCCGTCCGAGCTTCACATAGCAACGAAGGTGCAGAGCGTCCCAGGAAAGCCGCTCATACATTTAAACTTATATTAAGTGGGTGGGCGACCTCGCAATAAGTTACTTAAATCTACAATAGACAATGAATATTAAAAATTGGGCGAGTGCGAGTCCGGCTCGCGCATGAAGTTTGTTGTAGGGTGCCCCCCTTAAATATTTTTTTTATTTTATTTTTAGTATTTGTTGTTATAGCGGCAATAGAAATACGTCATCTGTGAAATTTTCTACTGTCCAGCTATCACCGTTCTTGAGATACAGCCTGGTGAAAGACGGACGGACGGACAGCGAAGTCTCAGTAATAGGGCCCCGTTTTTACCCTTTGGGTACAAAACCCTAAAAACAATCTCTTAAACATAAGTCTTGCCCCAATTTCAATTAATCCAAGATCATGTTCACAAGTGTAGCACCGAAGGTGCGGAGCGTTCTAGGGAAGGCGCTCACACACTTAAACTTATATTAACTAGGTGGGCGGCCTCGCATTAAGTTATTTAAATCTACAATAGACAATAAATATTCAAAACAATTTCTTAAACATAAATCTTGCCTCAATTTTAATTAAACCAAGATCATGTTCACAAGCGCAGCACCGAAGGTGCGGAGCGTCCTAGGGAAGGCGCCCACTGACTAATATAAGTAGTAACTTAATGCGAGGCCATAGGCCGAGCTTCACATAGCACCGAAGGTGCAGAGCGTCCCAGGAAAGCCGCTCACACATTTAAACTTATATTAAGTGGGTGGGCGGCCTCGCATTAATTTATTTGAACATATTTTAAGTGGGTGGGCGTCTTCCCTGGGACGCTCCGCACCTTCGGTGCTAAGTTACTTTATAAACCCTTAGTAATTTAATGCGAGGCCGCAGGCCGAGTTCCACGAGCGTCCCAGGGAAGCCGCCAACCCACTTAACATATGTTTAAGTAACTTAATAGGCGGCTTTCTTGGGACGCTCCGCACCTTCGGTGCTACGCGGAGCTCAGCCTACGGCCTCGCATGAAGTTACTTCATCTTATATTAAGTGGGTGCGGCTTCCTTGGGACGCTCCGCACCTTCGGTGCTACGCGGAGCTCGGCCTTCGGCCTCGCACTAGGTTATTTCAACTTATATTAAATGGGTGGGTGGATTCCTTGGGACGCTTCGCACCTACGGTGCTACGCGGAGCTCGGCCTTCGGCCTCGCATTAAGTTACTTCAATTTATATTAGGTGGGTGGGCGGCTTCCTTGGGACGCTCTGTACCTTCGGTGCTACGCGGAGCTCGGCCTGCGGCCTCGCATTAAGTTACTTCAACTTATATTAAGTGGGTGGTCGGCTTCCTTGGGACGCTCCGCACCCACGGTGCTACGCGGAGCTCGGCCTTCGGCCTCGCATTAAGTTACTTCAACTTATATTAAGTGGGTGGGCGGCTTCTTTGAGACGCTCCGCACCTTCGGTGCTACGCGGAGCTCGGCCTTCGGCCTCGCATTAAGTTACTTCAACTTATATTTAGTGGGTGGTCGGCTTCCTTGGGACGCTCCGCACCTACGGTGCTACGCGGAGCTCGGCCTTCGGCCTCGCATTAAGTTACTTCAACTTATATTAAGTGGGTGGGCGGCTTCTTTGAGACGCTCCGCACCTTCGGTGCTACGCGGAGCTCGGCCTTCTGCCTCACATTAAGTTACTTCAACTTATATTTAGTGGGTGGTCGGCTTCCTTGGGACGCTCCGCACCTACGGTGCTACGCGGAGCTCGGCCTTCGGCCTCGCATTAAGTTACTTCAACTTATATTAAGTGGGTGGGCGGCTTCTTTGAGACGCTCCGCACCTTCGGTGCTACGCGGAGCTCGGCCTTCGGCCTCGCATTAAGTTACTTCAACTTATATTAAGTGGGTGGGCGGCTTCTTTGAGACGCTCAGCACCTTCGGTGTTACGCGGAGCTCGGCCTGCGGCCTCGCATTAAGTTACTTCTACTTATATTAAGTGGGTGGGCGGCTTTCTTGGGACGCTCCGCACCTACGGTGCTACGCGGAGCTCGGCCTTCGGCCTCGCATTAAGTTACTTCGACTTACTTTAAGTGGGTGGGCGGCTTCCTTAGGACGCTCCGCACCTTCGGTGCTACGCGGAGCTCGGCCTTTGGCCTCGCAATAAGTGTAGTGAACGTATGATATTGTGTTTACGCGTGCGAAGCCGCGGGCAAAAGCTAGTTATATTATAAAATTCTATTCATTTGCATCTCGATGCACTCTGTTTCTTTCATATGTATATAAAAGAGAGGGATAGAAACTTATCAAGTTTTGAAATTCGATTTTCGAATCCGACCTCGATTGAGAACAGTTCGGATACGCGTTATACCAAAAAATTCATTAAAACCACCCGAAAAAGTTTTAATTGCAACGTATTTTTTTTTTTCTTTATTATATTTTTATTTAACGACCGAATATTAAAATTATTGTGTCTTTTATATAAAACAATAGATCATTGCTCAAATAAAATAAGATTTTTCAAGTTATTACTTATTGTAAATATAATAATATTTTTATAATTTGACCATTTATCATAGATGCATATTCGAAATGTACCTTAAAAAATATCGAGTGCATATTGTAATTGTTATTTTCTTTTGCATTTATTTTGTTTGGTGTTTTACGAGTAAAAATATTAATCAATTTATAAACAAAATCTCGTAATATAATATTTATTTATAAATAAACTCGTCATGTATCTGCTAAATCTTCCAATTTGATCAAATAATGACAATAACCGTGTTGGTTGGTTGATTATAATTTCAATTAAATTATATTGTTATTCCTTTTAAAGCAACACTTATCTATTTTCTGATTAATAATATTATTTAAATCAGCAACAAAGACATACGTAAAACATACGTTGGAAGAAAAAGCACAAAATGTCGAGTATGTTTTCGCTGATGAGGTGAAAAGTTGTGTACTGTGCTACACGAGAGCAAAGTTTTTTGCATATCGTGCTGTTGAGTCCCTCGCTACACTCAGGATTCTAACATAGATCACTCGCTACGCTCGTGATTCAAACGTAGAATCCTTCGCTTGCTCGGGACTCAAAATCAGCACTCGTAACAAAAAACAACTTTGCTCTCTTGTTGCACAAATAACTATTTCATTGTTTTCTCTCTACCTTTTCTGCCAGACGGGATTTAAAGTACCCAGACGGGATTTTAATCATAATCTAGATAATTGCTTTTCTGAAGTGTCATCGTAAATAACTATAGTAAATTAGCTCACTGCTCATTGAATATTGTACATTGTATGAATATCGCATACGTTTTAGATTATGCATAATCGTGGGATAAGGATATTTAACTATCCCACTTTTCGTTGTCATTACTTTGTTTAGCGATATGTATAAAGTATTAAATTGTAGTAATAAAGGTTGATGATTAATGCGCTTATAAACCGAATTACTTACCTTTACCATAATTCTTATATAGACATTGATCATTATAGAGCTTGTTTTTTTTTTACATTATTAAATCTTATCGGGAATAAAAAAAAAGGGAAAATATTCGGACAAATGAACCTTCATATTTCTTTAGTGTACCCAGCATTCCGGGTGTGGCGGAGGAAAAGCTGCCAACTAAGGAAACCTACTTTTTCCATGCTCTGCGAATCTATTATGGTTTGCGTTTATCATCACGTCCCGTCTCTTTTTATTTATTTAATCTTATTTGCACAAAAGAAAAAACAGATCGAACAAAAGGCGGACTTAATTCCATAGGGCATTCTCTACCAGTGAACCATCGGGCAAAGCAGATAAGTTGTGGGCGGTACAACTAACTTAAATAGGTTTTAATTGATAAGTACTTAGATAAATACATATATTTATTATATATCCATAAATATATATGGACTAAAAATCAAAAAAGATATGCTATGATTTCTCCATTCCGCCAATGAAGAGGTCACGCAAGTCTTTCTGACAAGTATGTAAGTGCAAGGGGTGCCCTTCGCTTGGTCTAAAATTGTCTGTTCTAAAATTGTTTGGCCGAAAATGTTTGGTATAATATTTATTAGTATACTTATTCTTTAGCATAAAGATTTTTTTGCATACATATTTTTTGTCCTAAAACATGTTTGACCTAAAATTGTTTAGTATATTTTTTTTATGACTAAAAGGCTAAAAGTATTAATATATTGTTAGGTATAATTATGCTTTAGCCGTTAAAACCTAAAAACCCATATGCTGAAGCGAGCAAGCGAAAGTATAAGCATAAGTCGCTCCCAGAACAATAGTTTAGGTTAGGTTAGAACTGCGTCCTTAACAAAAATAAGGCGCTCCCAGAACAGTAGGTTAGGTTAGGTTAGAACTGCTTTCCCGAAAAAACTTAAGTCGCTCCCAGAACAGTAGGTTAGGTTAGGTTAAAACTGCGTTTCCGACAAACATAAGTCGCTCCCGGAACACTAGGTTAGGTTAGGTTAGAACTGCGTCCCCAACAAAAATAAGGCGCTCCCAGGACAGTAGGTTAGGTTAGGTTAGGTTAGAACTGCGTCCCTGACAAAAATAAGTCGCTCTCAGACTAGTAGGTTAGGTTAGAACTGCGTCCCTAACAAAAATAAGGCGCTCCCAGAACATTAGGTTAGGTTAGGTTAGAACTGCGTCCCCAACAGTATATGTCGTCCATTTAATAAATGCGGCAGTTTGGATGCGATTTTATGCCTAAAATACATTCGACCAAACAATGTTATTCCATAGGTACAAATGTTAGACTAAACAATTTTCGGCCAAAAAAATACATGCAAAACAATTTCGGCCAAACAATTTTCGACGTAAAAAACAATCGACCAAAGATTATTAGGCCAAAAAATATGTGCCGAAAAAAATATCGGCCAAAAAATTTTAGACAAACAGATATAGACCCAAGTGCAAGAGTGACGGATAAACTTTGAATCGTCGGTTCACTCCTTTATGAAAAGATTTTCATAAAATACTTTATAATGCATCTCACAAGTTTCTGAAATACGTGTATTGTATACGAAAACAGCTCCAGCAATTGGCTCGAACAGAGTTCAAGGTTCTCACGGAGTGGGATCGATACGGCCACGACTTACTCTCTTGCGTTTATATAACTGAAAAGTACGGCGAATCCATATTCGCTTGGTAAATTATGAATAATTCATGGGGTTAGCTGAATTTCTTAATTGATTATGATTAGCGTTATTTTTATTGTAGATACATTAGGATGTCTTAAAGTAATTTACGAACAAAACCGAACTCTCTATTAGAAGCAAGGTAGTTTTCAAGCCGTTGCTTTGTAAGCAGCTGCTCGAACAAGAGCTCGAACAGAGCTCATCATCCTATGCAGTAGACATTTGATCGTATTTATTATTATTTATTTATTTATTTAAATTAGTTACACAGCATAACAGTAAAAAAAAACCAAGGCACTGTGAACTACAAAATTAAATTACAAAACAAAAAGACTTAAATCTAATTTGATTTAGGCGACGTAACAGCGTGGCTCCGTTGCGTCGTCTGATCTGGTGCAGGATTCGGCAGATTGCCCCGGAACTGCCGAAACACAACACCCTTCGGCCAGAAGTCTGCACTTGCGATGGTGTCCTGCAGCGGCCGCGGTACGCGCACCACAAACGAGCTGAAGTGCACGTAATGGCGGGACTGCAGCTGTTGCACCCTCAGCGTGAAGCCAGTCTTCCGGCGAACGTACTCCACCACGTCATCAGCCACGGCGGAGTGATGCAAGCGCGACACATAGAGCGCCTTACTCGGTGTGGCAATCCGAAGACCAGAACCAACCGCCTCGGCAGTGCCACTCAGAGTCTTGCGGGGCACCCTACGCGCCTTGCTCTTCCTTTCCACCAGTGTGAACCCCTCCTTATCCACATTGGTGCGGGAGGACTTTTCCTTATCAGGAACCCGTACTGAGGCCCGGTTAGCTGCGACAGGCTGACCGGCGACGTCAGCATAAGCACGCTGACGCAACTTCGAAACTTGAGGCGGCCGCACCGGCGGGGGGCGCGCGGGCGGTGTAGCGGCGGGTGCGGTTATATATAATAGACATCTTTTAGTATATATAGTATGTAAGCATATGTATCATTGTATTAATGGTAGTCATATCATATAATATACATGTATAAACTTGTATCTTAGACGCTCTCCGTACGATTAATTTTCTAATCTGCACCCGCTTGAAGCATTTCTGTTTTTCCCTATGGTTGATTGTTAGAATCGCCATTTGTACTGACTTGTTTCCCGCAATAAAGTTTAAATAAATAAATATTATGAAATTTTATATTACAAAATGCACTGTAAAACCCAAACTCTGATGTCTTAGATTAGATGATAAATAACAAACTGAAAAAACTACTAGGTTACACGGTGGTTTTAGATCGTACTTATCTCGAAGAATTGACGAAAATGCATCACAGACACAATATGAAAACCCCTGATACTCAAAACTTGACGCTAAAAAGTAGCTTATTTCTCTTAATCCATGGTGTCAGCTACCGAATTTTATCAAAATTGAACCAGCCATTTGAGCGTTAAGTAGTAACAAACTTTCTTATTTATAATATTAAGTACTAGCTTTTGCCCGCAACTTTGTCTGCATGGAATAATTTGGCCGCCATTACTCACAGTGTCATTTATGTAGTGCATAAATACCTTCCTATTCGGGCACTGTTTTACTGACTGGTTCAGCGGATTATATTATAGTGTTTAGTTTTAGATCCCCAATTCAGCCCTTTAAAATAAAATTTCCAATATTAAAAGCATCCTATGTCCTTCCCCGGGACTCAAAGTATCTCTATACCGAATATAATCTAAATCGGTTCAGCGGTTTAAGTGTTAAGACATATCTACTTTCGCCTTTATAATATTAGTATGGTTTACTAAAGTAAGTATATTGAACTTAAGTATATAGTGTTATATCGTCAAAAATAATCATAAAATCGAAATTGTGACTTATTATAAATTTATCTAGATATACATGATAAGATAAGATAACGTAACCTTTTATGCACCTGCTGTCATATGCTGTTTTTAGTAATCAATAAAAAATAACAATAAAAAAGTAATAGATATGAGTAAAATAATTATTATCAGAAAGGGTACATAGGTCTTACAAGTCACGTATAAGTAAAACATCATGTCATGGTGTTATGATATGACGTAGTAACTGAAAATATTGTGAAATTATGGCAGTAAATGCATAATAGGCGTGTAGACAATTTTGAAGGTGTCAATCGATCCTCTTTTTTATTGGGATCAAATGTCTATATGGGACTAAATACATTTGAATTGCTCTATTAGTAAACTACGATATTCCTACGGAACGTCGAGAACGCTTTAATACAAATGGTAAGCGTGTCGTTATCACCCTGAAACGATGTATGGATGAAATAACTAATAAAGTGAAATGTATGTTTAACTACATGGTTGTCATACTACTGAAGGAGTGTTTACAAAAACAACATAACTGACTAGGCTGGTTAACACTTATATCGAAACATTTCTATGGACAGGGGGTGTCAACCAGATTCTGGTAGGTAATTAACAATTAAAATTGTATAATATAGTAAACATTATTGATGGTATTTGAATGTTTGTTTAACACGAGCGAACCGCGTTTACACGAAGCAGTAAAGTTTTGAAAACATTGATATTAGCTAAGTTTGCGTACCTAATTCTTTAAGAAGTCTAAGTAGCGCGTACAACACGTATACGTATAATCGTATATCAGTGGCAGCATAACACAGATGTGCAAACTTTGGTAAACCTAAACAAAAATAAATATCTATAACCAACTGAATGTGAAGAAAGCCACTTAAAAATGTACAACTCTAACCGTAGAAAATTCGCAAAAATTACAATGATTTCTGACAGACGGCTGGCAGAATTTAATTTTTTCAAACTCCGATGTGGTTCTAAGTTCCCTAAAATTATCCTCAATATTTTCGATGCATTGCAAATAAAGCTGATAGTAGGTACTCATATTCAGGACTCATGGAACTCGACAGTCCTAATTTCTACAAGACACTAGGATAAAATAGTACCACAGATTGCGACCTTGAATTATTTCGCCCTCATTTCTCCACCTTAAAAGAACCTAGCAACAGAGAAATGTTCAAATCCAGTTAGTCAAGTATCAGCATTATTCGTTTTATTACCTTTTTGCTAGGTCAGTGGTATAAATAGTACCACAGATTGGATATAGGTGTCATGACCAAACAGTTGAAACAAACTTGAATTATTACGCCCTCATTTTTCCATCTTAAAAGAACCTAGCAACAGAAAAATGCTAAAATCCAGTTAGTCAAATCTTAGCATTATTAGTTTTATTACCTTTTTGCTAGGTCAGTGGGTGAATAATTTTTACAAGTATGTTAAAAGGATTTCACTTTCAATTATGGAATTCATACTTTTTACCTAATGTTTGGCAAATTAATTCAAATAAAAGTAAAAGCTAAATTTTATCGAAGTCATTTATAATGAATATATATAGTCCTCCTTGACGTGACGTCAGCACAGCAGCTTACAACAATTTCTTAACCGGCTTGAGGACTCGTGTCAGAGATTTGGTCTGATCATTAGCGTAGCAAAGACACAAGTGCTCAAACAACCCGTACGTGGTTCCACGCCAGATCCAGCACGTATTACTCTGGGCGGTAGAGCGCTTGAGGACTTCCTCCTTTCGGTATCTCGGTAGCTTTATTCGCGCCGACAATCGCCTTGAAACCGAAATATATACTTATAGTATAGTTGGAACTCTCAATGTTTCAACATATATAGCTAACTATATTAAGTATATTAAGTTGTTACTTTCCTTGCGATCGAATAGAAAACGATCCGTTATCAAAGTAAACAAGTATTCATACCCGTGCGCGTAAAATTACAACTGCAGCGTATAATTAATCACGTCGACGCCATATGAATGAACTTACTCATCGAAACGATATTTATTATTCTAGGTATAAGTATGTACCCATTGGTATTATCTACGTTATAATCCGTCATGAATTTATCGAGATTAATTTTATTTTATGATGATATTTAATTTATCATTCTTATCATGTTTGTAGTTAGAACAATGTTGTCCTGTCAGAAAATAACACCGTGTCACCTTTTAATGTACTTGAAAACAAATTGATTTATACCAAGTTTATCTAGAAAGTAGGATTAGATAACATAATATCATGTAAATAAAAAACTATAATTTGCCAGTTAGGTGTAAATATATACTACCTACATATTTTATTTTCTTCCAAATTTGAATTATCGTCTTTATTAATACACCATTGTATAGGCTAAATATAGATTAACAACTCGACCGTAACCGCCCTGCAATTGATATTGATGCAATAAGTATATCTTGGACCCTCACTCAGTTGCTTTCCCTACTTAGAATAAAGCACATTGCTATAGTAGACATACTGGCGATATGTGTTACTAGAAAGTTTTCGCAACTACCGCGTAAAACTTTTTCTTTACCATTTTCGGGTTAAAATTGTCCTAATGTCCAGCTCCCAGTACCATAAATCGGTGACAATCCTTCCAGCCGTTTCGGCGCGATGAGCGGACGAAAAATTATCAACAGAGGGCGCTGCATGGTATTCAGGACCTTTTAGCACAACTGTCACAACTCACAAGCGACTATTTCTCGCGCGAGATAATTGCCTGTCTCTTTCTGTGCAGTAATGTGAGAGGGTGACGGGTAGCTATGTCCGGCGAAGCATAGTTGTGCTCGGGATCGGGTTGTTAAGATTTACCTGCAATAATTACCGCTCTCCATAGACAACAGATGTTCAATACAGTGTAAGTTTTTTTAATATTATAGATGAGAAACGTTTATTGGAATCGCCAGACCTCTGCAGACATATCGTGGTCGAAGTGGAATAGCCATATATTTGCATAGTTATCGTGGTTGAAGTCAATCGGTCATTCTTTGCTTAAACCATTAGATGCCAAAAAACTCGCTGAGAATGCTGTGGTCATTAAAATTCGGCATCTCCGATTCAAGGCCAGCCGGCAAGGCCAACTCGCCGGTAAGGTTGCGTGTGCGCACCCGACTTCGAATACGCTGTGTTGATGTGTAGCCGGAACTAATTTAAACTCATATTTCCGGATTATACCGGACAGGTTATATCGCTAATTGAGGAATGGAAGTAGCTTACATTTATAAACTGTAGGAAAATCTTAACAGCGCGACTCAGGATTTGTACGCGAAAAGTTGTAAAGCGTAAAAAATATTTTTCCGCTCATTACATACAGATTACACATAGATTATGATACAGGGATAGCTGGACATCCAGACATGGTTTTCACCCAACTATGGTAAAGAAAAAGTTTCAATGCGTTTAACTTTGTTATACTTATCCGGCAAATGATTTATCTGAAATCAAAAGCAACATAATCAAACACGTCAGTGGAACCGCATAGGTAGGTACTGAAACAGTATCACTATTAGATACCTCCATACTGTCTAACGACAAATTATTTACCAAGGACGATAAAAACTGTCACGCTTACTATATAACCACGTAGAAAGATACAAAGCTGTTTCAATGACAACGGTCACATGAGGATAAACGTTTCTATGTTTTTAATGGAGGCAACAAAATACATTATCTTTTATAAGTGGTCATGGTGTATTTAAAACATCGTGACTGGATTTTATTGGCTTTGGCCATAAAATAATCCATTTAAACCCGTTCGTAATAGGTCAATTACAAAAAAGTATGTGATATTGTTTACAATGTTTACATTTTTACAACTTTTGTAAAGTGGTAGATAAAGAGACGGACGTTCAGTACCTATAAAACCATTTCATTATTGAAAAAGATAAACTTCAGCACCCTGACCATGATTCTTCACCGTACTCGCTAGCGACATCGTAAACGATTTGCATGTTGCAGCGCGCCTAGCGGTCACTATGTAGAACTACAATTCTCCATACCGATAGTTTAAGCAGTCGCTAGCGAGTACAGTCCCTGTATACGGATGGTAAGTAGGGTCCTCTTATTTTTAACCTCCTACTCTCGCCCCCTCATTCTGTTCTAGGACACGAAAAAACGTCACTGCTTTTTTTTAATTCAGTTTAAGAGGCCTTATTCCTTTTAAAATGCTGATTGTTTAGATATTTTTCTCTTTGATCTTGATCAAACATATGTTTCTTAACATATTATTGATGTTACTACCTAGAACAGGGCTATTGGGATTTATTGGTATATATTTGAAACCTACAGTTTGAATTTTTCATTGATAATTTTTGTTCGAAAAACTACTCGAAATTGACAAAATTCACGTGGAAAATTAGTTTTTTTCAAATTATTTTCGATTGCACGCAATAAAAGCATGAAATACCTACGTTACTACCTAGAACTCGGGAAAAAGTATTATTCACGTCAAAAAGTTGGTTGAAATTATCAATATATTCGTCATAATATGAAAAAAATAAATTTTAAAAGGAATAAGGCCTCTTAAGGTGTCGTTACGAGCAAATAAAAAATATTTTTTTCTTTGTATCTTAATACTTACAGAACGTACATAATTGTACCTATTTAAAAATATTGAAATGAAATATGTACCTATCTACTTCAATTTGAACTATGTAGATTGTTTATAATACACAGAATAATTAATTTGATATATAACTAGATTGATACCTATAGGTTACTTATTAAAAGATATTTTTTTTTAGTTTTCTTAACATTTATCTCGGATTTTTTATGGGCGGTAGTGAGTAGTGACCCCTAAAACTACATGAAAAACTAAAAATAAATCACAGACATTTTTACGTTTTCTGGGACAAAATCGTCAAAATAAGAAGCACCCTTATGGTAATTGGGTACTGTAGACAGGTAGTCTTATGCTATAACGGTACGAAATTTGAATAAAGAATGTTGTAAATTTCAGTGGTGACCACACAGAGGTGATCGAGCTGGACTACGACCCCAAGACAGTCACGTTCGAGGAGCTGCTCGACATGTTCTGGGCGAACCACGAGTACGGACTCACCACCAAGCTAAAGAGACAGGTAAGGATATCTTGAGAAAAAAAAACATTTCTTCTGTTGGGAACTGAGATCCAAAACTCATTAGGTAGGTACATAGAACTTAGAAAAGTGTTGACAGCTTTTGGTGAGTTTTTCCACTTAATTTAAACCTTACTATTAGAAGTTGGGAACGCTCACGTAGAGAATTGGCAAAGTCCGTTAGATGGAACTTAAATTGTATTGGAATACTTATAGTGAAAGCTTTCCACTCTTTTTAATTTTCATGAATATCAATACGGAAAAATTACGTTTCTACAACTGGGCATACAATTACTCGTATGTAATAATCCAAGATCACCAAACACTATTGAATTTTTTATCGGTCTCTACCTACACAACATAACATATGTTGTAATCCTACGTATTTGTTAAAATAAATACAAAATGAGCCTCAAAAATGCTACAAAATATCTAGACTGGTAGTTCAAATAAAAAAATACAAGTCTAACGGCATTTTGTGAGCCATTTTGGCAACATGACTTTTCCGATGTAAAAAAGCCTGCTGAATTCGGTTCTGGATGTCGCCAAGCCGAATTTTGCCCCCCCTCCCCCCATTTCCCCCCTTTTTACCTCAAAATATGTCCCTAATCACGGTTTTTACGGTTTTATACAAAAAGTGTTACAGTTAGAAAAAAAGTGTCAACGACAAGAATGACCTCTATAAAATTTCCTATAACATGGTGTATAAACTTTCTTAGTAGGCCTTATGGTTCGTGAGCAATATCTTCCGGAACTTCATAGACTGGTAGAAAATTCTAAATATCGGCTTCCTTTACCGTCCTAACGGCATTTTGGGATCCATTTTGGCAACATGACTTTTTCGATGTAAAAAAGCCTGCTGAATTCGGTTCTGAATGTTTCCAAGCCGAATTTTGCCCCCTCCCCCCATTTCCCCCCTTTTTGACCTCAAAATATGTCCCTAATCACGATTTTTACGGTTTTATACAAAAAGTATTACAGCTAGAAAAAAAGTGTTAAAGACAAGAATGATCTCTATAAAATTTCCTATAACATAGCTTATAACTTTTTTGGTAAGCCTTATGGTTTGTGAGCAATATCTTCCCGAACTTCATAATTTTTTTTAAAATTGATAATCTGGGTCAAGGCAGGGAAATACACTTATTTTGGGATAATTGGTATCGCACAGGATCCAGCCGCTCTGCAGCTCTTGACGCTGACATCCAGTTGGCGTGCTGCTTATTACATGTCAAGACTTACGAGGCTTTCAGTCATAAGCAGTCGTTAGATTTACACGCAGAACTGTATGCAAGTCGGGCTAAAAGCGACGTAGAAAATAAAAATGCTTTACTTCTGACCATGAAGTCATTCAAAATGCTCAGTTAGACGCCAGATTCTTCAGAAACGGACCTTAGAAACGGACCTGTTGGTGAGCCTTTCGGAAGCAAACTTCGTTACTTGGAGTGAGCCAAGCTGCTTGGCAGTGAGAAGTGACACTTTATTTTTATCTGCTGCAAGATCGTGGGTAACTGCATTTCTCAGTCCCGTTTCTGGAGAATCTGGCGTCTAACTGAGCATTTTGAATGACTTCATGGTCAGAAGTAAAGCTTTTTTATTTTCTACGTCGCTTTTAGCCCGACTTGGATACAGTTCTGCGTGTAAATCTAACGACTGCTTATGACTGAAAGCCTCGTAAGTCTTGACATGTAATAAGCAGCACGCCAACTGGATGTCAGCGTCAAGAGCTGCAGAGCGGCTGGATCCTGTGCGATACCAATTATCCCAAAATAAGTGTATTTCCCTGCCTCGGCCAAGTTTATCAAATTTTAAAAAAATTATGAAGTTCGGTAAGATATTGCTCACAAACCATAAGGCTTACCAAAAAAAGTTATACACCATGTTATAGGAAGTTTTATAGAGATCATTCTTGTCTTTAACACTTTTTTTCTAGCTGTAATACTTTTTGTATAAAACCGTAAAAATCGTGATTAGGGACATATTTTGAGGTCAAAAAGGGGGGAAATGGGGGGAGGGGGGCAAAATTCGGCTTGGCAACATTCAGAACCGAATTCAGCAGGCTTTTTTACATCGGAAAAGTCATGTTGCCAAAATGGATCCCAAAATGCCGTTAGGATGGTAAAGGAAGCCGATATTTAGAATTTTCTACCAGTCTATGAAGTTCCGGAAGATATTGCTCACGAACCATAAGGCCTACTAAGAAAGTTTATACACCATGTTATAGGAAATTTTATAGAGGTCATTCTTGTCTTTGACACTTTTTTTCTAACTGTAAGACTTTTTGTATAAAACCGTAAAAACCGTGATTAGGGACATATTTTGAGGTAAAAAGGGGGGAAATGGGGGGATGGGAACAAAATTCGGCTTGGCAACATCCAGAATCGACTTCAGCAGGCTTTTTTACATCGGAAAAGTCATTTTGCCAAAATGGCTCACAAAATGCCGTTAGGACGGTAAAGGAAGCCGATATTTGGATTTTTCTACCAGTCAGCATTTAATAGTTCGACAAATCTGTAACGCAATTAGTGGTTTTACATTATTATAATGTACCTACCTGTTTGTGTCGCCCCTTTCTTGTTGCCCTATGCTTTGTTTTCTGGGATTTATGAGTTCGTTTTCATCATATTTAAACTTTATAATACCTAATTTTACTAAATGCTTCCCAGGTGACATTGACATTGCCAGGGTAAACTAAAAAGAGATGTTCGACTTTCTGGCATTATCTCCTCGTAAATTTTAAAAATAATTTCACTTTACTATTTATATTTGGGCTATAAATATTTTTACGTTCGGTATGTATCTTCATGTTTATTGATTTTCTTTTATGCATGAACTCCATGGTAATTTGTGACAACATTTATTTATGATATGAAAATCTTTAAATAATCCCATAGTAGGCACTTATATATGCTTATGCTGTATATAACAATAACTTTTCTGACTGGTAAGCGAGAAAGAACGAGAAAAATTAACTTTAAAATTAAATGAAGGAGTCCAGTCCAGATGTTCGTTGTCCTAAACATGTACTCTAGAATAGGACACCACAAAAAAACATACTTACGAGACAAAATACTCTGTTAGGCTCCATTTAGGGCTGCTTTTTTATCTAGACTATTATAAAATTGTATTCAAAATGAATTTTCTACAGAGTGGTTATTATTTCAGGAAAAATCATAACAGCAAAAATCTTAAGATGCAGGATTTGTATGGGCGAGCGGCGTCACACGTAGTGGCATATCTGTTGATAAAAAAATCTTAGTCCCTTCCTCACGCGTGAGGAGGGGTCCTCACGCCTGACTCACTATTGATGTTGATCTTTTGCCTCCGGATCTATTTTTAAGTTAGTATAGAAATGCCCATATTAACCTATTGACCGCCAAGCGGTCTAGCAATTCACCGTGCCACTTACGCCAGAGTAAAAAAAAAAGATGTGCCCCAAAATCAACAGGGATTGAAAAATACTTGTAGCGGTTAGAATAACAAAGTTTTTGATCATTGAAATTTGGACGGCTGTGGCCGACGTGGCGTCAGGGGCACGATTTTTTGTTGACGGCCACAGCGACTGTGGCGGTCAAAAGGTTAAATGAGCGTCATGAAGTCTGGTTTTATTATTTTAAATTTGGCCCAATATTTTTTGTATTTTTATTCTGAGTATAATAAGTAGGGCATCACAAACGAAATACAATAAAAAAAAACTGTGCCCGTTAGAAAAAAAAATTACCCACCCCTATTACAACATACCTATATGTATATTTTAGGATACTTTTTATCCGACTGTGCGGACGTAGTTGGATCTTAGAATGACGCGCCTTTGCCCTGTACCTAGTGGGAAGTTTTTCTCCTTTCTTCTTGATCACTTAGCATTTTCACTTCTCGATTTCAGTACCAATCCATGATCCTGTACCACGACGAGGCGCAGCGCGAGGTGGCGGAGGCATCTTACAAGGAGATGACGGCGCAGTTCGGTCAGCTGCGCACTGAGATTGCCCCTGCATCCACATTCTACCCAGCAGAAGAGTAAGTCGTCTTCTCTTAACCTATTCGTCGCCATGACTCGAAGCTCATGAGCTCGAATGCTCGAAGTACCACGCCACCAACCACTTTATTCTGCGGCGCGAAGAGTTTCCAGATTTGTCATCTCGCACATAGTTCGACTTACTAGTAGAGAGGGGTTGTTGAAGTTAAACAGGGTCTTATTCAGTTTAAGTCATGAATAGGAAGCCAACTACCGAATACAATGACATTTTCCCAGTGGGTTTTCATTGCCAGTAAATGTGATACTGCCTCGCCGATTATTGGCCTGGGTCGTTTTTATCCCTGGCGGCATGCTGATAGCATGATAAGTTGTAATACCTTTGGCTGTCTAGTTTTAAACTTTCAGCAGTCCGTTTTGGTCTGATTATCAAAATGGATGCCTTAGAAGGCATGATGGTATTTAGTTATTCTCTTGGACTACCATTTTTTTATGGCAATCCCTGGCCAATGAAGGTTTTCTGAAACATGAACGAAAGAAATCACCAGTTGGTGGCTGGAGTATAACTATTTGCTAGAGCGAGAAAAACACACGTGCTGTTTGGGCACAACAGCACTGTATATATTTTTTTAGATTTGTTTTACAATACTTTGTAGACTTCACCTCTAAAATATTGTTATATTTAAGCGAATACGTCAATGCACCTTAAAAATAGTTTTGTAAGAATGCCAAACAAACATCCATGTTTTATCGACGTTTTTTTATTCTTCGGGCACAAAACCCACTCACCTCCGCCAGCAGCAATCCTGCCAAATCGAAAAAAATAGCACCTACGTTAGGTTTCCTAGGATACCGTTGCGATGTCCGTACAAGGCGGGAAAAAAAAATTCTCATATTTTTTTTAAGTTACAGAAAAACCTGTAACATTTTTCTAGCAATGAGCGGGGTTATTCCATTATGTTTTCGAAATATTTTTTTTATGTGGGTTTTTTAATCTATATATATAAAAGAAGAAGTCCTTAATGACTCATCAACGCACAGCCAAAACTACTAATGTAAGAGAGTTGATTTTTGCACAGTAGGTTACTTTTATAACGTGGGCTAGAGATAAGAAGCGATTTTGAAAAATTCAATCCCTAAGGGTGTTAAAAAGGGGTGCAAAGTTTGTATGGGGGAAACTTTTTTTTTTCAGCTAGAGACTTGAAACTTTGTAAAAAGATTACTTATTAAAAAACACAAAAAGTGATTTCAGCGTTTTTAAAAATTTCACCCCTAAGGGGGTTAAAAAGGGGTGCAATGTTTCTATGGGAGACATTTTATTTTTTTAACTAGAGACTTGAAACTTTGTAGAAAGCTTACTTAATCAAATACAAAAAAAGTAATTTCAGCGTTTTGGAAAATTTCACCTCTAAGGGGGTGAATTAACTAAGAATAATATTCCTTACCTACCTACCTATTTTAATATCTTTGTCATCATCAAAAATCTACGCGGACGAAGTCGCGGGCGGCCGCTAGTTGCTATATATGTATAGATACAAAGATCAACACGCAAAGAAAAATTTAATACGCTCTTAATCTCTGGGAATAGTATTAAATAGTAAGATTCATTAGATAATTAAACGTTGTTTGAAACACTAATCCCAATTGAAATAAATATCAAATAAACCCTTTGTCCTTGCAGCCAAACTTAGTGCAAACACGCGCTGTTTGCATGGCAACACCGTTGAATACATAATGCGGAATTTGTTGCATTCTAATTATGTCACGGCCCTCTTCTCTGTGGAGGATAGTTTGGCCTCAACGCGTTATTATGTCGCCTTTAATTGGTTTTCTGTTCATTTGCATTCCATGATGAACTTGTCCTCATCAGCTAACCTTCATTGTTTATATTGGGGAATACTGTATTGGTGGTATGATTGATGGTCATATTCATAAAGAAATTAACTAAATTTAGCCGGTCTAAAATATATCTAATAATAATTATATATCTAGGATTTTTTTTAAATATGTAGTATCTACTGATTATAGTAATATGTGATACATACATATTACTATAATCAGTAGATACTACATACTACGCCATAATAATGGCGTAATAGGCATTTTACAGTTAAAAACACAACCTATAGTTGCATCCTGTACAACGGAGAGATAGGTTTTCCATTTATTATTAGCTACACTATGTATGTCGACCCACCAGTATTTGTCATGGTGCATAATGTAAACAAAAAACGCGCCTACACTTTTTTTTATCTGCATGTGCCATACAGATATAGTATTTCTGATATAATATTTCTTCAGTTGTCGTTGTTCTTTGATATCCTCTTCTAAATTTAGATACAACTGTGATGTTGTCGATTGTGTAGTTAACCAAGAGTTTGCTTTGCCGAATCTAGTTTTTATTATACATTCGAAATTACTTATACATAATAGATTTTTATATTAAAAAAACTCTCATATGAAACGGGTTCGTCGATTCGCGATTCACGATCTGCGATCAGTCGCCGCGATGGCATGGTTTGCTCCTAACCCGTTTTGTATGTATTTTAATACAAATAACGAATAAATAGTATTTGTATTCATTTACTTTCCACTACCCAAAGGTTGTCTGGAAGAGATCGCTCTTTAGCAATAAGACCGCCTGTTGTTTACCTCTAATTGTAATTTCTTGCATTGTATTTCTCTTGTATATTTTATGAGGTGTGCATTAAAGAGTACTTGTATTGTATTGTATTGTACTTTCAGTTACCACCAAAAATACCGCCTCCAAGGCCACAAAGACCTGTGCCGCAGCCTCGGACTGGACTCGAGCAAGCTGCAGAGCTCGCACCTCGCCGCGAGGCTCAACGGCTACCTCGTGGGCGTCGGCGGGAAGGAGCAGTTCGAGGCCGAGCTGGGCCGGCTCGGCCTCAGCGACAAGCAGGCGGAGTATGTCCGGACCGAGATCGAGCGCAACGAGGGCGGCGGCTTGGCTTGCTAGCGTGAGCGGTACGGAAAACGAGTCACTACTGTACAGTCGCCATCAGATATATCGCGGCATATAAGGCGTTCATAAATATCTGAACATGCACTGTAACGCCAGTCAATAAGAGTTGTGTTCAGATATTTATGAACGCCTTATATGCTGCGATATATCAGATGGCGACTGTACCTCGTGAAAGAGAAATTAAAAAGTGACAATACCTACTGTAGTGGCGTTCCGTTGACTTAGATTGATTAGAAAGGAACACTACAGTATTGCCACTTTTTAATTGCTACTCTTTTATGTCGTATTACTTCAGCGTTTGTTTCGCTCCGAGACACCTCATAACCGGAAAGCACGTAGATTTTTTAGACCTTTCCAACTACTTTATAGCAAACCGAGCTCTCTTACAAATAGCTCGAATTATCACAAAAGTCTATACATAGACAATTCCATAAAATGTGTTTACGAAAATGGGGCGGTTCGAACGCTTGAATAGTAAGGCAAATGTTTTAACCGGCACGTTTTTAAAAGCGCAAAAGAACAGTCGATATCGGCGTTCTAACAGGGTTTTTTCATCATTGTTGACTCAGCATATAATGTTAACAGTTGTAGACAATCTTATGAAACCGAAGGACAATCCCAATGCTACATCTAGTAGTTAGATCAAAGCTGTCCTTTAAGTGCAGCCACCAAGTGGGGTCACCGAAAAAAGAAATAAAAAAAACTCTCAGAAACTATTTTCCAAAAATTTTGGTGAGCGGAAAATTGCACTTTCTAATGCTAGGTGTGTTTTTAAAACGTGTCGATAAATAGGTATGTATGTATGCTTCGACAGTTTTCGTGTTTTATGTCCATCGTGTGGTGGAAATTTACGTTTCGCAACGTAAAATTTCGCGCCACAGCAATATAGCCAATATATCGTAGAACATTGTGGTCTACAAATGACATTTAATGTATTTGCGTTAAAGTAACATCTACTTATATTATAATAGTAAGCATTATATTATAATATTATTATTTAATTATAAACTAGCAGCTTGTGGGTTTGTACAGAGCCGCATGGCTAGAGAGAGACAGAGATGAAGAAGGCATGCCCTATGTATTTTCATATTAATATCGTAATAAAATATGAGAATTGAGACGAATGAAAACTGTCGAAGCGTATTAGTTCGCAATTTAGGTCCATTGCTTGTTAGATAAATAAAAGATGCTATAATTAGGACATTTTTAAATATTTTGTTGAATTAGCAATCAGTTAATGAAATTATCATTGATTTAATATTGCAGTTAGGTAGGTACCTACACACATTTTAATAAGCAGCAGACAGAGTAACGTTACCTCATTATTTTGTGAATTAAAATATGTAATAATGTTCCAATTTTAAAGTTAATGTTGCAGCATCAAAGCATATACTTTGTACATTTTAAACGCTTTATTGAAAAGCGCCTGATATAAAACTATAGCAATGATATCAGCATAGACTTTGTACATTTTAAACGCTTTATTGGAAAGCGCCTGATATAAAACTATAGCAATGTTTCAGAGAGCGAATTTTACATTTATTTTAACTTTGGTAACATAATCGTAAATATCCCTTAATATTTGTAAAAACTGTCAGTAAGTTTGGTTACATATTGCATTTATTATCTGTTACGTAGGTAAATGCGTAAAAAATACAGGAAAATGTCGCAAACTATTTAATCAAATACGCATTCTAACTTCTCAATAGCAATGTTGATATCTGCTTTCTTTTGGGTCATTTAGCGAATGTTATTGATAACGTAGCAATATTAGTGATATAATTTCATGCAAGCGCACTATCGTTGTCGAAGTTCCCAGTATTGTTTTTATTTAGCATAATTTAGGTTTAATGATTTCATCATGTGTCAATCTCATTATATTTTAATGTAATTCAATATAGTGTATTGATAAAATAATCGTATTTTCTTAATCATTTGTTTTATTTCTGTGTATAATAATAATAACCTGTCGTTTCATATCAATCATTCGATTGATTTTTTTTCCTTGATATAATAAGATATTTACTATAATAATATAGCGTCATAATTTGACATTAAATATTATTGCCCTTTGTAGAATAATATTCGAGGCGCAGCTATAGAGAAAATCCATTTATATTATAAAATGCACAAAAGAAATTCACCTTTTAAACCTGACTTACGCGGTTTTTGGAAATTAATCGTGGTGTGGTATAGAATACTAAAAATTACGTAAAAATATCGTGCTTTTGCTTTTACAAAAACCATAAAAGCTGTAATAACGTGAAGGAAGCAAGAAGGTGGATTTTGAGGTAGGTAGTTTAATTACCTGAAAACTGACTAGAAAATTACTTTTATCTCCCTTTCTTTATGGTTAACAGCATGTAAAAAACACTTTTTAAATATATTCTTCGGTTTCCGCGACTGTCACACATTTAAATAAAACAATTTAAACGAATTATATCGCGTATATTCATTATTTGAGCCTCTTCCTGACATTTCGGGACCTTTACAGATACCGTCGTTGTCAAAGGTTGACTCAACGGCTTTTTTTTATCAATTCGCCTGGTTGAAGTGTGTGTATACAGTTATACTAATAGTACGTGTGATGGGCTGCATTTGAAACAGGTACACAGGAGGTACCATATTAAGGTGTAGTACGATTCGCGAAATCTAATGTTCAGTCAAGGAAATTTAAACACATAACCTTCTCCGCTCTTGTCTCGATGACAAAAGGGGTCAAAAAGGTACGCATTTCAGTTTCCTTGATTGTACCTAAACCAGTGCCCCCCATCTGTACCGTGGGAACCCAGAACGATACCTACACGTCGCCTGTCGTGGCCGACACGCTTAGCCAGTCGGTTGCCAAACGCGCTCACGGCCGGACGCCGCCGGTCGGGCTATAAAATCACCAAAAAAATGGCTTCGTCGCGAATGAGACCAACGCGCTGCAGTGTTGCGGGGTGTAAAAACATAAAAGCAACAGATATTTATCTTTTTTTCTTTGCCGACAGACGATGAAATGTTACTAAAAATTCTTAGAACTTAATAAGCACCTACCTAGAAACGCATTGCATACACTGTTATAATATATACATGTAATGTTGAATAAATAAACCCACCTACTTAATATCCTTAAATTCATAAAAAAAACTCCACTACCTACATCAACAAGTGACAATAATTTACTCACTAAGATTTACCAAATCAGTTCAGTGTGGCGGGAGAGTGCATTGCACGGCCTAAAAAGGGCGTAAACGTCGGCGTTGTTCTTGACACTTAAGACCTTTTGCAAGGAATGCATTCGCAAAGATAAAACGCGTGATCAGATTATTATAAAACAACTTGTACCTAGTGACTGTTTCGAAGCTTGTAATGCTAGTATTATACAATATGTAACACATTATATATAGGCACCTACCAAACTTTATTTAGTAAGTACCTACTGTCATCGGGATATATTTAGGTTACTTAGGTACCTACACAGAGAGTTGTTTTTGTTTCAGGTTTCTGGTATGTTCAGATAGAATAGGTACCTAGGTAAGATTCCGATATACCTACTCGGAAATTTAAACGATTTTGATGGTGTGCCGCAGCGCATGTGAATTCCCTATTTCTAGTAGGTACCTAATGATAATTAAATTTGACTAATAAATTTAAATAAATCGATCATATTTTCATGAATCTTGACTTTTTTATAAAATCGTTTCTAAGCGGTGTCAACCCTAGCCTCGTTTTGCCGGCACGTGCGGCCAACGACCCGCGCGTTCAAGGTCGCTCCATTGTTAAATTGAGTAGGCATGAAAAGCGGTAGGTATTTGCCTTTTTATTCAGACATGGGTATCTGTTCGAAGAACTATTATATTAATCTGTGCCTAAACGTCGTACATATTTAAAAGATCCACCCATCATTTTAACGTCAGGGTGGTAAGTGGACCTTTTACTGAACGTCCCAAGGAGCTCTTTTTTTAGGGAAGTCTCTACGCAGAATTTTATGAAAGTAGGTAGGCATCGTCGTCAACATAGCTCGTCGAACCGATGCCCGTTGGGGGAAAAAGCTGGTTCTTGAATGACGATCACGTACCTGACGACGCGGTGTGGGAAGGCCCCCAATGAGGTGGGCCGACAATCTGGTCAGAATCGTGGGTTGTTATGGAGAACCTTGAAGAACCTTTGTCCACAGTGGACCGTATTTCGGTTGATATGATGACGATAACGGCAAGTACCGTCGACTGGAGTTACTGGGGTTGCGGGTAACGCGCTCCAAATGTTTTTTTGTTGAGTTCTCTACCTTAACAATAAAATCGTACGAGTATGAGCGCATTCAAAAACAAGCTTCTTGTACTTAGTTAAAAACTAGCGACCCACCCCGGCTTCGCACGGGCGCAATCGCAACTGATAAATTATGCATGTATTATACATATAAACCATCCTCTTGAATCACTATCTATTTAAAAAAACGCATCAAAATCCGTTGCGTAGTTTTAAGATCTAAGCATACATAGCTGGGTCAAACAGAAGCGACAGCAGGAAGCGACTTTGTTGTATACTATGTAGTCACAAATCAAAGTAATCCCAATTTACGGTACACATATTTACGTATTAAATATATAGATATTTTAGTATATCCTTGAAATTCCTAAAGGATGGAAAAGATATGGCTTTGTCTAAGAATAGTAGACCTGTGGAACCCTAATTAATGAAATCTGGCATTACACTTCTGTTATGATTTTTAGGGATAGCATTGAGTATCCATATATTATTCGATACCTAAGGGTGCATTCTCACCGAGGGCACATTTGCCTGTAATGTAGCAGTTTATAATAATTAATAATATTAATAATTTAATATAAGGGACAATCATACACAAATCGACCTAGTCCCAAACTAAGCAAAGCTTGTACTATGGGTACTAGACGACGATATACATAATATATAGATACATATATAGATAACATCCATGACCCAAGAACAAATATTTTGCACAAATATTTGCCCCGGCCGGGATTCGAACCCGGGACCGCCGCTCAGTAGGCAGGTGTCTACAAACCGAGCCAAACGCGTCGTCAAATTATTTTATGGTATTTATTGTTATATTTGTTATATTACAGGCGAATGACAAGATCAATGGATTAGTGGTTAGATAAAGTACAATGTTCTATACAGCACTATCTCAAAGTATCCTATCGTTTGCTGTTATCATGATGTTGTAGAAAGTTGATCTTTGTTTAAACAACGATTTTATATCGTTTCAACGTCATTTCGTACTTAAAAAATAAATAAATACATTTTAAATCATACAATCATCAGCATGCAATCTGTTGCTGAAAACTTATTCACATTTTCTTAGTTTTTTAGCTTTCCTAAAGGTTATTTAGATTAAGATGGGACTGTTGAAGTTTGGACGCATATGAAGTCGATTTACTCGACTTCAATCGCATTCAATATAATTGCACTACATACTGCCATCTTCTAGGTAAGTACAGTAAAGGAATTTGAAACGCGTACCTAGGGCAAATGTTGTTCGAGCTTTCAGGCTTAGGTCCGGACATGTTCCACTGAATAAGTTGGCACATCTTATGAAGAAAACGGCGTCGCCGAATTGTGAAGAGTGTGGAGTACTTAGTTGAAGATGTGCGACACTTTTTAATGGAGTGTGTCCGGACTCGAGCTAAAAGGCTAACTTCGCAAAACAAAAGGGAAAATAAAATAAAAGGATATTACTTCGGGACTGGGGGTGATTCTGTTCACGTAGGAGCGTTCAATTCAATATTGGCGGAGCCCTTATCGGAACCGGCAAAATTTGTATACAGTTTTTTTTTTATGTAAATAGTGTATACATACAAATTTAGTTTTTTTCGTGTTCATTTTAAAGTTTATACGGTCTATGTTTTTATTTATCTATTGCTTTTAGAACAACATCATTCATGTTGTGATTTAGGCTTGCTGGAGCTGGCATGTTCATAAATATGATCAAAGCTTCTTAATTAGTAGATTAAAAAAAAACCGCGTACCTACCTTTTTCACCTTTATTGTCATTGTGACAAGAGCTAAAAAGGTACGCGTTTCAATTTCCTTGACTGTACCTACATAGGTACCTACAGTAAACAAAATTATCATTTTTTAAATATATTCGTTACAAAAACTAAAGGAGTAAGTTCACAAATGAGAAACCAATTATTTCAAATTGCTTACATATATACTTAGTCCATATAAGTATGTCCGAATTGTTAAGAGACAAGCGTTTAATTTTAATTACTCAAAATCATAATAAGACTAAATCATTTGTTTTGTATGTTTGTCCACCGATAATGACAAAGTATTGTTGCTTAGGATGACAGTTAAGTCATGTGTCTGTAATTATTACTTTTCGGGATTTAAGACTCGAAACTTCTAATGGCTCGGCCACGACATCCGCGGCAAGCGACGGAGATGAGCGGTGGCGGTAAATGTAGGAGCGAGAGACCACTCCGACCTTTCTCTCCTACCTGTCGGGATCTCCACAATATTGGCGGTAATCGGCTGCGGTAAGGCAAGACGCGGTCATCGGTAAACGCGGAAAACTGAAGGACGGTATCCAATCCCGCCTATTATCCAGTAGAATTAGAGTGAAATAGAAAGTCAAACTTTGACAATTCTAAAATCTATGAATTTCTGTGTATGGATAAATGATGACAATTGAAAGCTTATTATTAGATTATCAAAAAAAAAAAATCTATGCTTATTCATTCGGTACGGTTGAAATTTTCCCAGTAGTTATGCGTATTATTATGAAAGAAAGTAATTACTTACGAAATTTTACATGGTAATAATTCGGTAAGTAAATAAAAGTACTTATGTAAATATTATTTATAGCAGTTAAGAAACTTTCAGCTATGTGAAAATATGAGAAAACTAAACAATATGCAAGCAAGCAAACTGTTGACTACAATTTCGCCAGGCGGTAGAGGAATAAATAAATAAAATCATAAGAGTATCTTCGAAATTTTTTAATCTAGCTCTCTGCAGGCAACATTAATATTGCCCTCGAACAAAAATCAAAGACTAAATAGTTATTTGTTATGCAAGGCTGCAAAGTTGTTTGGCGCGAGTGTTGAAATTGAAAGCTGAGCGTAGCGAGGCTTTCAAGACACGAGAAGCTAAATAATTTTGCAGCCATGCGGAACACACAACTTTTCACCTCACTACAGCGAGGAAAATGCAAGACTCAAGAAAAACAATTAAAACATAAAAATAATAATATTTAATTTTGCCTTCTATTTAACACATCAAAATTAAAACATAACACACTCAAATCCAAACCAAATAAATACGCCAAAAAAAAAACGCCAATAGTTTCGGTAAATTACTTATCGTCTCCAAATATTTATAACAAATCCTTTTTCGTTTTAATGCAGGCTTTTAGCATTGAATTAATACTCCAAATTGGGCTTAACTTTCTTGTTTTCGATACAGCAGTACCTATGTATTCTCCACAGAACAAATTTACGTTGTTTACGTGAATTGTGAGAACATCCAACTTTTTAATTTGCTATTTTTTTTCTCGGGTGCGTTCAGAAATTACACTCTTATGTTCCAACTTTTATAACAAATAAATATCAAATTTTGTGTTGTATTTAATATATTTATTAGTCAAAATATGTAAATGAAACTGAAATACTTACTAATTAATATGTATAAACAAATAAAAACTTAAAAATCTGTAACCACAAACCAGGTTTCTGGACGTGATATTGCAGGTGTATTTTTTTTAAAGAAGTATTCAAACGTACATAATTATGATTTTAGCCGGCCTGACCAGATCGCCCTTTATTAGCGTGCGTTGATTGGTTATTCGAAGATTTATCGACTGATGAAATCAGTCACGCGTTGCAGGAGTCTTAAATATATAAAAAAAGTTACATGCACCACAGAGAATCGAAATCGTCGTGTTCGAAATTTAAATGACTTTTGCACGCTAGCGGATAAAATAGACTTTTGCACGCAGATTTCACCCTATAAACGGAGGTTTTCCGAGCGAGTGAGGTGAAAACGCTATTTTTACTGGACTATAATATGTCCACACCACTGATGTTGTGGCCCGTTATTCTGTTAATTCTACTATGCATATGAAGGGGAAGATTGGCACCATTCGTACACGGGGCAGCTGCATACAGTCACTATTACAGCTTATCAGGACAATATATTTATTACGGGTTTGTGTGTGTGTGGGTAGGCGCTGACGGCGACCGGGTGGACCACGAAGTTAGCTGTCAGTGCGGTTACCAAGAGCGACACGAGAGGGCGTTACTTGTTTTCGCACCCTTGCTTTAAGTAAATTTTTCGTCGATGTTCTCGGATGTATCGTGCTTAAGTGGAGCGGTAAATCTGAAAATTTTGTTGATCAACGGTAAGTAAATACTATCATTTCCATGATAAAGTACATATTTTGTGTATATCTCTTCATGAATTTTGTGTAGTTAACAATATTTTATTTTGACCTTCGGGGCAGGTTCGTACACCTACGCCTGGGGCACATTCATATACGTCATGCATGTAAGGTCACTGTGGGTAAGTCCGTCTATAAGGTAAGACCGTCAACACGTTATAACTTTTGAATTTGAAAGCGTACGCGGCTTTGGCGTTCGGCCGGTAAAGCAGTTTTTCGTTCTAGTTTAACGTACTAAAACAGATATCGCTGTTACTAACAACTTTAGAGCAATTCTCCTAAACAAGTCATTTCGTGTTTTGAACTCGAAGTACTAGTGCGACAGTCCTCAAAAAAAAAATTATAAAAAATAGATTTCGGATAAGTAGCCTAGCAGGAAATAACCACCTAAGTAATATAAGAACCAGCTATCTCTATTCTGTGTTTAAACTAAGCACAACTGGCTTAGTTTTGTAATTACGCGTTCTAAAAGTTATAACATTAGAATTTTGTTGAGTTGGGAAGTCCGTCTACTACGTTACAAGGCAAGTCCGTCTCATGCCGGACTTCCCTTAATGCAGGAGTTACCAACTGTTGTTGTTGAGTGTCACCTCTACCTCCGTAGTAAATTTTATCAAAATTGATCTAGCCGTTTAAGAGTGAAGAAGTAAAAAACAAACACAAACAAACTTACAAACTTTCGCCTTTATAATATTATTATATGTAGTTTATGCAACTGTTACATAATGTAAGGTCTAAAACATTGTGCATTGTGTGATTTTTTTACTTTACTATTACCATTATTAAAGTCAATATTAATATAACCTCTCCTTATGTAACAGTAGCATAAATTACTATTAAAAATTATATCAGTTATTATTATAAGTGTAATTTAATTATTTGCCAAAAAGGTTTACCACCCCATTCGGCTAACATATGCCGGTCTTCCCTTAAAATTAGGAAAAAAAGCGTTCACTCCGAATCTGAACTCTATTTTCACGGAGTTAAAGTGCAATTTGCATTATCGTGAATCATTCTAGTGAAGAATATGTTACCGAACGTATTAGCAACTAAACTGTGGATAAAATTATTACTGGACGGACTTGCCCTAAACTAGACGGGAAGACCGTCTACACGCCGACTTTTAAAAAAGGACTGTTTTTCGCTTATTGTGTGATTAAAACGTTGAGTCACTTTAGCTATACTCGCGCCATTAAAATTCTTAATGTATGCGATTACGACCATTAATTTAGGTTAATAATTTATATAGTTAGATCACTCCAAAGTAAAAATGAAATGAAGTATGCCGGTCTTACCAACAGTGACCTTACCCCTATTAACATGTTTCTTTTTATTTCAGAAAATTAGCAAAAATAGTGCGGAATTATACGAAAAAAGAGTTTTCTAACGAAATAGAGTCACAATTGATCGAATATATTGAAAATTTTCGAAAATGCATTGCGGGCTCAAAAGTCAGTAAGCTGTCATATGATTATGCCAAAGAATTGAAACGGAAATATCCGCCAATGGGATTGGCGGGTATTGACTTGTTTTTAAAGACCATTAAAACTAATTTTGATATTATTATTGCTGTTTTATTTAACATGTACGAAGTTATCTCATACTGTCTGAATGTTCCCCGACCCATGTACGAATGTGCCCCTTCAGTGGGGTAGATTGGGACATTTGACAGCTTCTACTAAAAGTCGATCTACTCGTTTGTTGTAAAAGTAGGCGACTTCTAACTTTTTAATTAGGAAGCTAAATGTATCTGCTATGTTATAGCGGCCGATGGACGAATCTATCTTTAAAAATAAAAATTACAAAAACCGTAATGTAAAAAGTGTACGAATGGTCCCAATCTTCCCCTAATGAGTCACAAAATGTTTACCGAGTGCGAAGTGTGACTGTAAAGTCTTGTCATAACTAAGAACATATAGAGATACGACTAATCTAAAGGCAATGGTAATTTCTATATCACTCTACCTATATCTGACATTGGACCGAAGAAACGTCATTAAGTACATTTTGTTTGTATAATGCTAACATGAATAATAACACCAACCAAGTACTCAGATAGAATATTGGTATTATAAATAGGCATACTTAGATCAGTTCACTACATTCCCCGTTGAGCAAATTATTTATGCTATTATTTTGTCGACGCGGTTGGCGCAGTGGTTAAGCAACTGCCTACTGAGCCGACGGTCCCGGGTTCGAATCCCGGCAAGGGCAAATATTTGTGTGATGAACACGAATATTTGTGCCTGGGTCATGGATGTTCTATGTATTTAAGTATATATTTATCTATATAAATAAGTATGTATATCGTCGCCTAGTACCCATAACACAAGCCTTCTTGAGCTTAATTTGGGACTAGGTTGATTTGTGTGAGGTTGTCTGATATTTATTTATTTATTAGCAAAATTACAAATCTCGTCTCAGTGTCACCAACAGTGGCAACCACGCACTGATAGACGCCGCGTGGAAAGGCCTTCAACAAGGTAGACCAAGGATCTGTCAAGATTAATAGGGAGTTGTTGGAAGAGAGCACGATGAGTCTTTCGGCTTCCTCAGCCCCAAAAATGAACATCTTTCGACTGATATGATGATTTTGACTGATATAGAATATATTTGTGGGAATGAAATATACTTAGAACAAATACGCCTAGAACGGGCGTCTTCAATTTCACACAAGTGATCTGCGAAAGACAGCCGCTTCGTATGGTTTTATTGTGCACGTGACATTGCCTTATGACATTGACGTTGTGACAGATGCGCCAACGGACGATACTTAGCCCGTGGCTAACCAAAACTGGATTCAGTTTCAAACGTTAAATTTCTAGGCGCATTTATTGTAATCTAATATAATAATAATTATAGGGATAAGTTCGCCTTTGTACCTATATGTTAATTGTAATAGATGTATTTTTTAACTGTTTCTGTGTACAATAAAGCGTTTACTTACTTACTTACTTACTAATATACCAAATCATACTCACATGGGAGCAAAACGTGTGTTTTGATAACGTGCGAATTTATCATCAAGATATGCATGAGGCTGACGCACGTTTTAGCGATCGCAGGCCCACGTGTCCGATAACGCATGCCCACCTGTAATGTATTGATGGACTGGGTTAGGTCACATAGTGCGGAGTGACCGCGGTCACATACATGCATTGCATACATACTTACATACTATGTATAAATCACTCGCTACTTCTACAGCACTACAGCCCGTTGTGGGTATTGTCTTCCTTAACGACCTGCTCTCGTTTGCATTTAGCCCCTATCTTTCTTCTTCACCTTATAGCCTGATGTAACGTAACACAATCCATCTATCGCTTCCTGCATACTATAAGTACTGTTAATCGATAAAATTATACATTTGCTGATAAATAGGGGTATCTTTTCGAGGAGTTTCTGAAGTAATTCACTAGTGTATGAAGATAGAAAGCTACAGCGTCAATTAGTTTTGCTAACTGTTTGTACCATGAGCCACATACTACATCTACCATCTCCCACTGCTTTACCTATCTATATACCCCCGTTGGTGTCGCTTAATATTCTTCGCATGTATTCGTAGTGTTCCATTAAATTTCCATCAAACAAAGTTACAGCACCCATTCAATGGAAAGAGCCGACCCTGAGGCCAATAATTAAAGCACTAAAAATACATGCTAGCGATGGAATAGGTCTTCATTCTCGGTGTCTATTTTTAGCAGTGATTTCACCTGATATTTGCCGACCGAAATCTGATTGCTCGCGTGCGAAAAAATACCACTAATCAAATGCCAGAGATCATTAATAATTCGCACATTAACACTGCAATCGACTTTATAGGTAAGATCAGTCGGGACAAGTAGGTACGCATCAAGGGGTAAGCGCACCTACTATAAAAATACCCTTTACTCTAACCTATGTGCGGCGCTGCTTGGAATGGCCATATCTACCTTATTTTGCATTTCCTTTTTTTTATCTCGATGTGTATTTCCCTTCAGGAGTGATTTCACCTGATTCAAAGCTAACCCGCATATTTTTAGCTGACTGCAAAGATCTGCACTCCACCAAGTCGAGCAAACGCGCGCGGGCACGCCGTACCATCCACATCTCGAAGCCATTCAGAAGATTTTCTGACCTAATTATTTCCGCTACAGCGCTACACGATGGGTTGTCTGTAAGAGATTGCTCTTTACTTTATCTGTAAGTTGTAAGACCGCCTGTTGTTTACCCTTATTATGAGCAGTCAAAAAATGTAAAAAGGCTATAACAGTGCATAGGGGTAAGTTGATTGTTGAACCCGACACAAAAGCATCACTGATTCTATAAGTATACGAGTATGCCCGTCATATGACCCTGACAAAAGCGAGACATTACGAGAATGGGGTCATAAAATCTCACCAAATTAAAGTCCTGTACTGCAGCTTTTAATGTTGTCTGTACTTACCTATTTCAAATCGAATTATCGCAATGATAATGATCAACACGGTATCGAAAACAAAAACCAATTTAGTATTTTTCCATCCCCAATAAGGCGCACTACTGATGTTGTTTTTGCGCAGTATGCTGGTTTTTGCGCCGCGTAGTCAAGTCAAGCGATTAGCATTGCCATCACATAGCGATCTGCGTGAGCACAAAAGAAGAATATAGTATTGTTTGTTGTTCCGTAATCCGGAGCGTTGTGTTGTACGAGCGTTTGTATACATAGAATGTTTAATACAGATCTGCTGATTTTTTATACATCAACGATATTTATCTTTATTGCACAAATAAAAACAGATCGTACAAAAGGCGGACTCAATGAGTCATTAAGTCCGCCTTTTGTACGATCTCGTACGTACGATCGAATATAGTCATTACCTAATAATGACATTGGGCATTTTCTTCTCTACCAGTCAACCATTGGGCAAAGCAGATAAGTTGTGGGCGGAGCAACTAACTTAAATAGTTTTTAATAAACAAATATATATATTTATAATATATACCTACATATTTATATAAATAGATACTGACTAAAAAAGTAAAACAGATATGCTAAGACATTTAAATAAAACAATTTAAACGGATTATATCGCGTATATTAATTATTTGAGCCTCCCTGACGTTTCAGTACCTTTACAACAACCTTTACAGTCAACCTTTGACAACGGTATCTGTAAAGGTACTGAAACATCAGGGAGGCTCAAATAATTAATATAAATAATCCGTTTAAATTGTTTTATTTAAATGTGTGACAGTCGCGGAAACCGAAGAAAATATTAGATATGCTAAGATTTCTCCATTCTGCTAATGAATAGGTCACGCTAGGATTTTTTAAATTTGACTTGTTCGGGGCTTGCTTGGTCTTGAGGGATAAGACTATACGAAAGACTTGGCGAAAAAAAAAACTGAATTTTGTTCTGTAAACACGACCCCTAATAAGTATTAGGTAGACTAGAAAAAACTATAACTTTTTATTACTAGATGTTTTTACTCGTAGGATGGCAATTTTTAGTGTTTTAACTTCAAGGACTGTGACAATTAAGTAATTTTAACTAATAGCAGTTACAGAGAATACTGTCACCTAAAAATATATTCTGGCTAATCTACCTACTCTAAGTTTTGGTGGGAAAATAAACAAATCTGTTGCTCGTATCACTTTGTGTAGTAGGAAATAAAATTTTGATAAGGTACTTATACAGATATAATTTAAATAGATGTTGACATGCAAACGAAGATAAAAGCAAAAATCTGATGAAATTACCGTTTTTTTTTTCATTATGGCGGTGGGCGCGGAGGAAGGGGAATAGTGCATTTTAAACACGCACTAACCATCCTAGACAACATAGCAAAAATTCAGAACGACGGGACAGTTTGTAAGGTCACCCTCAGTTGTTTAGTCTCTATTCACCGAACTAACAGTACAGTCAACGACAAACACACATGTTTACACTTTGTAACCATATAAAAGGCGAAAAATTAAATGTAAGTAGTGTAAATAAGACCTAGCTTGATAATACCATAACCCATACCATAGGTAATATTAGTCTATCACCAAAAATAATACATAAGTACTATGCCAAATTTCAACTCAATCGGAATGTCAGATCAGAACTAGTACATAAAGTATGAAAATTATTTATAGAGGTCCCAACTACTAAATTGTTTAATTCTAGACAATAGGCTAGTAGACCCAGTTTTGAAATATATTTGAAATGGTTAATAATGATCATACTAGCTCTAAAAAAAATGTCTTGTATTTTTGTGAAAGCTAGAAAGCTAAATTTTATCAATTGAAAATTAGAAATTTCATGAACAGTCAAAAACGCCGTCCGCCATTTTTCCCTTTCGCTAATCTGTTGCGTGACGTAGAATTACCTGTATATATTCGAAATTCGACCGTCGTATAGTGCTATTCCGCTCACTCCAATATACTTTGACAGGAGATCGAGAGGGTCGGCACTATTCGAAGTCGTCAAAGTAGACTTTCAGTTTTGTTTACATGATCGATGACGTCACTATCATAAGTGAAAATGGCGGACAGCGTTTTAAGCATTTCAAAATACAGATTAAAAACCATATTTTCAAATTCAATTTTTTCAGCCATCTTTCACTTTTATGAATTGAAAAATTTATATTTAGTTTTCCTTTGCTAAATACTATACGGAATAAACATTAGTTTATTACAATTTGACATGAGTCAACTAGCCTATTGGTGATGCCACAAGGAAATATCTGTCAATAGGTATTATTTGGCTAGCCACCTATCGTAAATCCGAATTTTTGTTTCCCATCCGTAACGTTTCGCCAAATTGTCAATTGCCCGAAAGCCATTTTATTCCAAAACTGTTCATATTTCAGAATAATTATATTAAAACAAACCTATATAACCTTACCTAATGAATACTTTAAAACGATGATTATAAAACCCTGAAAATATTATGAGTTTCAGGAAATAATACACCAAGTGCGAGTGGGACTCGCGCACGAAGGGTTCCGTACTATTACAGAAGGCTGAAGGCGGGTATGGGACATTTTTCAGCGCGTAATTAATTAACCTGCCTTATTAGTTATTAAATAAACCCTTAACCGACGCTCGAGAATTTCTAACTTTTTTTTTTATAATCGAAAGTTCTAGATGCCTGCCTGGGTCTCGATGCCTCGATGTGACATGTCATATTTCATATACCGAAGACGTATACAACATTACTTTGATCTTTATGGAATAAGGCAAATAAAAAAAAGATCTGTCAATGTTACGGTTACTTTTTCATTTTCGTTACTAATTCCTTGTAGACCAAGGTAATGTTGTATACTTTCGAAATGTGACTAAATGAGGTATAAAAAAATGATATCTAAAAACTAACTACGTAAAAATAAAGTAATCGTAGATTCTGAATCCAAATAACGTATATGCTATCGGCAAACAATATAATATGTGATGTGCCTCTGAAAAACACAATGTTCCCGATTGTCAACATTTAAATAAATCAAAGTACAAAAAATCTAAAAAGCATTTGATAGTTGACCGTCAATTGGGCACTTAAAGCGTATCATTAGATTAGCGGGGTGCGCCGGTGCGCGCGCACTGAACGCACCGGATGAGATTCCTGAGGTTCATTAGATACAATAATATTTGATTTATTATGTAAACCCTAAGTATTAATAATCTTTTTTAATGACGACGGGGGAAAAGTCAAACCCAAATAAACTCTCTCTCCTATTATTTTTATACTAACGTATCCATCCTCTATATTATCAGTGATTGTGATAGGATTGATACTTAAATAAACAAATCAAGATATCTGATGATTTCTGATTTGCACCAATTTCTAGTATGTCTGTTTGGCCCTATGGTTGACTGGTTGAGAATGCCAGTAGGCATTAAGTCCGCCATTTGTACACACTTATTTTGTACGATAAAATTTAAATAAATAAATAATAGTGTCCACATTGAAGCCGTGAGCGGTTTGCGCACTGAAGTCCGTTGCCGGCAAACATTTAGAACAAAAATGGCGGATCTGCGCATGTAGGTACATTTTGTACGTAAATCGGCTACTGTGCAGTCAAGGTCTAAAAGTTTGCCGGCAGCTGTATCTACATTCAAGGAAATTTAAACACGCACCTTTTTCGCTCACGTCACAATGACAATAAGGGTCAAAAATATGCGCGTTTCAGTTTCTTTTGCTGTAACTTACTTTTTCAGGATTTCAGGTTCATATTAATACTAACATGGATTCATTGTTCATAACTAAAAGTGGAATTTAAGTCGCTATATTTGATTTGATAAGTGTTATAAACCATAAAAAGCATTGGATTGTTGAACTGTTATGGGTACTTACAATGCGTCTACCATAAATTTGGACCTCATTTGTATGCACTGCCATAGATACCTACCAGGTCTAAACGCGTTGTAAAGTGTATCATCTGATTAGCGCGCCGCGTGCGCACGCACCGAACGCACCGGAAGAGATCCATGAGCGTAACGAGATCATTCCATTATTACAGAATGGATTAAGATTTTATATGATGATGGTATTCTATAGAAATTTTATCGCAAGCAGCTAGGGAGCGGCCATTTGCTGCGTGGTGCGCCAATCCAAAAACTAACAAACCATTTTTTATTTATTTTTACCGATATCTCCGCTGATTGTGAACCGATTCTCAAAATTCTTTGTTTATTTGAAAGAGTATACTCCTGAGACGGTCCCAATATCACCATATCGGGATCTGATGAGTTTCGGCGTGCTGAGAGGACAAAGAAATTACGACCAACATGAAGCCAGACTGGCATGGCCGCGCGCCCTTACTAAACAAAAGACGATCACTACATCGCGCTATTAAGATTATTCCTGAAATCAGCAGCCCTCTACATTGACCACTGATGTTCAATACAAATGACAAAACTGTAACCGAGGAAAATGGTTTTCCTGATAAAACATTTCTCACTCAAGATGGCAAAACAATCCTGACCTTTTTCATAGAGATTATGTCACCTACGTAAATTTCATTGTTTTGTGTGCAGGCGAGTCCTCTAAATCGAATATATAGTAGGTAGGTACCCTATCATGAGAGTGTTGAAATGTAGGTACGTTTTTTGCGACATAAACGGCCGTATCTTTTTTTCACGTTAACGTACCTAGAAGTTGATTTTTTTCACAGCTTCAAGGTACTGTAGATCTGAGTATATGGTGTTAATTTCAACTCGATACCTCCACGCGTTCTCGAGATAAAGGGTATTGACAGACAGACAGACGGACGGACAACAAAGTGATCCTATAAGGGTTCCGTTTTTTCCGATTGAGGTATGGAACCCTAAAAATGGTTATGTGGGTTATAGTTGACGAGGAACTTCTTTTTAACTGTTTACTGATCGACAGTATTAGGTATTTTACTACTGGTCCCTTTCATACTAGTCGAGACGAAACTAACACTTGCATGAAAAAATTACAGTTTTAAAAACTTCCTCACGACTAAATACGGTCACGTTTCCGACATTGCATCACTTGTGATCCTGACTCAAGCTAGTCTGTCCGGGTGACACGAAACAAAACAGCACAAGAGTGGCATGGTTTCAATCACGTATGTCCTTTTCTATCTGAGAAGAACAGACGATAATGAGCGCTAAACTTGTTTACGTGTACTTAGCAGCTTCGCTATTCGCTACTCATAGGCTATTTACATACGCTATTCGCGAGATGTTTCGAACATACGGAGCTCTTCATCAGGGATTGTTACCCGTACACCGGCGAGGGAACTTTGTCACTCAATACAATAATACAAATAGCATTAACATTAGGTACGTCTCACGAAAGTTTTAATTAGATTTTTGGTCTAAAATTCTTTCATATGTCCGGATGTTTGGATGCCCGGATTCGGATGTTTGGAAGTTCGCATATTCGAATGACCGAATTCCCGGCTGTTCTTGCCTAGAAATCGTATTTCTCAACCGATACTCATGAAATTTTGTGAAAAGGTTCGATATGTATAGAATTGTTTTGCCGATTCAGATTTACGTTTTTTTCAAAATGGCGGATATTATGGGTGTTGAAAACGTAACAAAGTAATACTTTAGCCAAATTGAAAATTCGTCGCTATATCTCCAGCTTACAGAGCTAGAAGTTATTTTGTATAATAAAGGTTTTTACAGAGCATTAAATATCATCAATAGTGTCTCATCATCCATCGACTCCCAGTACTTTAAACCCTAGCTCCTCACTACTCGCATTTCGCAAACTTGACCCAAGTTGGGCGAATATAAATATATGGAGGGGCACTTCTCTGCGGAAATCCATACTTCGGCCAACTTCGGGAGTAATGTGGAGCCGCAAAAATACTCACACGCAGCCCATCGTCACGCAATAATGTCGACACATCACGCCAACAAACTGTTTCACAGTTTGGCGCACTTTAAGGGGTTACATGGGTTTCCTCGGGGAAAAAATGGCCTTTTTTCAACAATTCTTTTTTCATATAAAAAATGAAATTTTTTATTCAAATTTTGTACTGTCATAAAGAAGATAATAAAGTCACATTTGACAAAGAAATTCTGAAATTTTTGTAAAAAAATATTAAAAACTCTGCCATTGTGACGTCATTTCCGGCGGCCCCTCGGGAAAAAAGTGAGTCCGCGTTGGCAGAAGAACTTCTTACAGGATCATCAGAAGGGAAAAAAAAAAATATGTATTTTAGTTAAGACCATAAACCATAATGTGGACGAAGGAAAAAAAAAAAAAAGTGAAAATTGGATTTTTGGCAGACCTTTTTACAAAAAAATGACAATTTCGATGAAAATTTCTCTACATTTTTTTTTTTTTAAATAGTTGTAATCGAAAAAAAAAAATCCTTCGTCCAACTTATTGAGAATTGTATCGCGAAGACCTGTGTAAAATTTCATGAAGATCGATTGAGTAGTTCTCGAGAAATTCTGCCAACCGACTTTGAAAACACAGTTTCGAGAAAAACGCGTTTATAGTTTTCGCGCTTAGGCTATTAGCCTACTAGTTGGCCTCGAGCGCTCAACTTCTGAAGGCTGTATTTCCAAAACTATTACTCGGATCAATTTGAAAATTTAGGACAATATTCTAGAGATGTTGTGAAATTTAATGAGGCAATAAAAAAAAATCGATTTTTTGAAACCGTGAAACCCATGTAACCCCTTAAACACAGTGTAAAGTATGTGCTAATATTAATGAATAAATTAAAAAAAAAAAAAAAAAACATAAAGCCCATTTTGGTTCTGGGCCCGGGATCTGGATTAACTAGAACATATCTGTTGTAATGGTTGTACATGTGTACCTACATGTTTTCAGGTATTTGACATTTGTTCCAACCATTGCGATGGGAATACCTATACATTAGAGCTATCCTTTACTTTGCAAATTACCCAAGAGACCCGTAGCTTCTAAATAACTTTACCTTACGGTAAGTTATTAATGTCACTTGATGAATCAAATTTAGTGGAGTGTGCCTAGAAAATACGTGTCATTAGATGCTATAGGTTATGTTTACGTAGTTCGTGGCCCGGGAATACTGTGAGGACTCTATAGTAGTGCCTTGCTATAACTAAAAAAAATACAATGCCAATAATTTCTAAATGACTAATTTCTAAGGCTGCCTGTTCACTGAAGCTTTTCCTCTACTTAGGTTCGATATAATCTTAAAAAATTAAGATTAGTGTCTAAGCTGCAATGTAATGTCCGTTTATGGAAATAAACAATTGATTTTTTTTTCTTTTTTTTTAAGCGGAGCGGAGGAAGAACCTATGAAGCGGGTTCTTGGTGAAGCCCAAAAAAGTGCATTTAAATCTGAGGAATGTGATTGGTCTATTTCACACCGCTCCGCTCCGCTCCGCTCCGCTCTGCTCTGCTTCAGTGGACGTGCGCCTAAGGGTGCGTCTCCACTGGAGCGGAGACGTGCGGAATTGACCAATCATTTCATTAATTAACCTATCTATATTGCGTGTCGTGACGCCTAGAGACCTTCTACATCTCTGAAAAAAACACTTTATTTTATATTATTTTTAGTGTACGCATTGATTTGGAGAATCTTGTACATCTCCTCTAACATATATGTATCAATTACCTAGTTATAATATATGTAATTGTATAGTTTTTAAGTATTTACGAAAAAAATACTTACTGTTGAGTTTATTTCGGTTTTCTTCTCAACAGCGGTCTCCTCTTGCGAAATGTCGGTAGACTCACAATCTGACTTGTTAAAGTGCCCTTGTGGCCTACTTACTGAATAAATTATTTCATTTCATTTCAATCACCTGGTTGAAGTCTGTATCTCAGCTCCTCTTCAGTGGAGACGCACCCTAAGTGTCCTCAACAGTTACATGTAACTGACCGCTAACTGCTGGTAAGGTTATGAGTACCTAAAGATTAACACAACCGCGGTCCCGTAAGTCTTTTGTTTGCAAAGCTTGCACTGAGTTAAGGCGATATTGTCCGGCCGTGGTCGCGCGGAACTAATTGACGCTCTTCAAGCGCTGACGCGCGACGATTTTTAGCAGGTTTTTAGTTCTAGTGATTAAATAAATAATTGTATCGAGACAATCCTAGCGAATTTACCTAGATAATGTTAGTATCCATACATTTAAGCAAAAAACGGGTAAAAAATATCGTATTTTAGCCTTGCCACTGAAAAAATATTACAAATAGAGGTAACTTTGGGATTCTTTTCTATCAAGCGAAATTTATCCAATCATGTTGGTGAAAACGATTTTATAATCGCAAGATCCTTAAGTATGATATTTATGTTTTTCATAATCTTCAAACACTGCTTAATATGTTTACGACTCATTCCAAATAGGGAATGCAAGCGAATAGTGAAAAAACCGAATATCGGTAAAAACCGGCCGGTTTAAACCGATCTAAAACTCGATTTTAACTCGGTTAGTAACCGAGTTTTCTAGTTATAGGTATATTATATTATGTTTTTAATTTAAGTATTAAGTAAGTTATTTAAGATGCAAATTCTATCTAGAAAAGGAGAAAAGGCCAATACAGATCACGAGTGAACGTTTTAACTCGACAATAAGTACCCTAATCCAGTTATGTCAGGTACTCAGGTATAGGTATGCTGTTGTTATTCTAATTAGTTGTTATTTGAACTTCTGACAATCCCTTTGTTTATTATTAGTGATAAAGTGCGTACTTTTTTTTTTTTTAATTTAGTAGACCGCCACTAATTTGATATTTTGGACGGTACAGTTTTTATTCAAACAATCACTACACCTACCCAGTAACAATTGCAATAACAAAAACAACTACTGATGTGCATCCCATACCAAAATTAAGAAATTTTTATTGAAAATTTGATAACATAAATTTTATTCATGAAAAAAATTACTAGGTATCCTTGGCTGAGTCTATGAAATATGATGTCGAGGAATTGAAGTATATTATCCCTGCTGCTTGTTTCAAAGTTTTCCCACATAATATAAGAAGAGTTAATAAGAATTTCGAAGACGTGTGTGTTCTGCTACTACGCCTAAATATTGTCGTGGACATTTATTATATCTATTCACAGAATGCTGGTTAACTTGTGTCAGTACGATCCCTGCACTAGAAGGTTATAGGCAAATGCAGTTATCATTATCAGCAATCAATATGAAGGGCTAATAATTTACTCTGAATCTGATTTGAGAACGGAAATAGAAGAGACCGAATTTAAAGGAGCTAACTGTCTAGTTATAAAACTAAACTTGAAACACAGTTCCATCAACACAATTACATCCCATATACGTCGAAGCACACATTGACTAAAGGGACGCGGAAACTTTGATTATGGCATTAAAAATACCTACTTGCGCCGTAATTTTAATATATCATAAATTTGTACCAATACATTTTTTATGTATGTCTAGAGAAAGGGGTTTTCCCTACAGCCCTTAAAAAATCAATAGTAATTTCTATGTATAAGAATGGAAACAAGAATTCTTCAAGTAATTATCGGCCGATTTCTTCAGCCTTCTCTCTCAAAAGTGCTAGAGTGCACTCAAACTCACATCTTTCTTGGAAGAATGCAATATTTTGTCACCTAACCAATCTGAGAAGCAAGAACTGTCTCAGTTCGTATAGAATAATCTTGGCAACGGCATGAAATGTCTGTCGGTGTTTCTGACAGACCACGACACTGCTCAAACTATTTCTTTTGTTATAAATTCCCCGTCACGAAAAAGAGATTCCGTAGTTTTTTACAAAAGAGACTTTTGTGAAGAAAATGTAAGCAAATTTCAAAAATACATAGCATGCTTAAGTTTTAGCGATGTAATGGCAATAACAAATGCTGAAGATGCTTTTAAAGTATTTCATGATACAATTACACTGTTTTTTAAGTTATGTTTTCCGGTAATAAAAATTCGTAAGTCGAAGAACAAAAAAAGAATACCATGGGTTACAAAAGGCCTGCGGAAAAGTTGCAAAACTAAATGCTCGTTACGGCTGCGGTATTATAAAAATATAAAAAGATCTGAGTTCAAGACACAGTTTAAAAAATACTCCAGGCACTTAAGAAATTGTTTTAATACCGCGAAAAAAAATCATTATAAAAATATTTTGCAAAAAGCTGACAATAAAGGGAAAGCTACTTGGGAAATAATAAAAGCAAACACTGGGCAAAACAATATACCGTCGGCAATTTGTGCTATTGAACTAAATAATGTACTATTAACGGAACCTCGGGAAATTGCCAATGCTTTCAATGATTTTTTCATTAATATTACCCAAAATAGGAGTAGTTCTTATACCTGTACCGTAGTTGGTCAGGATAAAACCATTTTTCTAGAACCCACGGACCCCTATGAAATTGACAAAATAATAAAGTCCCTGCGGAACACTAACGCCACAGGTATTGATGAATTAAATGTAAAAATACTTAAGGCAGTTGCTAAGGACATAGCTCTGCCTCTAGCTCATGTGGTAAATTTGTCATTGGAGCAAGGCCATTTCCCAGAGGCCTTAAAATTCTCTATTATTAAACCGTTATTTAAGAAAGGGAAAAGAACGGACACAGGTAATTATAGACCGATCGCACTTCTACCCGTCATTTCAAAAGTGTTTGAAAGGGTAATGTACTCGCGAATTTTAAATTTTTTAAATAAAAATAGCATCCTGTGTCCTGAGCAGAATGGTTTTCGTAGAGGGAAGTCAACCACTCATGCCGGTTTTGACTTGGTTCGGAGTATAACTGATGTGTTGGAAGATAATGATATGGCGGTAGGACTATTCCTGGATCTAAGTAAAGCATTCGATTTTGTTAATCACCTGGTCCTCTTAAATAAGCTAGAAAAATATGGTATACGAGGGCCGGCATACATGTGGTTAGAGAGTTATTTAGCGGACCGAAGGCAAATAACGCGAATAACTCATACATGTACGATAAAAAATACCACTTCAAACGTCGACTCTACTCCGCGAGTAAACCCTCGTGGGGTACCCCAGGGCAGTATTTTGGGACCTCTCTTATTCTTACTATATATCAACGATCTTCCTAACTTTATTACCCATCGTTGTCTTCTGTTTGCCGATGACACAACTGTCATCATAAGAGGGAAAAACGATATGGAGTTAAAGGAAAACATCCATAATACATTGACACAGATATCAACTTGGTTGGAAAATAACGGTTTATATATGAATGCTTCCAAAACTAAACTTATTAGATTTGTAACCCGTAATAACAAAATAAAAAATAAATTAGAGGTGAACACGGGTGTGGACGAAATAGAACAGGTATCACACACCAATTTTTTAGGTATTGTTATTGATGAACACCTCAATTGGAAAAAACAAGTTGACTTAGTTTCCGCAAAAATAAACAAATCTGTATACGCTCTAAAGAAACTAAGATCTATAACTTCTGAAAGCACTGGTCTACTAGTATATCATAGTTATGTTTGTTCTGCATTGCGCTACGGAGTGGTATTATGGGGTAATGCCACAGACATACAAAGAATCTTTATAGCGCAGAAAAAGTGCATCAGGGCTTTAAGCGGGATAAAACAGTCGGATACTTGTAAACCATTCTTTAAAAAATTCGGGATCCTGACTGTTCCCAGTCTATATATTCTAGAAATTTGTAAATTTGTAAGAAATAATTTGGAACTCTTTAACATGAAATGCAACAAGGGAAAACGAAAAGTCACACACAAATCTTTGATTATTCCTAAAAGCCGTCTACAATTAAATAAAAAGAATTGCTACCATATGGCAATAAAAATATATAATGCAATCCCTATTTCATGGACAGAACTTCCAAATAGAATTTTCTTCTCAAAATTAAAAAAAATGCTACTTGAGGAGTGTTTTTATTCAATAAATGATTATTTTATTAAAATGGCAAACATTGTAAGGGACATTTAAATAGATAATTTTTATTAGTTAATTTATATAGATTATATTGTTAATAATAGGTATATGGATTTTTGTGACAATTGGACTTATTTATATTTATATTATTGTAAGAAACAGGATTATTTGTTTTCTGGAAATGTAAAGTAATTAAAATGTATATTGTAGACTTTAAAATCACTGTCGCTGACATATATTATTATTGTATACCGTTAACCGGTTTATTGTGACACTCTCCCATGTTCTTATTTAACAGCTTCTGTATATGCACAATCGAACAATAAATGATTTCTTTCTTTCTTTCTTTCTTTCTTTCTGGACCTAGCCAAAGCATTTGACACTGTCTCGGTTCAAATTCTTATGAGGAAGCTGAGAATACTTGAAATAAGAGGATCTTCATTTAACATAGGTATTTGAAGATTATCTCAGTAATCGATGCCAGTGGGTTAAAATAGGAGATCATAGAAGAAGAAACTTGCCTGTAAATTTCAGAGTCCCACAAGGTATTATACTAGGACCTATACTTTTCTTATCTATATTAAAGACCTGTGTCAACTGGATATTCCTGGTGGTAAGATCATGTCTTATGCGGATTACACCCCCCTATTTTTGTTGAGCATACATGGGAAAAAGTGGTTGTGTCAGCGCACAAGGGCTTAAACGAAGTAACAACCGTAACTTACTGACCTTCAATGTAGACAATACAAAATATATAACCTATAAGAAACCCCGGAAAACCATCAAATACATCGTTTATTCTGTTAGTAGGCCAAAAGGGCACTTTCACATGTCTAAATCTGAATCTACCGACATTTAACAAGAGGAGACCACTGTTGAGAAGAAAGGCGAAAGAAACCCAACAGTAATTATTTTTTTCGTAAACTTGACCTTTACAGCGCATAACTGCGTTGACACATTAATGAATTGTAGCGAGTGCAACACTATTGATAGGACAGATTCAATAAAGTATCTAGGTACATTGTACATTGACCCATTCATAAATATACACATATTAAAGTGGTAAGTAAGTTTTAATAATATAATTATTTTTTATTTTATTTATTTAACATGTCGTTTAGTAATCTTTGATTATTTAATAAACGAAACAACTACTACTATTATTATTTGAGTCTCCACTAAACTTGAATGATACTTTAGAAATGGAGAAATGGCAACAATATTCATCCATTCCCAAGAAAAAGTGCTTCCAACCGTCAATAAATATTCCCATAGGTGTCCCGTTTTTACCGACTGTGATAAGAAATCATAAAAGACACAATAACCAATATTATTCAATACTTTACGTACAGTCAAGAAAAACTCGGTTATTAACCGAAAATCGAATCGAGTTCGAGTTTTAACCGTAAAATAACCGAAACTCGGTATTCGGTCATAGCTGCATTCCCTAATTCCAAAATGAGTGAGTTTGGCGTCTACTGGGAAAAGAGCGCCTTAAGCCAAAATGATACCATCCTTAAAGTATGAATGAATCAACGATTAAACAGTTTGCATGAGTCAGCTATGACTACTTGATCAAGAGGTTGTTTTTTAGATTAAATTTATTATTAAACATTATAAGAAATAGTATCCACTCTACGGGTCATCGGATGGAAAATGGAAAGAAAAGTAGCACGTAGCACCATCAACCTGTCATATCAATGTATGGACAGACAGGCAGACCAAATTCTTTGCATCGTTGGACAACGGAAATCACAATGGAATGTGTCACACCCGAAAAAAAGTAGCACAATAAAATTGAAAATGTACGTGTACAAGGTTTGAAGATGAATAATCAATAAACATCGGGACAGGTGAAACTAAATAAAAGCTTGTAATAAGCACAATTGGTAACGTTGTCTTCGTTTCAACGAATTTCCGTTGTGACACGTAGCACAATGTTGTGTCACTCGTCGCACAATCTTGTGTCACTCGTCGCACAATGAGGCAAAATACTTCACGACCTAACCAGAAATGTTTCACACTCAATAAAATAAACGAGTATTACTAGTGAACTTTGATGTGTAGCAGCAATATACTATTATAGTTTGCAGTTAATCATTCGCAAGCAGAGAAAGCGTGATGGAAAACAATAAAATTACATAGGAAGTCACAGAATTTTAACTGTACGCGGAGCTTCCACCAACATGATGCTCGACTGTCAGTAAAAACAACATGGCAGCACTATCGAAGTCAAGTCAAGCTTGCAAGTTCGGAGTCAGAGTTCCATTAAAATAATTGAAGAATCTACTGGAATAGCGTTGTAAGTTCCGTGTAATGTCGTCGCACAACTGGAGGTTGCACAATGGAAGAATATTTGGGACATGCATAAAATAGCCGCAAAATTTAAAATGATGAAGGATATCGAATATTAAACTATACCTGCGTCTTAACAAAACCTAAGACTATATATACAAATAAACTGTATAAGTTAAGGCGTTCGTACTTTAAAACAAAATCAATATATTCTCGAGAAAGCAGAGTACGGACATATTCATTTTGTATGGGAAATATATTAAAGAGAAAAAAGTATATTTGTGAATATTTTTTTTATTAACTATTCTGAAAATCAATTCGTTTATTGATGATTGGGTTAATAGGAACTGTTATTTGGCGTGTTTTTCTACTCTACCAATTAACGATAAATCGCCGGTCCCTAGTAAAAAAGTCGGATCTGCGAAATGACTACTTTCCAGGAGAGGCAGTTAAAGTTTTTTAAAGACGTTTTTGTGTATAAAATTGACAATTTAAGTCCTATTGTTACGAAATTTGGCCAAAGTTACTAATATTAAGTACTTTTAGAGTATGTGTAAACAAAACTATAAATTATTTATTAGAAATGCCAGAAATAAGACATGCTACCTTTTTACCTGGAAATTGTCATCCGATATCCTGTCGTAACTGCCACATACGACTTTTTTGCATGATATGGTTCGCAGTAATTAGTCGGATGTGGCACTAACGACTTTTATAATCGGATATTGTATTATTATTTATGTCGCAAGAGTCACTTACTACAATTATATTTGGATTGTACACAGTGTTTTGTGGTGAGATACGACATTTTAGTGGTATAAAAATCCGCAGTTTTACCCAGTATAATAAAATTTATAAATATTGTTTTTTACTTATGTTAGTTTCATATCAAAAAAAATGTTAATATAATTTTTGTCTTTTAATGTTCATTTTAAGATACACTTATTGGGAGATGACTGAAGTCTTTTCGAGCATTTTTCCAAGATCTTCGAGAGCCTCAGCAATGACTAGTCATTTACTACGACGATATCATCAGAAGAGAGAAGGTGGCTGACGTCTTTTCTTTTGATATTGATACTAGTCCGTCCAAAACCAAAAATTTGAATTAATCTTTCTATGCAGCTGTGATTTTTTTTGGAGATAAGTATTAGTACTACTTGAGAGACCGCAGCACCGTCTTACTAAGTCGTAGTCGAATCGAGAGCCTTCTCATAGTACATAGGACGTGGTTTACGGTACCTAGGGTTCTAGGGTTAGCGTTGGGGGGCTGAAAGTCGTCAAACCTGCGTGCGAGACGGTTCGTGATAAGAGAGTCAACTACACAGGTTATAGTCATGATTCACAAGCGAGATGGGTCTGTAATTTATAAGAAGGGTGATATAAACCTCCCTGAAGATGAGCAGTATACATGCCACACTTTTCGTCCATGCTCCTATCGTTTTGCCCTCGATTATAACATGGTTTAATAAATTCTACAGGGTTTTCTTTACCATTTTACCATGCTGCTTTCAGAATCTTAGACATCGCTCCAGCATCATCCGCTGCATTTTTAAGTTATTTGATAGCCATACCAACCTCGTATAGGTTGCTATCTACAATTTATTCAAATTAGTGTCGGGTTAACCTGGCCTTTGGAACTGTTTGTAAAACATCTCAGCCTCGCCTAGAAATACGTTGCAATTGGACTGGTGCAAATCACGAATTAAAGACTGAGATGTATTGTTGAACCTTTGGTAATGAGTAGCATCGTCAGGGGAATGCAGAGACATACTTATCGCCTCTTTTAATTGATGAGTTCGAAAGCACCATTAAGGATATTTCTTGTTCTTTCGAAAGATTAGTTCCACTCTCACCGTGGGGTAAAGAGCTTAGATTCCTACAGAGTTAGATAAACGGACCAAAAGTAAGATAACTATCAAGCGGGCGGTGAGGGCGACGATCAATTGAGACCAATAGAGAAAAGTGACAAGGGTTATGAAATCTAGTGATAACGATTCTCAGGAATATGTGGTCGACTAAAGAAGAAGTCCTGAGTCGTTACTTATTATTTAATTGTATATTTAATTTCTGCACACATTCTGAAATATTCTCGGCATTGCCACGAGTAGGTAATCGTTATCTCATTATGTTCTTATTCTTGTTATTTTCCTTCAGAAGAACCAGAAGTCAGACGGATTCATTTTTTTATCAGGAGCTTGGTTGAAGTGGCCACATTCACCATAAACATCTCCCAGTTATTATTTATCGTTCGAAACCATCAATAAGTTTCCTAAATACCCAATTTCATTCAAACTGTTGATTGCAATATTCAAACTTAAGACAAAATCTAAAGCATCCAAATAGGTATATTGTGATAGTTACGACATACACTGCAATTCATTTTCCGTGAAAAAATGTCGGATATGTTACATGCGACCAAAGTTGGAATATATTTTCCGGCAAATAACATCGAATGTGTCACATACGACATAAGATACAATTTATATTCCGTAATAAAATGTCGTAAGTGGTACATACGACATAAGGTACCCTTAAAATTCCGAATAGTAATGTCGGAAGTGCCACATACTACACAAAACTTTTCAGCTAACCCGGTTAAACGTAGTACCACATCTGACAATATTAAATGGACGCTGTATAAGATACGACATTTGTGACATTGATTATTCGTGAAAAAAATTAAATTTTGAAAAATCTGTAAATGTACGATTAAAGATTATTGTATTTAATAAGCATTAACGCAATAAAACGAAAATGGCAATTTTGTAGATCCGACTTTTTTACTAGGGACCGGCGAAATGTTCTATTTTTAGTTTGAGATGAGGTGGACATTAATGTATGACAGTATTTGCAAAGAATTTGGTCCTTACACTTATATTATACTAGCTGCACCGCGCGGTGTTATCTGCTCATCCCACGGGAACACTAAATTTTTTCGAGACAATAAGTAGCATATGTCTTAATCCAGGGTGTCAGATACCTTCATACCAAAATGTATCAAAATTGGTTCAGCCGTTTGTGCGTGAAGTAACAATAAACATACACATAAACACACTCAAAAACTTTCGTCATTATAATATTAGTGTGATTAACAGGTTAAGGGCGTACTTCTATGTAAAATAACCCGAAAAAACATAATATAAATATTTTGTCTATATTAACGTAAGTACTGACTAACCTTATGTTATGATATAAGACCCTACTAATATGCTATGGATTTAATCATGTCCGAAAGAACAGTTTAATTCATTCATCCATTATTAATATTAGGTTGGCAGATAGCAGATAGCATCATACTAGTCTTCTTGTCAAAAAGTGACGGACACTTTGTTAAGTATCTATTTATCGTGTGATTTAAACGATACCATCATATACTTTTAGGACCCCTGATAAGGGGAATTTCATTGGCTTTTGTTCATTTCATAGCAATGCATGGAGTGGATAAGTGAAAAGCAATCAATGGCTGTCAACTATTATTAGTATTTATTAATATCATAATGACATGACCTACTCGGACTTTTACTATATTTCTACTAGAAAGGTAGATAAGTGCGTATCACTGAAAAACTATGAAATACAAAGCGATATGTATTATATACTCTATCCGGATAGGTATTTAACTAAATGTAAACAAACCATAAATTAGGTGCTTTTTATCAGGCTGACATTGGTTGGTAAAATTTGTATTTAATAATATTACTTTAATAAAAAATATAATATTTATTTTGCTTTAATATATCAAGTTATAGAATAAACCATACAATACCCAATCAAGCATATGTAATTATTCCCTAAGTACATTAACTTAATAATAATTTCAACATGCCACCAAATATTTTACAAATTGTGCACAATAAAGAACCTAAAAACCTAGGAATCTGCAACCTTTTTTTTTCAAATAACATGACACTTGACACTTCTCGTGTATTCGTTTTCGCATACTACCTATACTAGTCGCGATTTTCGCTTGCATTAGTTTTCTTGTTAGTTTGTTTTGTTATTGATCAAAATATTGTTATGTCATTTGTTCTGTTCATTATTAGTGTTATTAATTGGTTGTTATTATCGTGTTAGTTATTGTTTTTCTGCTGAAAATGAACGAACCTGTACTAGGTACAAGCCGGGCTAGCTCGGATGGATGACACAAAAGAACGTTTCATTATTAATGTTGGTGATGCTTCCTCATAATCCTTGGTATCATCAAAATTAGACAGCAATAGTGACAGTTCAAATTAAACTAGAGTTACACTTATCTACTGAACTCTTTTATTTAATAATAATTTGTCCCAAAGGTAAAAAATGTAACTCTTTAACAAACTTTTTTTTTTAGAATTAACGTAACAATAAGTTTACATACCTAGCTACGTTAGTGTTTGTGAGCAGTACCTACAGAAAAATTAAATTTAAAATATTGAATGTCTATTCATACATAATATCTGTGTATTCATTTATTATACGTGTATGACTTGGCAAAGGCCATTTAATTATTTTTTCTGCTTTGCCGAACCTTGATCAGAGTCTGACTATCAAAAGAATAATCGAAAGTAAGAATTAAAATTTTACAATTGATAAAATGTTGATTACACCTGAATATGTCAACTTTGACAGCCAAGGTTTGTTTACATTTAGTTAAAGCCCTATCCGGATGGAGTATAGGTATATGCACGACTGCGGTCAATGACTCGTCCGCCACAAGTTCAAAGCAATCACAGCTAATTAGACTTGATATTAGCATACATCTGCCTAAGTATGCTTCGAAAAATTCACCATTTTATTCCTTCGAAGCGTTCGATTTGTTGATTCCACACCCACTTTTTAGCTATAACTCATACATAACTAAACAAATTGAAAATGATATAGGTATTATGTTGAAATGTACCCTATTAATTTTTATAGGGATATAAACTCGATAAACTTGTCGTTTTATCCTATAACTCCTATAAGACTGAGATTGTAAGTGCCTACTCAAGTCTATTCTCACAAGGGTTAAAAAATATTTGAATATATACACTGATTATTATAATTTAGGTTTCACATAACTAACTGCTATTGTATTTTATAGGATTACAAAACTCTTAGCATGATACTCTGATATCGTAATACATATCCTCATGTCTATTTGATGATTATCGGTTATTTATGGACATATCAGGTAGGTAAGTATAATTATCTCTTCCTGATATCGGTTATCTGATATGACAGAGATTATACCTACTTAAGTGCAGATGTTACAAAATGAGCATATCCCAATTTTTTTTTAATTCTAATTCTGCATAAAATAGGTAAGTACGAAACATTTTCAAACGCTGTTTTAAATATACCTACTTATTAGTCGTTTCATTTAGGTATATGTCTATATTTCTTTAGTATCTCCTAGCGAGACAGAGCGTTGTTGGTTTGTTTTGTTACGCAGCAAAAAATAAAGTAAGTAATCTCATCACCTATATTTGTCAAAGAAAAAGAATCAGATAAGATAAGATATTTATTGAATAATAACTTATTTTACAGTAATAATAACTATAGCCTAAGACATTCTACTTGGCAAAAAAATTCCATGCGCCTGAACTAGGATTCCCTGTGTTTTAGGCATAAAGAGGACTAACTTATTAACAATTTCTTAAATAATAAATGAAACAATAATTTAGTTCTTATTAAGGCGACTCCGTACGTGGAATGGTGATTTTTAAAGTCCTAAGGCTCGTAATCTAGCCAACGGAAGAATCTGAAAAAAATATATGTTATTTTTGACTATTTCTTCTAAAAAAATATAGTTGGATTTTTTTTTAAAGCAATAATTACTATGGAAAAAATTATGTTGAAATAGGGTCGTTTTCAATTTTCAATTCCCGAAGGCTTCTAAACTACAAGTGATATTTACACGGCTCTTTCGCAAGAACATTGACAATTCATTGATCTTAAATCGTATTGTTTAAAAGTTAGTAAAATGGAAAATCGGTCTAATAAAGCATCAAAAAAACTGAATTTCCGCGAGCGCGGCCGTGCCCGGGCTGCGAGCTCAGTGTAAATCTAACCGTCGAAGGGGAAGGCTGTGTCACTTGCTCTCGCGATCTGTCTTCGTGCGTTTGAAGTGTATTTTAAGAGAGTGTAGTTCGTTTTTTCACACGACTACGCTATGCGACATAACAAAAAGCACTCATTTTCATATAGAATTAAATTCAACTGTTTTTTTCGTATTTAGGTATCTATTAATTTTAATTACTTATAAAAAAAAATTGTCATTGCTTAGCATTCCCGAACACATTTGAATACTTAGATATTCTCAGTCATGGGCCCACACCAGACAGGATTCCTAGAAAATAACACTTTTGGTGTGGGTTTTTTTTTCTCTGTGTAATATTAGAGTACCTTAGGTATTTCGGTTAGTAAAATAAATCTGATAATACAGATATTTAAGTATGATAACGTCTAATGATCTTTATGAATTCAACCCTAAGAGATATGCATATCGTAATGCAGAACAAGTATTGTTCGTTTGAATACCATTGTAATATTCGGTAAAACGCTAATTTACGAATACGAATATTTATTGTAAGTATTCACATTCGTTGCGTCACTAGTACAGTACATGGCATATGATATAAAAATACATTATCAAAAATTACAATAATTTTCTAGTCCAAGAAGGCAAGTGACAATTTTGGCATGAGGGCTTATTTATGTACATATAGTCAGAATACATATTTGCATCAATAAATTTCCCACTTCATATTTAAATCTAAATGAGCGTTAGTAATTATTGACATATCCGCCGGGCCTAGCTAGACATACCTAGCCTGGCCATAAGTTCTGTTCCAATTGTTTACCGTTTATAAAATAAAAACCTGTTTTTTATTACATATCGTTTAAAAGCCATATATTAATGATCGGATTACAGTTGAATTAATGAAAAAATATATAACTTTATTTAGACTCATCGTAATGCCCGGACTTGATTTTTGACTAATGCTCAGAATTTTTCTCTCTAAGTTTGCCAGAGGGCAATGAAACGATCTTGGATCAAATTAATCGATCGCGAAAGGAACGCCAAAACCCAAATAGCTTACGTAACCCAGACAACCGCTAAATTAAAGTAGAGCTGACACGTTTGCCGCATGTCAACCGATCTGCAGATCAAGAAATCTACACCCACCCAATAAAATTCGGCGTCACGGTAGATCACGATGGAGATGGTGGGACTACCTGGGCCCTGTTTCATATACGTGACAATGACAGGCGACAGGTGACATGTGACAATTCGACATTTTGACAATTTTTCGTTTCATAAACATTACCTATGACAAATAAGTCGTGGTGGAAAAATTACAATTATGTCAAATTGTCGCGACATTTTGACATATTTCTGTTTCATAAACATTTTCCCTTGACAGGCGACAGGTGACAATTTGTCGCGAAAAACATATTTGTTTTATGAAACACAAAATTGTAATTACAAGTTGACAAATTTGTAGAATTGTCGAAGATTTCTGACAGGCGACCTCACCCAATGTCAGCGGCTACTTCTCACTAACTAATTACTTATTACCAGTGAAATGGTGCTAACATCGACACATTAGTAGCAACAGCGATGAAGAATATTTACCTGTCTGAATATTAAAAACGAATTCAATTATTTAACAGGGCCAATATTTGCTAAATATACCCAATTCCCTTCAATTGCTCTGCGATTTCCATCCATTTTTTTTTCGTGCGTTAAATGTTCACTAAATTTCTCGGTTGTCTTGTATAAGGCCCAAAATTATTATTTTCGTGTCCATCTTACTTGTTGCAAGTTACCGAACAAATCCTAGAATGCTAGTCAAAATTATAATCTAAGACAAACATTTTTATTGCTGCTCTCATACTGCTATATTATTTTAACAAAAATGTATGCTGTGACATATTTGTCGCAATTTACGACAATTATGTCGATTACTATGACAAAAAAGTCTTGACAATTTTCTTAAATACTGACATTTTAAAACTGACAATTCTAGACCTTTATGAAACGCGATTGACACTGACAATTTTGTCAACTATTTACCTGTCGCAATCGGACATATTTGTCACGTTTATGAAACAGAATTTGTAGCTACAATTCGACAATTTTGTCAAAAACTGACAAATTGTCGACTTGTCACGTATATGAAACAGGGCCCTGGATGTATTACAAAAGGGTTGGACATTGCTGATCAAAATAAGGACGAGTGGAAAAAAGATAGAGGCCTTTACCCGACAAAGGGACGGCACAGGCATATATGCATAATAATCTGAAAAAAAAACTTTTGAGTCATGTATAAGTACATTCAGTTATCGGAAGCTTGTTATTTTATTAAATCTTTTATCTATACAAATATCATAAACCCTCCATGATGCGTTCAAGAACAGCACATTATGACCACCATAAAAATAGACTGTTTTTTAGCACACATTTCTTATTTCGATAGTATTATTTATTCAAATTTCAAACATTTCTGAAAAACAAAGAAATTTGATTTGACCTCTATTCTAATATCAATCGAGATGACGTTTAGTTCGAAATGAATCGAGTTGAGTTCGAAAGTCAATTTTCAATCAAATTTGACAAATGTCACACGTAAGTAAGATATCGAACGATATGATAGTTAGGGCCGACTCTAGTTTGTCTCTGAATTAAAATAAAAACAATGACAGCTGCCAGAAAACTTCAATACCGCCATTACCGGGTAATATTTGTTATAATGTGCGACTTCTGAATGCATCATGGAGGCTTATGATATATATAGTATTACTATTATATAAAGTAGTATATGTAACTGTACATAATTAGGCATTAAAACACTCGTGTGATGTTATTATGAAACTTGCCTTCGGCTCGTTTCATAAACCCACACTCGTGTTTAATACCCTTCATTATGTACAGTCACATGAAGTACTATTTATTGTATTCATATATCACATTACACCGTCAAAATATGTTATTACCTTCTTAAACTTCAAAACCTACCTTTGCACTATAAAATGGTAAATATTTAAAACTAGCCTGGTTATGAATAACATTTTCCATCTTGAAATTTTATTTTTATCGGCTAAATTTCATATATACTGATTAAAAATGATAAACCTCATTATTTATAGATTTAGGTATTTTTACCGGAAAAATCGGAACCCATAGGATCATTTTGCTGACCGTCCGTCTTTCTGTCACGACCCTTTATCTCGGTAACGCGTGTAGGTGTCGAGTTGAAATTAAAACCGTCTACACGTCGTACTTTGGTCTACAGTCCCTTGAAGGTGTAAAAATCGAACTTCTGAGTTAACGTAAAAAAAAGATACGGCTCTTTATGCCGCAAAAAAACGTATCTACGCTGGAAAGGAAAATTATCCAAGAGACACGGAGCTAACTTTACAGGAGATCTAAAAAACTACGAACTTTTTCAAAAAAAATAAAAATAAAAATAAAAACAATATCTATGTGCATACGATGCTCATTTTATATAAACAATATCATGTTTTTTACATGTTTCTTTTGTTATTTTGTCTATTAATGGAATATTTTAGGATTTAGCGTCGCTTACGCAAAATGGCCGTCAAAATAGAATAAGGTAAAATTATCTAAACGACACGTTTCCCGAGAAATTAGTCAGGTAAAATAGTATAATCTATTACACAACAATCAGCACAGTTAACAACATGTATGTGCATGCTCATTTTATAGTCAGGAAAATATATAAATGTGCATAAATCAGCATGAAATAAATCAAGAAAAATTATCTAATCGCCTTTGTAGGAAATATTTCAGACATGAAAATCTATTTATCGTACAATAAAACCTCACGATTAATGTTTTAATTAGAGGAAAATATTTATTTTCAAACATTAAAATTAATGAAGTGACATTTAAAGTTCTCTAAGACAAAAACTTGTGGTCCAACTACGCAAATACAAAAAAAATCTGCTTTAGAAATGTTAAAGATTTATTCATCAGATATCACGTGAAATTTCAATTTTTATGTGTGATCTGCTGAAAGATTTCCAGTAGTTCTAGACAAATGTATGGTAGCAAACGATAGCTATGACTAATGAGAACAGCACAAGAGTTCTCAAGACTGCAGTCACTCGGTGCTCATTAAGGAATTTTAAATCACGAACTACGTGAAATTTCAAGTTTTACAATTGCAATGAGATAATATCCTATCCTAACAAGAATAACAAAACTACCTACAACTTTGTGTGGTATAAGTGACGTCTCGTAAGACACTGTTTGAGTGAGATGGCGTTTGGGTCCATCAAGCGAGTCCAAAGTAATGCCTTAGCGCCACAGACACAGATTTACACCGCAGGTGGGCCTAGCGGCCTTTATAAATATATTGAATTACTACTAAATGTGTGATATTTTATAAAACAGAACCGGTAAAGTTGTCTAACTACCAATTTAACGAAAATATTTGTTTTTTTAGTACATTCTATGCGACAAATACGACTCAATTGTCATTCAAGCAATTCAAGATAAGCGACAGTAGTCGATCAAAGTAAAAAAGGATAGGCGACAATGGTTTCATAGTATCAAAGCAGGTAAATTGGGATAAACGCCAATAGTTAAGATACAACAATCAGGTAATTTAATCTAACTATGTTATTTTTTTTATAGAATCTTATATCGATTCTGTTTAATAATGTGGAAATACTACATTTTTACTTTTTGGCTAATGCGCATAAGCATTTTAAACACACATGACAGAGGGCGCTCAAACGACATTAAAATATATTTTACGATCAGGTAAAAACAGTTAACCAACAAGTGCAAGGTTAGTTGCTATAAAGAAAAATTATCCAAGTTGTTTGATCTGTTTTGACAAATAAGTAAAAAAGCTCTAAGGTTCATTATTATGCAAAAAACTTATTATGTAATCTCCATTTTGCAAAAAAAAACCCCAAAAAATCAAGTAGAGAAAAAAATGTAGAGATTCTCTAAATCACCGACGGGTACACAGATATTATTATATACGAGACCCAACCCATTCGATGCAGAAAAATCTGCCGATCCCAACAGTGTGTAAACTCGATATCCCCAAAAATGTCGCTTAGATAATTTCTACTTTCCAGCATCGGTATATTTTGACACTCAAGTAAATTAACATTTATAGGGTATCCATTGACCTTGAACATAGAAAAAAAACAAAAAAATATCGTCTAGTAAAATATCGTCAATATCAACAAATATAGGGATAAATCTGAGAACATTACTAATGTAGTCATAAAAAACTATCACTGTTTATAAGTAAAGGACGTAAATCCGTTTTCCAACGGTAAAGTTGAGTTTGTCGCTCTATTATTTATAGTTTTTCTTTTCATTAGAGCAACATGACCCGGGGGATAAAGCTGTGCCTCCACTACTATGTTAAAATATCGGTTCATCCGCTGGGTCACGATATGATTTATTTATTAAAAAACGGAATTTTTGTATTTCTGCATGATTTTACACGTATAATCAAGAATCTTGTCAGCATTTTAACTATTTTTGGTAGGTACCTACACATACAAAAGAAACTAAAAAGTATTTTTCGATTCGAGACTTCCAAATGGCTGGCAAACGCATTTTATTTTTAATATTCTACTGTAGTGGGTAAATAGATATTTAGTAATCCGAAATAATTATATCATTGTTTAAATGATTTATTTTACTTCGAGATTTTTCAATGCCTTTAAAAAGGTATAAGGTTTGTTGATCTTCAACTCACAACTCACGCTCGGACTATGCGAGTGTATGAAGCTGCTTGGACGCCACTCAACGAGATTATGAACGAAGTAATGTTCCGGGGGCGCACGGTCGGCGGGGGGAATAACGTTAGGCTCCGCCCAGATCCTCAAGGACGTTGGGATTAGGAGTCGCCTTAAATATTTTGATAAATTATAGATCGGATACAAAAATATTAAATTAGAATGAATACATGAAAATCAACTTAGAACAATCAGTAACTTCTCTGTATCTTCGTATGACATATTTTGTAGCGCTTCTTGGAGTGTTTTCTTACATTTCGCGTAGCTCAGCGGATATATATCCAGCTTCGTATTAAGCCTACTGTACAGAAGAGGACCCAGCGAAACAAAAAATCTAAAAAAGAAGTGACTTCTTCGAATAGTTTTAGAGCAAACAATATCCTTTCGCCGTTTATTAGTATAATCAGTGCTATAAGGGATTGCAGCGTGCTGTTTAAGGACCGTGCTTAGTATAAATAGTTGCCGAACGGTTAGTACTTCACAAGACTTATAAATTAGATTAGTAGGGTAGAGGAAAGGACGGGAAGTGGATACCTTTAGAATTGCTCTTTGAGCTCTTTCTAAGTTTATTAATGTAGTTTTGGCCAGCCCGCCCCATGACATGAGGAAATGCAGTACGTTAATATCGATTGACATAGGGCAAAATAGCTTGTTTATTTAAATGTGAGTCTGCAAATGAACGCAGGTTTTTGAACACAAATATTAACTTACGTACTCTATTGCATAAAGCTGAGATGTGATATTTAAAAGAGAGAGTATCATCAATTATGATTCCTAAATACTTAATTTGGGTAACTGCGGCTATATCTGGACATTTGCATTGTGTTTTATTGAGGTCCTTACAGTTGTGCGAGTAGAGTTTGGGGTTATTTGGTGTTAAATTAGATTTGCGCATGGAAAACTTGATATAGTTCGTTTTGTCCGAATTAAGTGTAAGTAGATGCTGTTGAAGCCAGTTATTAACAGTGCTTAAGCCTCGTTGCGCATACGTATAAACTTCCTCTATTGTTTTTGCAGAAAAAAGTAGAACAGTGTCATCCGCGTAGGAAATAATTTTGCCGCTATCCACTTTCAAATCACAGAGATCATTGATATAAATTAAAAACAGTGTAGGGCCTAGTATACTTCCTTGGGGAACCCCAAAGCAAGTGTTTTTCAGGTCAGAGCTGACAACATTGTCTATTTTTAAGCATTGAGTGCGCTCATCGAGATAGTTTGCGAATAGTTTGAGTTGGGTGCCTCTTACGCCTATTGCTTCAAGCTTGTGTAGTAGAATGGAAACAGAGACGGTATCAAAAGCTTTAGCAAGGTCCAGAAATATACCTTTTGTCTGGTTGCCCCTGTCAAGTTCCTGAACTACGTGGTCAGTCAATTCGTGGACCGCATCGGCAGTTGACAATTTAGAGCGAAAACCAAATTGGGTTTTTGACAAGTTAGAATGTTTCTCCAAATATTGGACAAGTCTATTACCTATTGATAATTTTTTCGAGGATTTTAGATGTCGATGGTAGAAGAGATATGGGTCTATAGTTCGTTATTTCATCTTTAGCGCCGGATTTGTATACAGGAACAATGACAGCTTTTTTCAGACATTTAGGAAAGATTCCTTCTGAGATGCATTTTCGATAGACCTGCGTGAGTGGTGGAACCAGGATGTGCTTGTATTGTTTTAAAATTTTATTGGAGATACCATCCCAACCAACCGCGGAATCGTCTTTTAAGCCCATAATAATTATTTCAACCTCTTCTTCATCAGTATTTAATAACACAAATGACTTTAAAGTACTAAAGTTGATTGAAGATAAGTTATGAGGAGGAGCAGGCAAATCTCTCTTAACTTTTTCTGCTAGGTTTTTCCCTATGTTTACGAAAAAATCATTTGCGTTATTGACAGATGTTAATTGGGATGAGTGCGAGTGTAATAAACCCGAAGACGATTCACGTTGTCACAATCAGAGATATAATCATGTTTATTGTGTTCTAGGAAAAAAACACTGACTGTAAAATATGATTAGAACACGGGAGATACCTACCCCGGCCCGGCAAAATCTATTATATATAATAAAGTACATTTTAGTCGTATATGGTGTTCTTATACCTTCCGCGAGACATCTATGTAATATATGATTTTGAAAATTAGCTTTCCTAAGACCGTGAGTCAAACCATCAATTTCGTACACTGATTTCTCAATAGTATAATAAACTGAAACATTCTTTATACCTCAGAGGAATAATGAAAAGATCGATTCTTCAATTACGGTCATCCTAGCCCTCAGTTATGGCGACGCAAACCATTATCAAACGCAACAGGACTTAAATAGCTACGATTCCTAAGGTGTATACGACATTTTCTATTAGAATGGTAGTGTGCCGGCCACTTACGGTTGTGAATCATTTAGTACACTCGCACCCAATGCACTGACTAGCCTTGCTTGGTATGGAACGAGTTTTCTATATACTAGTAGTGACGTCATTGACAGCTGCCTTCGCTGCCACAGGGCAGGGTAGAGTAATGAGGATTAATGAAAGTGAGTGTGGTTGAACACGAACATTGTAATGATTGCTATGTATATGACAAAGCCGTCATTAGAACATCACATGGGATCAATCTTAGAAATATGCAAGTTAAACGTCAAATAACGGTAACGAATTGACAGCAAATCAAAGTTCTAATTCGATAGCCGAATCTTTGGATGTTATAATTTCAGAGTAACCCGCTGCGGGTCTATGAATGGTTGCTTATTATCTCACGATAAATAAGTGATAAACCATCCGTTACGTTTTGACATAGTAATGATTGCTATGTATATGAAAAAGCAGTCATTAGTACACAATATTAGATCAATCTTAGAAATATGCAAGTTAAACGTCGAACAACGATAATCGACTCGATCGATCGAACTTACAGCAAATGCGAGTTCTAATTCGATAGTCGAATCATCGAATTTCGAATTTCATAGTACCCCGCCGCGGGCCTATGATGGTTGCTTTTATCACGCGATAAATAAGTGACAACGCACCGATACGTTTTGACAAAAAGCGAGTGTGAGTGATAGATTCTTTGTCACTTATTTATCACGTGATGAACGCAACCATCATAGGCCCCAACTCCATTGGCTCCTTTAGAGGACTAGCGTGAAGGAAAGAGACATGCAAGTCGAGAAAGACCTTATGTTACCATTTGCAATTATCCTACAGACTAGAAAGTAGAAGTAGATAGGTACTGTCCGCCGCGCCGCCTTTGGGTATAGATACTTACGTATTACCTTAGAATAATAACGCCTAGAAGGATAGTTTCTTACGGCCGAGGCGCCGCACGTGAGGCATAAAATGGATTCATGTAGTTGTGAACAACTCGTATTTACACGCGGCGATACGCACACAAACACAGCAATAATGTTGCTATCGCAATCACATTCCCCTGAAATTTGGGGTATACTCTTGCCAGTGGTGATTGGTGACATTCTAAATTTTAATTGAATAATAGACCCGTTGTTGACTTGAAACACTGTAATGCATTGTCTCTTGATTTAAACAGGTGTACAAAATTTAAACTCGATTCAAATTTGATTTACAATATTTTACCCAGACATACTCAAACATACAGGGCAAGTCAAAAAAAAACTTGATAAAAAAAATGGTTTATCTTCTTAATTTTTCATATTTGTATTTTTAATTATAGACTCCCAAAAAATAAGTCATCAGGACAGAATTATGGGTAAAAAAAACCCTTACACTGGAAACACTACGTTGTCATGCCGCTTATAGAAAATATGAAGTTTTGATTACTGTTTTACGTAAAAATACGAGTTAAAGAATAATATTTACGAGTGAAATGTTGTCTTAGCATGTTTATCCTTTTTATCAGATGCATTGTGACACCCTATCCTTGCACAAACCGCCATAATAATTGAAAATGTGGGAGCTTTTTACACTTGTTACCTACGCGTCCTTGCAACTGACAATAAGCCGATAGCCATTTCTGGCTAAGTTTTAGTGGCCTCACCGTTGCGCGTGAACTGGGTTTCTAGGCGTTATTATTCTAAGCCTACGTCTATAACATAAGGTGGAAGTACTAGTACTCGACGCGGTACTAATACGCGTCACCATACTTTCAACTGCGATAAATAAGATAAGATAACCGTTACTTTCATAGCAAATAGAATGAATACATGAGAAATGTTTGTAGCTATCGAATTTCACACGCAAAATAATAAAATATACAACCTGACTGCCTGCAAAAGCACGTGACATGTACTGGGACAATCCTATTGACTTACATTTCATTACATTACGAGATTTTTTTATATGATCATTATATGATATAAATACCATTTAATAAGGGTAAAAGTCATACCTCTCATAAGGGATGAATAAATTTGCGATAGACGTGAAAATTAACGTACTCTTACGAAACATAAAATAAATATCCCTTACTATGCACGAACTAATATCTCAGTCTCAGAATGATTTATTCAAGTTCTTCATGTTTTGAAAGTACATATATTAAAATAAAATTAACAATTTTTTTGAAGTCAAGTTAATTAAAAAACTTGTTACAATTTTTTTAATTAATAATAATTGATTCAAGATTTGCTGTGTTAATAATGTGTTAAAATTATTTCGATTTCTTCCTGATTCCCTTTTAGTCAGTATGGGCACGAATGACGAAGTCCGCTTAAAACGCTGAAGGGAGGAAGAGTTATACGTGTATGTACTCTTACTGACATCAACCAAAAAAAGTATAATTATTATTAGGAAACCACCAGATTGATTTATTTTGGTAAAACCGTTTTGGTTAATTAGGCCGAAGAGTATTAACAATAGTTATAACTAATTATAATAATCATCCAGCACTTTATTAATAAGTATTGTAACGCAAAGTATCAGCTGTTTTGATAACATTCAATAACATGTTTTGTGAAGTTGACGAAGGCGTGTTGTTTGAGAATGTTTCAAAATGACCAGCAATTTGTCGAAAGCGGGCATTAGTCATATTGATTGGCATTTTGATAACACAGTTGCAAAGTGTAAAAAAACAATAGATGCCGTTTCCTCTTCGCTGTAAACACAAGAATGTCAATGTAAATATTAAGTAAACATGATTACTACGAGCATCCGATTAACTTAGATTACTTACCTGCACATTTACTTTGATGTCATTTACATGAATCACTGTCGTCTGACAAATTACTACGTATTACGGCAGGTATCCTCAGTGTTATTATATGTACAACTGCAAACTAACTCTAAATGGCTAATTATTCAGTGACATGATGTTTTTCCTTTCTCATGCTCTGTTAGTTATCTCAATAGTGGATTGAAAGTGACCCATTTCAACCCTAGGCCTAGGGTTGCAGTACCTAATTTGAAAAAAAACCGGCCAAGAGCATGTCGGGCCACGCTCAGTGTAGGGTTTCGTAGTTGCCCATCCTTCACCATAGACGGGCTTAAAACAGGGTTTTAAGCCCGAGGTTTAAATTACGAGAAAGATTTCAACCTCTATTAAAAAAGATCGTAAACGCCAAAACAACTGTAATTACTTATTACTTTCTGGAAGCTATCGATTATACGCGCCAGATGGAGCGGAATGTTTTAATGCAGTATGGCACTTCACTAATATGTGTAACGTTCGAAGTATAATGACACCGCGCGGCATTACGTCATTTTAAAGAAAATTATGAAATTTTGCGATAACTCAAAAACGGCTCAACCGATTTTATATTCAATATAGTTTTCATTGAAAGTACTTATAAGGTCTAATTTTCATGATTTTTTCCACAATTTTTTGACCCGTAGTTGAAAAGTTAGAGGGGGGACCCTATATTTTTATTTTCGGAGCGAATATTTACAAAACTGCAGACTTTATCAAAAAAATATGTTTGAAGACCCCTATTATTTTTAAAAGACCTATTCAACGATACGCCACACACTAGTGTTGAAACGAAAAAAAAATCACCCCCACTTTAGGTGTTCGAGAGGCGAGTGGTACCCGAAAAAAAGTTTTTTTTAATGTTTTTATTTTACCGTTTTGTCGGCGTGATATATACACATACCTACTCATACCAAATTTCAGCTTTCTAGTACTAATGATCACGGAGCTAAGCCGCGGACGGACGGACAGACAGACAGACGGACAGAAGGACAGACGGACAGACGGACAGTAGGGTGGTCCACGGTTGTATGGGAAAAATTCAAACTGTAGGTACTGGTAGCGCCACCCCTCAAAATTGTTACACATATAATGGTAAATAAATACTGAAAGTTTTGTGAATTTATCTCAACTACTAAGCAGTGCTCAAGCGTCTTAAATATTCATGTAAAAGGTATTTTTCGTAGCCCTATAAGTAATTAGCACACGGGCTTTTATTACAAATCAATCATATTTATTACAAATAATCATTATTTACTACAAATATTTATTACTATAATTTGTTTATTACTATAATTTGATCAATTTTTAAATGTTTGATCACCTTGAGCACTGTCCTGCACGCAAGTTATGAGTCGAGGACAAGAGATATGTTCACTTGAAAGGTTTTTTTAGGTAAAAACAAGTTATCACTAAATAATTACATATAACCGTTTATTACAAACAATAATATTTATTAAAAACAACCATATTTATTTCACATATAAGAACAATTTTTAAAACTTTGATCACCTTGAGCACTATCTTGCAAATAAGTTAGGAATCTGTAATTTAACATAAGTAATATAAGGGGAAGGTGTAACAAATTTCGGGGGTGGCCGACCAGAAATTAAAAAAAAAAATTTTTTGGACCACCTTAACGGACAGACGGACAGACGGACAGACGGACAGACGGACAGACGGACAGACGGACAGACGGACATGACGAAACTATAAGGGTTCCTAGTTGACTACGGAACCCTAAAAATAATACTTAACATGCATAGCGAATCAAATGCGCTACAGGGCTATGGAATTAACTCGTCCGCGAAAAGAACCGTGAGGATGAAATGAAATGAAAATCCAATAAATAAATTGGAATGTAGTTAAAACATTTATTAATAAAAGCTGTACTAGAACGTTTTAATGTGATTCGAAATTTAAAACTGACGAGTTCATTAATTAAGAACTAAAAACCAGCTGATATATAAATATGTTTTAAGCCCCATTCCGATTGGTTATAAATTCGATTGTCACATCCTAAGTTAAAACAATAAAAAGGCAACCATACCTACAGGCGCGTGTGAGTGTACGAACGCGTAGTGTAAAATGTGTTTTTATAAATATTACTTTTAATCATTTTCCTCATATTCGAAATTAAAAGAAGAGTGTGGAATAAAATACACCAATTTCACTCTTTAACTATTGACGCTATCACTACCCTCGAGCGCCAAAATACGAGTATCTTAAATGAAATCGGTGCCTTCCATACCTTGTCTATCAACCTACTATTATGGTCATACCAAAATGCCACCACGCCTCCTGAATATTTGATTAGTTATATTGATTTACTCACAGTCAAGGACGGTGCTATCGGTAATGTTACTCGCCTTGATTCGTATAAGCTGTCTTTAATGCACTTTGGCAGTAAAAGGATGTTATCTTACACTATTTTAACTAGGAGACAACACTAAGCAAACCGGTGTGCGAGGTGGTAAGTCTAGCTATAACTTAACATTTTACAGATGATTTTATTCGAAGGGAACTTACCCAATAGTAAGTAGACTAAAATAATTTATGAAAATTTCTACAATCTCAGCGGGCAACGGCTGGTTTAAAAATATCTCTGCGTTGCGCTATTTTGACATTGTCCAGATCCAGATCATTGTCGAATTAACAGCTTTTGAAATGGAGTTGTGAGATTAACATTTGAGTGCTTTTTACTGTACGATAATAGCAAACTGTATCCATGCAGATTATTTTTAACCATATTTATTTACTTCTTCCTTCCGCTGGCGCTAGAACCCTTTGTGGGTGTTGGCCTCCTCCACAATCTTCCGCCAGTTGTCAAGATACCTGGCGAACTTCTTCCGGCTGGTAAACTTCCCCATCTTCCTGAGACCTTTCTCCAGACAGCCACTCCAACTTTTTTTAGGCCTGCTTCTCGGTCTCTTCTGTTGTTGTGTCCAACTTGTCATAATCTTTGCGGCTCTGGTGTCCGGCATTATTTTAAGGTGAGCCGCCCGCCCACCTCAGTCGCTGCGACTTACAGAACCTGACGATGTTCTCGTGCCCAATGTGTGCGTCTAGCTCATGATTCATGCGTTGCCGATATGTGCCGTCACGGTCTTTCACGCGGGACCATAGATTTTTCTCAGAACTTTCCTTTAGAACACCCATATATTTATACTATGATAAAATTGTATTGACAATCATTTTCTATGGAGAGGAATCGTACTATTTAGCAGAAAAAACTTAACAGTGGGATGCAGGATTTGTATTTGCGCACGGCACCATACATACCTACAGCGTCATTTAGGTAATTTTGTTGGTAAGAAATCTATGTCCACCCATCACGCAAAAACGGTTGGACGAATTTAAACTTTGAATAGCTGGACAACGAAAGATGGTTACGAGTAGGATACTTTTTACCCGACAAAAAAGTTTGACTCTTATTGACTGGGCGTTACACATTTTCAGATATATATAAACGTCTTATATGCTGCGATATATCTGATAGCGACTGTACATTATCAACATTTTGCGACATGAGAGCCAAATGATTCATAGAGGTAGTATCTTTGCTGGACGTCGTGAATAGGTAACGAGTTACTTTTATTTTAAATAAAGCACATTACCTGACAAATAAGCGAAACAAAACTGCTACGAAAGGATGTTATCTTCCTTTTCACTATTTTCCTTTCATTCGCACTTTCATCTATAGCTACGCTACGAGTAAGGTCACCTGCGGGCTTATGATGGTTGCTTTTATTACGTGATAAATAAGTGACAAAGCATCCGTCACGTTTTGACAAAATGCGAGTGTGAACTAGTGACAGATGTAAATATAAAAATAGAGAGCGGCGGTAGTTATAAAATGTGTCTTTTCTACGATATTATCAAAAGACGCGTTTGCCTCTGTTGGCGCAATTACCTAAGGTGACCTTAGCAATTCACGGTGGGAAACTCACTTGACTCACTTATAATTCTAAATTAATGCATGAATCTGTCATATACCCCGCAGCGTCTGTATCGCTTTATAAAAATATAAAATCACCTACTAGGTAAGTTATAAACGATGCATATTCTGAAGGTTTTATAGTTACATACGACCTTTTCCCCCCCAAGAGCTTTTCCACGAATTATATTGAGAGGGCTATTGTCGAATCACGCCAATCTGCGCGCGGTCAAGAGAAGTCAAATGCTTCCTCGTTGGGTCTGGTCTGTGTCGCGATCGCACGGGATTGTATAACCAAACGCGATGACTGTCAGATTTTGAGTTTCGTAAGTATCGATGTGTTGACGAGAGAAGGTGCAGGGATCACCTAAGTAAAATGTAGGTAAAATAACATGGTTAAATAACATAGCATAACGTAAAGTAACATTAAATTAACATAGTTTTTTAGTGTTTCTGTTAGATCTTTGTTATTTAGATGTTAATAAATTCACTAATTCATTCTAAAATACTTAACGGCTAACGCTGATTTTAAATGAAAATCTTTATGAAAAATTGTAGCTTTCTTGTGACGTTTAAGTGGTAAAAGATTCAGAAGGACAATGAAAGACTAGGAGCCAATGTAATAAATTAGCATGTTCATAAAGTGGACAATATATGAATCAAGGGATTATGAAATCTGCAACCATCGCGTAAGTAGATAACGCCGAACTATTTTGCCCATGTGTTTTACCTCCCTTCATCACGGTATCTGAACTTGTTAGTTTTTTAACGCGTCATAAAAAATCCTGTTTATTTCCGTCGAACCGCGATATGTTTTCAAGATTTTGTGAGTTTTATGATTAGTTTGAAGCGCCACAGATGTGGCAAGAAGAGTCGGAGCGCTTTTAGATTGAATCGTAAAGATACACCGAGTGTGGGCGAAAAAAATGCATCTGAAACCTTGACAAGGACTATAATATGAGATCACCGATTAATTTGGATGCGATGCGATGGAATAAATATGTTATTACTTTTGAGACCAATAAACGTATTCAATATGCCAAGCACTCTTAATTTGAGTTTTATTTTAGGTGTGTCGGATATCTTCAAACTCTGCAATATTGGTCATAAACGGAACCCAAGGAACCTATTGTTGAGCAAGTTGTACCCTTATTTTTATGGTGTAAATATGTCGTGCGAGACAGTAATTAAAGTTATCATCCTCCATATGCCACAAAGTATTAGTTAGTCGTGCCTACTTATCATTGGCGTGACATCCATACAACACGCTTCCCACCGGTTTGCCCATCTTGTTAAATATTGCCTAGTTTTTGAAAATAAAAAGATTTAGTTTTACGCCACTGATACATGTGCCTTAAGAAGATATATCACTGCTCCTTTTCCCATTCGATCAGTTTACGTTAAGTTAGCACCTGGTAACTACGGCGTCACATACAAATGAGGTTCAAACTTAACGTAATCCAGGTTTCGTTCTCGTCCTTTCTCTCCTTCAAAACTTAAGCAATCTTTACGAAATTTTAGGAACATGAATGGAAAAGCAATGTTCTGTGTCAGACCGTTTCGATTTTTACTCAAATTATTATTATTATTTTCTTTATTTAAAGAGCTTTGTCACTTAGGTGACGATGTCGCTCTGTAATAGGTGTTACATAAGTCTCAAATCTAAACTAATATGTACATTAACGTCTATTTATGCCTACTTTAACTAGTTTATAAACTAATTTAGTTGTGTCTGACAGAGGGTGAGCTAGTAAAATGTTGCATCCACCATTTAAAAAAAATGTCCCATCAGTGATTTATTTTCGCACCGATTCGTTGCGGACACATTCCATCAAAATATGGTACACATTTCTTCAACATCACACTCGGCACAATTCGGAGATGGCACTTTGCGCATTAAGTATGCAAACTTATTTAATGGGATGTGTCCGCATCGTATCAAATTATTTATTATATAATTCGTGTACTAGCCATTAGTTTGCGACGGAAATTTGGCAAAAAACAGACGCCTACTACACAAATTGTATAACTAGGTCGATGCAGAGTCGCGAGCGAAGCTCCCATAAAGCGCTTCGACAATATTTTCTTCCCATTCAGGTCGTAAAATTTCGTAGATTTATATTAAGTTTTGGAAGAGGAAACGGACGAGAACCAAACCTCGATTAGTTCACCTGAGACAATTGCGTCTATAGAGGCAAATGCAGTTTTTACAAGCTTTTATTTACTTTCACCTGACCCGTTGCCTGTGTAATGGATTTTTGCAAGTTAAATTTGACCCACTTTCCGGTTTCCGATTGAACTGAAAATTGGCAAGAATATGCAAATCGCGTGACAATGCAATATTATAGACGTGGAGCTGATCTGATGATGGAGCTGGAAGCTGGCCATAGGAACTCCGTAATAAAACCACATAATCCCATCGAGTTTGGGCTCGTTTGATTCGTCTTGATGAGTACTTTGTCTTCAGATAGTTTCCAGGGTCTGATGATGGAGCCGGAAGGTAGCCCTAGTAACGGAAGCCTGTAATAGTGAATCTTACGAGTTTGGGCCTTTTAGAATCGTATCAGTATGCAATTGATGGATGTTCATTGTTCAAGGAAAAGTACAGACAGCTATAAAAGCTTGTCACAAAAATGAAATTTTTGACAAAAACGTATTGATGATATCTTACTTAGAAGCGCAACTTTTAATGACCACTCATACCCCTACTGTCTAGTTGTAAAGTAACGCATTTACTTCTATAGAGGCAATTACCTCAGGTGACCATATATTTATATAGAAATACATAAGGCCCTTGCAGATAACAATCACTTCGGTAAATGTACCAGTGTTTGACATTGTTTCACCTTCAGAGTGTCAATTATTTACGTCGCTAATGCTCGCAGCTTTTCTCCGAAACATCGTTTGACGCCTAAACACTACCATTGCCTACGTGTTATTGTTGTAGATTGTCTATCATTCGCTGTAGTACCTACATAAAAATAAAACAATAGGTCACCGTTTCAAATAACCAATCTAGGATATACGATTAATAATTCTACCAACATTGGAGCCGTCACGCATGCTTTCGTGACTCCTCGCCTACGGCCTATTGATAGTCATTTCATAATGCAAGCTTTAATCAGGTAAAGGCGCGCGTTGCCCTGTTCCACATAGGTTTATGGGGCCACACCCGATGTCACCCTCCGTACCTTAATGGACAAATATACTTAGAATGGTTTTAAAATGCACGGTCGGCGTTTAAATTGTCGATGTGTCAACCTGACTGGTATAATATTGTATGAGTTAGTTAACTTCCTGTAAAATTTGCTATGTTATGCAGTGAGATTGCACTTATATTTTACTCGTATTTTGTTAAGGGTTAATTTTTTCGGTGATTTAGGTTACATTTTCAGTTTAAAATGTGTGTTGTTTGGATTTATAGATCAAAATGGGACGCTTTTTTTTGTCATTTAATAACAAGTTTGAATTGGCTATAAATGCCATACGATTGAATAAATATATAAACAAGTTTGAATGGATAAACAATTTTAAAAATTACTACAATATAGGTATTTAATTCAAAGTTTTTTCTGACAAACGACATAATACAATACAATATAATACAAATCCACTTTACTGCACGGCTCAAATACACAGGGATACAAAAATGATAGAGATATACAGTAAAAAAAATAAACAGAGGTAAACAACAGGTGATCTTTTCGCACAAAGAAAAATTTAAAATTGAGAAATTACATGGAGGATTGAAAATAAGAAATATATTTCAATAACTAACGTGTCGACGTAATTTTTGTTTCGGTAAAATGTACAGTATAATTATGAGCACGAAGACTATCAAAAATATTAACAACATGCTATACTTAGAACTTGGAAACGATAAACATTAATGAGAAATACAAAGTTTTCTGAACGGTTTATACCGGCAATAAAACTACGCATTAAAGTATCAAACAGAGTAATTAAATAGCTATACGGATATCCTATAAAAAGTGAGAAGACATAAATACGTTACTTTTTCTTACAAACGCATCAGCATATCATTGGACATTATATCTGCAAAGTTCTGCTACTATATGATAAAAATATTTATTACTAAGTATATTATTTAAAATTAAATAACAATTATAAGCAAAAAACTTAACGAACTAAAATACACGCTAAAACTAACTAAATATATATTAAAATAGGCTTGAAAAATTGGGCCCGTATTGGGATAGTCCCGAAGGCGCTGGCAGAATTTCCTCGCTGAATGGCAACGCAACCCTTTAGTCTGTACTTTTAGGTATTTAAAAGAATGTGAACAAACCATTAAAAGGGTTGTTTATATGATAACGTTTGGTTCCTGTAATTTTTTTCATATTATAAAATAATTGACCCCACTTCTGCAGTCGGTTCAATTTAAATGTGTTATCGCTTAATTTTACCGAATATATACAAATTCACGAATACAAATATATAAAAAAAAACTATTTAAAAAGAAGAACCTAAAAAATATTTTTATCACATTAAATAAATGTATATTTTTTCTTAGTAAATAGTAAAAGTACCCAAATTTACAGAGGTTTAAAACGCAAGGCTGCATTATACCTTGTACTATTTATTATCTATTCTGTGATTATACTGGAAGTAACACGACTAAAATAGAAAGTAACTGGTTTAAAGTAGCGACACCTACCTGAAGTGATTTTTAACTTTGTCGGTTTGACATTGCTTTCTGTCAATTTGACAGCTCCGGGTTGTTAACATTTTTTTAAATACCTAAAAGTACAGACTATAGCTATTGGGTGCGTAGCCATTGAGGCGGAGCGGAGACGAGCGGAATAGACCAATCTCCTGAGTTGAAATCTTTATCTCAGCTCCTCTTCACTTTTGTGATTGGTCGTTCCGCACGTCTCCGCTAAATAAATAAAATAAATACACTGCCCGTGAAGTTGACCAAGGTTGGGCGAATCGAATACGATAGTGTGGAGACTCCTCCTCATAGTTTTCCAGTGGAGAGGCACTTCGCAGCAGAAAACACATACTTCGGCCAACTTCGTGATAATGTGGAGCCGGGGTAACACGTTGTGATGAAGCTGCAAGCTGCTTTTTATCATTATACCAACAAAGTTCCATAAAGAAGGAAAGAAACGGCCCAACTAACCCGCTCGGAATTCATTTTATAACGATATTTAAGAAACAGATCAAAGTGATCTTTCGTTGAGAAAATCAATGAAGTCTGAGTGACTAACTTTTTTTCTGGTCAAAGCCGCTTAAAAAACCTTTAATTAAGGTCACCTGAGGTAATTGCATCTATAGAGGCAAATGCGTATATATATAACTATACCACTACCCCTACCTCCACTATCGTTGTCTTGAAATGTTGAGCTTCTATGACATCATCAAAAGACGCTTTTGCCTCTATAGACGCAATTACCCTAGATGACCTTACTTAATTTACTTACAGAAATTGTAAAATTAGGTCGTTTTCTGGGTAGGCAAGGCACCATGGTAGAGGGAAGGCCAAGTTAGTGAAATTTCCAATTGAAAGAGTTAATATCGACAATTACTTATTTGGGGTCCATTAATTTATTTGGGGTCGGTGTAGCATGTTTTTGTCGTATTCATGTAAACAAAAATATGGTTGATAACAACTTATACACAGGTGGTAGGTACTAAAACTGCTTCCCATGAATATTTTGTTGCGAGGCAGCCTCGTTCGGTGGTCGATAGCACTTTATTTTTGCCTCCACTATTAACCACCGAATGACGTCTTAAGGGCCTTTTCCTTTTAGGAATATTTGATAGGTGTTATTATCAAACGTACGCAAGTGCGTATCTAGAGTAGGTATGTCTATTTTTGAAGGATTCTACTATTAATAATGTCTAATGTATTGCCATATTAATAATTTGAATAAAAGAATATCGAAATGAATGTTTGAGTTTCCAGTATGCTACAATATTTAGACATAATTATGATTTCAAACACAATGTACTTATATTGCTATTGAAAAAAAGAAATCGATCAAATCAATCAATATACAATATTGGACCGAAAACATTCAAAACACTCACTCAATATTCAGCCTTCGTCGGTGAATATATTTTATACCGAGAACAAAAAGTTATATTATAGAAACTTCTGATAAGGATTCATGGCGCTCTAGGGAAGAGTTCATTGACCTGAAAAATAACTTATTATGGTTGAGCAAAAATATCAATATCTACATACGTTTACTATGACTTGGTCGTTATTAATTACGTACCTATACTGTGTAAACTTTATTGTTCGTAAAAACATTTTAACAATTAATAAAATAAAAACATTATAACAACAAAGACCAAAAACAATAGTGTACAAAGGCAAACCTATCCCTGTAAGGGATTATTTTATTATTAATTGACCGAGCGAGCAAAGGTAGTCCGTTTCAGCTTGGCTAAATAACTTTCGTATGTTCAGCTCTCCGGCTGTTCTCGACTATAGGTCCCATTACCGAACCCCAACCGATTCTCGTGAAATTTTGCGAACAGGTTCATAACTGTATGGATTCCTATTGTTAATTCAGTTTTTTATAAAATTTCCAATATGGCGGAAATATGGAGGTTGAAAACGTAAATAATGGCATGTTTCCGCCATTTAAAAAATGTTCTCGCGGTCTACAGAGCCACTAGTATTGCTTGAATTATTATTTATACCGTGCGTAGTTTAAATTGCGACCTTAAGAATGTTAATTAGAAATTTAAGTAACACTCGTACGCACACGGTCCGTAGCCACCGGAATAATTAATGATCATCGATAATTGTATGCGGTTATTGTTATAACGCATTGAACGTTTTCACGGCGATCTATTAGGGCCTTTATCACACTTGCGATTTGCGAGCGAGTTTTGTATGAAGGCGAACACGCAGCGAGTTCGCCGCGACGCTAATTTGTATAGAGAACTCGCTCGGAAATCGCAAGTGTGATAATGCCCTTACCGTCTCGCCTAGGACACCTATCGATGGATATATAGCTATCGTGTTCGCGGTGAGCGCAACGTTGACGAGTTCGTCGCCGCTATACATGACAAGCGGCTCTGCGATGGTCGCGTTTATAACCCGGGGCTTTCGATGCATGAATGATTTGACGCCTACTGTCGGCCTAGTGTGCACCGGAAACCCCGGGATATGTTATAACGTGATAAATCAACTTTATAAGGCGTCCATCTCCCTTGCACCTAGTTACATACTGTTAAGCTGTGCCCTTGTGCGTAACGATGAGAATTGTAGTTCTACAAAGTACCCGCTAGTTGTACTAATTCGTTCTCCATACAAATCGTTTATGATGTCGCTAGCAAGTACAGTCACGTTAACTCATATAGTAAGGGACTAAGGGTACGGTCGAAATGTGACAGGTAGGTACTTTACCATCTATCCATCGCGTGATACCACACCATCATACGTTTCCCATCCGTAACACTTAATCTCGTTTCTGTATGTCAAACTTGACAATTTGCTTGACAGACCACTATACTCTGACCTGTGATCATTGATTACGTACACGTTACATGTACCACTATTTCAAGGTACTAACGCAAGACAGTTGAATTAGAGTTTTCAGAGTAACGTCTTTGATATAGGTCATCAATGGAAGAAAATCACAAGGGCAAACGTTAAAAGTAGCAATCTGTGCGCAAATCATAAGAAGAACCTACAACAACAAACGTGAGTTGCGTTGGTTTTGCAAGCCACATTCGGGCACATGATCGCCGCTCGTGAAGGCCATGGAGCCAGGTTCCCCATTGACGGACACGTCAAGGAGGACTACGTACATATAAGAAGAACCTTCAAAATAAGTTCTAATGAATTGAATTGTCGCTAAACATGCAAAATAAATCCAACACTCAATAGATGGATGATAAAGAATCCGTCACTATTGTACTAACATAATAGTTAGAAAGAGACAGTTGCCTTATTGTTTTATAAATTTATCGCGCTATAAAGGCGATCATTATCGGCCCAATGGTGATAAACGATGTATTTACCAGTTTTACATCGAGTTTAGAATTTTTGCCTGGAGGGCAATGGGTTTTGGCAACCGCTGCGTAACAACCTCGTCGGCCGGGAGGCCTTGGACATGAACTCTTTATTTTAGCTAACACTGTAGACTGTACTCACCAGGCGTGACATAAATAGATTTGTATTACATAATACAATCGACTGACTGAAGAAACCGACATAATGCATGAGTTTAAATGAAATACTTTTAAAAGTAAATAATGTATAGGTACCTACCTGAGCCAACAGCAAGTTGAGGAAAACAACTCCGTCAATAGTATTGTCTTATTCTACCCAAAAAGCCAAGTACCCTGAGACTAGTAGGCAGGAAAATCGGAGGAAATGAAGGTAATTCGATTTATTTCCGTAATTTAATTAAGATTTTTACATACTTACGGATTTGTAGGACACAAATTATGCTATGTTATTTTTAAATATAATGAATTCCAATCATATGCGAGGATACGCACTTGCCCTTGCTCTGCAGGAGAAACCGCGTGCAAAAGCCAATGGTTATGAATTTAAAACACAAGAGAGAATCTGCGTATAGATTTATTTATTTATTTATTTATTTATTTAAACTTTATTGCACAAAAGAAAAACTTAACGTACAAAAGGCGGACTTAATGCCATGAGGCATTCTCTACCAGTCAACCTTAGGGCAAAGCAGAGAAATTGTAGGCGGTGCATCAGACAACATAATTACATATAATTAAAATACTCATATTAGGTACATACATACATATAATATACATATATATAAATAGATACATACATAAATATATAGATTCTGTCCCGAAAACAAATAAAATGCGGTCAACGATTTTCCTCAAATCCGACTTACAATAAATAATATCAAGGTCTATCGACCAAAATAATACTAGTTTTATATATTTCTCAATCTTATTTATGTATCTATGTCGGATTTATGGTAATTTTGAAGCGAATGGTAGAGTCAGTTGTTTGTCTTGTTGAAGTTCAAAAGTGGTAAGAACCTATTCGACTTTTTAACTCTTAATTTTGCCTTACTTTTGAAAAAAGTGAACATGAACTTTTTCTTACAAAATTGATTTTTTAGGCTCATATTACTCAGAATCGTTTGTACATTCAAATCAAGAACAAAGTTAATAAAGTTACATAAAAAAGCGGCCACATTTCAGCTTTCTCGTACTAATGATCACGGAGCTAAGCCGCTGACTGACTAGCTGACTACGGAACCCTAAAAACACTCATACAAAAACGTGACGATCTGTAAATTTACATTTTGGGACACTTTTTCTTACATGAGGTTTAAACAATTCTAGTAAGATGAGCCTATAAAGAGTTAAGAAACCTTTTTGAATACGCTCTTGTGACGTAATAACTGTCTTGAAGGCCTTCGGAACTAACTTCTTTAATTAACTTTTTAAAAAATGTTTTTTTTTTATTTGGTGGAATAATATGCCAACATAGTGTTTTTAATAATTGATTAAATACTTTAAATTTGTAATATTTGGTTTGATGATTTTTGACGTACAAGAAACGAAAAAGCAAAAACAGTTTTTTTTAAAACGTCAGTTTACTCTCCCGAATAAAAAAATAGTATAAACCAATTAATAATAAATAAATATATGATGAGTAAAAAAACAAAAATTACCATTTTAAATCCGACCTAACCTTCTTTTCTGTAACGATTTTGAAGGTTTCGATATTCTTGTTACTTAATCATGTGTCATTGAATGGAGAAAAGAGAAAATAGCCCTACTTTACTTGGCACACAGATAATAAATAATATGTTCTTGAATATACAACTAAGTATGTTTTCAAGTTTTAGTTTAATGGTACAATAATGGTACAATATTAAGTTATTAGTATATTTATATATTTACATAGACGTATTTCTTATGAGTAATTGTGAATCTGTTGTGTTGAAGCGAAGGCGTGTTATAAATTTCGTTTTAAGTTATATAATTAATAGGTAGTAAATTATAAAAGTGATTCATTAATTGATAACAGAGGCGCCATTTCACTCCGAACGACGCATAATCTAGATCGGAAACAAATGTGGAGCATTTTGCAATATTTACTATTATTTAATCGAGATGTTGTGACATAAGTAGGTACGCAATACTGGTCCAAATAAAATATTAATGAAGCATGGACTCCTATAAGTCATGTATATAAAATGGCGTAAACTGCTAAAAAGACATCTCCGCTTTCTTGTGATCCTAGATTAAAGCAGGGATCGTTACCGGTATTCATTACCATTTAAATTATTTTCTAATTTCGCCTTTTTTATCAAATGCTGTTAAATATAGAATTTAGGTTTTTATATAGAACTTTGAAATAGGCCCAATAATATATAAAAAAGTGTAATAATAAGCGAAAAACAAGTTTATTATCAACCAGAAGGGCAAGTTCAAACACGTAATTTTTTAATTTACCGTAGTCTCTCTAGTATCTTTCGATGTTCAGCTATCCCTGTACCGATGGGTTGAGATGTGGAATTCGTCTAGCCGTTTCGGCGTGATGACATAGACAAGGACAAAGATTTTTTTTACCAACAGATGCCTCTGTAGGTACGGGGTAGCACCGCCCGCCCATTACAATTCGTTCATCGCACTGTTAAGGGGCCTTATTCCTTTTAAAATGCTGATTGTTTTAGACATTTTTCTCTATGAACAAACATATTATTGATGTTACTACCTAGAACAGGCCTATTGGAATTTATTGGTATATACTTATTTGAATCCTACAGTTTAAATTTTTCATTGATAATATTTTGTTTCAAAAATTTTTAACAAAAAAAAGAACCGACTTCAGTAAAACTAAAAAGCCGAAAATAACCCGTTCAAGTACAGATTACATTTGACTCACCCTTTGAAATCGATCCCAAACCACTCAGTTATTATATTTATATATTAAAGTATACGTGAGGTTTGGCACCGACTTCAAAGGGTGAGTCAAATGTAATCTGTACTTGAACGGGTTATTTTCGGCTTTTTAGTTTTACTGAAGTCGGTTCTTTTTTTTGTTAAAAATTTTTTTTTTCGCTTTTTAGTGATTCATATAAAATACTTATGGCGGGGTGATCAGGGAGGTCTTGAAGGCATGCATCTCGTTTGAAATATCTCCTAACTCCTAACTGTTAAGGAGTTGTACCTTCCATCATCAGTTCAGCATGAGAAGATGATGACTACCATATGCAAATACTTAAATAGTTTTAGAAAAAACATTAAAAATATTATGAGTGCCTATAAAATTTCAGGAATTCCTTCGATTCCTCATGGATCTCGTCATCCGATCTTCACCAAAATTTTATGGGACCAACCTTGAGATGTCTATTCATGAACCTAAAAAGAATTTTCCAAATCGACTCATAAATGACGGAGTTATGAGGTAACAAACATTAAAAAAAAAAAAAAAAAAAAAAAAAAAAAACATACAACCGAACTGAGAACCCCCTCCTTTTTTTGAAGTCGGTTAAAAACTACTCGAAATTGACAAAATTCACGCGTAAAATTAGTTTTTTCAACTTATTTTCGACTGCACGCAATGAAAGCATGAAATAGCTATGTTACTACCTAGAACCCGGGGACAAGTATTATTCACTTCAAAAAGTTGGTTGAAATCAAAGAGTAATTAGTTGAAAGTTTACGTTTTAGTTGAAATCATCAATATATTTGTCAAAATATGAAAAAAAATTTTTTTTTCAAGGAATAAGGCCTCTAAGGTTTTTCCCGAAATAATGACTGCTCTTCATAGACAACAAATTTTCAATACATATTTTTTGACGAAGCATTACCGCGGAAATATTGCAATTGTTTGGAAACGTTGTATACCTAATTGTGTGTTAATGTTATTACTATTGTATTAATTAATGTAACAGTAACAGCTATTGTATTCAATGACGATGCAAAAGTGGTTCCGGTGAATCCCAACCGATTAAACAATTCTTATTTATAATTTTATAATTAGTAATAGAAGGTGCCCGCAACTTCGTACCCGGTTTTTTTATATCGTAGTCGTCCAGTAGGTACCAAAATTGGTTAAAATTTGTCCTGGCGTTTCGGCGTGATGCGAGGACAAAGGAAATTATGAAAAATTCAGGACAGTCATTCAATTCAAAACAGATTTTTCTTGAAATCATGACCCCTTTCCATATTAGGAAACAGTTACAATACAAATCTAGAATTTTAAAATAGGATAGATATTAGATAACCAAAAGAGGATAGATATTAGATGTGGTAAACATGGACGGCCGTTGGTGCAGGGCTCGGAGTTTCTTTGCGCGATAGAATTAGAAATGACGATATCCGCCGAAGAACCAAGATATGTCGGTTACATAGCTCGTAGGAGTGCACGGTTGAAGTGGCAATGGGCAGACCATGTAGCCCGGAGAATGGGCGGCCGTTGGGGCAGCAAAGTCCTAGACCGGCGACTACGTATAGGAAAGCACAGCGTGGGTCGGGCCCCGACTAGATGGACGGATGACCTAGTGAGGGTAGCGGGGAATCAATGGATGCGGTCGGCGTCATGGGAGAGGCCTATGTTCAGCAGAGGACGTATGTGGCTGATAGATGATACATAGATAGCTAGATAGAAGACCTACTTAAGTGCGCAACAGTTTTGTATGCATGTTATATATCTACGTAAACTACAATGAATATATTGTTAAGGCACCTGCTAACAATTCGGTGACCTATCAATAACGAGCCGGTTTAATGAAAGACGGTGGAAACCGGGTTTTCAATTATAAATGATACTTCAATAATAGACTATGAAGCTACCAACAATACTTGTCCTCGTGTCCTCAAAAAATACTGGCACGCACTATTATACGTAGATACATAACGATTAACCTTTATCTAGATTTCTTTTTAATTCGTATTCCTACATCGACCTAGCCAACTAGGCTGACAAAATGATTTTTGAAGGCATAATCGATCTTTGTGCCCGAACTGGCGCAAAACACTATTAAAGGTTCGTCCTAACTTGTAGATAATTGCTTCCCTAACTTCATTCTATACTCTCAAAGCACTTAGTTGTTTGTAAAATTACATTTTCACGTTTATAAGGTGATCCGTGTCACCCGTGTTTGATTACGCATATTTCTTTACTTTTTTGATAGAAAACAGCTGGTTTCGGCATTAAATTATACATCTTGAGATAAAGAAGTTGTTTACTAAACAATTAATGTTAGTTAGCAGCGACCATGCCACATTATGTCGTCAGACATTAGCTCGAAAATGAAACAACGAATCATTTGTAAGTCAAGACATGCGGATTTTTGTAACATAATTTATATGCAAAGATCCCATGTTGAAGGATACATTAAATAAGGTGGCCTGAAGCGGAGCGGAGAAAATGAACCACATGTGTTTGTGAAGAATGTCTGTGAAGAATGTCTTTGTGGAGAATGTCTTTGTGAAGAATATCTTTGTGAAGAATGTCTTTGTGAAGAACTTCTTTGTGAAGAATGTATTTGTGAAGAATGTATTTGTGAATAATGTCATTGTGAAGAATGTCTTCGTGAAGAATATCTTCGTGAAGAATGTCTTCGTGAAGAATGTCTTTGTGAAGAATGTCTGTGAAGAATGTCTTTGTGAAGCCCGAAAGAAGCGCATGTAAATCTGAGAAATGTGAGTGGTCCATTTTTACTCCGCTCCGCTTTTGTGGACAACCAGCCTAAGACTGGACTAGGAAAAAACGTCTAAAACTTGTCAGAGCATACATACAAGACGAGTCTAGATTATTCCAGACCAAATCGACCGGTTTGAGCGCCTACGCCGAAGCTATAAATGCACTAGTTCTCTGCGACTGACAAGATATTAATTACGCTGCTTATTAATTACGCTCTCCATCCGAACCGGCCGACCCAAAACCTAATTATGTAATTAGAGCCATCGATAGTTGCGACATTGTCAACAGTGACAGGTTGTTGAATAAATTAGTCGAATTTAAGCCAGGTTGATTTTAAATAATTAGGTACCTACGTCGTACACGTACAATATTATGTACCTAACCTACTCCCAACCATTTCTGCATTTATTCTGATGATAACCGCATTTTATATACACATTCTATCTTTTGTTTTTGACGGTTATGAATTCATACCGGGCTTTTCGGTGCTCAAATGATTTGACGCCTACTGTCGGTCTTGTGTTACTGCACCGGAAACCCCGGGATAAGGTTATGATAGGATTGCAAAATCTACAGAAGGTGGAGAGAAAAAGGAAAACAAAGCAAATAAATATCGAAATATCACTTTTTTTTTAGTTTCCAACCTCCATACCGACGCCATTTTGAAAAACAGAATCGACGAAAAAACTATGCATATATATATAACTATTGAACCCGCTCACAAAATTTCACGAGAATCCTTGAGAAATGCGACCTGTTTTCGGCGGGAATTGCAGGAAAGCCCGACAAACGGACATACGAAAGTATTTTTGCCGAAGCTGAAACGGAAACGCTTCGCTCGCTCGGTCAAATATTGAATTCAAAATTCTATACTATTTGACTCTATGAACCCTACCTTCTGTATGTACGTAGCGTGCGGTAAATTGTAGTAGCTTCCGCTTGAAAGTTGCTCTGCTTAGAGTTTGTTTAATCGAAAGAGGGGACGAATTACAGATACAATGTATGAAACCAGTTTGATGAGAAGATTGGTCTACACCCAGCATATACTTAAAATTGTTTTTTTGTAACTTTTTCCTTTAATGGTTTGATGATGGGATTTTCCCTTCAGATCAGGTACAATCAATACGGAAAACGAAATCTAATAAGAGATAACATATTAATTATTATAATTTATCTCTTACCACGTCTGGTCAAACGTCTGGTTAAAAACTGCAGAACGGTTAAAAACAGATTAACAATCAAAAACGAAATGTTTACAAATGAAGCGAAAATTGAAAAATTTTATGATTCGGACAGGATTCGAACCTGCGTTTCCAACGGCTTTCCGGGCCAACACTGGCGTCCTCCCAATTGGACCACCGAATCAGATGTCAGAGCCATTGAATTTTTCAACCAGTTGCTTCGACATGCCTTAGGGTGGCATCGTAGCGCCATCTACCGTAAAGATTTAGACTTTATCGTCAGCACCATCGTCTCAAATTTGATGAGAATCGATAGTAACGATGTGCTACACCCGAATTACTTATTTTTATTAAAGCAGCTTACTGCTTTAATAAAAATAATAAAAAACGACTCGTTTATATTAAGTTAATTTTATAAGTATACTGTCTACATCCGAATATTAAAGAAACCAACATAGTTCATACCTATGAAGATACACAAAAATTTCGTGGGTTATGGTTATGAGTAAATAATTAAAAACAATAAAAAAAGATTCATATAACCGTTAATTGTAATCATACCACTCCTCCAAAAAAAGGAGTGTTACACAGCACGCTTGTAACACCTGGATAATATATAAATACTCAGCCGTTATCACCATTTAAATATTCTGTTTACTCTCAACTCAACTACTTAAATTGGATTGTCGTTGTCGGTTATTTTCGTAGCATGCAAATTAAAGTTTTCATATTAAATTCACAAAGTTATTGCGTCCCAATGGTACGGAAGCCATTGACTGTCCTGTCCCCAAAGGTGACGACCTCAGTCAATAGTGCAGAGTCCTGCTGCAAGAAAACTTACCTCACAAGATAAGTATATAGATGGGACTAGCAATTAAAAAAAATCAAAACTAGTGTATAACTAACTGTACGTAGTACCGTAGTATAGCAAATAATAGTAATATGAACCCGAAATAAGATATTCCACAGTCAGATTGACACGTTCAACGACCGTGACCTTCGTTTAAAGCGAAGCGTGAAGAAGCATCTCTCGGGCCAGTATGGCAGTATCTACTAACAAGGCACCGTTGGTTTCTAGTCAGTTACCATTGCGACTAAGGCGAGGAGGACTTTTGCTTACCATCAGGCGAAGTGGAGTCACTGAGTATGTTGTGCCCATATAAAAAAAAAGTGACAAGAGTGTCATTTCACTCGCAATTTCTCTTCACCATAGAAAACGATCAATAAATACTAGTGCATATCATCGCTGCATATCAGCTTCGAATTTTCCAATAAGCGTGGTACAATTTTTGGATTACCATGACATTTATGGGGGACCCTCTGGTCGCATAACAACTATTGTTAGAATATCGATTGTCATAACAGTTTACGCATAAATTTGCTACGCATAATTTTTTTTGGCATAAATTGTAGGATGTCATAATTGTTCGCTGTCATAATTTCTGTAGTACGTCATAATTGTTTTAGCCGTAATGTCGTATGTCATACATTTATTGAGTCATAATATTGATAATTATAATTATTTTTAGTAATAAATGCAAATGTCATACACTTTTCAAGCCATAATATTGATAATTATAATTATGTTTGGAATGCTAAGATCCCTTAGGCTACTATTATTGAGAAATCTAAATAAAATATGCTTAATCGAAATAAAATATAATTTAATGGTCTTTCAAAAATTGTACCAAGCCTATTTACCCCCGCCAGAGTTCCTTGATTTGGGACTGAAAGGCGGTCTTTCATAGTTTTTTTAGTGTTCTTTCAGTTGTATACATAAGTTAAAAAATCATAACATTAGTTTGCACGAGGTTTACGCATGAAGTAATCATTTTCACTATAATCTAGTCCATGAACGTAGATATCAATATATCTTATAATATAAGGTTTTTCTGCAGACGGACTCTTATCTACATTATTCAGACTAAGTTGTGTTTACCTCAAAACGATAACAAGTTCGCAGTGACAAGTCATGTTCGCTTGTGAACTCTGATTGCTCGACGCAAGAATCGTAAGATGCGATATTTTATAAATAACATGGTCTGTTTCCCCAATATGATATTTGTGATGAAGAGATATCATTTGTTGTTGGTACTTATTTGTAATAGGGGGCTGTTGAATTATATACTTACCATACTAAAATAATATAAGTAGGTAATTAAAAAAATAAACAATATGTCATGAAGTAAAGAAAAAAAAACAGATGTGTGCCTTGAAAGGTACGCAATTTTAAAATTATTTTGAAACAATATCATACAATATCAATATTTTTGAATATTTAGATCGTTGTTAAGAATGAATGAATAAACGGTTTTGAAAAAAAAGGCTTTTAGGCAAACGAAAATCTGCTGAATGGTCGCAGATATCAAGAAATGTTTCAGAGTTGTATTAAGAAGACGTAACTTATCTGTTCAGTGGTGTAAAGAGAATTTTTCACACGGCTTTTTTTAAGCGTGTGGGAGGTGTGTTATTATTTCAGCAATCTTGCACTATAATTGTAGCAATACGATATCAACGTGACAATAATACTCCCATTATTTATAGAACAAAAGCAGACAATAGTAGATTGTTCAAGACACGAAATCAAACAAATACAAACATCATGCGTATAGTTCTGCAAACAATCGCGTGAAATCGGTTTATACTAGGCATCACTAGTATAGTAATAGTATAATAATTATTATGAATTACTAGCTGTGCCCGCGGGTTCGCCCGCGTGGCATTCGGTCTGTGTCAGTAAGCTGCTAATACCTCAACGTTCCCTGGACCAATATTTTAAAACCAAAATCAGCTAAATCTGTCCAGCCGTTCTCGAGTTTTAGCGAGACAAAATAGCAGCAATTGTTTTGTATATATATGGATAGACTAGTGGCCGCCCGCGACTTCGTCCGCGTAGATTTTTGATGATGACAAAGATATTAAAATAAAAAAAAATATTGGTACTACTAACGCCATCTATCAACAAATAGCTTTACTAGTTTTTTAAGCTTTGAATTTTTATTTTTTGATTTGTTTTTATTTAGCAGGTGTAAATCAAATGATAACATAAGATATTATGCTTTGTCATTTATCAAATGAACACCAAGTAACGTGAAAACAGGTAAGTACCTAAGAATGAAGAAAATGACTTGAAAAACCATTAAATCCGTACACTAACGCCACCTGTTGACAAACAAAATGACTACCCTACTACTAAAACCTTCAACCTGTTTTTAACCCCCGTAGGGATAGAATATTCTTAAACGCAGAAATTCCTTTTTTTGTATTTTAATTAGTTATTCTTTCTACAAAGTTTCTAGTCTCTAGCTAAAAAAAATAAAGTTTTCCCCATACAAACTTTGCACCCCTTTTTAGCCCCCTTAGAGGTGAAATTTTCCAAAACACTGAAAGTACTTTATTGGTTTTCTAATAAGTAATCTTTTTACAAAGTTTTAGGTCTCTAGCTCAAAAAAAAGTTCCCCCCATACAAAATTTGCTCCCCTATTTCACCCCCTTAGGGGCAGAATATTTTAAAACGATGAGATCACTTTTTTAGCATTTGATAAAGTAAGCTTTCTACAAAGTTTCATTTCAAGTCTCTTCTCTAGTTCCAAAAATAAAGTTTCTCCCATATAAACATTGCACCCCTATTTAACCCCCTTAGGAATGGAATTTTCTAAAACGCTGAAAGTGCTTTTTGTATTTTTATACATAACGAAACTTTCTACAAAGTTTCAAGTCTCTAGAAAAAAGTTTCCCACATACAAACTTTGCACCCCTATTTAACCCTCTTAGGGGAGGTATTTCCAAATTATAAAAGTAACCTACTGTGCAAAAATCAACTCTCTAACATTAGTAGTTTCGGCTGTGCGTTGATGAGTCAGTCAGGAATTATTCTTCTTTTATATGCATATTAGCTGTTGCCCGCGACTTAGTCCACGTGGAACCGTATCTTGAAAATTTTACATCTTTATTATTTTCTGATCTAAGCAATGTTGAAATTGCTAAACGTGTTTTTTTTGCAATTTTTTACGAAGTAGTAACGAAACCTTCGTACGCAAGTCCGACTCGCTCTTGGCCTTTTTTCGGCTAATTTGCTCTAATTACGCGGTATCATTATGAAAGTAGGTACAACTACGAACGAATAGCTTTACTAAATTCGATGATTTTAAGAACGACGTGTATAAATTCTTTGATTCGAATAATAATGCCTTTATACAGTTTCAAGTACCGCACTCAAAAAATGTTTGATTTGATACAAATTTTCCACCCCTTTTTCACCACCTTCAGGGCTGAATTTTTAAAAACGCTGAGTTCACTTTTCTTGTATTCTAATTATATACCTTTATACAAAAGTTTAAAGTCCCGCGCTCAGAAAAAGGTTTGATCTCCATACAAACTTTCAACCCCTTTTTAACCCTTGTAGGGGACGAATTTTTGAAAACGCTGCAATCACTTTTCTTGTATTATAATAGTATGTACACAAAGATTCAAGTCCCGCGCTCAAAAAAATATTTAATCTCTATACAATTTTTCAACCCTCTTTTACCACTTTAGGGGATGAATTTTCAAAAACGCTGAAATTATATTTATTTTATTTTATTTTAATACCTTTTACAACGTTTCAAGTTCCTAGCTTAAAATTAAATTTGAACGCCAAGACAAACTTTCATCCCCCTTTAAGCCCCTTTGAGGTTGAATTTATAATAACGTTCAATTAATGTTATTTTGTTATTCTTATATATGCCTTTATGAGAAGTTTCAAAGAATTTGTAGTGGATTCAAACTTTCAACCCCTTTTTAACCCCTTTAGGGGATGAATTTTTGGAAACGCTGAAATTACTTTTCTTGTATTCTAATCATATGCCTTTACACGAAGATTCAAGTCCAGCGCTCAAAAAAATACTTGATCTCCATACAAACTTTCAACCCATTTTTTACCACCTAAGGGGATGATTTTTAGGGTTCCGTAGTCAACTAAATAAATATTAAGGGACAATCATACACAAATCGACCTAGTCCCAAACTAAGCAAAGCTTGTACTATGGGTACTAGACGACGATATACATAATATATAAATACATATATAAATAACATCTTTGACCCAAGAACAAATATTTTGCACAAATATTTGCCCCGGCCGGGATTCGAACCCGGGACCGCCGACTCAGTAGGCAGGTGTCTACCAACCGAGCCAAACGCGTCGTCAAACTAGGAACCCTTATAGTTTCGCCATGTCCGTCTGTCCGTCCGTCCGTCCGTCCGTCCGCGGCTTAGCTCCGTGATCATTAGTACTAGAAAGCTGAAATTTGGTATGAGTATGTGTATGTATAACGCCGACAGAACGGTAAAATAAAAATTAAAAAAAATTTTTTTTTCGGGTACCTCTCGAACACCTAAAGTGGGGGTGTTTTTTTTTTCTTTTCAACACTGGTGTGTGGGGTCGTTGAATAGGTCTTGTAAAAATAATAGGGGTCTTCTAACATTATTTTTTGATAGTCAGCAGTTTTGTAAATATTCGCTCCAAAAACAAAAAAATATGTGTCCCCCCCCCCCCCTCTAACTTTTCAACCACGGGTCAAAAAAAATCGGAAAAATTCATGTTAATGAAGCCTTATAAGTACTTTCAATGAAAACTATATTGAACAAAATCGGTCGAGCCGTTTTTGAGTTATCGCCAAATTTCATATTTTTTCTTTAAAAGGTCGTAAGTTGACTTCCGGAAGGTAATAAGTGATTACAGTTTCTAGGGCGTATACGACCTTTTTATAGAGCTTAAAATCTTTCTTAACGTAAACCTCGGGCTTAAAAAAGCAGTTTATTGAAAAGGATGAGCAACTACGGAACCCTACACTGAGCGTGGCCCGACATGCTCTTGGCCGGTTTTTTTATAAACGCTGAAATTAGTTTTCTTCCATTTTAATATCTTTTTACAAAGTTTCAAGTTCCTAGCTTTAAAGTAACTTGTATCCCATACAAACTTCCATCCCCTTTTTAACCCTCTTAGGGGTTTAATTTTTCAAAATCGCTTCTTATCTCTAGCCCACGTTATAAAAGTTACCTACTGTGCAAAAAACAACTCTCTAACATTAGTAGTTTTGGCTGTGCGTTGATGAGTCCGTCAGGACTTCTTCTTTTATATATATAGACTAGCGGCCGCCCGCGACTTCGTCCGCGTAGATTTTTGATGATGACAAAGATATTAAAATAGGTAAATGAATTCTATTCTTAGTTAAAATGGTCTAGACATATTACATTTCAAACAGTGGCAGACACTGATATGCAATTGTTACAGAATTTAGAAGATTTTCCAATTAGAATTGTTTGCAGGATGCTTAATACTTATTCGATGGATGCTCAAAAATGACTCTGCAAGATATAGAGAGACGCATGGATTTGGAGTTAGAAAATGGGGATCTTAGTTACCTATTATGAGTGAGATTTAAAAAAAGTTAAATGTCGTAAGGCTGTTAAAACAATCTTAAACTCAGCGCTGGAAATCGAGAGATGGAGGCAGTTTAATGAAGAGTATCTCTTTCAATAATAATAAATAATATACTTTTTTTCATAACAATAATAAATAATGACCTCTTTTCATAAGGCAACACTGGTATTTGTACACGCCGGCCTGGCTATGAAATGAAAAGAGTGGTGTGACGGAGTTCCCGAGGCTGGCCATAATGTTCCTAAATGGCCTAGAAGGTACTCCAGTTATTAAAAAGGCTAGTGTTTAAAGGCATAGCAAAAAAACCAAAACCTGAAATTTGACCATTAAAAACTAAATGCACATAAGCGAATTTAATGATGCGATTACTATTTTCAACATCATCTCTCTAACATTAGTAGTTTCGACTGTGTGTTGATGAGTCAGTCAGGACTTCTTCTTTTATATGTATATAATACAGGACTTCTTCTTTTATATGTATATATAGATATAGATGATCCCCGCGGTGTTACCCGCTCATCCCACGGGAACACTACATTAATTCATGATAAAAAGTAGCCTATGTGTTAGTCCAGGGTGTCAGCTACCTTCAGAACAAAATTTATCAAATAAATTCCAGTCGTTTGAGCGTCAAGAAGTAACAAACATACAAACAAACTTCCGCCATTATAATATATAGCTGTGTTGCCCGCGACTTCGTCCGCGTGGAATCTTATCTTGAACATTTTACATTTTATTATTTCAAGCAATGTTGAAATTACTTTTTTTTTTTTAAAGTTGTATGATATTTAAGTCAAGTGCTGTGTTCGGGGCAAAATTTTTAAAAACGCTGAAATGACTTGTTGTATTCTTATAATATGCCCTTATACAAAGTTTCAAGTCTCGCACTCAAAAAATGTTTTGATCTTCATACAAATTTTCAACCTCTTTTTCACCGTCTTCGGGGCTGAATTTTCAAAAACGCTCAAATTACTTTTCTTTTATTCTTATTATATGCCTTCATACAAAGTTTAAAAACCCCCCCTCAAAAAAAAATTTTGATCTTTGTACAAAATTTCAACCCCTTTTTTACCATTTTAGGGGACGAATTTTTGAAAACGCTGTAATTTTTTGGCTTGTATTCTAATTATATGCCTTTATACAAAGTTTAAAGTCCCACACTCAAGAAAAGGTTTGATCTCCATACAAAATTTCAACCCCTTTTTTACCACCTTAGGGGATGAATTTTCAAAAACTGAAATTACTTTTCTTCCATTTTATTTGCATAACTTTTAACGAAGTTTGAAGTTCCTAGCTTAAAATAAATATGAACCCCAAGACGAACTTTCATCCCCCTTTTAACCCCCTTAGAGGTTGAATTTTTAATAACGTTAAATTAATGTTATTTTGTTATTATTATATATGCCTTAATAAGAAGTTTCAAGGAATTCGTAATGGATTCAAACTTTCAACCCCTTTTTTACTACCTTAGGGGGTGAATTTTCAAAAACGCTGAAATGAGTTCTCTTCCATTTTATTTTAATACATTTTTAAAAAGTTTCATGTTCCTAGCATAAAAAAAACTTGTACCCCAGACAAACTTTGCACCCCTATTTAAACCTTTTAGGGGAGGTATTTCCAAAAATCCCTTCTTATCCCTAGCCCACGTTATAAAAGTAACCTACTGTGCAAAAATCAACTCTCTAACATTGGTAGTTTCGGCTGTGCGTTGATGAGTCAGTCAGGACTTCTTCTTTTATATATATAGATAGATAGATATCAGCCAGAACTTTCCCACCCGTTGCACTGCTGGCGAAAAGAGGGAGCTGTCTTTTTTCACTCGTTCCTATCTAAAGCAGCCAATCATTTCTATACAAATTTCAGTCGCAGCGAATTCGCTGCGTGATCGCCTGCGTTCTAAAATTCGCTTGCAAATCACAAGTGTGATTGATAAAGCCCTTATTGCGTCCAGGTCATCTCATCGTGGTCTACCAAGTGGACCCTTTTGGGTGGGATCCACTCCAATCCACTAGTATAAAATTATAAACCTATTGGGGAAAGCTATTCGTGGTATACCACGAACTATGTTAATTAAAAAACTGGGAATACGGCTTAAGAGCCGACCCGACATACAATATTATTACACATGTGAAAATAATTTTTTTTTTTCGATTTTATCTTCCCCTCGCCGTATTGCAGTACAAGTCAAGTCAATACTGACGTCACCACAAAATACTAAGGAGAAAAACAATTGAAAGATATTTTACAGGCAAACGAATGAAGTAAGTATGTTAAATTGGCTATATTTTACGATAAATAAAAAAATAGGGTCTTTATTTATTTTTCATTTATCCCAATTGAAAAATGAACACGACTCCAATATGTTAACGAAACGAAACAATACGAGCGTTTGATAGACAGACTACACCATTAGAGATAAGCAAATGTTGGTAAATTCTTGTTTAATGAGTTGCCCCGATTGACAAAGAATGCAACCGCGTTATCGCTCAAATATTGATCTGTGGAATTTAAAAAAAATTTGGGCAAGTGCGAGCCCGACTCGCGCATGAAGGGTTCCGTACCTAATATACATATATATATATAATCTATAACAAGTTTGTTGTATGGGAGCCCCCCTTAAATATTTATTTAATTTTATTTTTACTATTTGTTGTTATAGCGGCAATAGAAATACATTATCTGTGAAAATTTCAACTGTCTAGCTATCACCGTTGTTGAGATACAGCCTGGTGACAGACGGACGGACGGACGGCGAAGTCTCAGTAATAGGGTCCCGTTTTTACCCTTTGGGTACGGAACCCTAAAAACGAGTATAAGTCTTTTAATGAGTTTACTTACATAACGAAACGATAACCTAGTTAGTACTTACTCTTCAAGGCAATGAGATAATTATCAAAAAAATATTATCATGTGACTTATTCAGCTTAAACAATCAATCTACTAAAAATATTAAAAAAAAAAAAAGAATTTCAGCGAAATACCAAAGACCAATCGAGCCCTTAGAGATTGAACTATTGGTACCTATTGGGCGAAACTATCTACAAATAAATATAATGAACGTGTAGGTTAACTACAAATATTATAATACATATAATATAATAAAATTAACAACAACTCAAAGAAGGTTTAATTCATTTTTATTCTGCTTTTATTGAACCACTGTATTTTCTAATATGGCATGAATTAGTGACAGACGAGCTATATCACTACTTTATGAGTGAAGTCGATAAGAATATGAGTAATGTTAGAGATAAATTTGAGGGACATAATATAGTTTATTACTGCAGACACCGGGAAAAAAAGGGCTTGTCGGGTGATTAGGTATATACGGCCGACCGTAAGGAGGCCGGATAGTGATACGAAGCGCATGGCTAAGGCATGTATAGTGCTTTACTCAAACATATCACACATACTACTCAAAAAAATATAATTTTGCTTTTAGCCTGTTCATGAACACAGGCGCCATATTTAAAAAAATACTTTCCGCCTTAAATTTTGTATGAAATTCCTTTACCTACTCTCGAGTTGTTCCGCCCGAAACTGATAATTCGAAGCCTGTTACGCAGGTTATGATGACTTTTCATAGCATGTTTGACAACAATCAGTAGTTTTTTGTCATTCATAATGACTGGTAGGAATTTCATTCATCAACGACTCATTATGCGTATTTCGAGATTTTGATTGCAACGTTCCAAGTTCATTAAAATAACTTAATTTAACCATATTTTTAGCACGGAATGTGAAGTAGGTAAAAAAAAGTCAGTCCTTGGAAAATATTTTCACCAGAACTGATAAAATATTGCTGTACACTTATTGTGGTAATTGATATGTGGAAAGTTCACAAAATTATATCTAGTACTAGGTAGGTAGGTTGTATGTAGGGTAGGTAGGATTTTCTACATGCAAATCATACAAAAATAAGGATTAAACAAGAGGTTTGAGCAAATGCAATTAAAACTACATATTTAACAGTGCTTAGAATTGATACCAAATTGGACGTATGAAATGTTCAGCCTCATATTTCATACCATTTTGTAGAAACTAAGTACTTGTTCGTGTGTTTTCTTGTGTTTAATATGTGCAACACAAATATTTGGCGCATTTGACGTAGTCTGAATTAAAATAGGTGTAACACATTTAAAATGACGTCACTATTTACCATAAGCATTAACACAAACATAAAGTCTGTCAAGGCTTATATTAAGTCTGCAGCAGTCTACAATGTTGCCAAATTTATAAAATCAGAGCTTTTCAAAATTATTAATATTAGGAGGTTCATTCGAGGCAAGGTGAGATTGTCTGATTATATAACCTAATTTAACCAATAAAGACTATTGTATTTTTATGTTTGACCGACCTAAACTCGGACAGCTGAACTAACTCTCAGCTGCATACGATTGAACCCAGACCAACGCATCGTTTTGTCAACCACAACAAAAAAAACAATAACGAGACAGGCGGAGGGCTCACATCGCACCGCATTCCACGCCGGAGATCGTACGAAACAAACACCCAATACAACTCAACTGACTACTGAGTCATCTTTCGCCACACCAACCGCGGTAGTATTCTCATGGCCGGTTCGATCCCAGTTCGCGTGCACCAACGATCGAGCGCGGTCAAATCGTTCCACGACTCTACTGATAAGCCGGTATTCAATTCAATTTCACTCGCTCACGACTACGGGCGCTTTTCCGGGCTACATTCGACGATTTGAATTTCGAATCGCGCGTTCCATACTCGAAAACAGTCGGGTGTTTTTTTTTCGAATTATACTTTTAAATTGTGACGGATGAGTGAGTTTTCGTTGTCCAAGCTTCTGTGGGAGCGAGAGGACAGAGCGATGGAGAGCTGTTACAAGTTGTACACCTGGATTAATCATACGCTGCTGATGCTGCTCTTACAGATATTCTGGAAAATGAGCCAAATATCCGACTTTTTTAAAGACAAGTAAGTACCTACTAAAATAAACCTTTTATACATTGGCAGTATGATAAGATAATGCTAATATCGACTCATTTTCTGAATAAAAATTTACGATAAGATTGTGAACTGAAGCAGAGACTTGATATGGTAAGGTACTTTATATGTAGGTAGGTACATAGATATAATATATGTTCATATATATAATAGGTACCTTTATATGTACATAGTTATAATAGGTATCTAATGTTAGCGAATCTTTTTAACCTTTTATTCGAAATTTAGAGTACAGCCAGCATAATATAGGTCGTTCGAAGCAAACTGGTCTTTATTATACCACAGCCTTATTGCTATGCAAATATAGATCTGTTCCGGTATATTTGGTTACTTTTCTCGCTACTAACAATTTGATGCTCACTTCTTTTCGACGAGACCTTTTTTTGACACACGAGGGCGAAAGTTTTTGTTTGTTTTGGTTACGCAATGAACTTGTACAGTCAGACCTCAATATGCATTTCAATCTGAGTACTTCACTTTCTGACAGACCAAGTTACCAACCAAAACCGAGCTCGTCAAGATTTGATATAAATGGATAAGTAGGTACACTTATAATTTTACTCCACTCGTTATTATCCCGCAAAAAACGTATAGGTGCAAAAAATACCTGCTTAGTTAACAGACAGTAAAGGCCATAGTATAATAAAGAGCCTTAATCAACTCGTTGAGTCTCTTAATATTAATTGTCAAAAACATTAATTGAATAAAATGTTTCAGGGCATCAAATTTAAACCTACACTACCTATAGTACATCAAAATTCAAAATTCTGAACTTTATTCTGCAAGTAGGCTTCAAGAGCTCTTTTACATGTCAGATTCTAAGTTATACATATACATATAATATGGGATAGTACTGAATGGCCCCAAATAAATAATCTATATACAGGGTGTCCCATAAGTACCACGTCACAGTGACACTGGAGGTAGGTCAGCTCAAGAGGAATCCAACCAACCTAACATGACCTCAGTAAAAGTAGCACGGTTTTCGAGTTATTACCGAAATAAAAACTTTTGAGAATTTTCCCCTTTGCTCTTACATTTTTAGTACCAGCATCGACACGGAAAGCTCTTAATGACAGTTTTTTGTATGTATCAAATCATGAATAGCTAATCCAGAAGTGTAAAGTGTTATTTTGTCAGTAACTATTGTAAAATGCTCAAGAAAACTTGATTAATCTTGATTTAATTTGTCACAAAAACACGAATTTAGACTTTGACCATCTGCCATGTTTTATTTTTACTAGAAACGAAACAAAAAAATAACGTCAATAAATTAGGCATGTTATGCAGATTCAAAAATGGTATAACACATTAGGGTGGTCCACGGTTGTATGGGAAAAATTCAAACTGTAGGTACTGGTAGCGCCACCCCTCAAAATTGTTACACATATAATGGTAAATAAATACTGAAAGTTTTGTGAATTTATCTCAACTACTAAGCAGTGCTCAAGCGTCTTAAAGATTCATGTAAAAGGTATTTTTCGTAGCCCTATAAGTAATTAGCACACGGGCTTTTATTACAAATCAATCATATTTATTACAAATAATCATTATTTACTACAAATATTTATTACTATAATTTGTTTATTACTATAATTTGATCAATTTTTAAATGTTTGATCACCTTGAGCACTGTCCTGCACGCAAGTTATGAGTCGAGGACAAGAGATATGTTCACTTGAAAGGTTTTTTTAGGTAAAAACAAGTTATCACTAAATAATTACATATAACCGTTTATTACAAACAATAATATTTATTAAAAACAACCATATTTATTTCACATATAAGAACAATTTTTAAAACTTTGATCACCTTGAGCACTATCTTGCAAATAAGTTAGGAATCTGTAATTTAACATAAGTAATATAAGGGGAAGGTGTAACAAATTTCGGGGGTGGCCGACCAGAAATTAAAAAAAAAAATTTTTTGGACCACCTTAATAACACATGTATCTTACTGCGATAACATTAGGTATTCTTATGACTTTAGCGATGCCCTATCGAGCCAACTTAAAACTTGAACTCCGAAAGTAGTCACTGTTATGTGCTACAAAGATGCTGTGTACAGCGATGACTCTTCTGTTATCTGATCCGATTATTTTTCCAAATGCACGAGGGCTAATAACTAATGTTTTTCTCCCTTTTGGAGGCCAGCTTATTCTAAAGGACTGGATAAAATCATAAAATGTCAATGACAATAAAAAACAGTTTATTTTTGATTCATTTATTGGGATAAATTTAGGTCACAATAAATGTTCGAATTGTCTCCCGTGGACTAATGCACAAAAATCATCGTTCAATAAAGCTTTCGGCTCAATTTTCTTAAACTGACTTCCGATATGGTACGGGCTGCCTCGAATACTCGTTGCCGCAATACTGCTTATTGGTTTCGCGTAAACTTAGTCTTTTAAATATCCCCCCAATAAAAGAATTTAGTGGGTTTAGTGGGAAACGCGATGGTCATAAAATTAGTCCCAATCGACCAATCCATCTTTCGTGGAATGTTTCGTTGAGGTGCTCACGGAGTAGCCGGGCGAAGTGGGCCGGCCAACCGTCTTGTTATCCTTCGTCTCTGTGCCAACGGCACATCTTCTAATAAAATTTTGCAAAAATTTAAAATAATTTCTGCCATCAAGAATAGGAGGTAACTCGACCGGTCTCGAAATTCCATTAAGAATTTCACTCCACAAATTAATTTTGAATTGGTATTGGGACCGATTTTCTCGTTCTTCATGTGTTTTCTGTCTGCCAGCTATGGACGTTATGTAAATTGAGACATCCATCCCCTTTGCAAGCCGATTCGTCAGTCCACAATACACTTTGAAGATATTCGGGTTTTGTCTCCACATCTGTATCATTTCTTGGCAAAATTAAACACGATGTGCGTAGTCGACTGGAAGAAGTGATTAGACGCGTTGGATTTGGTAGGGATGGTATTGATGACGCTGACCTAAACGCTACCGTTTCTCTTTTTGCTTCGCTCGCTCGGCTCCCGCGCTGTTGTGGTCGCAGTGCTAACCTAACCTAACCCATTAATCTACTTTACTGGTAGCAGTCCGGTCCTAGTGCTACGCCGACCGCTACTGCGGCACGCTCGCTTCGCTCGCTCGGTTCGCGCGCTGTTGTGGTCGCAATTCTAATCTAACGAAAGCCATTAATCTACTTTAATTGTCATTGACATTTTATGATTTTATCCGGTCCTTTAGAATAAGCTAGCCTCCAAAAGGGAGAAAAACATTAGTTATTAGTCCTCGTGCATTTGGCAAAATAATCGGATCAGATAACAGAAGAGTCATCGCTGTACACAGCATCTTTGTAGCACATAACAGTGACTGCTTTCGGAGTTCAAGTTTTAAGTTGGCTCGATAGGGCATAAGAATACCTACTGTTATCGCAGTAAGATACATGTGTTATACCATTTTTGAATCTGCATAACATGCCTAATTTATTGACGTTATTTGTTTGTTTCGTTTCTAGTAAAAATAAAACATTGCAGATGGTCAAAGTTGAAATTCATGTTTTTGTGACAAATTAAATCAAGATTAATCAAGTTTTTTTGAGCATTTTACAATAGATACTGACAAAATAACACTTTAAACTTTTGGATTAGCTATTCATGATTTGATACATACAAAAAACTGTCATTAAGAGCTTTCCGTGTCGATGCTGGTACTAAAAATGTAAGAAAAAAGGGGAAAATTCTCAAAAGTTTTTATTTCGGTAAGAACTCGAAAACCGTGCAACTTTTACTGAGGTCATGTTAGGTTGGTTGGGTTCCTCTTGAGTTGACCTACCTCCATTGTCACTGTGACGTGGTACTTCTGGGACACCCTGTATATACCTATAACAACATATAGACGACGGTTATGGCCAGGTTATGGCACTGTGGTGTTGTTACACAGCAAAATGATAAATTCACATATTATATTATACCTATTTATATAATGTTTCGTGTATTGGTTAGTAGGTACTCGTATTTCTAGTCTTCTCTTTAAAAGATCCTGGGAGAGACAGTATTATTTTTAAATAAGAGATATTAACACTTCTCACAGCCTATTCTTTCAAGAGTTCTCATAACACACGGAGATGAAAGCCACAGAACAATATCAAACAAAATGATAATATAATACTTACACACCTATCTATTTCTTATTCACAAAATCTAGAACTATCTGCATTCATTTGGATACCAATTTCCCGTTTCCGAATGTATTATTAAAGATAATATGGTTATGCATCCTAACGCTTATAAAATATTGAGGATACTAAATTTCTATTCCGTATCTCCCACTTCCAAGTTATCTTTGAAAGAACTAATAACAGTAAGATATTTCTACTAATCAACAGTTAATTATAATGTTCAACCAAGCCTATCATGAATTTGTTACTTCAATAAGTAATTACCTAACGACATTAAATTTAGAATCTAAAGCGTGAATAATCCTTAACTACGAAGACAAACATTTTTTGATTGCTAACTATGACTGGGTCCGAAACTCAAAGACTTAGCAATATCTCCAAAACAATAATAAGTACTTATCCTGAATAAAAGGAACACTTTTAGTGTGCCAAGCCAACAAGTGACGACATAGGCGGCTATATGGTTCTTTACCTAAGTTTCATACCATCCAGGAAGAATTTCGACACTTGATAAACAGTTGCTGATTTGGTCTGTCAGGATCAGGAGTGTAACTGTGTAACCTCAATATCTCAGTGGTGTTATCACACATACACATTATATAATACTATTCATGGTCATATATAACGTTAAATTCAATTAAATTTTTAACTTAATGGCTATTGTCCATTGGGACAATGCTGACAGCGTGTATAGCTGGGTTGATAATGCACGCCGTTGTATGGGAACCTTGCACTTTGTGACTATGCGCTGAAACTTGGCACAGTTGATCCTTAGGTGGTCTTGAGTGAATTCAGACCGGTAGACATCGATAGCCACCGCGCGTTTAGTGGGGGGGAGGGGGGGACGTTCGACGCTGCCGCGCTTTAATTAATGCAACATTTCTCTAAATCTATACATAATATGGCATGTGATATATCATTTTCGGATAAATTAAGGATGAGGAATCTATTTTTTGGACTAAAATAATGCACTTTCAAACAAAAAAAAAATGAAAAAGTAGAAAAAACTGAAAAACGTAATTTGTGTTTTTTTATATAATTGCCAATTCTTTTAAAAGTATAACAGTAATCTCACAACAAAAAAATAAAGTCGTAAAGCTAAACTTACGTAGTTTCTAAAAATATATAGTTTATTATATTTATCTGTTGATCCATGGGAGATAATAAATAATATCAAGCGTAAGTCAGGGCGATCTCAATGCATGATCGTCCGTGAAGTAGGGTTTAGGTACTGTGTTAAGCAACATTTCTCTAAAACTATACATAATGAGGTATGTGATTTATAATTTTCGGTTGAATGAAGGATGAGGAATCTATTTTGTAACAAAAATAATGCACTTTTTTAACAAAAAAAATATGAAAAAGTGGGACATTTGTGTTTTTTACATAGTTTCCAATCATTTTAAAAGTATAACAGAAATCTCAAAACAAAAAATATAAACATAAAACTAAACTTATGTAGTTTCTAAAAATATATATTTTTATTATATATATCTGTTGATACATGGGAGATAATAAATAATATTGAGCGTAGGTCAGGGTGATCTCAATGCATGATCGTCCGTGACGTAGGGTTTAGTTAATGTTTTAAACACACAAAAAGTGCATATATTTTATTGTTTATGTCTCTTAGTATTTTAAATGAAACTACGCAATCTAAATTTATTTATTGTATATATTGCAGGATCCACTGCAATGACAGAGGTCTGAACATTTAAGCTGCCTTTTTTTGCATTTGCACCAGCCAATTTGCACCTAAAAATTTCCAGACATTACATGCTCCTGCAGCAACAGGAAAGTCTGTCCATGTAGTTGTTGTTGACCTTCGTCCAACCCCAAGTAATTACCCCAAGTGCGTGATAACCAACCCCAAACGCCCACCTCTTGATAAATGCTGATTTATTTATTTAGATTACAAGAAAATCGTAACATTACAGGATTACACCCAAGTCATAACAAAATTCTTAAAAATTAAATTATATTATTCCACAGATACATTAAATAAGATTAAATTATTACACATACAATTACTAAATTAAATACATAGTTACATCACAGACTAATTGGCAAGACTCTCGCATAATTTCAGACACTCTCTTTCAACGACCGTCCATCCATCCGCAAACAAATCGCAGGAGAGTTGCACCGCGCTAAGCCCGTTAAGGGCATGTAGAGCGCGGCAGACAGGAGAGTTGCGGCGCGCCACCGTGTGCGCGGGGGGCACCGCGAACAGGCGCTGCCGATCTGCGCGAAACCGCGTCCGTCCGTCAGGGACGAATAGTCGACAGGCTTCGCCAACCAGCACTGGGCAATCGAGACGACCTCGCAAAATACGGAGGATAGTGATCAACTGATCAAAGAGTCTGCGCGTAGCCAGAGAATGGTAGCCAAGGGTGCCCTGCAGATAGGCAGTAGGGTAAAGGAACGGATAATAGCCGCCAAATTTTTTAAATAGGAAGCGCAAGAAACGTTTCTGCACTTTCTCAAGCATTAAGGCATAGGTTGATTCATGAGGATTCCATACGCAGGAACTAGCCTCTAACTTGGATCTTACGAGAGCAGAGTAAAGCAATCTTATGGCTCCTACATGTGTGAAGTTTTCACAGTTACGAGTAACGAAGCCTAGCCGCTTGAAACCTTCTGCTGCCAGCCCACGCACGTGATCGTGGAATGTGATTCCAGGATCAAACACTACCCCAAGGTCTTTGATAGATTGAGTGTGAGAAAGAGGTTGCTTGTCAAGAGTATATTGGGCAATTGTAACTTGTTTAGAGCGCGTGAAGCTCATAACATGGCACTTTGAAGCATTAAGGTAAAGACGGTTCTCGGCACTCCATTGGTGAATTGCATCTAAATTACGTTGCATGACTTGGCAATCTGATGGGGTTCTAATATCAACAATTATCTTAAGGTCATCAGCATACAACAAGGCTCTACCAGCTTCCAGGCAGCCGGCAAGATCGTTAATCATAACTGTGAAGAGGAAAGGTCCTAGCAGAGATCCCTGACTTACGCCTGAGTTCGTGAGGTAAGAACCAGAGTCAAAACACCCCAGGCGAACAAATTGCCTACGATTTTCCAGATAATTGGCAAACAACCGCAAGAGTGAGGGGGAAAACCCTATAGAGGAGAGCTTCCATAATAAAACATCATTATCAACTTGATCGAACGCTTTCCTAAAATCGAGATATACTACGTCAACTTGGCATCTTTCATCTAGTTTTTGCGCGACATGGTCTACAAGTGAGAGAAGATTAGTGTTTACGGAGCGGCCTCTCCTAAACCCGTGTTGAGCGTCATCTAGGTAAGGATCAACTTGTTTATAAAGCTTCGCATGCAGAACACTTTCAAATACCTTAGCGAAGGAGCTCAAGACGGCAATTGGCCGATAGTTCTCAGCCTGGGATTTATCACCTGATTTAAAAATCGGCGTCACCCTCGAGAGTTTCCAGCGACTTGGATAAGTTCCGGATTCTAAGATTAAATATATGCGCCAAGGGAGACGACAGCTGAGTTTTAAACGCTTTAATTATGTAAGGCGGTACATTATCAGGGCCAACAGAGCTGCTCGGCTTTAATTTATTAATCCCGAGTTCAGCCTCCTGACTAGTAAAACCAGTGATATTTATTAAACGGTTATAGGCCGCCGCAGTACCTGCCACATCCGCACTTAGCTGTGGTGTATGCGAAAGGAATACGCTACTAAAGTAGTCCGCGAACGCACCCGCAGCTGCGTGCCCACTGAACTCTTGACCGCGATATGAGATACTCTGTTCGAAACCCCCTTTTGTCCGTAAGTTCGAGATATGATTCCAGAACAACTTAGGGTTAGTTTTAATGTATCCCTGGATGCTGTATATATAGCCGTTGTACGCTTCGGAGACCCTGCGTTTAATATCCGCCCTGAGGTCACTGTAGAACTTGTATACGTCTGGATGGGAGGTGACCTTCCACTCTTTATGTAATGCACCCTTGAGTTTCAGATCTCTAATAATATCAGCTGAGAACCATGTTGGATATCTTCTAGATAGACTATTTTTCCGAATCTTTTTTGGAACACACGAGTCGTCAAAACATACATATAGTGAAGAATACAGACGTTCGACAGCTTTATCTACGCATCTTTCAGCAAGTACGGGTCTCCAGTCCACATTAGAGATGAACTCATAAAGTAACGAAAAGTCTGCCTTACCAAAATTCCAATCAGTGGCTGGATCGATGTTACTGGGCTCGAGTGCCTCAACTCTCCCGGGCCGATTCAGTGTGATGGAAATGTCTAAGGGCGGGTGGTATACGTCTGCGCGTTCAACCAGGCCTTCACACGCCGTACACACTCTCACTGCGCCCTCACATTCACTGATACAAAGTGGCTTTGGTCGGTGGGAGGTGTTCTATCTGCTGGTCTATCTTGGTAAAAATATATATATGGGGCTCATTCACTGAAGTACATGAAGCGGATCTGAAATAATAAGTATGGTATACAGTATTCTTTTTTAAGTTTTGAGATCCTATTATTCTATTATATCAGTTTCAAAAGCAGAAAAACTGGCCAATCATATGATGTTAAGACGTATTTTTCGATGGAAGCCATTACCTGCTCAATGCGTCGCTTGATCGCTAACTCGAAACCTACAGTAGGTCAGGAAAGGCTTCCATGGTTGAAAAGCACTTCTCTTTCCTTTACCATTGAACCAAGATACCGTATCACATCCGGTGAATGCGTGAAAGAGTGGGCCTGTAAATAAAAAAATATGTATAAAACACCCGTATTTTCTTAATTTACTATGATCGAGGCTTCACGACTCATGATACTGTGGATACTGATGTGTTGGTACTGACAGTTACACATAATATGCAAGCTTTACCTCAGCTTGAGGAAATTTGGGTGCATATAGGAACAAGATAACATCACCAATATCTGTGCTATCATGATGTTGCCATCACGATAGGTAAAAGTGGTATATCTGGTCATAGTAAATTAAGAAAATACAGGTGTTTTATACAGATTTATTTATTTACAGGGCCACAGAGAGCAAAATTATTACCCATTTCACGCATTGACAGGATGTGACATGTGACACGGTATCTTCGTTCAATGGTAAAGGAAAGAGAAGTGCTTTTGAAGCTTGGGATACCTTTCCTCCATGACCATGATTTCCTCCATGATTCGTTGGTTTCACTCTCGGTAGAGTAGTCGTGGTCATCATTTCAGATATTGGTGAATGGTGATAAGCTTCACAACACGCCGCCATTCTTACCTGATAGCCGCCTTCCTCGTGCATTCATGTATACTCGACGCCACGTAGCTTGGCAATAGCGACCAATGACTCCTCCTACCATGAAACTCAATTTCTAATGACGACACTTTTTTTTGTTCCCCGTAACGACCATTTTTACTTTTATTGCTACACCGTGGTAGCGGGTCCGCTCCCTCCACGCCCAGACACCCTCTACCTCATCATCATCATCATCACATACCCCATTATGTATAGTTTTAGAGAAATGTTGCTTAACACAGTACCTAAACCCTACTTCACGGACGATCATGCATTGAGATTGCCCTGACTTACGCTTGATATTATTTATTATCTCCCATGGATCAACAGATAAATATGATAAACTATATATTTTTAGAAACTACGTAAGTTTAGCTTTACCTACGACTTTATTTTTTTGTTGTGAGATTACTGTTATACTTTTAAAAGAATTGGCAATTATATAAAAAAACACAAATTACGTTTTTCAGTTTTTTCTACTTTTTCATTTTTTTTTGTTTGAAAGTGCATTATTTTCGTCCTAAAAATAGATTCCTCATCCTTAATTTATCCGAAAATGATATATCACATGCCATATTATGTATAGATTTAGAGAAATATTGCATTAATTAAAGCGCGGCAGCGTCGAACTTCTCCCCCTCCCCCCCACTAAACGCGCGGTGGCTATCGATGTCTACCGGTCTGAATTCACTCAAGACCACCTAAGGATCAACTGTGCCAAGTTTCAGCGCATAGTCACAAAGTGCAAGGTGTCGTGCACTAACACCCCAGCTAGTATAACGTTCATTTATTTTGTATTCTAGCTGCATCAAGTTATATTGACAAGGTGACATTTAAATGGAATTATATTATTGCTCCGTTGCTCGTTATAGCGAAATTAGACATTTCGCTCGTGCCTGTCATTTCCACTTTAACGATATGAGCCGCCATTTTGATTTTTTAAGTAGTTACGTCTATCATAATTGAGGAAGTATATTTCATCTCAATGAGAAAGAAAATGTCAAAACTGTTATGTACTTTGAATAAAATACATTGCTAAAGTAGACATATAGTAGAGATATCTCGGTGAGACATCAATAGAACCGTTGAATAAAGCCCCTGGGTCCGAAAATAGAGTGAACCGGTCTATCATATATCTCGTTATTTGTTTCGCTTAGCAAATTGGAAGGCGTGGGCTAGGAATTTGCGATGTGACTATCAATATACAAATGACTATCAATATTCAAGGAGACTTATTTAGACTTCTTTAAACTACTAGTGTACAGTAACCAAAACACCATACTTCCTTCGTTTATGCCATGTTTTCATAATACAAATACAATTTTTCTACTACGTTGTGTGTGTTGATTTGTTAATTCATTACGTGCTTAATCTAGTAATTCATAATATGTTCCCTAACTGCATCTTAACCTGTGAATTTGAGCGCTCTGGTGTTACTACCGTGCCCCCAGATTATGGTTCATTCATTCGAGAGTGGTTAAAACAGGTGTCTGTATAAAACTGGTCAGTAAACAACTAAACGCATTCTTTATCCAAAAATTATCACGTTTGAGAAGTTATTTAATGAAGAATCCGGTTCAACGGGGTCAACGGAGTATTAAAAACTACAGTTTATCGTCGGGTTCACCCTTGTCTGTATTGTCACCGTACAATAACAAAAAACTAATGAGTCTACAATAATAGAATTCCTTACAAGCGCAGTGAACACAAAACTTAATCTGTCGTATTACGTACATGTACTTATTTTATACAAGTGCCATAAGGTTAATCGTCTAGATTAGATAAAATGTTCTTGTAATTGTATCCGAGATAACAGGATATTTGGCTTATTTTGTTATACAACTGGTTATGACGTCACTAAGTTTGGTTATAATATAACTCTGTTAACATTTATTATTAGGTGTAACATTCAGCAGACTGTGATGTACCCACCTAAAAGCATACACCGTCACACTAAATAAGGTGCATCGAAAACTAAATTAGCAAGTAATTTACAAGCACACAAACATAACTATGTTCTTGGAATTTACAACACTTAGGTACATTGTCTCTTTAATAAGTAGATATACTTATTACTTTTATAAGTAGGTACCTATCTGTCAACCATAATACTATAAAACCATTTAAAAAAACTATAAATAGTTTTAATCAGTCGGTTTATGTTTATTAGACTTGTATTCAGTTAAATGATTCAATCTCATATTCAATGCCAATCGGCACAGCTATTGAAGATTAATTTAATATTATTGACACAACCATACACACTACTAAGTATGTCAATACCTTGCTAATCCGATAATAAGTAAATAAATATATTTATCAATTGCTATGAATCTTCTTATGTCTTCACGGAGCCATCTTTAAGTATGTTGGGGATCTGGGCACCACATAATTATATTAGGGACTCAATTGAAAAGGGATAAAAAACATGTACAGTCAGTCGGAGTAACACTGTAGTTTGTCCCTTCCGTATAACATTGGCCCACCCACACCTACACCGCCAGTTTTAATTTGCTGCTATAATTCATAAATAACTAGTATTGAAATACTAGTATTTCAAAAACATTTTTTTTTTACAATTTGAAATACATTGCCTATGCGATGTAACACTAACAGCACACAATTAAAACAGGCAGTGTGTAGGTAAGTCAATGATATACGGAAGGGGCAAAGTTACTCGAATTGACTGTATATTTTTTCGGGAGTTATCGGGGGACCTCCACGTCAAAACCGGACTGGGGGCTTGTTTTCACTCAGCAAAGTAAAGGCGAACCGCGCGAACTGAATAGCTAATCGTTTTCTACTGAAATGAAGGTGTCGAGTCTAAATTTGCAAGGTTTAAACAACATTAAATGTAAATGTTTACGAACCAGTCATATTTTAGTAATACGTATGGCTAATTTGCGTCGCCGTTTCAATCGTTATGTAAATGAGTTAAATAACCCGTTATTGTTACCATTTATATTCAAGATGCTTCTACAAAAAGCGGACTTTTAAGTCCAGTATTATTTGCCTTGTATTTGCGCAATAAATATTAAATAAATGATTACGTGAAAATTATAACCACGTACTCAAGTCTTGTAAAGCATCATGTTACAGCAATTAACTGGTTTCCTTCCGCATAGATTACTTCCTTCTATAATAAAGTTCGTTCTGATTAAGGCTACTGCCATTTATATTACAGTTAAGCTAAGTTTGCACCTCGCTAGTATGCGTCATTATAGGTCCTAGGCGTACACTAAATCAAATCGGGTAGTAATCGGTTATTGCATCACATATATGTATAACCTGTATTCGACGAGGAATTGCGATGTCTCCAATCGAGTAATATTTCGGCGTTGTAATAGCCATATAACGGGTAATACATCGATTACTCTCCACATGGAATTTTCCGCTGTTCAATATACATCTCAACAGAAATAATAATTATAAAATTAAACGGCTAAATACTTCCCATAGCACATCGCATCTATAGGGTAGAATCCGTTTATTATGACTCCGCCTATATTGACCAACCGCCTTTTATGATGTGATTAAACAACAGACTTTGGTTTTCATATAAAATTCTTCGTGAAAGAAGTCGGATATAATGACTTCGCTTACAGTGACATGTCGCTTATTATGACCCATTTTTAATAAATTATGTCCGGTTATAGTGACCGACATGATTCTTTATACTACCTTCTGCAATATTCGTTGATCCCCGACGACGTTAGTAGTGGTCGCGTAAAGGTGCAATAATCACATTATATCGGGTGCACATTAGATAACTCTTCTCTCGTGAAGAAATTTAGCGTGGGTCATTCGACAATCTCAATGATTTTCAAAAACGAGAATCGGATTAAGCAATCGTTTTTTTTTCACTAAACGCTTATTATGACGTGTGTTTTAATTCCCTTCGATGTCATTATAAACGGATTCCACTGTATATAATATAGCGATGAGATCTCATTACTTCATTAGAAACGTTCGAATTTAGACACAATGTTGATTGCTTCCTTCGATTCTTTATTAGGCAAGTCGTTTTATATATAGGACCTTAGCCGTGTATCTACCAATAATACGTGCATGCAACGCAACTGCCTCGCACTGACCTTTGCGCTAACCAATTCTGTAGCGAGCGGAACTGAACTTAATATCGATAGACAAACGAAACATTGTCAGTTGAATGAGCAGTTGGCAGAAGATACGAATTTTTAATTCTTTTAATGCAGTACTTTGTTCTTTCGTTTATTTTCAGAGTAATTATGTGCTGTTATTGTAACGAGGTTAAATCATATAATAATATATTTATACAGGTATAGGTAGGTTGTTACTTTGATGATGAAGATGAAATCAATTCGTTAGCTGTTCCTATGTAAATACGTAAACAAGATGTTATTGACCCCGGATACGTGAAACGCGTGCAATTACTCATACATATTCATACTTTTCAGTCCCTTTGTAAAGAATGACGCTTCATTTATATATTAGACGGTACCTGCATAATTACGTAATCATATTTTTTTTCTTAAGCGTAGTCGGATAAAAAGTATCCTTAAGAGGATATATCACTCGCTCCTTTACCCGTACTATCAGTTTACCTTAAGTTTGCATCTGATAACTTAAGGCGATGCAAATGAGGTCCAAAGTTAACGTAACCGGGTTATTCAAATCGGAATTTTTACGAAATTTTAGGAACTAAATGGGAAAGAAATTATCTGTGTCGGACTGTTTCGATTCTTGCGCAAATTATTACAGAACTAGCATTAACCCGCGGCTTCGCTCGCGTGCCTATACAATATACATCATGCTACGGGAACAATGCTCTTTTTTTCAGGATTAAAAGTAGGCTATAATCTGCAATCTGCATTTCCCTGATGCATATCCGTCCAGCCGTTTTAGCGTGAATAAGTAACAAAACATACACAGACTTTCGCTTTTCTAATATTACTGGGAAATACTTTTTATTTTATCATAACTCCACTTTATCAAATCAAACCGAAAACTCAAGCACTCAAATCAAACGATCTCAGCTTTTACTGTACCAAATAAAGTTCACTTCAAAATCCATAACTCGAAGTGAAGCTAAGACACCGGGATATGTGTGCATTTTATTTGTACCTATAAAGCTTTTATAATGTCCCGAGCCTCCGCTTATTGACTTGTGATATTCGAGATTGATTTAATGATTCTAAGCCATGTTCTAAGTTACGTCATGTTCTATTGTAAGATATTGAGGTTCTCTTCGTTGATGAATGAAAAATGTATTATTCTGAGCCAGATAAACGTAATTCAGAATTCTGAAATGACTTAACATAATTATTGAAAAGCTTGAATGTATTTATTACGGATGCAGGGAGTTTCCCGATCATTACTCCTCCCGTCCCAACGCGCCGCCCGCCTATAGGTACCGATTGACGACGATCGAGATGCCACCAAATACATTTTTTTTAATCAATTAGGATAACGCGGGTCTCTATCCATACCTCAAAAGCAAAAACAGAACCCCCTTATAGGATCACGTGTAGCTGTCTGTCAGTCCGTCTGTTACAACCGATTTTCTGCAAAACTACTGCAATTTGGCACAAATGCTTTCAAGAATTTTCATGACCACAAATAAAATTTCAAAATTGGTGGCATTTTCGTAATTAACGTCCCAACAAACCATAAAAATTACACCCATACTCATATTTAGACATTTCAACCCCATTTCACCCCAACAGGGAAGATGTTAATTCACGTCCGACACGTTGGATTTAAAAATCGTTGCGGTTTTCGTAATTAGCGACCCGATGAACCATAAAAGTAATACCAATGGATTTTCAGACTTTGTCACCACATTTCTCCCTATTAGGGGTTGAATTAAAAAAAAACCTGAAACACGTGTTTACTCATTTATTGTTAGAAATACTCCTGTGAAGTTTCGAATAAAATAGCCTAACTAATCTTGTTTCCCCATACAAACTCTGGAACCCCATTTCACCCCTTTGGGTTTTGAAAAATCCTTTCTTAGTGCACCCCTACACCTTTTTAAGGAAACTACGTGCCAAATTTTAATTCTCTAGAACCAGCGGTTTAGTATTTAGACATTTCAATCCCATTTCACCCCAACAGGGGAGATGGTAAATCACATCCGCCACGTTGGATTTTAAAATCGTTGTGGTTTTCGTAATCAGCGACCCGATAAACCATAAAAACAATACCCATGCTGATTTTCAGACTTTCTCACCACATTTTTACCTTATAGGGGTTGAATTTTCAAAAAAAAATTAAACACGTGTTTACTTATTTATCGTTAGAAATAATCCTGTAAAGTTTCGGATAAAATAGTGTAACTAATCTTGTTTCCCCATACAAACTTTGGACCCCCATTTCACCCCTTTAGGGGGTAAATTTTGAAAAATCCTTTCTTAGTGCACCCCTACACCTTATAAGGAACCTACGTGCCAAATTTGAACTCTCTAGAACCAGCGGTTTAGTATTTAGACATTTCAACCCCATTTCACCCCAACAGGGGAGATAGTAACTCACGTCCGCCACGTTGGATTTTAAAATCGTTGCGGTTTTCGTAATCAGCGACCCGATAAACCATAAAAACAATACCCATGCTGATTTTCAGACGTTGTCACCACATTTCTCCCTTTTAGGGGTTGAATTTTCAAAAAACCTAAAACACGTGTTTACTCATTTATCGTTAGGAATACTCCTGTGAAGTTTCGAATAAAATAGTCTAACTAATCGTGTTTCCCCATACAAACTTTGGAACCCCATTTCACCCCTTTAGGGGATGAGTTTTGAAAAATCCTTTCTTAGCGGATGCCTACGTCATAACATCTACCTGCATGCCAAATTTCAGCTCAATCCGTCCAGTGGTTTGGGCTGTGCGTTGATAGATCACTATGTCAGTCAGTCAGTCACCTTTGAGTTTTATATATATTTTTATATATATAGATATGTACTCGGCGTCTTTTTTGGCCACAGAATAACATTTCCTACTTATTCAGTTCCTAAAATTTCTTAAAGATTGGTTAATGTTTAGAGGAAGAAAGGGACGATTTGTATTAAAAAATAAGCAGTGCTATATCTCTTCAACCATCTTTAGATGTCCACAGCTCTCCTTGTACAGAAATATGTTCAAAACCTTCTAGCCGTTTTTGTATGGAATCAATAATAAAATTAATAAGAGATGGCGATTTAATCAATGCTCACATTTAAGAAACACAACAAAATAAGACCACAGCGCTGTTTTTTCCCGAAATCATGTCCCTTTAATGTAGGTAGGTACCTAAATTGATTTTCCATATTGTACAATTTCAGGTTGTTTTATTAATATGTATAAAGTTCAACATAATGTCTAGCTATGGCGCCCTTTCCTAACCATGACCACGTATAAAATAAAATGCATTGAGTTTTTGCACATACGTCCTACTATATATTGATTTAAACTTAGACGATTCTCACACACTATTATAGCAAAACGGGACACCCCTTCGAAACGATAGCTACGAAATGTCACTTCGAGACCACAGACGTATCATCACGTCTAAAACAAGGATATTGTAATTAAATAAACACTTTTCGAACGCAACTAAGTCCCATATACCTATATTGTTATACAAATACAAATGTCTTTATTTTGCTTGAAATATGGTACATAAGTTGGTCAGACAATATTATAGCACAATACATATTTCACCACCATCTGGCTCAAAATTTTGTAACTTATAACTAACAACATAAAGACTCGTCCAAAGCCTTCCTATACGTATACCTACAACAACAAGGGTGAGTTGCATTGCGCGCCGTGCAACAGAACCTTTAAAACCAAATTTGGTTTTGCAAGCCACATTCGGGCACATGATCGCCGCTCGTGAAGGTCATGGAGCCAGGTTCGCCATTATATATTTTAATACTCATACAGAAAGTGTTCTTGCCATACAAAGCTGTTCTTTTGTAAGGTATTACTAGCCTATCAGGGTACCTTGTATTAAAATTTGATACGTCTCGATATGTCTTAAGAGTTCTGGGTTCTGGGTTCGGGCTGGGCTTACAAATACACGTATTTCTTATATGTACATACATGTTACCGTCATTAGGCATAGATCTTTGTACAACGGTCTGCAAGATGTGGTAATATCAACGTCGCAGATTGCCCCGACGCATTGCTTTTGAGCTATCTACGCTCGATTTGCATAGTGCGAGTTTCCCCATAGAAGGATGGCATATCTAAGAAGGGAACAGACATAGCCATGATACGGTTGAATGGCAGCCTTCTTACTGCAAGTTTTTGCCAGTCGCCACAAAGCGTACGCAAAAGAGTTTATCCTACTATACATGTCATCAATGTGGTTTACCCAAGAGCACCTGTCATCCAAGTGAATGCCAAGGAATATTGTTTGACAGGATTCTTCTACGACTTCATTATTAAAAAATACTCTAAGTGGCGGTTTACAGGCATTATGGATTACAAATTGTATGTATGTCGTTTTCTTTAAGTTTACATTTAAGTTGTTATTGTGCATCCATGTTACAATTTTGGAGATCGTGTTATTAATGTCACTATAATATTTATGACAAAAATATCTGAACACGACTTTATGCTCCTGACATATTTGTTCTCGTAAGTGTGTAGATGTAAATGAACTCGACTGTACTACGCATTCAAATTCTGTTATATCATATACATATATAATAACGTTCGACTATAATGGAACTTTATGTTGATTTGATGCAACATGGCATAATGGCTTATGAAGTTTATCATGCCAATGCAATGGTCGTGCATCGATAAAATTTATTAATCTAATAATATTTCCAATGATTATCACGATAACTACTGTATTTACTTTACATATATAATTTTGAATTTCTAAAGTTACCTCAGGAATAGGTAAAAATCAATTGTTACTGGTTTCCGCCCTGTATAGACAAGTACAATGAGCTGCAGAATTGCATGGCCCATTTATGGATGAATTCATTTTACAAATATTAATTTGGGTATAAACGGGTAACCCCGTGAGGATTTAGTATTTAACAATCGCCTATCTCTACCCCTACATGTTCCGGTCTAATAAACATTGCACAGTTTAAATTCCCGTATATCGTGTTTAACCACGTTTAACACAAATAATATGATAACAAACAATGTGACTTATTCCCTGAGCTTCGCCAATCGTGACTGCATTATAAAATGCCATATAAAATGGCCGCCTCGTCCGTACTCAGCCGCAATATCATGGCCGTTCGATGTGACGTCACCAAAATGTTAAAATTATTCGTATTATTTTATTTGCATCGTGTGCCAATGTTTCTAATATTGAGTCCGAACAAAGGCCAAAGTACAAGCGTTACGTCCCGTCGTGGTGAGGTGACGTGAATGGAGCCGCCGTGGAAAGTAAAAGATCACGGTAAGGAGCGTGATGTAGAACGTTGTGAAAACAGGCGACGTTACGATATAAACTGGAAATAAATCTGTATAAAACCACTTTATATCTTTGCCTAAAAAGACTAAACATGAATAAGTATAACATTTTGACCTAACGTGACAGGTTGTCGCAAATTTCCACGCCACGTTCGTCGCACCGTAGTGAAATGTAATCTAATAGGTAGTGTCGTAGTGTACATGTAGGTATATTATTTTTTGTGAAAGCAGGAACATCTGCTAGCGTAAACCCAATGTTTATACCTATTGAAGCGAAAAATCGGAAAATGTAATGCTTCCGGCGGGGTTTGAACCCGCGTCCCCAACGGATCTCCGGATCAACACCGGTGTCTTACCCTTACCTATTAGACTACTGAAGCGTATGCCCGAGCCATCGAATTTATCAACCAGTTGCTTCATTTCCTATATGCCTTCTATGTCAGAAGCATTTTTCTCCCTTCAATATAGAATGTATGTCTCATCATCGCGACGATGGATCGTTGCACGTTGACGCAGATTTATGTTTTGAGCCCAAGTATTTGAGTCTAAAGGGCAATTACAGTTTGTTTACATATGCTTATGCAATAATGCACAATGACACATGAGTGTATCGATTTATACTTATATTTATGTCGTATAAGCATTATCGGTTTACTCAGGTTGGACTTTAGTATTGTTGTCTTTGTATCATTTTGCACGGTTGCAATAAGATATTGGATATCTGGAGCGTGGGTAATTCACATTGGTACTGACTCACACATAGCATAAATATTAGTAATAATTACGTCACCGAATGTGATTTGTTGCATGACGGGAAGGCAATGATTCAATATGGTGACATTTTCCTTACATCATACATATACAATACGACGGTGTACAATCATGTCCAATGTAATTACTTATATTTTAAGGGCGAGGTAACTGTCACGTTATCGAAATTGCGAACGAGGTGACAACCAAGCTGGTAAATTAGTAAAATTTGGATATCAAACTTTGAGAACGCTTACTATATTGTCTGCGATAAGGAAATAACTAGATGGTTAAGTATTATTTTATTGTGGGCAATCACTTATTTAACATCATATCAGACATTATGGTCCGATACAATACAAATAGCTAAAAACCGGCCTCTCCGAACTATGTAGTTGTAGAAACCTCTGACTCTGACCCTAGTAGTTTAGCGGGTTAGTGCTACTAACATAACATTATCCGTCTTTCTCGTATTGTATCTAAAGGAAAGAGATAGACATTTATAGATCCAGGGGTTCCAATGCGGGCTATTAGTACCACGGGCACAAAACCTACGTAACAAACTACGTAGAAGATTAAATTGGCCAAGCTCGTTCGCTCGCATGAAATAGATACAATTGTTTCGATAAAGATCTCCCATCGCTGGCACTACCCAATAAAAACTTACACGATACGACAGCGTGAATTCAGAAAGGACTATATATTTACAGTCAACCATGTTTTTCACAAGCACGTGTCGCGACATGGGATCGCGATTTACATTTTGTCTGTTGTCATTATGTATATCAATACGCGGAATCAGTCTTATAAGGCGATAAAGATATAAATAACGGAGTGTGAGTCAAGCGAAGGTCTCAGGAGCGACTTGTGATAACTCGTGGTACTGAGACTACTGAGATGATAAGTTCCTCTTTGTGTAGACTAAACACGTGCGGTGATTACGAGACAATAGGTCCTTTATTAATTTAACCTCTTGTAAGTGTTTTACAGTAGATATATAATACAATAAATAAAATATTACTACATTTTAAAATATAACTTAGATTTCTGATGCCGCAGCGGGGCAGGGCCAAAGCTACCAGTAGCTAGGACCTTGGGGGCTGCAGCGATAGGAACCTCACGATCCGCGCCGTGTCCATCATTCCAGGAGTAACTCCTTCTGAATCTAACCCTTGATCTAGCCATCTAGCGAGATTCTGTTTGGGTGTTTGCCAAGACGTGACTATAAGAGTGTGCACTGACACAACAATCGGGACAATGGCGGAATCATCACACAGCGGTAATCTCAACGTTCCCAGTAGTCTTTGTGTAGACTAAACACGTGCGGCCATTACGTGCGGATAGACTCTATCTACTTTTAATTACGGTATTACTTTTCATGAGGGAAAATTGTCGATGTTGACGTCACCCATGTATCAATGATCTAAGATTAATTTAACGGTAGCTGCGGTTATGGTATGAAGAGCCAACGTAGCCTCTTATTATGTCATATTGTAGGTACACCCGACTAATACTTGAGACCCATTTGGCGATATCTCAAAGTACCTACACTCGAATTATCGTCCAGAAACTTTAAAACGACAAAAGGCGTGCGGACAATTTTTTTTTGAGGATGGCATTGTAAGACGTCGAGTTGCGGAAAACTAGCCCGCGATAACCTATAACCTATGGGACTACCTACACTTAGACTGGGTACGTATTTGAATATCGAAAGCTAATATATCTAGCGTTAAAAAGTCGACAGTCAAAATATCTAAAATTAAAATATCGAACGATCTACTATCATTATATCGACGTTTGGAATACCTAAAAGTCAAATACCGAATTGCTAAAATATCGAAAGTTCAAAATATCTATAATCAAATTATCGATAAATGTTAATATCAAAACCCAAAATATCAACCATCAAAAAGCCAACGTTTAAAATATCGAAAATTGAAATAGCGAACGATCTTAATATCTACTGTCATTATATTGACGGCTGACATTCCGAAAGCCCAAATGGCGAACGGTAATACCTAAATTGCACGTGGACAAAATAGGAGGGTAGATGCGAAATAATAATGAGCTGTGTGTGAAAGTCCGAATCTAGGGCTTTCGCTGGTTAGGACGCGTTCCGACACAGAGCACCCTATAGTGTTTTTGTAAAGCCGGAGGCGCGGAGGGTGTGCAGCCCTCGCCCGCCGTGACAAAGCTCGGGAGCCGTGCGTACAGGCGACCGCGCTTTGCCACGCAAGGGGGGAAGGGCTGCTCTCCCTGCGGCGCCGGAGCTAAGGCAGAGTTGACCTAAAGACTCTAGGTTGACCCAGTGCAATGTTTGATTTTAATGAAGTACATATTATAAAACCTATGGTAGTCTTATTCATATCGTCAAATTTCAGTTGAATTATTTGATAATTAATATTATTTTCCTAATTCCTAATAGGGAATTTGAAGTAAATATCGAATGTATACTTTCGATATTTTGAATTTCGACGTTATGAACCTTCGATATTCTATTTTTCGATATTTTAACCGTCGATATTTTGTATGTCGATATTTCAATTTTCGATATTCAAATACGTACCCCTTAGACTGCTCTAGAAGTCACAAATGACCGTCAAAGTTCAACATTCCTACAGAGCACTAAAAACGCTCCATACAGTTGGCCTACCTGCATATGACGTCACCTGTGTATTGGGTACCAGTATTAGTATGGAGAAAATAAGTAATTTGCCATTTTCACCGTGAAAAAGTGGTTGTATTGTTAAATTATGAGGATTCTAAATTTCTTTTGGATTAAAAAAAGAAATCATAAAATTGTGGTGCCTTTGAAGTCACAGGTACCTACTTATTACAAAAACATGTTTTTTTGTTTTTATTTTTCTCTTTGTTTCGTGACATATTGAGCTAATTATATTCATATAACTAATTACACTATGTTGTATAGTTCAACATCAGTCGCATCCCCTGTTCTCCATGGCATTAGCAAATACTCGTGCCGTATGCGGGACTTCAGTCATTATCATTTTCTTGTCCTTATTGCATTTATTTAGTCTGCTTTTCTCTTTCATTCTTCCTTTGCTGGAAGCAATCTCTTCGCTTCATTTCTTCATTGCGCATTATGAACTTCTTTCAGACAGTTCATCCATCTTTTCTGTGGCCCTCTTCTTATATAGGTACCTAACCCTCCAGAGGGACTGCTAGTGGTATTTTATGTAATTAATTGAATCAGGCGTTACTTTGCGGAAATCCATATTATATCGCGGAATAGCAAAGCAATATTATTATTTTCATTGGTATTTTATGTACCTACACTAGCTGTTTGATATCTGTTATAGTTAAACCTACTAATATATGTTAAATATTGTTGTGTTATCATCATTTTTACAATACCTACCTACCAAATTGTAGATTCGCCAACCTAATCTATCCGCGAATAATCGATAGTGTTGATACGTACCTGCAGATACATCAGTCGGTGGTTTTTGTTGGACATTTAAACTTCCTGCGTTTGATGAATTACCAATAACTCAATAAATATCGGGTAATAATAATGGATTACGTAAATACGTAGGCAACTACATAGTTTCCACTTCCTCTGCTTTCAATAAACCCATCAGTTTGATGCAAAACGTGTACTTACTAAGAAAACAATCCAATAGTTTCATTTACGTCATTATACCTCAGGGTTTCACTCACTTTAAACACCGGAAGACACTCGCAACTTTCGGAGGAGGAAAAAGGACCCCTGTCTTGCCTTTGTTGAGTGAATTGTATCCATACACATTAATATTACGATCTTTAGTGGGCATAGAGACGGGCGTTCGTAGGTAAATACCCAATCCTCACAGGTAAATACCTAATGTCCCCCTAATAATTTGGGTATAAACGGGTAAATTCTTGCGAAGATGGCTATTGTAACGAGGGCAGGACATTATTAAATACGATAACCCGTTCGATAGATGACGTTATAGCCACGAACTCTAAAAATCCCAATAATTTTAACGGAAATGTACATGTTATTTTTAATTTCTTGTATGATGACCCCGGTCCTGCCTTATAGGTAGATGCCTATTACTCTGGTTAAAGTGATATTGTCAGTCATTTACTTTTTACTCTAGTTTGCTGAAGCGAAACTTTGTAGGCTAATGAAATACCTACATTGAAGCTAAATGATTTGTTTATTGTTAATTAGCTTTAATATTACTCTGTGCTTATCAAACTCAGACGTTTCTGTTACGGCAGATGGAGACGATTAATTCATAAATAGGTAAATTTCTAAATACTTTCTGCTGTAATCGGTGCTAAGAAGAATTAGGACTTTTTGAAATTGCCTTTTTTCCCGATGATATTTTTCCGAATGATTTACAAATGAGTTTTAATTAGATATTATTTAGATTCGAATTTTTAAATCTGATTGCTCACAGAACAGACGAGACAACAGCAAGAATCGGAGTAGGTAGAATAATTTGTTACTGCCATTTAGTAAACCGTAATAAAACCTCAGTGTGCCATTTGGCACAAACGTGTTATATCTTCGTTAATAAGAACGTTTATAGCGCTTATTTACGTCCACAAGAAGTACCGTACTGTAGTTAGTACCTCTCGAAATAGAGCTGACGCCATTAAATGGTTTGAGTAGGAAAATAACAAACCAACATTAAATACAATTGTTTAACAGAGAGCTTAAATGTTTTGTAAATAAATGCCAAATAAATATGAGCTTGTTTGCCGTATTATATTTGATGGTTAAATCAGAGTCGCAGTAGTATTTAATGATATTTTATTCAGATGGTTGACGGTTGATTGTACATTCTTACGATAACAACGACTAGGTAGCGTAGCAACCGTCCAACACTTCCTCTCAAGCAACCATTCAACATCCTAATCCCATACAGCATCAAGCAGTCCTAAGTAAACCTAAACCAGACACACACCTTTCAAACTTAACACAGGGCAATGGCTTAGTCAAGATATCAGCTATGTAATCTTCAGTCGAGACATACTGTAGCTGAATCAACTAATCATTGATGCATTGACGAACGAAGTTATACCAATTGTCAATATCTTTCGTCCGTCGGTGAGAAACAGGATTATTAGCCAACGTTACGCGGCACTCTGATTGTCCACAAACAGCTTGACGCTCGTTGTGCCCATATTTTTGACAATATAGCTGACTAACCTCTGTAGGTATACAGCTTCCTTGGATGCTTCAGATAGCGCAACATGTTCGGCTTCTGTTGTATATAAAGCCACACAGTATTGCTTTCTGCACTCCCAGGATATAAAATGTGGTCCAAGTTTAAACATGTATCCTGAATATGACTTTATATTAGTCGGCGCCCTAGTCACTGTCAACCTGTAATTAATTAATGATTAAAGTCTCCATTCGACTTTCGAAATACAAATCATCTAACAAAGACTGGTATCGCAGTTGTTCTTGGCGGTTCAGTTCATTACCATCACCACCCCCTCTGCCAAAACATTACGTAGATCCAGTTCAAGCTGGGTTTTCTGCTGGTTTACACTGATCCATACCATGGTCCATTAAGTAAAGCATCAACAAACTTCCTCTGAAGCAAGAAAAACGTACCTTCTGTACTCCGTTCACACTCATGCAGAGACATTGCCGAGCTTCCTCTAAATTCTTAAATTGGAAGTATTTCCTTAAGCCGTCCTGCAATTCCATCTTTGCACGAATATCCTTTACAAAAAAACGATAAAACATTCTAATATAAAGACATATAAAAAATCTTTAAAATATAAACATCTATCAATCTTTGAACGTTTAAATGACATTGACAATATACCATCATTTACTCTTCCGTTCAACAAACTTTTGCTTTTGACCGTCTCCAATGAAACCTTGTTGCATATAGACGTTTTCATAAACGGTCTCCGCAAAATTTCCTGGTGGGATCGTGGATCTTCTCTTATTTTGCAGACACTATCATAGCAGTTTAATCCGCTCTGTGCGCCACGTAACCAATTCCTTAAGGAATATCTAGGTTCTGCCTCGTTTTGCACAACAGATTTCCTTGCTTTCTCATCCTGTACTTGACTGTCAGATTCAGTCCTAGAAGCTTGATAAAATTCCGGAGGAACGAACTCAGCTTCCAAACATGCTAATGCACCAGCTACCTTCGAGCTCTCCGCATCCTATGGCAACTTCATAAGAATCTTCGGTCACAGACGTCGATGAAACTGTCTTAGAAGAAAGATCCAACCAACTCCCATATACCTGCATTCTTCACAGATGTGTCTTTCCCCAGTGAACCTGATTCTGCGCCCTTTATCGCAGAATCTTCAGTAAAGACAACGTCTCGTCCTGCTTCACCCTTTGGAAAAGGTAATCCATGTGCCTTTCCTCTTGACAAACAAGTGACACACAGCTCCATTACCCTTATTCCTCCAACTTCGATGTCCGGAAGCTTGCATAAATCAGTCTGATTTACATGCCTAAGCTGTCCTGGCTAAAGTGACAATGAGTCCTCAGCTTGAACCGTAGCCGAAGCCCCTTCTACAATAGGAAAACAGTCATCCATAGGTACCAGAGACTTCACTAGCAGTAACCACAAGCTTACTCACAACTTAGCCTATCGACTGGTGAAACATCTTACAACCATTAGAATCAAATATCACTTTCCAACTATTCTGAACCAACTTAGATATGGACAATAGATTAACTTTTAATTTCAGTACAAAGGAGCAGTCTTGTATTGGAAACAAAACTCCTTTTAAATATACAACAATATTGCCCTTACCTATGCTTGTCATCTTGTCATCATTCGCACATGTCACAACATTCTTATCAGTAACAGTACAGTCTCTTAACTAATGTTTTTTAAACTTATGTGATGCGAAGCTCCACTAAGTATCCACATATCACGCCGAGGGGTTGAAGGACTCGTGTACCGACAGTGAACTGCATAAAGCAAACTTTCTTCAACTTCGTAGAAACCGTTGATATGCCTTTTCCGTCTAAATACTTAATCAACTTCGGGCAGTCATATTTCTTGTGACCTTTCTTGCCACATTTAAAACATTTGAAGTTTGGTACTGAACGCTGAGATTGTTTCCATGTCACTAACGCAGAATTACCATTCGAGGAATCATTAGAAGAGCTCTGACCGGAGTCTTCTTGTAGAAGCTTTTGCCGAACGTTTTCCGAGGTGAGTTTCATTCCTGAGTGCTCTAAAGCCATACGTAACGGTCTGTATTCATCAGGCAAACCCCGTAAAAGTACCACAGCAATCAAATCATCGTCGAAACTCTGGTTAATCTCCTTCAGTTTCTGAGCGTGACTCATGACAGCCGGTACATACTCATGCATTGAATTATGCTTTTCCAAATGCTCATCTAAAAGCGAATTCATAAGATTTATTCGTCTCTTGATCCCTTTATCCTCGAAAATTCCTGCTAGCGCGTCCCACACTTCCTTAGCAAATGTCAAATTCTGTACGTACGGGTAGAGATGGGACTCTAAGTGCAGACAAATAATAGTAAATGCCTCTTGATCCTTCTCATGTTCTCCAGAATCATCTGTTTTAGGTAGCGTTGACGTAAATTTGAAACATTTTTCTCGAATTAGTAACATTTTTATTGCGAATTTCCATGACGAGTAATCAATCCTCAAGCCCGTTCAATTTAGGAACAGAAAATTTGGCGTGCTGGGCCATAACCTGATGGTTAAATCAGAGTCGCAGTAGTATTTAATGATATTTTATTCAGATGGTTGACGGTTGATTGTACATTCTTACGATAACAACGACTAGGTAGCGTAGCAACCGTCCAACAATATTCTTGGTGTTTAGTGTTTATAAGCAAATGTGTACCTATTAATTGCTGCAGCTCACTTTTAATCGTTGTTAATTTTTTGTTTATTTGAACGTTGTTAGCGTTGGAACGGGCCGTTCATTGTCAAGAAATCGTGTCATGATATTTTTGCCATAAATACCTATTAACGTGAAATTGTTTCGGCCCCATGCCCCATAGCATATCTAAAACAATCGGTTATCTTCTTCCCAATAACTATTAGGTAGATATGGGTAGATATTACAATCTAATCCGTATTGCCTAAATAAGCAAACAAGGTTAAGTACTTGTAGTTCATTAATATCTTATTTAACCTTGTCTACATTTCTTTATAAATAATGTTACGATCATTTATAGATCAATGTGTTCAATATAATATAAACATTAGGTATAATATTTATAACATATACATATTTATGACAGCATTAATTACCTAGAAGTATTATCTAATATGGATAAGTACTGTCTATTATCTGGACATTTACTTACACGCATGAGCATACTCGTACAACGAAATTGTCCGCTATTTAAAACACTATAAAAATTCTATCTTGTACCATACAAATATACTAAGAAACGTTCTATACGTAATTATAAAACGCTGCTATTTTAAACGCTCACCAAAATGGCTTTTATACCCTAAAACTAAATTCCAAGTAAAATGAATTACCTCCATATAAATTAAACCCACTCTATACAGAGCTCCCTAAACTAAATCATTTTGTATTCCAAAATCAATATACATACACCAGAATAATTTTACGTTGAGTCCGTATATCTTTTTGCTTTCCAAAATGGATTTTTTTGCTCACCAAATATTGTTTTATTGTTTGTGACATCCATTTAACAATAATATAGATTATTTGGTCTGAAATTAACTTTAACGGTGTTCACATATTTTTATAGCATGTAAGAAAAAGGAATATTAGCTTTATTTATACAATAGTTTGTGATATACTATTTGGTGAGCATTCATCCGTTTTGGCAAGTATTAAGAATTTATTGGAAGTAATTTATCAACATATTTGGTAGGCGTTTAAACATTATCCCATCAAAAACATTACATGTAAAAAAATTGCAAGTCTCGCAACCTTCTACCGAAAAAAGTTGTGAGATACAATATAAAACCAAGTCGGTTAATTTATTCAGTACCTATCAAAGTGACTCTTCGCCTATATGACAACTTTGACATACATTTTCACCGGATTACATAACTAAAAACATATTACCATGACCGTGTTAGATTAATATTAAACATATTTATCTTTATCATAAATGTAATGACTTGGCCATCGCACGACAACATAAGTATATAAGAATACGAATAAATCTCCTTTTATTAAAGTGATTATTATATTTTTTGCTTTATTTATCCATACCAATAGATCGGTATGGAGCGGTGCGTATCCAGTTCTTTTCAGCTGTTTTTACTATCTCGTCTGCCTATATTTTCTTCTGCCGTCCTCTTTTGCCGGTCGGGCCAGATGCATCTTTTATTTAAGGACGGCCAAGATGAAACAATGAGTAGGAATTTATGTTTGTATGCGTGACATTCAAAGCGTTAATAAAATTTGGTAGATTTTATTATCATTATAATGTAGAATGTATTATCGTGTGCGATGGCCAAGTCATTACATTTATGATAAAGATAAATATGTTTATTATTAATCTAACACGGTCATGGTAATATGTTTTTAGTTATGTAATCCGGTGAAAATGTATGTCAAAGTTGTCATATAGGCGAAGAGTCACTTTGATAGGTACTGAATAAATTAACCGACTTGGTTTTATATTGTATCTCACAACTTTTTTCGGTAGAAGGTTGCGAGACTTGCAATTTTTTTACATGTAATGTTTTTGATGGGATCTCATTTCTTTTTGTAAGTGGTCCTCCTTATTTTTCCTTTAAGGACTACTAGCTGTGTATCCGCAACTGTCTTTCTTAAAGCCCACTCTCTGTCTCTGTGGGCTTTTCTCGAAAAATTTGATGAAGCGATTTTTGACAAGCCAGGACGGTAATTACTTCTTAGTCTATTATACTCCGAAATTGCGGAGTTTTGCACTTTAACACTACCGAAGTTGACATTAACTAAATGTAAACCACACAGACTTGTCACTCCCTCTCATGATCCATAATGACCCCTCTCATTATAGATAATGATCCTTCTCATGATTCCTCTCATGAAGATGGTGATGATGAGGGTGGTGATGATGGCGGCGATGATGGTGGTAGTGGTAATGGTAGTGGTTATTGTGTTGGGGATGTGGTTGTGGTACCTAATGGTCGTGGTGGTAATGTGGTGAGGATGTTGATTTTACAACCATCGTCATCACCATCACCACAAGCATTACCATCACAATCGTCATCATCCATCACCACTATGACCATCACCATCTGAATCAACACCCCCATCATCATACCTAATCACCATCATCGGCATCATCATCGTCATCGTCATCGTCATCATCATTATCATCATTAATCATCTACAACAACACCATCATCATCATCACCAATCACCACCATCATCATCATCATCATCATCATCATCATTACCAACACCTCCCTCACCACCACCAGTCACCACCATCTTCATTACTATCAATACCCCCATCATCACCACCGGTCACTTCCACTCCACCATCATCATCATCACCAACAGTCACCACCATCGTCGTCATCATAATCATCATCATCATCACCAATACTACCTTCATCAGAATCAGTCACCACCACCACCATCATAATTATCATCACCAACACGCCCATCGCCACCACCAGTCACCATCATCATCGGAAAAATCCAACACCCTCATTACCAACACCAGTCCCCAGCTTCATCATCATCATCATCATCATCATCATCACCAGCACCCCCATCGCCGCCACCAGTTACCACCATCATCATCATCATCATCATCGCTACCATCACGATTCCAACTCACTGCCCCTGCGGGGTGAGGTAACTCAATTCGGTACGGCGATGATCGTGTCCATTCTGTATGTATTAGGTAATAAGTATTCTGTGCCTGAGGTCTTAGTATCTAAACCGAAGGTTATATGAACCGCAAAGTTAACTTTGTAATCGTGTATTTTTTATAGGGTTCATAAGGAAATACAAATTTATCTATGCAGCTCGCATAATTGGAAAACTACACGGAAATTTTGTAATGTTTAGGTTTTTTAATGATTTGTACACCAAACCGTAATAGAGCACGAAATTTCAAGCTTGTGTGTCTTCTAGAAGTAACTTAGAATTCGTATGATCATGAGTGAGTGAGTGAATCAGTGAGTGACAAAATTAAGGAACTTTGACTGGCAATAATTTCTAAACTACTGGTTCAAATTGAATGAAATTTGGAATATGCCTAGGTTACATCATGCTCTCCTGGTCATTAAAAATTCAGGCTTCTTACTTTGTCCGTAATGAAATACTGGGAGTTTGAAAATGGTCTGAATGGCTTCGAGAAAAGGATGTTACGGCGTGCCGGCAAGCGCGTTTGCTCGACTTGGCGGGGGCACTGCCGTGCCCCCAGATAAAATTCTTGATTAGTATTGAAAATCTGTTTTCTATGGAAAGGAGGGTACGGAAAGAAGTTAAAAAAAAAAACGTAATAGCGCGATGCAGGAATGATTTTGTTTCCTAATTTTGGTACAGGGATAACAGCTGCAAATCAAAAGTTTTTTTCTTTGCTGGCCATAGTACAGAAAATAAATCGCGGACGAAGTTGCCCACCTCCTATTAGTCACTACATAGTATAAAGCAAAGTCGGTTCCTGCTGTCTTACTGTCCCTATGATCTTTATAACTACGCAACAGATTTTGATGCGTTTTTTTTAATATGTAGATAGAGTGATTTAAGGCAGCTCCCGGCAGAAATCAGCCAATTTATGATTTTTACATCGTATCTAGTTTGTGGATTATAGAGTTATAATGTCCTATTTAATATATATTGTAGTATGGTCTATGCTTAACACTTTGTATAGACCCGAATTTTGATTTAACGACTGTGTATTTTATAAAAAAATATTCGGTGAAGGACCAAAAATACACTAATCTCGTTTCTACTTTTATCCCCGGTGTATATGTAGAAAATATCTTACATTTTATTGTTCTAAACCATATTCCACAAAATTTGTTCTGAAGCTTTTTCTATTTTCCTCAATACTTTTCGAGAAAAACGCAAAAAACCGTTTCCACAACTTTTTCCCCGAAAAAATCGTAAACTTTGACGACCTGTATCTCAAAGTCAGTGACATGTGAAAGGTACTTGATACGGTATTTTGTTGTGGAAAAACTATGTTATTATGATTAGCTATTTATAACAGGGATCGATACCGTTATCCGAATACTGGTTAATATTGTTCGATAAATGTTAAAAATTTGGTTTGTTGAAATAACGTTTCCTTAGAGTAACGTTTAAAAAAGTAACAAAATAATTTCGATTATCGTTATTCAAGAAAAACGAATGTATAACGTTACGTTGAACAGTATTAACCGGTATTACTCAGTTTCGCTGCGCGTTTTCCTTTGTAGGCGCCGACGCATCGCTATCTTGTTTACGCATAAGGATATTTTGTATATTTGTCTCTGTTTGACTTTGACTCGTGCCGGCCGGCTTTAAGGATTGTTTGTTTATTGTTATTGTGGTAGAGACCTTTGCATTACGATAATTCCGGCGCGATCACTTAAGGTGCTATTTCCCAGTAGACGCCGAACTCGCTCACTTTTTAATGAGTCTTAAACATATTAAACAGTGGTTAAATATTATGAAAAAAATATATGTCATATTTAAGCATCTTGCAATTATAAAATCGCTTTCGACAACATGACTAGTAAAACTTCGAACGATCGAAAAAAAAACAAAGTTACCTCTATTTGTAATATTTTTTTAATGTTGGTATGGACTTTTTTTACCCGTTTTTTTGTGTCAATCTATAATTATCTAGATAAATTCGGTGGGTTTATCAGTGCCATACCACAGTTTAAGAAACAATACAGTCGGTCGACGAAGGCGTCTAGACAGGGCAATCGTGCTAGGTGACAGAGGCAGCGGCGGGAGGGGCGCACCCCATGTGTCATACGACGAAATTGTTAGTAATGAGGGTGCTGACTTTGAGGGCTGACGCGTCTTACAACTTGCAATACACAATTAAAATAGTGCATACGACATGTGCTGTGCGAAATTTTATAGCGCCTAAGTTTTAAATTTTCCCATGTCATGCTAACGTAAACAAAATGGCGGATGTAAAAGCGTTACGCCTGCCAGTAAAATTCAAATACCGCAAAAATATCGCTATTATATTATATAATTGTTTGTTTCTGTTTAAACAATAAATATATGATGTGACATGTCACATGAATTTTTAAATTCAAAATGTCGGACATGTTTCATAGCTTATTTTAAGTAAAAATTACGAGTTACGTAGTTTAAGACTATTTAAAAAGCAAGAAATTGTTCCTTGCTTCCTGTATATGAATCCTGTAGTCAGATTTTTTAATTATTTTTAAGGATCCTCGGGATGCCGATTACGAGAAAGACATCCATTTTGAAATCCAAGATGGCGGACATTATTTTTTCTTAAAAATCGATATGGGTGTCATTTCCAAGGTTCCTCGGGGTTCTGATTACGAAAATAACATCCATTTAAAATCCAAGATGGCGGACATAAATTTTTCTTAAAAATCGATATGGGTGTCATCTCCAAGGTTCCTCGGGGTTCCGATTACGAAAATGACATCCATTTTGAAATCCAAGATGGCGGACATTACTTCTTCTTAAAAATCGATATGGGTGTCATCTCCAAGGTTCCTCGGGGTTACGATTACGAAAATGACATCCATTTTGAAATCCAAGATGGCGGACATTATTTTTTCTTAAAAATCGATATGGGTGTCATCTCCAAGGTTCCTCGGGGTTCCGATTACGAAAATGACATCCATTTTGAAATCCAAGATGGCGGACATTATTTTTTCTTAAAAATCGATATGGGTGTCATCTCCAAGGTTCCTCGGGGTTCCGATTACGAAAATGACATCCATTTTGAAATCCAAGATGATGGACATATTTTTTCTTAAAAACTGATATTGGTGCCATTTCTCAAAATTATATCTTCGCCAGTTTTAAATCTAATTTTTTATTTTGAAATGTACACCCCCCGAAAAACCCAGAAAACGACATCCATGACGATTTAAAAAAAAATTACGTCCACTATCTTTACTTCCAAAATGGATGCCATCTTTGAAATTTACACCCCCTGAAACCTAGAAAACGACAATCATGTCAACTTTTTCAAAAAAGTGACGTCCGCCATCTTTATTTCCAAAATGGATTCCATATGTAAAATTAGTACACATACATACATGAACCCTAAAAAACATTACCCTCCTTTTTTGGGCAGTTGCGTAAGTCTGTGACAACCCTTGGTAGGTACGGCGGCCTTGAGCGGTGTCGGCACTTACGCAAACATCAAAGGCGTCGGCCCACTGTTACTTTTTAAACTTTTTCTTATACCATGCTACCAGTGAAGTAGTTTAATGGGTTAGAACCAAACTGCTACCAGTAATAGTCAGTAAAATTTTATCCTGCTTTATGTCAACTAAATACTATGAGATATAGATTTCTGCGGAATGCATAATCGGACATGCAAATATTATTCATAGCAATTTGATGCAACATCTGGGGGCACGGCAGTGCCCCCGCCAAGACGAGCAAAAAAGAAGCGGGGCACTACCTACCTTTTCTCGAACCGTTTCGTCTAATTTTCAAACCCTCATAGCTTTGGCCCAGTTAACACCAGAGCGCCCAAATTCACAGGTTAAGATGCTGTTAGGAAACATATAAAATGTACTGAATTTCATTGATCTAGCTTTTATACTTTAGGTTTTATTGGTACCTAAAATACGCCGATTTTGCCACTCACTTATACATATATATACACTTATACACTGACGTATCAAAACCTCTCGGGTATTTCCCGATGACCTAGAAAGCTGAAATTTGGTAGGTAAGTTATTTTTAGTACACATACAATAGAATAATTCTGAAACTTGGAACTTTTACCCCCCAACCCCTTAAACTAGGGGATGAAAGTTTGTATGAGACTCGCAAATTTTGATACTAGAGGTCTGAAAATTTATACCTATTGGGACTCATTGTTATAAATAAAATACACATTCTAGGATTTTTAGAAATTCACCCTTCACCCTTAAAATAAGGGGATGAAAGTTTGTATGGGCTTTCCATAATGGGGGATAAAAGTGTACATATATGGGGCTAAACGTAAGTATTTCTTAAATACACAATTATTATTACTACTTAGAAACGCTTCAGCGCAAAAAAAATAAAAAAACCTATAAATTAAAAATTACCTTAAAAAGGGAAATGAGAATCCCACCAAAAATATTTCGTGTAAAAGTGGCAGCCAAGACTCACATGCTCATAACGAATTCGCTGTAAAAAAAATTGTCAGATCCCTCCAAAAGCCAAGCCCATTAAGCCCTGAGTTAACTAATCCTACATACAATGTGTACTAATTTTACATATAGAATCCATTTTGGAAATAAAGATGGCGGACGTCACTTTTTTGAAAAATTTGACATGAGTCGTTTTCTAGGTTTCTGGGGGTGTAAATTTCAAAGATGGCACTCATTTTGGAAGTAAAGATGGTGGACGTAATTTTTTTTTTAAATCGTCATGGATGTCGTTTTCTGGGTTTTTCGGGGGGTGTACATTTCAAAATAAAAAATTAGATTTAAAACTGTCGGAGATATATTTTTGAGAAATGGCACCAATATCGGTTTTTAAGAAAAAATATGTCCGACATCTTGGATTTCAAAATGGATGTCATTTTCGTAATCGGAACCCCGAGGAACTTTGGAGATGACACCCATATCGATTTTTAAGAAAAATTTATGTCCACCATCTTTGATTTCAAAATCACAAAATGGACGTCATTTTCGTATCCGGAACCCCGAGGAACCTCGGAGATGACACCCATATCGATTTTTAAGAAAAAATAATGTCCGCCATCTTGGATTTCAAAATGGATGTCTTTCTCGTAATCGGCATCCCGAGGAACCTTAAAAATAATTAAACAATCTGACTACAGGATTCAAATGTAATCTAATACACATGAATGCAGACAAACATATGGGTCAAACTGAGATCCTCTTTTTTAAGTCGAATTACGTTAATCTTCTCCTAAGTGTAACACATTCTTTTCTGAAAACCGCATCAAAATAAGTTCAGCCAAACGCGAGATAATCGCGGACAAACATAAATACTTATATACTTAGATATATAGATACATTACTCCTTTTTTAACTTACAAGACAAAAACGCACACCAAACCACATGAACTGCGGAAAATCAAATCAAATCACTCTGCTGCGCTGCGACTACCGCGACGCGAGTCAAATGCGATAGTCTAAGATCCCTTTAAGAACGACCTTCACCGAGATGTTTATTTGATGAAATGTATTTTATATTTAACTTAATATGTCAATAAATATATTGCATATGGGTTGCCTAACAAATTTTAGTCCAGGGTATGTTTAATTAATGATTAAAAAAAATTTTTTTTTAAACATTTGATTATTAGATAAATTCTATACCAATCGAAAGTATGAAGCCCATAGAATATGCAAACGTTAGGTTGCCTATTCTTTTCCCGTCACAACTATTGGGTAGCCAGGTTTAAACTGGTAAATCTATACTAGCATTTTGCAACGGTCTGATTATTGAATTGAAATTAAATAACATTAAAGATTATTTTATTATGAACACGGTGGTATAGGGTTGCCTGCGAAAAATCTGTCCAGAATTCCGGTTGTCGAATTTTGAAAAGTAAAATATTGCAGCGAGTGAATGTGTGCGACTGAGAGGTCCCAACCAAAACCATCCCATACGATAGAAGAGGACACAGCATAGCAGCTGTTTGAAGTCCGCCCATTTAAAAAAAGAGAGTGCGCATGCTATTTGTGCTTGAAAATGAAAAGCACAGCGATAGACTCGTATATGCTGTACATTATTTTGGAGTAGTTTATTATTAAAATAGATAAATAGTTATTTAACTTTTTTTTTATCAATTAATTAATGAAACAATGAACTTTATTCTGCAAGTAGGCCACAAGGGCACTTTTACATGTCTGAGTCTATCGACATTTCACAAGAGGTGACCACTGTTGAGAAGAAACTCCGAAAGATTAGATATATTAGATTTGTTTTATTCTACTACCTATGTTTCTACTTGAATCACTTAAAATTAATGCCGTTTAAATACTTTTCACCATTGGTTAAAATTCTCCAACATTTAAAAGTATGAGAATATCTGAACACCATGATGACGTAGGCTTGTGTCAGTCACGTGGTTCGCGAGTCTCGGAAGAGAGTACCAGGCGGAGTATATTATTACATGAATTTTATTGTATCTATAGCGACAATCTCCTCAAAATAATGCACAGCATATACGAGTCTATCGCTATCCTTTTCATTTTCAAGCACAAATAGCATGCGCACTCTCTTTTTTTAAATGGGCGGACTTCAAACAGCTGCTATGCTGTGTCCTCTTCTATCGTATGGGATGGTTTTGGTTGGGACCTCTCAGTCGCACACATTCACTCGCAGCAATATTTTACTTTGCAAAATTCGACAACCGGAATTCTGGACTGATTTTTCGCAGGCAACCCTATACCACCGTGTTCATAATAAAATAATCTTTAATGTTATTTAATTTCAATTCAATAATCAGACCGTTGAAAAATGCTAGTATAGATTTTCCAGTTTAAACCTGGCTACCCGATAGTTGTGACGGGAAAAGAATAGGCAACCTAACGTTTGCATATTCTATGGGCTTCATACTTTCGATTGGTATAGAATTTATCTAATAATCAAATGTTTAAAAAAAAAATTTTTTTAATCATTAATTAAACATACCCTGGACTAAAATTTGTTAGGCAACCCATATGTAATATATTTATTGACATATTCAATTAAATATAAAATACATTTCATCAAATAAACATCTCGGTGAAGGTCGTTCTTAAAGGGATCCTCTACTACGAGTGACATAAACAAAATCGTACGTAAAATCAAAATCGCAACACAGAACGACTCATTCTATCTCTGTCAAACTCAAATTAAACGGTTAATTTTGTTAAACAGAAACGGAATTTGCTAAATAACGGTATTATGTGAATAACGTTATAATACCGGTAAACGAAACCACTACCAATATTCATTTTGGTTTAGCGTCACGTGACCAATAACGGTAATACAAAAATAACGGTATCCGATCCCTGATTTATAATATGGGAAAATCTATCGCAACAGATCGAAGGTCATTGAGAGCGGGTAGCCCCTTAAGAGGAAGTATTTTATGTAAGTATAATACATGCATAGTATATTTAGTATACAGTGTGTTTGATATTATAACAAACATTTGACAGTTCTCTGTTGATGTTTGTAGTGATGTAGCAAAAACATATTGTTTGCCAAACCTAACGATTATGAATGGTTGATCAAATCGATTTTAACGACGAACTTTTTTTCAAATATGAATATATTTTTGTTTATTTTGTGTAAATCATATTTTTTTGAGCTGCGAGCCGCTGGACTCACTAGAGCTTTCTATGTAAAGTAATAGTTGGTTTTATTGTTCTTTCTTTAGGTTATAAACTTATCGATTTAATCGATTCCTACCAATTTACAGAAATAGCACATGAATCGAAACGCAAGATTTAGTCACAACACAACTTTAAAAAAAAATATTACGTAGTACGTAACTGTTTGAGTAGAGATTTATTATCGTTAAATACTTCAACACCGTGATAAGAAAAAATATAACATGAACTCAATATTATCAAATAGAAAGTGAAAAACGTTTATAGATACTTGAAAAACCACTATATCATTCCTTGTTTTTTTTATGACACTCAATGTGTCGCGCAGATTTACGTTATATGGGTCCTGTGATGTGACAAATGTTTGTTATAATATCAAACAGACTGTAGTTGCCGGCAAACTTTTAGAACAAAAATGGCGGATCTGCGCATGTACATTTGTACGTAAATCGGCTACTGAGCAGTCAAGCTTATGCTCTAAAAGTTTGCCGGCAGCTGTATCAGCATTGCACCCGTGCGAAGCCGGGGCGGGTCGCTAGTAATTAATAATAGCGTTGAAGCATATATCTTTGCACACCAAAATGTCTTCAAATATAGGTGCTTAGCATCCAGTGCAGACACTTCAACAATAGAGCTAAGTAAACTAAAGTCTGTCGCAATATTTGATCAAGCTCGATGGCATAGCACTCACGTAAAGGAAAATTTCTAAATAACTCCCGGCATAGATATTTAACTCTTGTGCAACTATTTGCAGACTGATAATAATTGTAATAAGATCTATAAATAATAGAACTAAAACGAGACGTGACGTGCAAGTTTATATATGTCACAGCATTCATTAGTTTAATTAAAGTCTTATCGTTGAAAGGGGTATTGTACCTACGTTTTTATGACGTTTATACGCATTGGTATCATATTGGATTGCATTTTGCATAAATAATTCCTATTATTCCGTCGTTTTTAAGCACTACTTATTTTTTTCGATAATGTCGAAATGCCCCTTATTACTTATACACTACTTATATAGAAGGTATCTACCTGGAACTACGTCCGAGTTTTAAAAACTTTCTTTTCTTTATCATAGTCGGGTAAAAAGTATCCTATAACCATCTTTGGATGTACAGCTATCGCTGTACCAAAATTGGTTAAAATTCGTCGATACGCTTCGAAGTGATGAGAGTAGATAGTACAAAGCTTTTTGTACCAATAGATGGCGCTGTATCCTGCGTTACGCTGTTAAGATTTTTCTTGAAATAATGACCCTTGTCCATAGGATTTCAATACAATTTTGGAATGTTACAATAGGTATATTTTAAATATATAGCACGCTGCCTGGTCAAATGTGTTAGTAAGCGCTTGCGGGAGGCGACAGGCGATCCGCGCGCGGGCAGCTTTGTCGCGCAAAGGTTAGCTATCCAGCGCGGGAATGCTGCCTGCGTTTTGGGTTGTGGTACCACGGGGACAGTTCCTAGTTTAATGTTTTATATCATTGTTTATAATGAAATAAATATATAATAAAACATGTTATGCAACAAATACAATGCTAAATATAGCTACTAAGATCATAGTCAAATCATAGAATAGACATTCTCCCTTGTACTTAACGTGTCTGGATTTGCCTTCTGGAATAATGAATTCTCTAACTAATATTAGGAATACCTAGGTAAGAGAAGTAAACGCCATAAATAAGGATAATAAATTAATAAGACAATAACAAAACATCGGAAACTAACTATACAATTCGTTGCAGTCGTGACTGCTGTGAATTACACGAATATTAACCATTGTTTGGTAGGTAAGTGTCAAAAAAAATACTAAAAACATTTACGATATTTTTTTTGTTAGTTTAGTAGTTAATGTTTTTTGTTGATTGTCCATGGTTACATACCGTAACGTAATGCCACTCGAGGATAGAGCTATCTTTAATGTCTATTTTATTAACTACACCTCGACTGCTACCACTCTTGATGGCTATGGTAATAAAACCAATCATCATTTACCCTCAAGTAATTATTATTGAAGCGTAATTAGATCTTATTAATTCAAGGTAAAACCTTGAGCTTCTTTATCAGCAGGCGCCAGGAACGATTTTCGATGCTATCAAAGGACAAATAAATTGAGGGTTAACTCAAGTACCAATAAAACGTTAAGATTAAGAGTTATTATTGGTCGGAGCCTCGGACGATTTTATTACCTCTTTAAATAATGCAGGTTTATTTAAAACTGTAGGTGTTTAATTTTAAAACGCAGCGCAGGCATTTGTGCTATTTGGGTTTGTTTGTACAATGTTTCGGATGTTACAGGAAATTGCTGCCTAATTATAGCAACAACAATCAATATGGGGTAGAATTATGCACTCTGCCACATACCTACCATTGTTAGTTCCGTTCGTTGATCAGCTAGTTAAGTAATAAAAAATTGCTAGTGTTAATGGCTCTGAAATGTTTTAATCTAAGCTAATTTTAACAAAGCAATACTTCCAATATACGGATTTATGACTCTGTTTCCTTTACCTGTTGGCATTTGACTTACGCGAATTTCTCCGCATTCATTAGCCATTCTGAGCTCGGCATCGTATAAACAACTCTGATTACCAGAAATAGTCTGAGAGTGACGTACAACGCGCCTCTATCAGGTTTTCTTCAGCGAAATCCCACTTATATTGACTTTAACACCACCTTATCACTACGTAACGAGTTGATGATCTCAGATTGTACTTTTTCTTTGTCTATTTCCTGTTTATTGATACGGAAAATATGTTTCGTTCAACTGTATATTAACTCCTTCATTCTCCTCTTTCCAGGTCAGTAGAAGAAGCGAAGAAAGAAACTATATTCACAGTCGTACCTCTCACAAAGGAGTCCAAATTGAGGCGGCACATCCGATCAATGTCAGACGTCCAGAGCAGCACACCATACAGAGTGGCTTTCCGGTCGAGGCAGGGCAGCACACACACACTCATGTACGATTCTGACACAAGAGCAAGAAGAATCAGGTCCTACAACCTTCACAAGCAATTGGAATCTTCAGATTCCAGTGACTACGTCGAAGCACCGAGGAAACTGCGAAGTATAGAACACAATATACTCAAGCACACAGATTCTATGAGAATCCTATAACTGGATCTGATTAATTTTACATAAAGAGGCTGTACCGTCTAGTTGAAGACTAGATCGGGATCACGTCGGTTATGTCTGTGTAGAATACTGAGATGTTGTGCACAAAACCTACGATATCCGGGCTGACCGCAGCGCTGGTGGTCTGTACACTCTTATCAACTTATTTCTATAAATCTCGCCCTTAAATTCTGACAATCTGCTTGACAGGGCAGTATATATTTTGACTTGCGATTCTGAACACGCAAGGCCATCGTATTACGCCAATATAAACCAGTTAAGCCAACGCCTCGGAAGGGCCCCGCGGCTTACCTAGAGACCTACGTGTCTGGAAAGAAAGTCGGAGCTCCGAGACTCGATTTGCCGTAATCCGACCCTGGGAACACGAACCACTACCTCAAGTGTCTAATTATACCAGGGACGAATTAGGCACGGTTTGTCGATCTGCAACATGACACTCCTGTGTTCTTTGTATAGGAAATTACCTAGTAATGGATGTGCACAAACTAAGGAGAAACCGGCGTGATTCAACGCTAATAGACTTTTGTGATTCCCTTCATGAGACTGTGATGAGGTAGAATAAATTAGGTTTAGGTTTAGTCAAACTAAGAATAAGATAGTAATTCCAAAAGAACACCTACAGAATGTGATTTAGGAAGTACGGTAACGATACCATTTTATTGAATAATGTAGTTTATTATAGTACTTATAAGAAAAATATAATTTACCTATTTATGTACCTACTAACAGGTCGGCCACAAATACCTTATCACGATTTGCAAATGATTGTCACACATACATATTTTACTTAACTAGGTACTGAAATGTTCTTAATTTATTACTTGTCCTCTAATTTGTTGTGTATAAAATGGTGGGATATGCCACTCACGAAGAAGTTCGAATAGAGGTTTCCAATAGTGTGCCATAAGGTGTATTTTATGCATACCTAATCTTTGGATTGTTTTAGTTATATTTATATTGATCAATGTAACCCCGTATTTCCGAGTGAGTAAGGTACCTTCTACACTCATTAATCAAAACACTGCTAATCGCATCAATCACACACTATACCGCTAATTACAAATTATAGTGTTTAACCATTTGTCTTTACAGTTATAAAAAAGGCCATTTTTTGTCGAAAAATAAGCGTAGGTACATATATGTATTTAAAATTGCCATAAACTCTGATGTGCCTTTGTATTTTAAAAGTGAGAGAATGGTAAGAACAATTTATAGCTAGGTACAAATTCAGTTGGAGACTGATACCAAAATACACATTATTTTTCATACCAATAAACTGATAAATGTATTTTATATAAATGTACCTATATATTGCACGATTTATTTGTTTTCCAACGATGAACATATCTGAATCATAAACTAACCATTGTCGTTTAGTGTGACAGCAATTTTGTTACAGTCAGCAATAAAAATCCAACGTGTTTATTTTTATAGTATATACCTACCTAACTAGGCGCACTGAGATACTTATACAGGGTAATTTAGGAGTCATGAGCGAGAGTAACAGAGCTGATGTCGAGAACCATATTGAGCAATTTTCACTATGGGACCAGCCAGGAAATCGCGAAAAATAATCATCTATTTAAGAATTAATTGATAGCTAATTCATCGCTGGCTATCCATAATGTATGAAACAGTCAATTTTTTCGTGATTTTGTTGAAAAGTTGCCCAATGTGACTCATCCCATTTGAGGAGTGTCTTTTCAAAACAGCTTATTTCTCTATGAAACTCATACAAAAATAAGTCCTTTTGAAAAGACACTCCTCATTTGTACTATCTCTCCTATGCTCATAACTCAGGAGTTACCCTGTATGGGCACTTGACACTTTAGACATTACGGAATATTTAATGCTGGCTGTACTACATTAGAATACTTAAGTTTGATCTGAGAAGTCCTAGCATTGTACAACGCATAAAACTTTCAATTTCAAAGAAACAGTTGCAGTTCATAAATAAATAAATTGAAGAAATAATAAGCAGTCGTTTTCTTTTTATAAATAATGACACAAAGGTAAATTAAGAAAGAAAAATTGAATGCGATCTACTACAGGATTATTTTATCTAGCAGGATTTGAACCTGCGACCTCTACGTTTCCGGCGTATTGGGCTCCCAACTGAGCTATCAGATCGCTACGTCAATCACACCAAATCTTTCATTCCATAAATTCTTATGCTACTGTAGCACCCTCTGCGTCATATGTGTTTGAAATGCTTATGCGCATTAGCCATACCCTAGGATGTGCGCTTTACACGCACGATCCCCTGTTATTGTACAACATTTGTACAGTATATTGCAGTTGTAGAGTATATTGCATGGCTTTCCGATAGAAATTCATGGCTCCATCTCATAGGCCGTGGCCATCAGGCCCCCACCCAGGCCCTGTCTGTAAAATAATCTTAGACACGTCTTGACAATTCGTGCAGTAGGTATGGTCAGCATCAAAGGTAGCGGCTAATTTTATTACTGCCGTATGACAAATCGCATACTAAATCTGTCAGCTACCTACTTTTGATGCTGACTGCACCTAGGGCGTCCTTCGGTAACCTATCGTAGCTCCGAAACGTTGTTTCTCCGCTGTATCGTTTCGCCGAATTTTCATTTGCCCGAAAGCAATTTTTCCTGAAACCCATAATATTTTCAGGATTTTATAGTCATAGTTTTAAAGAACCCATTAGGTTAGGTTAGGTTTGTTTTATAATTATTTTGAAATGTTAATAGTTTTGGAATAAATAGCTTTCGGGCAAATTAATATTCGGCGAAACGTTACAGCGGGGAAACAAAAATTCGGGATTATGATAGGTAACCGCTTCCATCTCTAGATTCGCCGAACCCGGACAAAGGCTTAAAAAAAGCCGGACATTTGGCGCAAATCGCATTTTTTCAAACTAGGACAAATCCGGGGAAACCGGGACGGATGGCAGCCCTAACTGCACCCTAAGCTAAGGTCTTGCTAGGCATTCTCAAAAACTTGTCAAAGGAGACACCGGCGTTGAAATAGCGTCGCTGGGCTAACGCTGCTATCCTATATTATGATATATCCCCTGGACGTATCAACGGATCCTAATCAGAAGTCTCACCCTACCCCGACATCGTACATTTATCACTTATTGCACACATTGAATTAAGGCATGGCTTGGATAGAAAAAGCGAAAGTAGGTTTGTACGTAGGTAGGTAAATAGCCAGATAGCAAAAAACAAAGCGAAGAAGTAGTGCATATTTCCCATACTTACTTTAAATTTAATGCTTCAGATATTTTACCTTGCCAGTTTTCGGCTTGAAGCTTACGCAGATCCACCTCCACCACGTCTCCCAGCGGTACCTGGGAAAACTGGCAAGAAACTGCGCAGGATCGGGACAAGTTGCGTACTCTCGTTTCGGAGGCTAAGATCCTGTTTGGGTTGGGTCACTGAGCCAAAATAGTTAGTTAGTTAGATATTTTATCTATAGCGCCTACTTGAAAGTATTAGGCAAAATATCAACTTACGAATCCACAACATATTCGCAATTCGTATTTGTCAATGGGAGGTAAAGTTAAAACTTCCACGGATTACCGAGAATACTGAAGAAAAGTGCGATTACTCTTCGCACGACACGTAAGTAAGAAAAGGGCAGTACATAATGTGACTTCCAGTTTTGTTGTGTTAAGTGATTTTAAACAGCCTTGGTGAGTGTGTAAGTGTGTACAGCCGGAATGTCGAGTGAGTTTCAGGGAGCGTTCCAAAACAAATCAATACTGTTTATTTAGTCATAAATGCATAATACAACCGTTTGTTTGTATTACACTTTATTTATTATTAGGTATTCAGATGCTTTTATACCTAGTTTGGGTCGGCAATATCTGCATCGACGTGGGGCTGTATATGAACATGTATAGAGGCGGGCTTAATTTTATTTTATTAGGTATTGTAATAGCCTGTTCACTTTATTTTGATTATATCTTTTTTAATTTCCAATAAACAGAATTAACTTAAAAAAAAAAAACATTTTAAGTGTGACTACTAATAAAATGAGGATTGTTAAGGATGCTATTTTTATAAGACGTACATGGTAACAATTTTGCAACTGTCATAGTCTGAAAACATAATATTTTCAACTGAATATTTTTTCTTTGACGGTTTTTTTATTATTTTCTAAATCTATTATTTGTAGGCACCGGATAACCGGATGCTTTTATACCTAAACTTTGGCGGCGGCTTTGTTCTTCAGTTGTAGGTATAGGCGGCTTTTTTTGAGGTATGAGTGAGATAGCAATAGGATTTTGTCAACTTTAGGTAAATATCCACCTGAATTTTCGATCCCTAATTATTTGATGGCAACAGATAAATGAAAAAAAAGACATATACATAATTACATACCTACCTAAAGCCTGATCACAAAGAAATATGAGAGTGCGCCATATTGCGGAATTTCACCGAAATTAATTTCTTACACTGGCAATAATTTTACGATGGTTTGTCAACAAAGCAATGTAAATGTCATTCGGTTTGTTGACGTACGTTTTTTTTTTATATTGAAAAATATCCGAAGAAATTTCCGAAAACCATTCACAGTCGTGAACGTAAACAGTCGGAAAAAAGAGAGCACCAACGAATGACATTGACATTATTGAAAAACAATAATAAAATCATTCCCAGTGCTAAAGCCTGACCAGAAATATATGAGGATTGTCAAGAGGGCGCAATTTATAAGATTTACATGGCAATAATTTTGCAACCAATCGCAACTCACTATAATGACATTAGTTTTAAATACCTGTCAGTTCCACTATGTTAACCTCGTAATATCATTTAATGGAATATACTCTTTTCCTGACTGTTTTTCGTGTAGTAAACACGTGTACAATTTATTTATAATCTTACGTTCACAATTGTGAATGGTTTTCGGCATTTTCTTTGGATAATTTTAAATAAGTATTTGTCTTTCTATTCTAATTTTAAAATATGGCTCCCATCATAGTTAATGATGATTTCGCCAATTTCGAGTTTGCTCGTAGAGCATGCCGTTGTTCGGTGAGGTTTTGCTTTTTGTAATTTAAAGAAATCAACACGAATGACATTGACATTGTTGACAAACCATCATAAAATCATTGCCAGTGTAAGAAATTAGTTCCAGTGAAATTCCGCAATATGGCGCATCCTCATATATTTCTGGTCAGGCTTTAAATGAAATTCCGCTACATGGCGCATCATTTTATATTTTTGGTTAGGCTTTACTTGTTTTGGAGTGAACCCCTTATGGCTGTGGGTGCGCATTGGCGCTTAATTTAATTTCTGGCAGCTAATGAATGAATGACAGTTTTCTCTATCATTTCTTGTTAAGTTGTGGTTGTTATTACGTTCGTTCTTACTTCGATATTTAAAAATTTAATTACGAACATAAATAAACGGTGCTTAAGTTCTCTTGTTTTCTTTTTACTATTAGCTAGTGTTTTTTGTTTTTATGTTAATAGACAGTTATTAAATTATTATTTGTATTTGTGTCCAAGGAGGACATTTGCAACGATGAAGCTTATGATAACGACATTATGTTTAATTCACGCAATAATCGTTGGCGCGGCTCAGACACCGACGCCAATTGTATTGTGGCATGGAATGGGTATGTCTTCACAAATATTACGTTTAATGTAACTACATAATTATATTTGTCGGTATAAATTCTTTGATCACAATGTAAATATACCTATACTTAAGTGTGTTTATGTTTTCCATTGTAGTGATAATGATAACCTCGGTGTCACAAAGATGATACATATCTATAATTGATCGAAATGGGACAGACAGGCATAAAGTTTCAATATTGAGAAAATATGTTGGGGAATGTTTTTAAGTTAAAATGGTAGTTTTTGTCTGTTTATTTATTTGATTTAACTCCAAGCATAATAAAATATGCATTATGACAAGTGATATTATGTGAACAATAGGAATGTTTCCTGACAGATCAAATCGGCTACATTAGAATAGCATGAGATTTATAAGAAAAACAACATGACATCACCATCCTGTACAGTGAAATTCCTTCCTTTTGTTTCCTTATGATGCACAATAATTATTCCGTGTGCATTTTCTACTTGTATTCAATGTAAAAATTCAGTAATTAAATTATACCTGAATGAAAACTTTGCATGATTGGTGCTGATCTGTGCCTAATCATAGGTACTAGGGATTATTGTTGAATATTATTTTTAAATATAGATGTTGATAAATTTATTCTATTTCTACCCTATTTTATCATTTAAAGAAATTAACACCTTATATGCTTAGAATAAGTACATAGAGTCAGATTGATGTCACTCACAACATCCATGTCACAAATAACACGTCTCTGATTGGTTTGTTTGTCTAGTCATGCACACATTAAACCAAAAGCGATTTCATCTTTTGCAAGTCTCTCATTCTAGATGTACTCTAAGCATATAAGGTGTTTTGTGACAGATGTGCACCCGGACAAAACATTTATTCCAAGCTTATACCTATGTAATTACTAAGACATTGTTATCCTAAAACAAATCATGCACATTGTTTCGGTAAGCGCGATTAACATAATGAAACACTACTAACAAGGCTTTCAAATATTAGATACTATACCCCGCGCGGCAAACGATGATCCTTATGACACCTGTCATCTGAGTACATTTTATAACCTGTAATCGGAAAAATGTACTCAGATGACAGGTGTCATAGGGATCATCGTTCGCCGCGCGGGGTATAACATAAAAGAATTGCAAAAATAATTAAATAAAAATTTTGTGTGGTTGCACAGCTATTTTTTGACATTGATGGCTTCCAATTCTTGCTGAATGCTGATTTAGCAAGAGGTGTGTCGCCAATTTGGACATGTTGACATATCACATGGAGAATAATCAGTAGAGAATTTCGATTGTTTTGTTGCACCAATGTTTGTAAGATAAAAAAATCTATTATTTAAATTTTCAGGAGACACATGTTGTTTACCAATCAGCCTGGGACTGTTTAAACAATTTCTTCAGAAAAATATACCTAATGTGTATGTGACATCATTGCGGCTTGGAAACAACACTATTGATGACCTTGAGAGTGGTTACTTTATGAACCCAAATTACCAAGTGGACTATGCCTGCAGAGTTCTTGCAGCAGACCCTAATTTGCAAAATGGTTTTAATGCGATTGGTTTTTCACAAGGCTGTCAGTTTTTGTAAGTTCATTTTATAATACCTATTAGACCTGTTAGTCAATAACAACTGATTATGCTGGTCAAAAATCAATATTAATAGGTGCAATGGTACCTAAATTTAGCCCTCTTCCATTAGGCGTCTAGCAACCTAACATAGTTTATGGGTATTGACACAAAAGTAAATTATGAAAGAAAAATGTAATGTGATCTACTACAATGTAAAAATGTGGTTCCATATTAAGAATATAATTGATTAAAAATATTATATACAAACATAGTTTATGGAATTTTGGAAAGGCATTTTTCTGGTTAGTAGAGATTAAAAAGAAAAAATCTTAGTTTTGTTTTGTTTTAAAAGCTTGATTGTGCAAAATTGTTTGATTTTAATGTCACTTGTTTAGGCTATGGATTCATCCTTCATTGTTCATTAGTAGTGCATCAATGAAAAATAATAATAAAAATAGCTCTGCAGGTCATTAAAAAATCACTAAATTTAAACAACTATCTTTATAGGAAAACTATGGTCAATCAAACTTATCAGATCTGCTGATGTCATTATTGTGTTATCTACATCTTTATGTTATCTTTCATGTTCACTGTAGGAGAAACCCTCCTCATGAATGGCGTAACAATGGTAGGTGAAACTTTCATTGTAATGTGCCACTGCCGTGACACAGATGACAAGCTATTTCCTTATTGGAGCAACATGGGCACATGTTCTTTTGGCTAGACACTATAGTCTAAGCAGTGAGTAGTATCACATAATCAGTGCCTGTTACGTTACTATGTATTGTGTATTAACCAGCTTACAACTTTTCAAATTTGCCACCTTTTTCTAGTGACACGATTGACTGCTGAAAAACTAGTTTTTACTAAAACTATGAAAAAAATATTTAATTATCATTTTCCTTTTCATTCCCAAATCAAATCAGGAGGTTGAAGTTAGTTCTGGCACTCAACATCATTGTCTTTAAAAGCTTTCTAAGGTCCAAAGTAGCAGGCTACAATATCACTAAATATTTCAAGTGGACTTTCTTCATAATCTCTGAAAAAATCACTAAATTTATTTATGAGTGATACTAGTATACAATTTTGTAATTCCAGACGTGGTATGATCCAGCGATGCGGTCACAAGTTGCCGCCAATCAAGAACTTCATCTCTCTTGGAGGACAGCATCAGGGAGTCTATGGTCTTCCACATTGCATGGCCATGTCACACAAGAGTTGTGACTACATTCGAGAACTGCTTAACTATGCAGCATACCAGTCGTAAGTCTTATTTTTAAAAGTGGGTTGTATCCTCACGGAAATAGGCGCATTGTAAGACGTCGAGTTGCGGAAGGAAACTCAGCCCGCGATAACCAAAATGGATTATAAACATTTATTTTGTATACCAGACCAGAGACTCAGTTTTCTAAGAAGAGGAGTCATGATTTCAGGAAAAATCTTAATAGCGTGATACGGAATCGTCATTTGTTTTGTATGGGCGCGCGGTGCCATCTGTTTTCATAATTTCCTTTGTCCTTTCGGTATAGGTGTAACTGGACATCCAAAGATGGTTATAGGATACTTTTTACCTGACAACGGTTTAAAAAATCACGCGTACAAAGTTGCGGGCACCTTCTAGTACTATTATAAAATTATAGATTTGTATTAAAATCAGTTTTCTATGGTATCAGGTTTCAAGAAAAAATTTAATAACGCGATGCAGTATGGTCTGTTTTGTATAGGCTCACAGCAGCAGCCGTGCAGTGACGTCTGTTGGTCAGAATTTCTTTGTCATCTCATCACTCCAAAACGGCTGGACGGATTTGAACCCAATTTTGGTACGGGGATATCCTAGACATCCAAAGACGGTTATAGGATCCTTCTTACCCGACTACGGCAAAGAAAAAAGGAAGGTTAAGCCGACGAAGTTGCGGTTATAGTAGTACACATGTACCTACTGATAATAATAATGATTTCCTCTTCGCATTATTAAACGTACCCGTGATTCTTAGCACGTAAGTGCTATCTAAATAAGGCCAAGCATGGAATGATAGATTGTTCGCTTAACTATTGATTATGTAGTGGTCAGTCTTCATAAATCGACCTTGGCACACAATGTTTTCTTTATTACCCTGGCAGTAAAATGTTGTTAACTGCGAATATCGTTACGTATTTATATGTATTTATTTTAACATTTATTTTTCTTCGTCCAGAACAGAGTATGGGGAGCTAGGATTTTTTCGAAAAATGCGTGCTTTCCGCATAATGTTAGAGAGACTGTTCTTACTAAAAATTAAGGCTTCCTGTCCTCTATCGCATTCCTCAGACTTAAATGAAAGCATTATAAATTTCAACTATCTCGAAACGATGTCACTCTTGTGGTCTACAGCTTAAAAGAGCCACTTGGCCGAGCGAGCGAAGCAAGCAAAGCGTTTACGGTTAAGCTTGGCTTTACTTTAAATGAAGACTATATTTTTAAAGATTTGTTTACGAATGTAGTTTTCAGATTTTTCCCTATACTTGTAGTCGTCATTACTAGCAAAATTTTATAGTTCTACGTCAACGCGAAATGCCCCATAATTTTTGATGTCTTTGAATATTCTTTTTTACGTAAACTTAGCTATTTTGTCACAGCTTAGGTACGTACAGCAGCAAGGGAATGTAGACCTGAGTATATGGTTTTTAATTTCATCTCGATATCTCCCACGCATTCCCGAGATAAAGGATCCTGACAGACAGACGCACGGACGGACGGATGGACGGATCTTCCTTTTGAGGTACGGAACTCTAAAAATTACAAATTTCAACCATTTCAAAACGAACTTGTCGATGAAACAAACTAAGGGATGAGACAACCAAGCTTAAGCGATGGTATGGATGGGATTTAGGAATGTAATGTTACCTACACAGACACCGCTGTTACGTATAAATTTACATAAGCCTAGTATTTGCTCACGATTTCAATACTGGATCCCACAGACCTTGACGGCTTTATTCTGCTATTCAGTATTATTTATTATTGCGGTTTCATGTCCAAGTGCCAACTATTAGATAATCGGTGCGTTGGAGACGAAGGTAATCGGCCGGTCGACCTAATAAATACATAAGTTACAGATAACCTACCGGAATAAAGTTCAATTCAGATTGGACGTTACGAGAAATGGTGACAGATAACATTTTTAACTTTCTCACTATCATAAAACAAAAAATACTTCAAGGAAATGCTTTTCGAATTTAAATTATTTATTTTGTTCTCACGACGCCGCAACGCCGGAACTAAACACCCCAACTAGCAAAGTAGTGATAAAATAAAATGTTTTAACACTAAATAATGATATAAAAGTCATAAAATAGCAACTCGGAGCTGCTATGTTGTATATTGGCGACTTGTATCATCATCTAGCTATATAATCTTATACAGCTATATCGTGATAAGAATTGATGACATAAACGTTTACTGGACTTCTTAATACGGCACATATAACACAGCTGCACAACAGTATCCCTAACTGTGATTTAGAGCAATTTCGTTGCATATCAGATATATACAGTGCCTGTATACAGCTAAGTAACTCTATTGTGGCTTTTAATGCGCTGCAATATCGCTGGTGATATATCAGTGCACTAATGGAGTTAACTCGAGATATATAAGAACATAACGCAGCTGATATGCGTCTAAAGTATCATATAATGGCGTTTCCTTAACACCAGCAGCATAAAGTTGTTTAAAGATCTACATTAACACTAAAAAGTTGCAAATACACTTTTTAAGACCTTTTATATCATCAGTGACATATAAACATTATTGTTACTAATATACCACTAAACAAATGTATATCAGCTGTTGTAACCTCATTTATAGGATCTTTATGATAGTCAAACCAGCGTCGAGAATTCGGAAGTTGGTTCCGTAGATACAAAAACAGAACCTTGTTCAGGATACCAAGATGACTTGTTTGCGACTGACAATTTTGATGATAATTGAGAAGATGAAAACATATTCTTCCACAGCCATTCAAATCTGTTGAGTTTTATGAAATAACTTCTGCTTGAAAAACAGTAATTGACCAAAAATATAACCACTTTCATTTCACGCAAATGAGTTGAACAATATTGAAGATACTTTATTTATTACCTAAAGGTAGGTACAGTAGGGGGTTTTACTAGTTTTATGAAGGAACCCGAAAGTGTTTGGTAATGGCGGTGGGAAACTGTAAATTTGTGATATATCGGCAACCAGAACACATTTTAGATACATATTGGTGACTTTAAATAATTTGCTATTTTAAATATTTTTTATTTAATTAAATATTCAATATTTAATAGGGGCATGAAAAAAACACAAATAATATGCTATTATTTCATCAATAAAATTTTAAGCGCATGATAAATTACCCGTTATGCACGTACCTAAAAGCAACTTGACACTACTTACTAACACAAAAATAGTTTGCTATTTTATTATACTTACAAAACTGTTAATTGTAAGGTCACTTTTTTTCATACAACTTTATTTACACATAATACTCAGAATTTAGCACTAACGATATGCGACATAAAAGAATCCCTAATAACAATATAACAACAAACAGCTCTATATCAGCATTGCTGTTACTTTCTTATCATAATTTAGTGATATAGTGATTCAGGCACCATTGGTGTAACGCTAAAGAGATTCATAAAACATTGTAGTATCATGGATATACATCAAAGTAGTGACGTGCGGTGCCAAAATACACATGATATATCATCAAATAGCTGTAAAACTGGGGCCACTTCCCAGTGATAGAGATGTTTCTATCACGGATATAAAACTGCGTTTGTCACTGATTTACAGCTAAATTTGGTTCAATTTTGCTAGTTGGGACCTCTCGGCCAAAATTCTTCCTTCATGAAGGTCGTTAGTTTTTCAGTCGGAACCTTCAACACATACGAATTAAAAGGATGTTTGTGACGAGATTCCAACTTCACAAGTACTATGAGTCTATGAGCTGCAGAATTGCATGACTAATTTATGAATAAATTTATGAATGAATGCATGCAGTTGTGCAGCCCATCGTACATGTACATACTGAACGAGCTCCTCAGTATTGTAAAGGAATATATACGTTGATGAGACGTAATGTTGTGCAGCGGTCGCGTTCCACCGACCTGTTGCGGACAGCCCTACTTTACCGAGTCCCATACCTTTCCTATGGCGGTTAGCCCTCGCTTAACACACTAGCACCATCTACTCCGCACGGAGCATGGTCGTTGTGCTGACTATCTGTTTAAATGTGGCTGGAGAGACTCGCCAGTGTGCGATTGTGGGGCGCCTGCACAATCCATTCACCACATAATATACGACTGCCCAAAACGGAAATATAATAGAGGTATCCTGGATCTACACTCTCCTAGTATAAACGCCGCCCAATGGGTGAAGAACTTAGATATATGTTTATAACATAATTAGAAGATGCGTGACTTGGTCAAAAATGCCATACGATTAAATTAAAACCATCTACTGATCTGTTTAGAACAGCGGTCGACACACAAGGGCCGCAGTCAAGTGAAGTTAAGGCGGGTATGACAGGCCGAACTATTGACACGTTTATTAATTATCCTTAAGGGTGCGTCTTCATTGAAGCGTAAGCGGAGCTGAGTCGTGCGGAATAGACCAATCACCTGAGTTGAAATCTGTGTCTCAGCTAAGCTTCACTTATGTGACTGGTCGATAGTCTCCACTCCGGGAGCGGAGATGTGTAAAATGGAGCATTTCAGATTTCTTACATTTACCTATTGACCGCCAAGCGGTCTAGCAATTTACCGTGCCACTGACGCCAGAGTAAAAAAAAAAGATGTGCCCCAAAATCAACAGGGATTGAAAAATACTAGTAGCGGTTAGAATTACAAAGTTTTTGATCATTGAAATTAGGACGGCTGTGGCCGACGTGGCGTCAGGGGCACGATTTTTTGTTGACGGCCACAGCCGACTGTGGCGGTCAAAAGGTTAAATACACTCTTCTCTCGGGCTTCACAAGGAAGCAGTCTGATTGGTAAATTTTATCCGCTCTACTACAGTGAACAGGAAGCCTTAATGACCTTCATTTATAGAACAGTGCCCCGCATGCGGCCCGCGGGGCACAGTTTGCCGACCGCTGATTTTGGGGGTTACTCCAGATGGCGTGTAGTGTTAGGAAAAGTGGCGCCGTGTGCCACTTTTACACGCAAGTCAATGGAACGCTACCATAAAAGACGAAATGCGGAAATTTTCTAAGAGCATAAAAATATTTTCGAACATTTCCGAAACCTCGCACAGGAATTTACAGACGGTTCTGGGAAATTCTCTATAAGAAATTTTGATAATTTACTAAGATCTTCCCCCGAAATTTTGGAATCTTTTAGCCGGCTCATAGACTTCTAGTTAAATAAGAATGTTTTATTTTTATTTTCAGCTGGGTGCAATCATCTCTGGTTCAAGCAACGTACTGGCACGACCCGCTCAACGAAGACGAATACAAGAACAACAGCATATTCCTAGCTGACATCAACAACGAATTGACGGTTAACTATACGTACAAAGATAACCTTAAGAAATTGGAACACTTCGTGATGGTAAAGTTTGACAGCGATAGTATGGTACAACCACGAGAGTCAGAGTGGTTTGGATTCTACGCACCGGGACAAGGAAAAGTGCTGCAGACGTTGCAGCAGTCTGCAATCTATAAAGAGGTAAGATATGTCTATACAATTATCCTTGTTTGTTGGCGAAAATACCTGACGAGCACTTCTGAAAGCAAAAGTTAGGAATAAGGCATGCGATATAAATATATAAATTTACGCGTTTTCCTCCCTGGCCGGACCCCGGAGCCTGATTATGATTACTTGATTAGGCTATAATTGCAGGAACAATATGTACCAATTATGTACCTTATGTACCAGGTCGGAAGTCGTATGTACCTCCTTAGTTTTGATGATATTGGTCAAGGTGGGCCAGGCTGCAGAGTACACTCCGCAGCCGACGCGTCCCGGATCCGCGAATATCCACCTCAAGATATGATTTTGATAGGTATATATAGGGTGGGCCCTGTAACAGGAGCAATAAATTAAAACATAAATTCGTCCTTTGAAACTAAACAACATTTGTTAAGCAACTTCTGAAAATAACGTGTATTAAATGACATTTTGTAGAATAAAGTTTTCACAAAGGAGCAATGTATTGCGAAATGTCCGATATTAGTAGAGTGACAGCGTGAGTATTATATTCCTTGGTGACAGCCCTTGTGAGTATTATATTCTTTGGTGACAGCTATGTCAATGCTCAGGGAATGTCAACGTTGGACGACATACCTACATTGGAAATACTATTTAATTTGTTTGAAATAATAAAATTTTAAAAACTGACTTTTTTTTAAAGTTGCTGAACAAATGTTGTCCTGTTTAACGAGTAAAATCTATGTTTTAATTTTTTGCTTATGTTACAGGACCCACATTGCATAATATGATATACCTTCCATGAATAAACTTTTTTTATGTAATAACCATTGGCCACCATTTCGGAAATCGTATGTACCTCCGTAGTTTTGAAGATATTGGTCATTATCTTCAAAACTACGGAGGTACATACGATTTCCGACCTGGTATGTACATAAGGTACATATTTGGTACATATAATTACTGCAATTATAGCCTAATCAGGTTACGGGGTCCGGCCAGGGAGGAACACGCCGAACACGGCATAAAGACGCCGCGGGCGACGGGCCGCTGCCCGCTGCGGGTAGCGGGTGAGAACGACCAAGGATAATAGCAGGGGCCGCGAAATAAGGATTGCTGTACGAGCTTGGGGTAGACGGCAGAATCGTAGACGAGATCCTACAATCCCGAATCCGGTAGACAGGGTTCGAAAGGATAATTATCAACGATAATTATCGCGATGATTATCACGATAATTATCGTGATAATAACAGGTGGATAATTATCAATTGATAATAACAAAAAATTGCACCCGTGAAATAGAACTATATTCTAAGTATCCAAACGTGTATTTCCGCACTTGACATTAATGTTGATTTGTATTGTATTAATATTAAACATATTTTTTTTTGTTTTGAAACAATAAACCATCGATATTTCTTATGAAAAAATTTAACAAATGATCTTTTAATACTGGTGATAATTATCGGATAATAATCCGATAATTACCACGGCTCGTTATTATCTTGATAATTTCTAACTCTGCCGGTAGAGAATTGTTATTTTCTCAAACTACGAAAAGAAAATACAGAAGCAGAAGTCACACGCACCAAGCTATATGAAATAGATTATAGTATAAGTAAGCAAAAGACCATGCGCTAAATTGGACTAAGAATTAACAGAGATGAGCGCTAAATTATGAGATAGTTAAATATCTATATACTTCATTTTTATTACGGGCACCAAGCTGAATTCCATTAAAGACCATGCGCTAAATTGGACTAAGAATTAACAAAGATGAGCGCTAAATTATGAGATAGATATTTAAATATACTTCATTTTTATTACGGGCACCAAGCTGAATTCCATTGCAGAGCTTGAAATAAGGCACATGTAACGGAAAATGGAACTGACTCATACTGGACAGTGACCAATGCGTACATATAGCAGCGCCAGAATTATAGTGCATCCCTAAATGGCCGTAGAAGGATTGCAATTTGTGTAAAACTGAAAAATAACTATAAATACACTCCTACGCGCATAATTTGAGGATTATTCCTTGTAATAAGAAGGTGCCATTATTACTACTAGCGATATCGTCAATTTAAAATAATTTTAGCGTTTTATTAATACACTGGCACTATCTATGTGGATCTGGTTATTAAGTATTCATTTTTAGGGTTCCGTAGTCAACTAGGAACCCTTATAGTTTCGCCATGTCTGTCTGTCCGTTCGCGGCTTAGCTCCGTGATCATTAGTACTAGAAAGCTGAAATTTGGTATGAGTATGTATATGTATTACGCCGACATAACGGTAAAATAAAAACAAAAAAGATTTTTTTTTCGGGTAGGTACCTCCCGTACACCTAAAGTGGGGGTGATTTTTTTTTCGTTCCAACACTAGTGTGTGGGTTGAATAGGTATTTTAAAAATAATAGGGGTCTCCAAACATTATTTTTTGATAAAGTCCGCCGTTTTGTATATATTCGCTCCGAAAATAAAAAAAAATGTGTCCCCCCCTCTAACTTTTCAACCACGGGTCAAAAAAGTATGGAAAAATTCATAAAAATTTGGCTTTATGAGTACTTTCAAAGAAAACTATATTGAAGAAAATCGGCCGAGCCATTTTTGAGTTATCGCAAAAATTCATAATTTTCTTTAAAATGACGTAAGTGACGCGCGGTGTACTTATACTTCGAATGTTACACATATTAGTTAAGTGCCATACTGTATTACAACATTTCGCTCAATCTGGCGCGTATAATTGATAACTTTCAGAAGGTAATAAGTAATTACTGTTACTTTGGCGTTTACGACCTTTTTATAAAGCTTGAAATCTTTCTCGTAATTTTCGTCTATTGTGAAGGATGGGCAACTACGGAACCCTACACTGAGCGTGGCCCGGCAGGCTCTTGGCCGTTTTTAGTTCCGATTTAGGCCACATCTTAACTACAAACACGAATATCTCAGATCTGCAATGGAATCCATCTTGGTGTCCATAGTAAAAAAAAGTTTAGTGTTCTAAAGTCAGCTGCTGAGCAGCGGACAGTAAAGGGTTTTCATACTTTCCTGGCCTAGGCCATTGAGGTACGAAAATCAAAGAAATGTATTAAATTTTTCAATGATGAACCTTTTTTTATTTCAGGACCGCCTGGGACTAAAGGAGATGGACAAGGCCGGGAAACTCGCCTTCCTGTCACAACCGGGCGACCATCTTCATTTCGATGACACATGGTTCATTGAAATCATAATTAATAAATATCTCATTTAGCTACCAAAGAATTAGCCAAGTAATCAAAAACTTCGTAAATACTTACAGGTAATGAATTATAGAATCTCAATTTTGTGATTATATGAAGTATCAGATCAAATAAAGGATAATATTTTAAGATCGTTGCAAATAAAATAAGACTTAGAGTCAGACCATACAAAGTGAGTCAGTTTGTATGGTTTGACAGTTAATTTGCTTGGAAGAGTAGCGTGGTCTGACTCTAACATTATATGTAAAACTAGCGACCCGCCCGGCTTCGCTCGGGTGCAATTATCACCTAAATATACTATGCATGTAATAATATAAACCTTCCTCTTGAACCACTCTATGTATTAAAAAAACCGCATCAAAATCCGTTGCGTACTTTAAAAGATCTAAGCATACATAGGTACAGAGTGCAGGAAGCGACTGCTTTATACTAGCGATGAGCAAACAGTGATAAATATAATAGTTTTAGCTTAATAGAAAACAGTAATTTAAGAATTAATTAATTATGAAGAGGAATTACTTATTATTCCCAATAGTTTTATTATTAAAACGCGCTCTTTGTACTTCGTGATAAATAACTCCTATTTATCCCAATGTTTACTATATATGTAGATTGAACTGATTGATTGATTGATGTATATACTTTAATGTTTTCATTAAACTTTTTATCGAAATCATGTGCTTTACTTTTAGACTTATCACAAAAATTTGTGATCTAAAATTAGTTCTAGGCATGTGTATGCGTGTGTGTGTGTATTTACACAAATATGTGTATTTGCCTAGAACTAATTCTAGATCATAAGAAATATCAAACAATTAGTGTCAAAAGAAGGTATGCGAAGCGGTGTGCCACGGCTTGAAACATATCGTTGGTAAAGCCGGAATGAGTTAACTTTTTTCTAAAGTAGTACAGTATGCTGCACTCATTTTTTAAAGCACGGCCAAGACACACGAACGACATACACCCCAGGCCAAAAGTATGGAAACAAAGTTTATTATTTTAATATTTATAGTTTCCAATAGTTATTCCTTGTGTTAGTAACCGTTGGGCCACCCCCAAAAGATAAAAAAATAAAACATCCACAATTAAAACATTTGCATATTGTAAAAATATATATGTACTTACCCTAACTCCGGGACAAAGTGCATGACGTCGTTTTTTTATTGCCTTTCTACAAAATGTTGCACTGGCAATTTTCATTAGCAGAATTTGCGTTATTGACTTAAAATGTTTATAATCATTTTTATATTGTGATTTTGTAAGTTATTCCGTAAGAAAATCACAGGTTTGTATAGTAATATAAGCTCGTTTCCATACTTTTGGCCTGAGGTGTACGTATGAATAATATTCAGTAAAAAAAAACGTATTTTCATATAGAATTTGGTAATATTGTATAAATTAAAAATCTTAAATTAGCAACAAAACAACAGGTTAGTATCACAAGACATCACGAGTACTCGACAAGTTTCTCGAGCTGTGCGCGCTTGCTCTTGAGCTCTGTGTCGGGGAGGTCTCTCGTGGCGCGCACGTACACGCGCACCACGCCGGTGAGGGCCGTGCGCTCGCCGCACAGCTTGTACAGAGGAAACTTCATCATGCAATGGAATAGGATGCGCTCCGCCACTCTGAAACTGAATAGGTATTTGTTTCAATTGCTTTTGGTAACTACGGCTACCTGTCACCGCTCTTATTTTATTATACAAATAGAGTCCAACTCAAAATTCGAAGCAATTGACAACATTTCATATTTTTAAGACTATCATATTACTTTTCTGAATTCTGCTTAAAAAGATGAAGTAATCTCTGTTTTTATTTATTTTCTGAGATGATTATTTATTTTATTATTAATTTATAAAAACATACTCATTTTAAAATGTGGCAACACCAAAACCAGAACTTAATGGAACGGTTACTTTAGTCGGTTTTCTATAAAAAAAAAACTTAATAAAACTCGGTATGTATCTGTCATCTGTCAACGTCAAATAAAAAATAAATATATTTTTTCGCTCTTTGGTTTAGACAACAACCCTATTCAGCCCGTATTGTCTTAGATTGCAGTTATTTGATGTATTTTCTTATATTTCTTTAAATACAGAAGAATAAATTCAAAGATTTTTTTTAAGGTACACGACATAAAGCCCTGTCGATCTCTATATTAATTTCCACCTGTTATAAATATGAAATGTTGTCAATTGAGTGGCTAGAGACGTGTCACTGTCACAAATACCTGATTTTTGTTTGGTTATGAAACCAATATTACTAAACCACCGCTCTCTGTCTGCCTGTTTGACTGGACTTACAAATTTTTCGCAGAACATTGTTTTACCGAACTTAATGTTTCGCATAACACTCATATCGCACTCGCGCAATTATTATTCTACTGATACAACTGATTTTTCTGATAGTTATAAATAAAACCTAACCTAACCTACCCTTATCTACCAGGATACATCAGAATATTAAAAAATACATTTCCCGTTTCAGCTGGAGCAAATTTCTGCGAAGTATTTGAGTATTATGCCAGACATTATGTTGTTAGTTAGTCATAGGGTTTTAACTCTTGAACCGTTCTAGGTAGACACTTGACATTTTGTAAGAATGAAAGTAGTGTGTGCAACCGCTATAACAATAATTTCACCAACCGGAAAAAAATAACCAATCAGGCTCCGTCTTTTTGAAGCCCAAAAAAGTGCATTTAAATCTGGGGAATGTGATTGGTCCATTTTACACTTCCCTGCTTGAGTGGACAGACAGCCGATTTAAGCAGCCTTCATACAATAAACGTCATACAAAAAATGGGTTTTTTTCTATGTTTCTGCCTACTCTTAGACGCACGCGTACCGTGAAATACGCCAACTTTGCGTCCACATGGAACTTTTCCCAAAACGCTACTTAAAAAAAGAAACGTTACTGTAGACAATTTCAAGATGATTATGGAATCATCTTGATTAAATGATTATGGAATCATCTTGAAATTGTCTACAGTAACGTTTCTTTTTTTAAGTAGCGTTTTGGGCAAAGTTCCATGTGGAGGCAAAGTTGGCGTATTTCACGGTAGCGTTCGCTAACTAAAATAAAAAATGAGTAAAAAATTTTTTTAAGTTAAACGGTTTTATTGAAAATGTACTAAAAGGTAAAGAATAATTCGGTAGGTCCTAGGTACCAGACATCACACCACTCTCCTCATCAATCCAGGGCATTTATCAGACAAAAAATAAAATCGATGGGCGCGTGTAGCCTGCATATGATATTATGATACTTACTCGTATAGCGGTTGACTTGATACTCTTGATAGAAATTTCACACGCCCAACGATTTTATTTTTTGTCTGATAAATGCCCTGGATTGATGAGGAGAGTGGTGTGATTTCTGGTACCTAGGACCTACCGAATTATTTTTTACCTTTTAGTACATTTTCAATAAAACCGTTTAACTTAAAAAAAAATTATACTCATTTTTTATTTTCAAGTTTTTAGTTTTTAATTTTGTTACATACTTCTCTTTCTTTTTAATTCATTCAGTGCCTCATTATTACAAGGTTTTTTTTATAGCCCGGTAAATTTTGCAACTTTAATAAATGGTATGATTCTGCACAGTAAACGTTGCTCCGCCTGAGTCAGCGATTCAACCACGTCTGGTATAGAACCTGAATCCAGATTATTCCAGAAAGCCTGTGATGGTGCTATTGTTACTATTACTGGTGACATGTGTTTGACAGCGGAGACATAACGAACCGAAAACGAAAAAGTAACGTTGTTTTTGAAGAGAATTATACAGGTAGATATCTACCTATCTTAATGCGCCAGTATTTTAACGTCCTGTATGGACTTGATTAGGATTGGTGCAAATTTCACAAACGTGAATGAACAATGTATAAAAAGCATTTTCGATTGCAGATGATTTCCAGTTCTGCATTGCAGGGTACGCTCACGTTGGTTATTTAACCTGACTTTGCGTTGCTCAGGTGTTTCGGACGATACCAGTTCTCTTTGTCTCTCACGTTGCCCTGTTATCCTGGGGTCATTGCGCAGGTGTTTCGGACGCTACCAGATACCTTTGTCTCTCACGTTGGCCTCACAACCTGGGCTCGTGTTGCACAGGTGTCTCTGACGCTAACCGTTTTCTTCGTTTTTTGTAGTCGACTATGAGTTCCAATTTGACTCTCTTTTGCACGCTTTGCTCTATATTTTTCTTTCGCTTTATTAAGCCTTCTTATTCGTTGAGTTACTGTTTCTGTTTTATTTTTGTTTGTCTGTGTTTTATTGTTATTTACCATTTCGTTCTCATGAGTAATGGACATTAAAACGGTCAATCCCCGGTCCCCCTAGAGGTCCAATAGAGGGGCAAGGCTATTAGACAACAAGATGTGCCCAAGTCTTGAGGGGAAAACGCTTACGACATATATCGACTTTTTATTCACCTTAATGCTACACAGTTCTTGGCACGTTTTAACATTTTACCTTAACTTGGGTGGTGTACAGCGAACGTTTCATTTTTAGCCACCCTAACACAGGGCTCGACAGTCGACACGATACAAAATCTTGACTTCGTGTAACCAAGATCCATGCTTGAATCCCGATTCTAAGTTGACGAAGTCCTTTGTATCGATAAGTTGTCTAAATTTCATCATTCATATTACTGTTAAGTATTGACTGCTCTAAAGTCTACGATCCACTATGCAGCGTTCGACTTGCCCTTTCATTTGATATACATCACCCATATTTAAACAATTATTAAATCGCCATCGTCATCGCCGGCCATCTCAGATTTTAAATTTGTCAAAGCAAGGTATTACAGTACATATTCTATTACTCAAGTCCTTCCATTTGATACCCATATTGAAGGGGTAGTGATAAAAAATCACCTGCCATCTTGTTGGCAGCCATATTAGATTTTCATTTATTTTTCAAAGTGTTCTACTAGGCAAGACCTTTTATTTGATACCCATATTGAAATCTGGCATTTCCGGCGGCCATCTTTGATTTTAAATTTGTCAAAATATAATACAGTATTCTATTACCGAAGCCCTTTCATTTGATACCCATATTGAAGGGGTAGTGAAAAGAAAATCACCTGCCATCTTGTTGGCGGCCATATTGGATTTTCATTTATTTTACATAGTGTAAACTATTCTACTAGACAAGACCTTTTATTTGATACCCAAAAGGGGTTATGAAAAGAAAAATGAACCTGTCATTTTATTGGCGGCCATTTTGGATTTTCATTTTATTTTCACGAAGAATTCTATTCTACTGATCAAGCTCTTTCATTTTATAACCATATTGAGGAAGTAGTGATAAAATTTGTAATCCGCCATTTTGTAGCGGCGGCCATCTTGGATTTACAATGATGCCGGATGTATTAAATTATATTGTCACCAAAACTCAACATGCGTACCAAATTTCAGATCAGTACGTCAACATTACAGGAAGGGGGTAAAATTTTAATTACTAGATTTGACCCAAATAAACAAACAGGGCAAGCTAAATAAAACCGTTTAAAAAATCGGTTGTACGTACATCTACCTATGTAGTGTATGCGAGTATATGAGTAGCTCAAATATACATGCGCATACATACGCAGTTTCGTGTGTCATGTAATGGCGGCAAAAGCCGCGGGAAAAGTAGGTACTGTCACTAAGCCCTAACTTAAGCCCTAAGGCTGCCATCTCTAAATTCGTCGAACCCGAACAAAAACTTAAAAAAGTTTTTTTTTCCCGTGCGTATTTGAAAACAATATTATTATAAGAACAATCTCTTTAACGTGCTACGCAGAATGAAGCTAGAGCCTTGATTGTGCTTTGTATTATTTATACAGTTTTTACCTATACTTAGTACACAATAATGCCGGTAAATAATTAATTCAATAATGTATATCTTCACATAAAAAGTGACCGGGTTTTCCCCGGACACTTTTTGAAAACCCCGGTCGGCCTACATACTAGAACAAATCCGGGGAAACCCGGACGAATGGCAGCCCTAGTCACTATCTATGTACCTACGAATACGAATGGCAGAGGCTGTAGTGAAACACACGCAAGTTAGTGCGGTGAAGTGAACAGATATAATATAATATGAAGCAAATACGTGGCATTGTCGAGCCACGCCAGTGTTTGCGTAGAAAAACGGACTAAACAAACATAATAGATCCTTGTATATTGAAAAAAACCCTACCTAACAGCGAACGAGTTTCGGCAGATATAATGTGATGAGGAGGTAATGACTCACTCATAAGGATTGATGCAGTCCATTCGTAGGACCTCGAACCCTTGTGTTTCAGCGAGTTTGTTGGAGGCCTCCGCCAGCATAGTAGCCAAGCCCTGCCTCCGATATTGCGGGACGACTGCTAGCATTTTAATCTGTAACATTTGTTCTCTTAGGACTTAGACAAGCAAAAGTCAAGTGCGTAATTTGATGATAAATTAATAATTATAGAAACTAGATATGAGCGCCGCGCCGGCGCGCCGCCGTCGCCGCGGATTCGAGTCGGCGCGCCGCCGCCGTGTGAAATACGCGGCGCGCCGGCGCAACAAGTTGCGATTTGCTTTCTCGCTCGCACTCGTAACGTATCCCACCCGCGTCCGCGTTCGGTCGCACGATGGCTTCAATCGAGTCAAGTATTTTGCCGAGTGAACGCGTGTTGTTTTTTTTTTGAGCCGCGTCATAATATGAGTCTGACACGATGATGAGTTCTTAAAATGTGTTTAACGTACCTGGCGCCACCTAGCTTTTGAAATTGATTGTGTTGTGACTAAGAGATTGTGATTAAAAATTTTGTGATGTTAAAAAATATGCTTGTTAAGTCTTAATATTTAAATAAAACAATTTAAACGGATTATATCGCGTATATTAATTATTTGAGCCTCCCTGACGTTTCAGTACCTTTACAGATTCCGTTGTCAATGGTTGACTGAGAAAAACATAATTTTTCTCTGTCAAAGTTACATTTGTGCAAACTTTCCATTTTATAAATATTACTTTAAAAAATAAAGGTGTTCATACATGCCAGATGGGCCTAATGTGTAAAGACAGTTACACATGTGCCAGAAGGGTATTTATTCTTTTATTTAAAATATCTACCAGCGGTTCACTATAAGGCTTACTGAGGAGAAAGAACCGCCAAAGAAAACTGGTCTGCAGTAATATGATTATTTTTCTGGAAACGTAATCTTTAACTGATTTATATTTATACATTAAGACTTGTATTAAAACATAGACACGTTTTTAAAGTGAAGATTGCGATGGTTTTATGTTTTTTTTTTTTTTTTTTTTTAATTTAAAATAGCCATGCATAACCTCGATTGCACCTGATGTTAAGTGACAATAAGGCCTAAGATGGAGCATGCTTGGCTAGAAGATGCCTATTCACTCTCGACTTGAAGAGATCCAAGTTATATTTTTCAGGAAACAGGTGCGCAGGAAGAGAGTTCCATTCCTTAGCTGTCCTCATAAGGAAAGTAGACTCAAAACGTTTCGTACGAATCAGTGGTATATCGACAACATAAGGGTGGAATCCAAGTCCGCGCCGAGTACTGTATTGTCTGAACGGAGACGGTGGAATAAATTCATGCAGTCCTAGTGCACACTCACCAAAGTGTATCCGGTAGAAAACCGATAAGCAGGCGACTTTCCTGTGGTGTTCGAGGTTTTGCAGCTTTTCCTGAACTAAGGCAGGGTCGCCAATGAGCTTCTTCGCACGCTTGTCAATTGAATCCAAGGCGGCCAGTTGGTATTTGGCGGACCCATCCCAAAGATGGCAGCAGTACTCCATGCATGATCGGACTTGCGCCTGATATAATTGAAGCAGCTGTCTCGGCGTGAAGTACCGCCTCACCCTAGATAGGATCCCAAGTTTTTTTGCTGCAGTTGTAGCCAAGGATTCAATGTATTGGCCGAAGTTCAGGTTGGATGATAAGGTCATCCCAAGAAGCTCTAGGTGGTCTGAAATCGGTACGGATACACCTTGGAAAGTGGGAGTCAGGTCAAAGGGACCCCGTTTAGCGGAAAACAGACTCGCCTGAGTCTTGGTGGCATTGAATCCAACTAAATTGGCATCTCCCCACTCGGACACTGCCACGAGAGTTTGGTTCAATCGATCCACCATCGCCTCTCGACAAGACTGGATTTCGTCCCTCTTGAAATTTGCGCTGGATGTGAATCTGTCAACAACTGTGCTGTCATCAGCATACCCAAAGGTACCGGGCATAAGCATGTCGTTAATATGCAGCAGAAAAAGAGTTGCAGATAGAACAGACCCCTGAGGAACACCGGCGTCAATAGCCCTGGGATCCGAAGTGTAGCCATCAAGGACTATTCGGATCGAACGCTCACTCAGGAAATCAGCAATCCATTTGCAGAGACCTTCAGGGACCCCATACGCTGGAAGTTTTCCCACCAGGCTTGCGTGCCAGACCCTGTCAAAGGCTTTTGAAATATCGAGAGACACGGCGAGAGCCTCCCCGTGTCTCTCGATCGCCTCGCTCCATAGATGAGTGACATACACAAGAAGATCCCCAGTTGATCGCCCCGGACGGAATCCAAACTGGCAATCACTGAGCAAGTCGTTCACTTCTAGGTATACAAGGAGGCGTTTGTTCAGTACACGCTCCATAGTCTTACAGAGTATGGAGGTTACGGAAATTGGTCGGTAATTGACAGGGTCAGCCCGGCTTCCCTTCTTGGGGACAGGCTGCACATTTGCAAGCTTCCAAGACGTCGGGACAACTCCAGTCTCAAGTGAGAGACGGTACAGGCGTGTTAAGACCGGGGACAACTCAGCCACACAGTTCCGCAAAACAACAGCAGGAATTCCATCGGGACCACTAGCTTTATTCACATCAAGACTCCGCATGATTGCAAGAACCTCCTTCTGGCGTATATGGATTGGCTCCATGGTGGTTCCTACATGCGGCAGTATAGGTGGGCAACAACCTGCGGCATCCAGATGCGAATTTTCCGCAAATAGAGAAGCAAATAGATTTGCTTTCTCCTCCGCTGCATGTGCTAGAGATCCGTCAGGCTTTAGCAGGGGTGGCAACGAAGAGCGACAGAAGTTGGCTTCGACCGCTTTAGCCAGGGACCAGAATGCCTTACTTCCAGGTGGATATGAGGCAAGTTTGGTCCCAATGCGGCGTATATGATCGAAGCGTGCCTTGCGTAGCTGTTTCTTGCAGGATTTGGCGGCTTTATTAAATGATTTTTTCAGCTGGGAAGTATTCGAGCATCAGCCCATGCACGGTAAGCTGACTCTTTAAGCGCCTCCGCACGATCACAGTCAGCATTATACCATGGGCGTGCTGCATAACCAGTCGAAACGTCTGAATATGGAATGAAACACTCCATACCCTGCCGAATGACGTCGGTTATATTGTTAGCGCAGCTTGACGAATCCCCCGAAGAGAAGCAGACCTCTCGCCAAGGGTAGGATGCAAAAAAGTGACGCATCTCGTCCCAATCTGCTGACTTGTATCGCCACACCCGTCTTTTAGCACTAGGGCCACTAGGGTTATTTCGATTATAAATCTGAGAATTTTCATTCAGTGTTATTTTTTGTTTTGTTTTGTTTAATTAGTTATATTTGTGTGCTATTAAAAAAATATGATTGTTTAGATACTTGGTTCCTTTATTAAAATAAATAATAGTCACAAAAACCAGGTTTTTTTTTCTCGAATTGCTCCCTCATAAAAATCTAAAGCTCAAGGTCACGCCGCCGACGCCGCCGCCGCCGCGGAATTTTGCCTATCACGCCGCCGCCGCGGAATTGGCCATCGGCGCTCATATCTAATAGAAACGCAATACCTATTTTAAAACAATACAAGTACTCTTTATTTTTATAGCACACCTCACAAAACAAACAGGAGAGATACAATGCAAGAAATTACGCTTAAAGGTAATAAAAAATAGACGGACTTATTGCTAAAGGGCGATCTCTTCCTAACATCCTTTGGGTATTGAAGAACTTGGAAATTCATAAAACCGTATCTTTTTAGGGTTCCGTACCCAAAGGGTAAAAACGGGACCCTATTACTGAGACTTCGCTGTCCGTCCGTCCGTCCGTCCGTCCGTCCGTCCGTTCGTCCGTCTGTCACCAGGCTGTATCTCAAGAACGGTGATAGCTAGACAGTTCAAATTTTCACAGATCATGTATTTCTATTGCCGCTATAACAACAAATACTAAAAACAAAATAAAATAAATATTTAAGGGGGGCTCCCATACAACAAACTTGTTATAGATTATATATATACACGATGATTTTTAATCGGTGATCAGGTACCAACTTTTCTAACTCAGTAAATGATGGCGGTCACGTTGAAGTCGTAATTACATGAAAATAAACTTTTATTTTTCTATGATAATTTTTATTTAAAATACCAATTTTGTCTTAAATTCCTTGTCACCCTACTAATCTGTATCGGTAAGCTTACAACCTTTTTAATAATTTAATGACAATGACAATTTATGAGTAATAACTTGTCATTATCATTGTCATTACGTATACAAAGTCGTAGGAAATTTCGTAAAATTTCCCGCCAAAGCGATGACACTTGACGTAGGTATCGTACTTTAATAAATTTATGTAGGATGACCGTGTATCTAGTGGTTGTTAGTTTTAGAGCATTTTTCAAAATATGTTCCGTGACGTAATGGAATTCCACCCAGTAAAAAAAAATCTTTTTTTTGATAAAAACGCTTTTAATAAATTCTCCTTCTTCTATATTCTTTGAAAATAATACGTGTTTCAATGTAAATTACTTAATTTGGCAAATAATCTACTTTGAACCTAACTACTACCACTGTGACGTTCCATTACGTTACAACCTTTAGGTACGTTTTAAGTAAAGATCAATGTATTGTTTGAAAATCAGTCTTTATTAAATGAATTTAACACAATAATACTCTTTTAAAATTGAATAACATTTGCAATTCTAATTATCACAATAAAGATATAAAACAAAATCTTTCCATTACGTTACTATTTGGTCTTCATCATAGCTTAACTATCATCTTAAATTGAGATTATACTAAGAAACTATCATTAAGTTATATTTTTATCAACATTGTTACATGTTGTTCTAACGAATGAGATCTAAATTGTACAATTATCCTTAATAGTTAATATAAAATCTTAAAAATTCAATCACAGCCACAGTAGGACAAAGTGACGGGAATGGACCATTTGTCACGTTAAGGAACGACATGAAAGGTTTACATGGCGTGGAAAATAGCTTACAACTTCTACTAAATTTTCGGCCCATTTTAGTTTAATATGGTATACCTAGTTAGTGGTACTAATTAGTACTGTCCACCACTGAACATGCCAACACAGTCTGACCAGCATATAAATATATTTGGGTGAAATGCAGAAAATATGTACCATTTCATAATCAGTTCGTTTTCTCAGCTTTGATTACGCATGTTACGCCTATACAAAATGTACAAAAAAGTTACAAAACTGAGAATAAATAAAAAACTAAGTCTTAGCTTTAATGTTCCTATACCTCTATGTACATATTTTCTGCGATTTTTCTATGTAATCCTAAACTTTAAAAAAATAATATTTTTATGGTTGGGTAAACATGAAAATAGTAATAATATGTCAAAAATATAAGTCACAAATATATTAATTTTTTTCAATAAAGGAAATAAACCCGAAAAGTTTAATATAATGAGAGGAAGGTCATCTCATCTGGCATCTCGGTCTCTCAAGGCAAGATAAAAGCCAGCTATGGAGGCATCATAAAAAGACAACTCATACTCGTTCCTTAAATCATTTAAAAAGTAATTGAATATTAGAATTAATTAAATGTACATAACATGTATTAATAATGTTATTATTTCTTTAACTGTTTTTTTTATTGTAATTTTTTTTTCTGTATATGTATAGGTTTTAATCTTTAGTTAGTTTTGATCGTAACTCAGGATGGCTATAAAATAAAGTCATTTAGGGATTAAAAACAATAATTAAGTATGATTATATTGATTATGAATAAGCGTTGTCTTTTCATGTTCGTGTCTATACTTCATACCTTGTTTTGATCTTACGATATAATGAGATGTGGCCCCCGCTAATACAAAAAATTCAAACAAAGTGTACGTAAAAAACTATATTAACTTTAGTAATTATTTTGGCCCCTTATTGGAGCCTGTTTTGATTTGAAATTTCGTTTGTATTTCGTGGAATTTTGCATTCGATGAAAGTTTTTAGTTGAGTAAACATTACTTCATTGCGGACTAATTAATTAATTAATTGTTGTATAAATGGGTCTTCTAAAATATTATCGATGTAAATAAAAAAAAACTGTTAATGTATATGTATAACAATAGCTAACTAAACATTTTATGAAAAGCTGGTTCTTGAAATAGTGTTACATCTAATAACTATAGGAACCATGCCGGAATTTATAAAGAAACTGTTTTTTAATTAACTTGTTTTCGAAACGGTTACTTGTCAATAAGAGGTGATGTTTCGTTTCATCGAAAACGCGTAACGACTCTGAAAACCTAGTTTTTAAGACTCTCTTTCTGTTTTTGATTACTCCTTTTACTCTGTAGAATAGAAACTGCTTATGTGTACCCACTGTGCTAACCATTTCTTATGTGTGCCGTCGTAACTAAACAATAAATTGTGTGGCAAGCCTAAGATTTTCATACGTGGTATTGCTGAAGCCTGTAAAATTGGCTCATTTATCTTGTAATTTTAAATTAGGTTTAGGTGTAACATTATAGTAGTAGCTGTATTATATTTTTGTTCATAAATTAGAGATTTTTATTTCGATGAAAAGATTAATTTAATTATAGGTACAACTTTTTAGGTATGTAAGTCTTTTTAAAATTGCTTACCTACTACTACTATTTAATTTTGCCCAACTTTACTATTTATAAATAAATAAAAATACGATGCTAATGGTAATCCGTGCACTTAAAACCAGCGGCATGTAAACCATGCATTTTCGTTCCATACGTCACGTTTTTTTGTTCCCCTAATACAATACGTATCGTAGTGGATGTGACGTAAGTATGCCGGCAGTTACTTAAAGTGAATTAGTCCTTTGATTTCTTGCAATCTACTACTTTTAACGTCTTAATAAGTTACTGCACAAGTCAATAAATTAAAATTCATAAGAATTTAATCACAAAGTGGCTCCTTACCTTCAGTACGTCCCGTTCGTATTGGATAAAAAATATGACACTCCGTGACGCACGTCCAACTTTTTGCATTTTTAAAGCGATACTGACTGCCATACCTAAACAACGGCTATAGTAAGGATCGAAATGTTGCCACTGATATAAAAACACAACTTTTTTGGTAGTTTTTTGTTGTCAAGTAGGTAAAAATGACGTGACGTAGTGGAATTTTCCACCTAGGTGGTTTTGGAGGACATACAACAAATTGTAATTTTACAATTTTATTACACTAGTCGTTAAAAGATAAGGTTTAAAATCAGTTTAAGACTATATAATCATTTCACACAATAGCCATGTTCAGGCCTAGAACGAGACAGATATACTTAAAATTCGCTTCAAAGTTAGCAAAGTGTACGTGGGACACTCAAAAATCGGTACCTTTTCTTCGATTTTTTTGATAAAAAAAATACTTTAAGTGGGTCTTAAAGGCAGTATTTACCTTAATTGAATAGTATATAAGTTACTTTACAATTTTTACAAACAAACATTATACTTGAGAACAATATTTTATAGAAAAAAAGGAGTCCAAAGTCATGGGACAGCGATATTTGTATCAAATATTTAATTTGAAAAATGCCCTCTAATTATGTTTCAACTTTTAATTAAATAAACAGTGAGGTAATTGCATGAGACCTCGCCTATTAGGTTTAATTTTAGCTGGATATTCATATTTTTCTACTCCTGATCACCGATTAAAAATCATCGTGTATATGTATAGGTACGGAAGCCTTCATGCGCGAGTCGGACTCGCACTTGCCCTTTTTTTTTTTACTAATTAGTGCCAAACTTTAGGCTGTTGTGGTAGCGGCAGTTCTGAAGAAGTCTAACAATAGTTTAATTCGTCGAACGAGAGAAGCGTCTCCGATTCAGTTTGAGAAAAAAAACTTTAGCGTGTCCGTCGTCTTGTCTCATCACATTAATTTTTAGCCGATTCAGTTTTTCGAAAATTTTCATCGCAGTGTAGATACCTACTTATAGGGGTTGTAGGTAAACGTAAAAAATATAAAATCGAAGTCAACACACTACAGCCTACAGAACCACTAGTATAGGTACATTAGTCATTAGATACTTACCTCAAATATTTGAGAGACTTTAAAAACCTCCCAAAGGTTAGGTGTTTCCTGTAGTTTGGCCGTAAAGTTCAGGAAATTCTTGGTCATGGGATCCTGCGGAAAAAGACTACTTACTTACATGTTACTGAAGTTTTTAGGGTTCTGTACTTCAATCGGAAAAAAACGGAACCATTATAGGATCACTTTGTGGTCCGTCCGTCTGTCTGTCTTTGAAGACCCTTTAGCTCGAGAACATGTGGAGGTATCGAGTTGAAGTCTACGATCCCTTGAAGCTGTGAAAAAAATCAAACTTCTACGTTAACGTGAAAAAAAGATACGGCCTTTTATGTCGCAAAAAACGTTCATTTCGACACTCTCAAGGGAATCAAAATGATAGGGTAAATCCGGATAACCTAGAACTATAAAATTTGGCAAGTAATATCGTCACATACCTACTACAAATACTTATAAAAGTCTGAAAACTATACATTTGTAATAAAATCATAAAAATATAGTCCTTTTCAAACATCATATTTGGAGAACTCGGTTGCATCTCGTTTGTATGCGGCGCCATACATTTCAGGTGCAAACTTAACTCAACCAGGCCAATTAAGATGGGATAAGTGAAAGTTTGCACGGAACCCTCGATGCGCGACTCAGACTCGCTCTTGGCCGGTTTTTTATATTTCAATTCAAAGCCCCCCTTTCCTCTTTCATATCGATTTATTAAGGTTGCATTTGACCAAACTTAAAAAAAAAATAAGTTTGCTTAAATTCAGCCTAAGGTAATCATAACCCCATACTTACTAGTTTACCATTACTATCCGAGAGTAGGTAGGTACCTAAGTGTTATTCTTGGAATAAAACTTTGGTCGAATGCAGCTTTAGTTATTTAAATCCAACATGAGTAATCGGTATATAAATATACCTAAGCAGGTTCATTGATTTATTGAGTGTGGGCCTATAATGATGGTCGAGTATAAACTCGAAACGCGATAAATAAATAACAAACCATCCGTCACCTAATTTATGACCAGTACGATACGAGAGAGTGACAGATGCTTTATCACTTGTTTAATTGTGTGTTAGGTACACAAGACCGTCATAGGCCCACAGGCCTTTACGAAAACGGAACCCCGCAACGGACGCACAGAGCAGACGAGTGACAACGACTAGGTACCTTTTCCCCGGAAAAATGTAGGAATAAGTTTCGAAGGACTAAACCCAATTATGCATTCAACGTGGGTGAAACTGTGAAAAAAGTTATTGGGATACAATACTGACCTGTCTGTAAAATGCATATCTCCTTAAGTTTTCAGGATCTGTACAACTGCTGGCAATGTTCACGCATATACCGACTGGGACCCCTTCACCGGTTTTTGCATACAACGTGTTACCTGTAAAGTTAAGCAAAATTAACCCAAAGACAGTACACGCTATGTCTGTCAGAAACTGACACGTTTTGTAAAGGAGCCTGGGCCTGCTCATAATCTAACGTAAATGCACCGCTACGAAACCATTAAGCTATTTATATAGACAAATACCTGTTGACAGGGCCGCTGGATTTAAGGATTACCTTGTCGGAGTAGGCTGTGGACACGTCAAGTGCGTTGTCGTGTCTGATATCCAAGCCCAGAGCTCGAAAGAGCCCATGCTCTGTCAGGAAAGTGCTCTTTGATCTGATCATCTGGAGAGCATGGTCATGTTCTTACCTTGTCGGAGTAGGCTGCGGGGTTCCTCATCCAGTGCGTTGTCGTGCCTGAAGTCCAAGCTCAGAGCTCGAACGAGCACATCACATGCTTTTTCAGGTAGTGCTCCTTGAGCATCTGGACAGCTTGGTCATGTTCTTACCTTGTCGGAGTAGGCTGCGGAGGTACTCGTCCAGTGCGTTGTCGTGCCTGAAGTCCAAGCTCAGAGCTCGAACGAGCGCATCACATGCTTTTTCAGGTAGTGCTCCTTGAGCATATGGACAGCTTGGTCATGTTCTTACCTTGTCGGAGTAGGCCGCGGAGGTACTCGTCCAGTGCGTTGTCGTGTCTGAAGTCCAAGCCCAGAGCTCGAACAAGCACATGCTCTTTCAGGAAATGCTGGTCATGTTCTTACCTTGTCGGAGTAGGCTGTGGAGGTACTCGTCCAGTGCGTTGTCGTGCCTGAAGTCCAAGCCCAGAGCTCGAACGAGCACATGCTCTTTCAGGAAGTGCTCCTTGATCATCTGGACAGCTTGGTCATGTTGCTCGATGGAGACCGGTTCTACAAAGACGTTGCCGGGCTAAAACATGAAACATGTTGACTGTTTTTTACCTGGCTAGGTTTCGCGACAGCAAATACCTAGATTACATAATATAAGATACGATTTATACTTTATCCTATCAAATCTTTTCAACTAGGTAATGGATAGTTTTAAAAGATTGAGCTAATATCTATTGATTTGGTTTTTATTTTGGATAGATTGACATGAAAAAAACTCGTGTAACCTCCTAAGGCCTAAAATTATTTATTATACATATACAATAGCGCCAAATTTGATAACTAAATGTCGAGTTTTAATAAGTACCTCCTACTACCGACCAGCTGTTGAAGAAGCTGGGTCTGAATTGCGGTGTACCTACGTTCTTCCTATTGTAGAACCTTGGGCCTTACGAGGGTAGGTAAAGCGTTTAGTGGCAGTTAATAAATAGGTATGGCGAATCCTAGGATGAGATTATTTACAATTACGGCACAATTCAATACAAATAAGTGCTTTAAGTATTGCAGAATCAAGTAAATTTACCGAAAAAACAAAAACATAAATATTTTTTAAGCTGGTGTTTTTAAAAAACAGACGTAGTACGATCGTATCGTCGAGACGTAGTTCGGTAGTACGATGGTTATCTACCCATTACCTACTCGTAGTGTTATACGTCTTTCATATTATTACATTCCCATTTGTTTGGAAAATTCGCGGGAACAAAACCGCTACGCAATGGTAGAAAAATACCTACAGGTTTACCTTTTCTTGCCGTATCAAGTCCTTCATTCCAAGCGTTGTTCGCTGAATATTTTCAGTTTCATTAGAGTTTTGTGTCGTTCGAAATTTCTTGAAAGCCGCGGGTATCCATTTTGTTAATTTTGGAGCAGACATTCGGAGATTATAATATAATTTGAAAACTACAGCTACAGTAATTTTGAAACGATTCGCATGAGTGAAGACTGTCAGTTTGAAAGACAGTACATAAGAGAAAAAATAATTGCTTACTTAAAAAAAGTTTTATCGCTTCCGGTAAGGTATCCCACCAAAAACATTCTGTAAAAAACTAGCCAAGTCTCGATGGAGCCGCTTGTTTATCTCTAAAAAGTAATGAAATCTAGACAAAGTCGTACCAAGTCTAAGGTTCCTTACTGCGATTTCTTTATTATTATAGTTAATGTTGTGTGACTAGGCCGTTGAAGGGTACACCAGTATTTTCAAAAGATTTAACATTACGTCTAAACAAAATTGACTTGTAGCGGTTCTGGCGACAGATTGGTGCAATGGTGTCATGGAGCACCTGGTTTTGTACCCTTGTGCACCCTTCAACGGCGAAGTCACACAACATTAACTATAATAATAAAGAAATCGCAGTAAGGAACCTTACCTTGCAGCGTAAGAAAGTGGGGGCATCAAGCGAGTCGCAGCGGCTGAGGCTGGTCGCCGAAGGTGACTAAAAAGCCGAAGCTGTGGAGGCGAGCGTTGAAAGCTTCGGTTTCAGACAAGTTCGGTTCGGTTGGCAGTCCATGACATAATGTTTTATCATAATATCGAATATTTAGTGTCATTCTTAATTTCCCACTTTCCCGGACTCTTTCCTTCTCTTAATCGACTTGCCACAGAACCGAAGCTGTCAACCCCGATTCCACGTGGTCTTGTCTGCCCTACCCCTAGAGTGTATATAAAAGCCCGGGGGCGCGGAGGGAGGGCAGCCCCCGGCCGCCGTAAGAAAGTGCGGGCATCAAGCGAGGCGCAGCGGCTGAGGCTGGTCGCCGAAGGTGACCAAAAAGCCGAAGCTGCGGAGGCGAGCGTAGGTGCCGCACTTTCTTACGCTAGGGCGGAGGGGCTGAACATCCCGCAGCACCGGAGCAGATCGGTTCCACGGAAAAGTCAGATTAGTTTAGTGTCCTGACACTTTTAAAGTGCTCATTGACTTTCGGGATTTTAAAATTTCGAGATTTTAAAAATTTCGGGATTATGAAATTTCGAGATTTTGAACTTTTGATTTTCTGAAAATAGGTAATTTGAGCTTCGGTTTTTCGAATATCGGCTTTTTGAACTTTCCGTATTTTGACCATCGGTATTTCAACTGTAGGTATTATGAACTTTCGGGATTGTAAAACGTAACCCGCCCAGCTGTGGGACGCTTTAGGCTAGATTAAATTAGAAGATGTGTCCCACTACGCTGGATTTTAGCAATGACAGTCGATTTTTTTATGTACCAATAGTAGAAGGGGGCATTACCATATCTCTAATACAGCTGAGACCAGCTGAGGGTTCTTCATCAAATAAATAATTAATAAATAAATATCGGACAACCTCACACAAATCGATCTAGTCCCAAATTAAGCTCTAGAAGGCTTGTGATATGGGTACTAGACGACGATATACATACTTATATAGATAAATATATACTTAAATACATAGAACAACCATGACCCAAGCACAAATATTCGAGTTCATCACACAAATATTTGCCCTGGCCGGAACTCGAACCCGGGACCGCCGGCTCAGTAGGCAGGTGTTTACAAACCGAGCCAAACGCGTCGTCAAAATACTTCAGACCTTGGATTGTTGACATCAAATGAAGCGGCCCACCAAGTTGAATATTGAAATACTTAAACGGGTTTACTCACGTCGTAGAAATCGAATAACACTCGACATGTTTCGAATCGGTACGCGATCCATCATCAGGAGAGACGATCAGTCACGACGGCGGCCAACCGAACACAACAAGTTGAATATTTTTTGTAAATGCGGTATGTCGATCTCTAATAGTTTGGTTGGGCTCTTGTGTTTTCTAATCAGAGTACTCCAGATCTTCGATTATCCTAGTTTTTAGGGTTCCGTACCCAAAGGGTAAAAACGAGACCCTATTACTGAGACTTCGCTGTCCGTCCGTCCGTCCGTCCGTCTGTCACCAGGCTGTATATCAAGAACGGTGATAGTTAGACAGTTGAAATTTTCACAGATGATCTATTTCTATTGCCGCTATAACAACAAATACTACAAATAAAATAAAATAAATATTTAAGGGCTCCCATACAACAAACTTGTTTTATGGTACGGAACCCTTCATGCGCGAGTCGGCCTCGCACTTGGCCAATTTTTATAGTTTTCGCTTTATGTGGCCATTGAAAAAAATGAAAATGAAAAATGAAAATGTTTATTGGTTTACATAAATTTACATATTACAGGTTTGGGATCTCCTATTAAGTATTTGTAAATACTTGTGTCAGGAGGTCCCGCTCTTCCATATTTATACATGTGTATAACCAAATCACATTTATTTATTTACTAGGTATGTAATTTTAATAACACTATTTATACACTACGACTATTTCTTAATAATATAATATAAATAAATAACGAAATTTGGATATACATTTGTATAGCCAAATTACATTACTTATCTACTATTTAATTTTAATATTAATAACACTATTTATTACGTTACGACTTGTGTGTGTGAAGGTGGCCATTAAACCCTAACTCTGTACCAAATTTCAGCTCTCTGAATTTATGGGAAGTACTAGTTCTTTGCTGATGATCGTGAGTGAGTGAATGAGTGAGTGTCGTAAATGCGAAACTTTGCTTTCGCTTAACCTCGGAACTAAATGACCTACAGACTTGAAATTTTGGATTTTAAGTATGTAATTATAGCTTACTGGATGACAAAAATTTCTGCGTTCTGGTCTTATCCAGAGGTGCTCAAATAGGGGCCTGAAAATCCGGCGAAATGGTTCCAGTAAAGGATGGTACGGCAGTGTTTGCTTCGCGCTCGACTTGGCGGGGGCACTGCCGTGCCCCCCGATAATATAATCGAAAGGGATGGGATAATCAAAGTATGGTATTTTTTTAATTTTTTGTTATATGAATGAGACAGAAAAAATAAATATTAACTAATAAGTAGGTACTTAATAATAAACACGGTCAGGCAGGTACATACAATCGGGTTCTTAAGATTCTGAGCGAAAGTATAATCAAAAATATCAATCAGTCATGTTTTCATATTTATGGTCAAATTTTTGCTCAGAAAAGTTCAAGAACTCGACTGTACTGTTCTGCCGCCGTGTTAACGTGCGTGGACGACACGACACTCGTCACGTGGTCGTCACGCACCGTCAAAGACTACAATGTAGTGACAATAAGCACGTACGAAATGTACCTATCAAATTGGATGCAGTCGCTTTTATATTTTCATCCATGTTCGTTATCGTGTTTTACCACCTATTCTAAGCTTTAATGGCGGATAATATTAGCCATAATAATTTTACAGCAGCATTGTAAATTCAATATGATTAATTTACTTTACAGTTTATCGTTAAGCACTGCTCAAAGCAATAATGTTTTGATGGATTCTGTAAATATTAAACAAACTGAAAAATGAAGGAATGGATTGCATTTGTAATATGTGAGTATTTCGATTTTTGATCCTTAAAATCGTAGTTGTTGTCACGTTCGTATGAAGGTAACTGTATGGAAGAGAGAAATGACTTCCAAATGAAATGATTTTAACACTATTTGTCCTAATAAAATGGGGTCGGTATATATTTTCCCCAGTTGTTTCTACAGTGTAGACGATTATTTCAGTTAATAATTAAATTAATAAATACTTACTTCGATGAGTCTGTCTGTGTCTTTGCAGATAAAATTCCATCCTACATAATTGCCTATAATTCCATCAAATAGAATAATGTAATAATATAGTATTGTTATAGATAAAAGATTGATTTTGATTTTGACCCATAATAATGTCAGTTTTGTGTGAGTGTACTTTCATATAAATCTGAATTGTTTGATATCACCTAAACTTGAGTCGTTTTAATAGGTGCTATATACATTACAATACACCAGAGTAACGCTCTTAATCTAATCGAAGTGCCCAAACAATATATCCGAGATATCGACACCAGGGCAAAACTTTACAAAAAATATGGGATGAAGCCATTCAAACCGCTGAGACCAAAGCAGAAATCAAGAAGACAAGGATTAGATGATGCCAACCCAAAAGATGACACAATGAAGGAAAAGATAGGATACCTTATAGACCAGACGATAAACGATGCCCAGAAGGAATTTGACAGTATAGAAGCTCTTAGAAAGGAATATAATAACACATCGGAATATAAAGTGGGTAAGTAATGAAATGGGAAAAAATGTTAAGTAAGTAGGTATACTTTATGTCTATCGTCATGGTTGCCGTGTCGGTTAAAAAAACGGCCAAGTGTGATGACTCGCGCACCGAGGGGTTCCGTACAAACACTTATTCCATCTTAACTGATCGGGTTAAGTTAAGTTTGCACTCGGTATGTATCGAGGGCGTCGCCAGCCGAAGGTCCATGGGGGGAAGCAGGGCGAGTTGATATAAATGCAGGATTAGGAAAAGGAAGGAAGGTACAATCTTGCTAGAGGATAGGAAGCTTCACCAAACACGTAAATATAGAAGTGTATTTCGGTTTATATTCATAATCATAAATGTCATAATTAGTCCTAGGAATATAAAGGGAAAATTTTAATGACAGCTACCAGCAGCTAGGGATCGCCTATATCGATAAAGTCTATTATCGATGCTTATCCCATATCGTCGGGGATATTGCAATACCACATAACAAGAGAATAAGGTTCCTAAACCTTATTCTCTTGTTCTGTGTGCAATACCTACCGCGTAAATAACAGCTGTCGATAAACTTCTCATTTCAATAAAATACTTAGCATTTGATTGAATAATGATTCGTATCTACACTTGTTACTTATGCGGTATTGCACTAGGTATCCCCGATACATACTAGTGTCCCTAGCACGCTTTTTGAGTTTGTATTTTCTTGTGTAGGTACTATTCTGGTGACAATTATCATAATATATTTAATATTAATAATATAATAATAATATCTCTTTATAGGACTCTTTACATAATTAGATAAAAAAGTGCTCACCTACTTAGACACTTATAATGAAAGGAGTAGGTAGGTACTAATTCTCAAAGTCGTCGGAATGAGCAAAATTATAATAAGAATGAAGGTTTAAAAGTCCTTTTGTTATATAATATAATTGTATATTGTTTCATTTGTATACTTTCAATAACTTTTCAATTCAATGGATTTTTATTTTTACAAAAGACGGCGCGGTCCCTAGATATATTATGGGATAAGCATCGATAATTGGGTTCATCGATATAGGCAATCCCTAGCTGCTAGTAGCTGTCATTAAAATTTGCCCCTTATATTCCTAGGTCTGGATAATATAAAGCGATGGAAACGCGAGCATAGCGAGCGCGACATTTTTTGGAAAGGGACGGTTAATAAAATATTTACAGTCAGATAAAATGCGAGCGTAGCGAGCGCGAATTTTTTTGAAGGGGACGGTTATTAAAACTTATAGATAGATAAAACGCAAGCGTAGAGAGCGCGAAATTTTTTGGAACGGGTGGTTAATAATACTTAAAGACAGATAAAACGCGAGCGTAACGAGCGCGAAATTTTTGGAAGAGGACGGTTAATAATACCTACTCATAGACAGATAAAACGCGAGCGTAGCGAGCACGAAACTTTTTGGAAGGGGACGGTGAATAATACTTATAGACAGCTCAAACACGAGCGTAGTAACTGCGACATTCTTCGAGAGGAAGGGTCAACATAAATCCAGATGAAACCGCAAGCGCAGCGAGTGCGAAAATTTTCGTTAGCAATAACGTAAATTGAAAGACAATCATTCAATACATTTTAATGACAGAGAGGAAAATCATGAGTCACGGGACCGAGAGATCTTGATCCACTGGACACGACGAGTAAAAAAGACTCGAGGCTGCCCAATAGACTTATCACAAAGCTTCATCAACCGAGCAAGCGAAGCATCTCCGTTACAACTTGGCCGAACATTCTTGCGTATGTCCGGATGTTTTGGATGTTCGGATGTCCGGTCGTATTTCTCAACCGATTTTCATAAAATTTTGTGAGTTGGTTCGATAAGTATACAGATCTTTTTTGTCAAAATGACGGGTAATATTAGACTGGTAACGTAAAAAAATACAAATTTCAGTATTTTCGAAACAAACTCGCGAGGTCTTTAGCTCACAGAGCCACTAGAGTAGCTATATTTTTTTATTTTAGCACCTTTGTTTTATAGTTCTTCTTGGGTACACTACAAAGTGTAACCTGTCAGTGACGGTATCGGTAGCCCAACGATCTTCCTCTAGCCCCTGACCTGGCTCTTGCATATTGCATTGCTACTGAATTCATTTGAGTTTCGATGTGCAAGAATTAGGTACCGATCAGAAAAGTTAAGTGACTGGACATATTTTTGGATCTCTAGGGGCAGCTGTCCTATGGTAATTATGGTGGCTGGAGGTGCAAAGTAAACGCAACCGATCAAGTTTGTTGTATGTAGGTAAGCCCCACTTAAATGACTTAAATATTTGCAACAGGCAACAGAAATACATCATCTGTGAAAATTTCAACTGTCTTGCTATCACGGTTCATGAAGCCTGGTGACTGACGGACAGACAGACAGACAGACAGAAGGACAGACGGACGGACAGCAGTCTTAGTAATAGGGTCCCGTTATCCTTGGGGTACGGAACCCTAAAAAATGCTAATCCTGATCCTGTTTATTTCGTTATGTCGGTCATTCAATTTATTATTAAAGGTTTCCTCATGTACATGGTAAAGAGGTCGCGTGACGTCATGAACGAGCTGTTCAACGTGGCCGTCAACCACAAGGACGACTGGAAGGCGCTGGACCAGCTGAAGATCCTCGAGCTCATCATCCACACCAACGTGGACTCCACCAACCTGCTGCGGCGGTTGGTGGAGATAGCTGTCGCGCGACCGACGACGGAGGGGGAGGGCGAGGAGCATGGGCCCGAGGGGCCGGGGAGAGGTGGGGGATCGATGGGGCCGGGACTAGGGGGGGGGCCGGGCCCGGTGGACGGATTGAGATACGCGGTGTTATAGTGGCAGAGTGGTCAATAAAGCTTGTCAATAAAAAAAATAGTGAAAAGAGCGATTTTATTTTGTTAATTTTTATGTAGGTATGTAAACACTTATTATTGCACATAAAACAATATCGACAAAAACACAAAAACAAAACAATACGTGTGTACAAGGGCGAACTAATCCCTATAAGGTATTTCTTCTAGTTAAACTTTGATCAAATGAAACAGAAAACTAGAGTTTAACGTGATAGACAAACGAACAAATTACAACGCGCAAATATACAAAACATAAGTAAGTATGTATAACCGTAAGATAAATAAATACAATATACATTATTGTAATTACAAACGTACCTATATTATGTTAAACATAAACTAATAATAAATATTTAGTCTTATTAGCATTGACTTTATAATATTAATAGACGAGATCAAGGATTTACAAACCTCGATTTCGTCATTAGGTACATAAACATTGGAAAAATATTTTCTTTACAAAGTTTTATTATGCGCAATTGCTAAGCCCTTTCCCTTACACCACCATTTTTACCTACAACATCCCTCATTATTAAAAAAAATCGTCAACCCAAAAACAATAGAAACGAAACAATGCGTCGAGTATCAAACCACACATCTTATACCGCTACAAACTTACATTTTCACACACCGTAGCGCTAGTGACTTAGGTTAAGTGTGAAACATGTTCGCTGTAATGTTAGTTCCATATTTCGCCACCGAATGCGTGAAGTTGGTAGATTAAAGGGGAGGCATATGACATCTTACCTTTACCAGCCAGTAATTATTTGCTTCCGAGCACCTGTAAGGTAGTGCATTAGTTGATGACGTCACGCCTTGATCATGGCGGCTCATATTGGAATGGCGTGCAAAGGTAATGTTGAGGTGGCATTTCCTAAGGGAGGTGTTAGCACGTACTTATTTGGGTAAATGTTGATGTGTGCAATTTACTATTTTGATGCATTGTTCCTGCATAAATATTTAAATCTGGAAATAAAATAGTTACCTACTATTTATATAAATGCCTGTGTGTCAAATTAGGGTTACACATTATGCCGCAAAAGAAGTACCGTTCCCCGTATGCACTTTCAATGCGAGCGAATCTTCGGGCAAAAGCTAGTTATTAATGAAGATGTTAAACAAAATAATTATGAACTTCGTTAATTTTAATATTGAACCAATTTTAAAATTGAGATACACCCGAAGTTTCTATTGACTTAGGTTTAAATATTACCATTATACTATACGTAGGTACCTATATTACTTTAGCAATTCGCTTTTTACTTTAATGACAACTTGACGATACTATTCAATAATACTTATCTGTTTTTGCCTGAAATTTCTTTTCTTCTAATTCTAAATCGGTACATCGGTTTCAGTGTGAAGAGATTATAGACAAACAAACACGTTTTTGGATTATAATAATATTGGTATGGATATGATTTCACACACGTCTAAATAAATAAATAAATATCAGACAACCTCACACAAATCAACCTAGTCCCAAATTAAGCTCAAGAAGGCTTGTGTTATGGGTACTAGACGTCTAAAACATTAAGACAACGTACCTACCTATACCTAGGTACAACCGTATGACTAAAGTGCAATGCATCAAATAGACACGAAAGCAATACAATAAACCCATTGACAACCAAAATAAACCAAAAATAGAACGAATAGAATGCGTATTCATTTCCTAACGTATGTTGCATACAAACAAAACTCTTCGCCAATTTGCAAACCGCCCCGTATTGCATAAAACAAAGCCGGAGCACAATGGCGGAACTTTTTTGGCATAACTGGACAATGGCGCTGGCCTAAACGTGGAATAGCCAGTTTTGGGTTAAGGCCTGGACACACTGGCGGGAATTGCTAATTAATATTTATGCGTTAAGTACGACCGCAGAGGGTGAGTAACTGATGTTGAATGGGCATATGATCTTTGATGAAACATTGTTGAGGACACTTCCTGATCAGTCAACGGGAATTAATCCAAAATTGAGAATTTCCTAAAAAATTCCAACGGGTTTAGATAATTTCTAAAAATTTCCTACGGCTAATATCCAAATTGAAATATGCTTTTTAATTTCCAGAAATGTCCGGAAAATTCTTCAAGGTTAGGTATTTGGGAACTTACCCATATTTATGTATCTTTGCAACCAAACGTGCCCAAAGACTAGCTCGGTATGGTTTTTAAAGAACTGATACTTGATTTTTATCACAGAATTCGGAAGATTTGACCGCAAGAATTATAGTTAAAGATCATACTTTGAAATTATTAAGACAATCCTATACCTATATGTTTTTATATTGTGTACAAAATGATTATCAATAAGGTAAATACATACTTACATAAAATTGAAGCTTTTTACGAAACGAAACGTTTAAGTGCTATAATACTGAAACTCTTAAAAAAAAAGTTCTTACGCTATTTCATGGCAAACCATCCACATTTCCTCTTGAAACCGTGTGCGTGCATTATTTGGACTCGCCGCTGCCTTCAGCCGCCCAAATATCTCGTACGGTAACCACCACTGTTTGATACTTTATAACGTTTTGTCCTAGTGTTCATACGAAACGCGCATGAAAAGTGGTCAATACATTTATTTATTTATTTAAACTTTATTGCACAGATCAAACTAGTACAAATGGCGGACTTAATGCCACAAGGTGTTCTCTACCAGTCAACCATTAGTATTTTATTATTTAGCTGAACGGAAAGGCATTTTCAAAAAAAAATATGCTTTGGTGTAGTGAATTTTAGACTTTGACGAAGAAGAGCACTGTTTACGAGACTCACAGAAAATTTAACACCTTCACGAACAGTACATCAAGAGATTTATATTAGAACACTCGTGATACGGCACACGACTGTGGACGGCGACTTTTATTTTCGCAAAACTTGGGGTTTTTGGGCCTCCGCGGTTTTGACTTCTTTTGCATGAGTTGTGTCTGTGCTGCAGCATGCAGTTTTCAAACTGGTCCTGTGTCCGTGAAAGTGTCAAAATCTACATTTTGAGCCACTCCGCTTTGTTGAAATTTTTATTAACAAACACGGATTTTTAGCACTGTCCTATATTTGTATGTTACATAATTACGATACAACACATAGGTATATTATACTAGTCTGGTAACCGGCAGACACCGGTTATCTATACAGACATACTCGCACCTGCCCACTCTACTGTTTAAATAGTTTTGGCTATTCATGTCTCTTATTGCTTCATTGAAAAACTTACCACAGCATAAAGTATCAAAACTATCAAGCCGTGCTCCACATTGTCAGTGGACTTGGTCAGTTTCTTTCATCCGCAGATTCACCAATTGTGGCATTAAACAATGGAACCTCTTACCTACACGTCCACTCTCGAAACTGCCTCAGACAATAAATTATACAAGAGATACTTTCAGAAGACAATGGACTTGCCTACCGGTGGAACAATGCTCAACTTTTGGAAGAGAATAGGCACACCTTGTTTTTAAATGCTGAAATAAGTTAGCTATTCAGAGGAGGTAATGGAGATGCAGCTGCTGTTTTAAAAACACTTTTGGAACTGTTTTGATATGGATAGGGAACGCGGATAAAAGGAAAAAATATAGATTTACCAATTGGAATGAAATTAAGTACCTACCTGGGAGTCGAATCACATTTGAGATCCATCAGCCCTCATTATCTTCGTTGATATTAGGGACACCTAAATTTGAACACCGCTCTTTTCCGTGCCTAATCTCACTACTAAAACTTAATTAATTATCTACACAAATTATTAATATTCGAAATCCTATTCCTTAAATTAACAATCGATGGACATTTAATCATCTCTGGGCAGATTTTAATTAATTAAATTCAAACGCTAAAACATCACTTGCTATTCAATGCCTGCCAAACAAAGCTCAAAGTGTATTATTTTATAGACAAATCGAAACACGATAAAATTTACTCCTTATATAACGACATTGTGCCCATTAAATTAGTACCATTATCTGTAAATAGTAAGGTTCAAATTGAATATCCATGATTGTAGAGATGGGATGTTTTGATGTTAGTAGGGAATATAATAGGGGATGGAATGGGGCGTGGTCGTGGCTCGTCGCAAATATAATCAAGAACAGGAAAGGGAGTAGAGTAGTTGCCTTAACAATATTTATTTCTTTGAATGAATTAGGGGGAAGTCCCCTAATTCTCGGCAACTGGAAGCTCGGCAACGGCAACTCGGCAAGTGGAAGGGGCGCGGGGGACCCCGCACCCCTTCCACTTGTCCTTGATTCGCTCGCGTTGCTAGTTGCCGAGATAGTTCGAGTGTCCGGCGTTAGGTGCCGTCCGGCGTTAGGGGACTTCCCCCTAATAATATTTATTTCAGATTAAGAACTTCAATCCATATTTTTGTTAGTAGGTGCACAGGTCTATATTAACTTCAATTCATTTGATAGTTTTGTGGTCTAGGTATAACTGCTAAAATATTGTCGACAGTGACAAATTTGTAGGGAAAAAGGTGAGGGATAAGGATTGAAGTAAATAAATAAATATTATAAGGGGACAATCTTGCACAAATCGACATACTTAGTCCCAAATTAAGCAAAGCTTGTACTATGAGTACTAGACGATGACCGCCGGCTCAGGAGGTGCACTACAAACTGCGCCAACCGCGTCAATATCTTATAAAAAAAAACCGGATAACCCCACACAAATCAACTTGTGTTATGGGTACTAGGCGACGATATACATACTTATATAAAATACTTAAATACATAGAACATCCATGACCCATGCACATCACACAAATATTTGCCCTTGCCGAGATTCGAACCCGGGACCGTCGGCTCAGTAGGTAGTTGCTTAACCACTGCGCTGCCGCGTCTTATATATCTTGGAAACGGTGGCAGCTAGTCTAATTAATGAGAGTTCGTGGCTGCCCAATGCGCGGGCATTCATACATCCATTGATATAAACATGTCAAGGGGAGCGATTTCACCCTTATGTTGTCAGTTTTCCACTTATTCGCATGAAGCGATTTGCTTTATCCTTTCTAATGCGAACCGCTAAGGAATGGAACTCGCTCCCCATCGTGTGTACTTCCAGAAAATTATAATGTGGGTCTATTACTGGTGGATGGGTGGTCTATTACTAAACCGGCGAGCTACATCCGTGACCCCGTCACCATCAGGTGTTACTTAAGTCAATCGCCGGTTTAGTTTATGAATAAAAAAATAAAAAAAGGATTCGAAGAAACCATTACGACACTTTTCTTGGTAATCTCTCAATGTGCAGAATATGTCTTATTCTGATATCTTTTTAATTGTCACTCAATGTCGCCTCCTCTGCACCCCTGCGCTAATCAGCGCGTCTGCGCCCTCTATCACAATGCCGCTATTACATTTGCTCAATAATTGCTTTGGGCGCCGCCCCCATTCAGGTAGCGCAGTGGATTACATTAATACTGCCTTTGTTCATCATATTTCGTTGTATATTATTAAGATTTCAGTTTTGACTACTGTATTTTACAAAAGTTTCGTATAAGAGGATACCTATATTTACAGACCTATATTTAATCTAAGATAGGATTCTGGAGAGAAGTGCATAAGTTTATGAATGAATTGACTGTTCCTCGTCATATTGCAGATTTTTAGTGCTACTAATTTACTTTACTGGTAAGTATTCTTTAACAGAGCTGACGTTGAAAGTCCTCGAATGTCACTAATGTAAACAGAGAAGACAGCTAAATATTACGTCGTCGATTTGTGAACCTCGTCTGTTTTCAAGTAGGTTCAAAAACACTACAGCACAAAAAAATACAAGTAAAATTAACAGGGTAATAAAAATAAAAAAATACTTAAATAATTATTATGGGACAATCATACACATATCGACCTAGTCCCAAACTAAGCAAAGCTTGTAATGCGTACTAGACGACGATATACATAATATATACATATACATAACATCCATGACCCAAGAACAAATCTGTGGCTCTAGTGAAAAGGGGTTAAAGTGCACTTATGACATTTTAGCGTTATATACACCAAACATAACAAAAAAATTGCGCATCTTTAGGTTTAATCGGAGCTAAGTTATGATTTAAAATGACAAAGTTAGAATTGTGCCAAACGGTATATCTGGTGAATTATGTCGTGAAATATGGTGCAATTAAAGATAACATTGA